>OX352763.1:100067317-100728023 GCA_947095585.1 Nephrocerus scutellatus | reverse complement strand
CTTGAAAAGCTTCACATACACATCTAAAGCGAAGTTGGCTCGAAAGTCATTACACTTAACTATAGGTATAACTAACCAAATGAAAGCTAATGGACCAGGACACACAAACATCATCACCAAAATCAACATAGATATCGAAATTGCCCTTCAATCAGACTCAATGATAAAAAGAACTTTCAATAAGAACACTAGAATGAAATCAAGTTGGAAATAACCTTATTGAGCACATATAATGCTACTAATCATGCATCTATCTGGTATACAGACGGTTCTAAAACAAATATAAAAATATGGGCCCAAAGTCACACTACGAGTATCCCTAGGAAAATGCCCAACCGTTTTCCAGGCAGAAGCAACAGCAATAGAAGCCTGCACCCTAGAATGTATTAAAAGAAGACACAGAAGGACCGAGATATACATGATCTCCGACAGCCAAGTCGCACTGCTAGAATTAAAAGGCCCAGTTTTCAATTCCAGTTGAACGTTGAGCTTCTACTGCCACCTAAACAAACTGGATAAAACCAACAAGATCATTATAATGTGGTCTCCCGGCCATTCAGGCATCGAAGGGACGAGGCAGCAGACCTCTTTGAACGATAAAGCGCAGGAAGAATTTTCACCGGCCTCGAACCAAGCATTGCCTATTCGAGAAGCCACCTCGATAACAAGATAAATAAGTGGGTATATACATTGAAGTGGTATGGGAATCATCTACTGGGACAAAACAAGCCGAAAAGCTTCTCAAATTCAACAAAAGCTTAAAAGACGGCGGTGGTTAATATCTGGGATACACAATAGATATTAAGGTCGCAGTGCACAAGGCTTCTCAGCCCACCAATAATAATAATAATAATAACGTTGACTGACAATTTTTGGGATAAATTGAAATTTAGGTTGACTTGGAGAATATGTGGGTTGAACAAGATAGCACAACATTCCACAAAGCTAGCCCAACAAGATTTTTCAGAGTCTGACATTGCTGTACGCCAAGCGATTTGCAGCTTTGCAGATCACTCTTCGTGTGAATTTGTCTCTTAAAATACACGCGAACAGCACACAAGCATATACCTTCCGTCCATCACGTCTAATACTCGTCTATGTCTAGACGTTCCAGGCCTTATTTAAGACTGTATTGGTTGTAGTTCCGTTTATGAATATGTCCATGTTAACTGATAATTGAAACTGTCCTCTTCTTCATTCAATTCAAATGAAATTAATATCAAAATAAAGCCAAATGTTTATAAAACCCTTAAAGATTAATTTAAAACATATTTAAAGTAAGTTCAGCTTTTAATATGGAGTCAAAATCCGTTACACAAAATGATACGCTTCTACGCCAGAAGCACTTTTCTAAGCCTGTGAAATTGCTGCAAAACCTCTATACGTTGCAGTAAGCTGCTCTTATTGAGCACAAATAATGCTACTCATACTCACAAAGCGGCAAAGAACAACATTTGCAACGTAAATTAAATTAAATTATTCCGCCTAACCAAGCGATCTGTAGTTGTGCATAACCAAATTACATGGAGGACTCACGTCAAAGCAGCCGCCAATGTTGTGCGCTTAGTTGGGAGAATCCTGTGGTATCGTTTGTGCATCGCAAACTTAGTGTAATTTTTTGTTGTTGTTTTTATTCGACGATAAAAGTAAATATGCAGCCAAGTAGTAGCTAGTAGGTAGAAGCGAATATATAATACTCGCACTAATGGAGCCCTATACTACATTGCGTGCAACAATGAAGAATGTCGCTAGCTCCTCCTACTCTCCGATACATCTGCTTTCATAAATTATTTGAAATTTAATGTTTCCGCGCTGAGCATACTCTACTTAGGAAGAACATAATTTATAAAATCATGAAAGGAAGCACGATGAAGATGTAAACATTGTTGCCGCTGATGGCGGAACTTTCACTAATGGCAACATAATGAGCCTGAAATTCAACACGAAGACATACACTCTACCACATTATTAACAGCACCTTCGAGTAATAAAGGCAGACAGGAAGACAGGAAGTAAATTAGCTCAAGCAACTTCTTACCATATATCCTTACTTGATGTCAGATAAAGTTTTAGTTACTTTTACAGTTTTCCTTTGGGTGGAATTTGGTTTTAACCAAAAAAAGATTGTAACAGTCATGATTTTAACCAAAAAGAAGATGCAAGAGTCAGTCCTGTGATTAAGGTATAATTATATTTGGCGCGACAGACCGTTGCGGTCCAAGGCCTAGCTTCTCGCGACGTGTATATTTTTGGACACAAATGATAGGGGGGACCTACAACTTAAGGCCGGGTCCGAACGGCGAATTGAGAAGCATTCCGTGACAAGTAAGAGGTGGGATACCGTGAAAAAAACTTTTGGTGTTACTGGGAATCGAACCACGAACCTCTGCTCAGTAGCCATGTGCTTCTCCACTGAGCCACGGCGCTTACATAATACGTATAGTCGAAATTTAAAAAAAAAACATTTTTTAAAATAGATTTGGATTATCTTCCTTCTTGCTGCACATGAAAAGTGGGTTGGGTGGGTTGAGCAAAACACAATAAACAATTTTTTCTAAAATGCGTTGATGCATTTCAGTGAAGAGAACTTTGTCCTTATCTTCTCAGCGCATTCAATGTAACGGAAGTGTCGAAGAAATTCCATTGCCGGAGAATTTTATTTTTTAGAGATTCTTCATGAAAAGAAGGATCTATTCCCGCATTAAGAGAAATAAATTTACAAGTATTACGAGTAAATATCTTACTAACACTATAATAAATCTTCGTTAAAACTATCGAGTAAAATATTATTCTCCATCGAATTGGGTCGCATCTGTATATGGAATGCAGTTACCAGTAAGTTTGAGAAATTTTCATGAAATCAAAATGAATTGTTGGTGAGTGAGTAATAAAGGGACAATTTTATTCACTTTGGATCATCCTCTTTAGTTGGACGTATTAAAAAAGACGTTTTGTTTTTGGGTTGCAGTGCTTCGTATGTGTTTTTATATTTCAGCATTTATTGTGGAATTCAGTATACTTTGGTTATTAGAGAATTTACCTTCTTTTGTTATTGATCCGAAGTTCTGTAATTTTTTGTGATAACTAATCTCAAAAAAGGCAGCCTCGTAATATATGTTAAGCGCTTTTGTTACATTGTTATTACTCTGTTTATTTTATGCCTCGTTTTCTATAGTTATATTTTATATGTATATAACTGCAAATATATAAATATACATATATGCATATATATTTATTACTACGGCCACAGCTTTATTAGGAACTAAGCCATTTCTCAACTGATTCGTAATAAACTCGGAGTGTAGGACTAAGATGCGACTATGAGACTTGTTCCTATGGAAATTCTGGGATCTCCGCAATAGGGTCTGGAGTTTTTGGAACCAAGCCATTTCTCAAGCGATTCGTATGAAACTCGGAGTGTAGGACTAAGATGCGACTATGAGACTTGTTCCTATGGAAATTGTTGGATTTCCCAACATTTCCTTTGCTTGCTGTAGGCCTGGGAGATTCTCCCATTTTTCGGAAGCGGCTGCCTTACCCATACTGCATACCTCTTCCCGCATTATGCGGTACCCTATGCCACAGAAGGCTTCTGGCCCTACAAGCGTAGTTTCTGCTCCTTTATTCGCAAGCCTATCCGCAGCTTCATTGCCTTCTATGCCGGTGTGTCCCGGCACCTAGATAAACATACTTTGTTGGTTTCACCAAGCCTGTTAAGCTTCGCCTTGCATTCCTCCACCCGTTTTGATGTGACGTGGAATGCGTCTAGAGCTTTTAAAGCAGCTTGGCTGTCTGTCATGATTGCTATTTCCTGCCTCATGAAGTTCCTTTCCAGATTGAAGTGAGCACATCTTTCAATGGCATGCACTTCTGCCTGGAATATACTCGATTACATCCCCATCGATATGGAGTGTTTGGTTCGTGTCCCATATACTCCAGCACTCGTGCCTTTTGCCTTCTTTGATCCATCCATATACCACTTTATGGCACCCGGATGTATCTGGTATTCAGTTTCTGACCTGAATTCCTTCTTGGTGATCATTTTGATTTCAAATTATTTTTGAACTCAAGCTTCCGCACCATATTATTGCACGTCATGCTCGCTAGAGGAATCAGCTTAGTAAGTAGTTCTAGTATCCCCCTTGACCTGCTGTCTGTGAAGCAGCCTACCTTGCTCAAACGTAACTTGGTTTCCATGGATTTTCTCTCTACCACTAAGTGTAGTGGGAGAAGCCCAAGGATTGCCTTCATGCCCGCTGTTGGGCAGATTCTCATGGCCCCTGTAATTAAAACGCAAGCCAGTCTCTGTACTTTTTCCAACTCCCTTTTCGTGGTGCTTAGCTTGGTCCTGTTCGCACATGCAACTGCTTCATAGGTTATCATTGGAATAACTATCATGGTGTAGATCCAATGCATTATTCTGGGGCTAACTCCCCACGATTTTTCTGCCACCCTTCTGCACACCATTATTGCTCTTTTTGATTTTTCTATCACTGCTTGTTGGTGGTTGTTCCAGAGCAGTCTACTATCAAATATCAGTCTCAGGTATTTGACCTCTTTGCTGATAGTGATCTCTTCTCTTCGGGTGTATAAGCCCCAAATTCCTTCTGTTGGTGAAGGGAACCAGTGTGGTTTTGTTAGGGTTTGCCCTGAGTCCCAACTCTTGGCACTCTATCTACTCGTGATGGCTAATCTATTTTGGATTATGTCACAGAGCACTTCCTAGAACTTCCCTCTAGCTGCGATGACTATATCGTCTGCGTAGCCTTGGGCGTAAGTCCCTGCTTCAGCTAGTCACTGGAGTAGTTCGTCTACAAGGATGCTCCACAGAAGGGGAGACAATACTCCTACTTGTGGGCATCCTCTTGTAGTGTTGACCATAATGGTTTCAACTATAGTCTCCGCTGTTCTGGTGCCCAGCATCTCGCACAACCGTATTTAGTTGTGCTCTCTACTTTCTTTCTCTCCAGACCACTTCTTACCGCATCATGAGATGCGTTGTCGAATGCTCCTTCGATGTCAAGGAAGGCGCAAAGCGCAATTTCCTTACTGGCAAGAGACCTCTCTATACTTTCTGTTAGCTTCCACAGTGCGGTCTCCGTAGATCTGCCCGCTCTGTATGCATGCTGACTGGAATGTAATGGTTCTTTTTTCAGTATTCTCGAGCTAATATAGCTATCGATAACCTTTTCGATGGTCTTTAAGACGAACGAAGTTAGGCTAATTGGTCTGAGGGACTTCGGATGGGTGGGATCTTCTTTCCCCATCTTCGGTATAAATACCACCCTTGCACTTCTCCAGCTTATCGGTATATACCCGAGTGCTAGACTACTTCTAAATATTCTCACCAGATGTGGAAGGAGGTTGTCTAATCCCACTTGCATAACTCAGGAATTATCCAGTCCACGCCTGCCGATTTATAGGGATGCAAGCTTTTGATTGCCCATCGGATTCTTTGCTGTGTGCAAATGTCCGAGGCTTTCTTCCAGTCATCCCTGCTAGCTGTTAGGTGGTTCACGCCCATCCCGAGTTCGTTACTGGTCACTTCTAGGGAAGTGTGTTCTCAAGAGAAGGAGGGCTCTTTGCTCCTCGTTTTCTGTGAACTTTCCATTATAAGTAATATTGTTTATAAAATATGTGGTGCTTATGCATAGTTGGTGATGTGGATAGTTGGTGAAACATATGAAAGAATTTCCCTGTATGTTCTTATGCTTGCTAGATTGTTCAAATCGAACAGATTTGGGTATTAATAGTCCGCACTGTGTGGCAATGAGTTAGTTTTTCCCCAATTATATTGTGAAAATATTTAAAAAAATTTATTTTTAACAGGGTCTTTTTTGTACAGGGTTACGATAGCCCATCGACAAGGAAAAGGATTAAAGCTGGAGTTCTTCAAGGTTTCAGACTTGAACCACTCCTGTTCAGCATTTTCATGGCAGATCAACCGATCAATACTCCCGGAACAAAGACCATGCTCTTCTCGTATGACACCATCACTTATGACGTTTCCCAGTTTCCTGAGATAACTGCCAGAAGAGTGGAGGAACACCACCTAAATCAACGCCAACAAAACGGAGCTCATCTGCTTCCGAGTACCAGCAACAAAATAAGGATTAAGAAATTTTGCAAGCCGGTGCAGAGGCTTAAAAATCACCTTTACGTGTTGTCCGTAATGGTGTTGTCAGAGACAGAGTACCTGGAAATCAACTTTACCGAGAGTCTCAAGTTTAACTCTCACATCGACAAAACAATGAAGGAAGCTAACTACTTCATTTCTTCTTCATTTGGTGCACCCGCAGCTAAAAAGACGAAACGGTCTGTCCAACAAGACCAGGCTGCTCATGTACAAGCAGCTAATCAGGCCAGTGATAACCCATCTGGTTCACTGTCTCACCAACAACAATGCGGAAGATCTCCCTATTTGAAAGGAAGGTATTTAGGATCTGTATTCCGTAAAAAAGCAGCAGGTCTGCTGCCAATAACCGACTACTTGTTCCAAATGGCGAGGAAATTCATCGACGGTTTGGAAACACATCTAAGCCCTGAGCCGACACTTATTATTATTAGTTATAAGTTTAGTTTTAAGTCAAAATTGTATATCACTTAAATATTAAATAAAATATCTTTATCTTAAATCTTAAAGCAGTGAGTTAGTTTTCGACTGGATTTGTTCCGAGTACATGCAAGTAGAAAGAGCACTGTAATTTGTGTTATTGTGAATATAAATGTTATTTTGTGTAAATAAAAAGTAATCACCAGTCGGAAAAAATGTTGTTGTCCAAAACATCACAAAAATTACTTGGCATAAATAGTATGACAACTACTCCATAAGGAGCACAACAATAATTTCCCTCACTTTTTCGACGTTGTCATTAGTTGTTGATGTGCAACAGCCTCCAGTTCGCTCGTCATCTTTAACGTCTTTGCTATTCTATTTATAGAAAATTCACCACCAAAAGGGACAATTTTCAGAAGATCCAAAAGTTTACAAAAACTCACCGAGCACGTGTAACCTTTTTGACAGCCAACAGTGAAGTAGGAACATAAAAATAAAAAATTTGAAAACTTACCCTTCACATTTTTTAATCAAAATTCATTTTTTCATAATTGCTAATAGTACAACTATAAAAAAAAAGCATGCGCACTTCTAGCATCTATTCATTTGAGTTAAATTAATAGACACACGCTTGCCTCCAAGCATACTACACAACGAAATATAAAAGAAACTAAGAAATGCAGAGAACGAGTATCTTAAGATTCGCGCATACGCAAATAATATGTAATCAATAAGAACGATAAACGTTCTCTTCTGAATTCATAAATTAGTAGGCACACAGCTCCTTAGTACTTCTTTCCGTTGCACATTATTAAATTACGAACATCCTGCTTCCTAGGGAACGTCCGCGCTTCGTGCATGCATCCTATCTAATGAGCATCCAAAGTATCTTATTATTTCTGTTTCCTGTGCTGGAATTACTTCAACTAATTGCTATATATATGTACATAGATAATAATGACGTTGGATGAAGGAAACTCTTAAAGACGCCCTGCTGGTCATTCATCCTTTTGTAGCACGTTATAAATAGGGTTAAGAAATGCAGTTTTCGCAAACTTCACAACTCATTCCGTAAGTCTTTGGTTAGATAAAGACCTATGACTTACGGAATGAGTTGTGGAGTTTGTGAAAAATGCATTAATGATGATGATTTATACTCGGAATGGAAGAAGGGATAATTTAGCTGCAATTATCGTAAGAATCGTTCGTTATTTGTTATGTAACGAACTGACAGTTTCTGACTACTTTTTAATACACTTTGTGATTCTAGGTGATTACTTTCAGCATCAGATAAAAGGATCCCTAAAAGCGATGTTACTTTCTACAAAGAAAGCTCAGCTTTTAAATGAGCCTACAAGAATTCCTCACATTGCACATTTTTCCGCCACCTTGAACTAGCGTCTTACTACTCATCTTCATAATACACCATTAGTGTACGAGTATTATCGGCTTTTGATTCTTGTAGAGTACTAGCAAGTAAATGTCTCGTTGCTAAGCTATTCAGGTGAAGGAAAAACTTCAAAAAGGGCAGTATTGCAATTCGATAAAGCCAATTGTTGCAGCCTTATTAACTTCGTTGGGGGTATTGACATAGGTCGCTATTGTTCCGCGACATCAACGAGGATGTCGCCGCTGATGCGATCACAGACATTACGTTATCTTTTTCAGGAATCAGTCCGTAACCAAAGTAACTTGGATTGTATGACTTTAGACACAAAGAGGCTTTTAGGATTAGAGGGATATGCCAACAAAGCAAATCCTACTGAGAAAAATCACGCCAATTTTAGACCATAAATTATTGCAATCCTTCAACGAGTAATATTCGCCACTGTCCTAAAATTGGGGAAACAAATTTTACAATGTCTAAAAGTAGTAATAATTTTCGGTCATTCTTAAAAAAATTGCAACGCTCATTTATAATGACGTTCCAGCTGTCAGGTCTAAGAACAAGATCGATCTGCTTGCTGGGCCTTTTACAATAGTGCCAACATTTCAATCTTACAAAAAAACCAATAGCACGTGGCCATCGTTAGTGTTGGTGGTGTAGTGGTTAGAACTATTGGCTCCCACTCGGAGGACACCGGGTTCGATTCACGGCGCATCCAAAAAACGCACGAATATTTCTCACCGCACTGAACATCTAGATTAGAACTACACGTGATACGATGCTGTACATGTGATAAATAGTTGCCGTATACTGCTGTATTCGTAAGTTTGGTTGAGTTTATGTATGAAGTAATCTAGATGTACAGCCATCAATGTGGGCTCATGAGTACAATATTCTAGTTTGTTAGTGCTCGGGTGTGAAATCAACTCTACCAACCACAACACTTTATAATTTATTTAAATCATTTAAAGACTTCAACAAAAAATTAAGTTAATATTTTTTGTCAAAAAACAAATACTCAGAAGAAACAAATACCGATGCAAATTTAAACCCAAATGCAGTAAAATTTAAATGGAAACGTGTCAAAACACTTAAAAAAAAACAGCATAAATCCTAAGAAAACACCAGGCCTTGATCTAATAACTGGAAAAATGATCAAAGAATTACCAGATAGATGCATAAAATACATAACATATACTTTTAACGCGTTATGTGATGTGGATACTTTCCCCAAAAATGGAAAATATCCCAAATTATCATGATTCCTAAGCCAGGTAAAGACGAAACACAAGTCTCGCCGTACAGGCCAATAAGTCTACTCCGGATAATTTCAAAGCTTTTTGAAAAGATGCTACTACAAGAACTAATGCCTATTTTTTCTGAAGGTCGCATTATACGAGAGCACCAATTTGGATTTAGAGAGCAGCACAGCACAATAGAACAGGTGCACAGAATTGTGAACACAATCAAGCTTTCCTTAGAAGAAAAGAAATACTGCTCGGCAGTTTTCTTGGATATTGCGCAAGCTTTCGACAAAGTATGGCATGAAGGATTAAATTACAAAATTAAAACTCTTCTGCCTAGACAATTTCATGCAATTTTTGGAAACTTCCTAGCCAAAAGGATGTTCCAGGTGAAACAAAACACGGCCAATACTGATTTAACCGAGATTAAGGCAGGAGTACCGCAAGGTAGTGTATTGGGACCTGTGCTATACTTGTTAATTACGGCTGACCTACCAACAACCGAAAAAATAATCACTTCAACTTTTGCTGACGACACAGCTATACTGTTTTCACACAAAAACCCTCAAACAGCATCGAGAGAATACAAGAACATCTGCACAAAATAGAAGATTGGCTAAAAACTTGACGGATAAGGACAAATGAGTGTAAATCAACACATGTAACATTCACATTGAACAAACGTACATGTCTAGCAGTAAAATTAAACAATATCACAATTCCTCAACAAACTAATGTCAAATATCTTGGTCTTCATCTCTATAGAAGATTGACATGGAAAAAGCACATTGAAACAAAACGCAATCAATTAAACATAAAATTTTCTAAAATGTACTGGATGATCGGAAGAAAATCAAAACTCTCTCTCTCTCATCAAAGTAGAGTTAAGCGTGGCCTCGAGTGCCGTGCGAAGCGCATAAGCGCAAAGCATAGGGATCTGGACCGGCAAGTTGGTTGTTCAGCTAGGAACGACAAACGAGCATGGCTAAGAGACAGCGCAACACAAGCACAGCAAGCCGCTGATAGTAGACATTAGACAATACAGCACAGAGTCTACCAATTCACTCGTAAGCTCGCCAACAAGAAACACCACATCAACTAATCTGTTAAGACAATAGACGGCTCTTTGATCCTTATGGAGGAACAACAATTAACCCGCTGGACAGAACATTTTAATAATGTTTTGAATTGTACTTCGCCAGGCACGTCCATCACCCACATATGCACCCTAATAGTGCATCGCTACTCCTTCATTGGATGAGATAAGAAAAACAATACGTTCACTGCAATTAGGTAAAGCAGCAGGCAATGACAACATCTACGCAGAACTCCTTCAAGCCGAAGTCGAGTTAACTACGCGAACATTGCATGCGAGCTTTTACGAGAACACTAATGACAATGGACAACGAGTCATAGAGATGGCAGCAAGCAATAATTTGGTCGTTGCGAGTACAAAGTTTGTGCGTAAAAATGACCACAAAGCAACCTGGGTATCTTCTGATGGAGCCACTCGCAACCAGATAGACCACGTGTTGATAGACCGCCGCCACAACCCGAACCTGATAACGGTACGAACGTACCGAGGTGCCAACGTCGACTCGGACCACTATCTTGTTGGTATGGTGCTCCGAGCGCGGATTGCATCATCACGAAAGATTGCATCCGCGAATCAGATTCGAGTCAACACGGCTGCCCTTCTCAATGAAGAAGGTCAACTATGGTCAAGCGATAGGACTCGCCCTAAATGCAGGGAGAGTAAGTCCTGGGGATGAGATGTCAGGCGTAGAAGAGAAATGGGCACGCCTTTCTGTCATTAGTACTGCTGATTCCATCTTAGGCAGTAGTCGTAGAGATCGGAACGACTGGTTCGATGACGAATGTAAGCTAGCGACTGAACGTAAGAATGATGCGTACCGAGCGGTACGCCATATGAAACAACAGTGAAAGGCAAAAAAAAGCAGCCTCGGAGAAGAATCCCGTCCGTGTACTAGAACACTACAGAGAGGAAGGACCGCACCAGGCGCGGAAGTTCTACCAAAGAGTCCGCGGTATGATGCAATATACACCGCGTTGCACATACTGCAAGAACAAAGAGGGTAATCTGATCGCCGATCTTAAAGGCATCTTGCAGCGATAGGAAGAGCACTTTCATGAGTTGCTATATGGCCAGTTAACTGAGGAATTGCTGGTTCCACCAATAACCGAAGATCATACTATGCTGCCACCAACAAGCATAGACGAAGTTAGCAGAGCGATAAATCGGCCCAAAAATAATAAGGCCCCAGGATGTGATGGGATCCCAGTGGAATGTGATAAAAATAGGAGGCCCCACATTACACAAGGCAATTCATGAAATAATAGTGCAAGTACGGGAGTAAGAAGCTATGCCAGAATACTGGCGAAGAGGCATCCTGTGCCCCATACATAAGAATGGAGATATCACAAAATGCAGCAATTATCGTGGTATAACATGGCTGTGAAGTGAAGTACTACCCCAAAACAAGCACAGGACACATTTCACCATATGCGAAATGTTCTATTCGGCTTTCTTTCTAATGGAAAACTTTGTTTATTCAGCGGGAGATGATCATTGACTTGAAAGGTTTATGGAATTTTAAAATTTTTATCGATTGGGTGATAACAACAACCATGACATATATTTGTAATCTATGAAAACATCCTACTTAAGCAAAAAATATGTGAATTGACATGCGTGCGAATTTTTGTTTTTCTTTAAACAAAATTGCTGTTTTTCGTCGAAATTCAGAAAGCAGACAAACACAAACACACATATCCGGTCAAACTAGTTGAAGAATTTTCTTTTGTAGTTTGTTCCACGTTTCGTTGAAACGTTTGCTTTCACAGCTACAGAAAGGAGTTCCAACATAACTAAACTTGAAGGATTTCGCAAAGTTCATTTTGGTTGTTATGTTTATTTGGGAAACAAAATAACTTTTGTTTCTGAAAAGTTGTAAAAGTAAATAAAAAAATATTTTACAGATACGAGCACATAGTTCACAGGAGATCCGATTGATTTGTGGGAATGTTGAAAATGGGAACGGAAGACGAAATCCAGTACGGTTAACCTGGTTTACCTGGTTGTGTTGTTGGTTAGTTAAAAGAATAGGATTGAATCAACATACTTTAGAGTTTAGATACCGGATACAGTTTAAAAGTTTTACTCAGTTACTTTACTTTTAATTGTTTCAGCATTTGCCCTTCAGTGTCAAAAATCAGGCTCTACTCAGCTGTCTGAGTTGTCTTCCAATCGCCGTTGTGCAGGGACGTGCTGCACTCTAGGTCCAGCACGCGTGCAGTCGAAAAAACAAAGAAAAAACTCAGTGTTGTGTTTGAAATCGGAAAATAACGGTTCACGCGGTGGCTTAGTCAACAAGTGAACAAGCCCCATACGAAGCGCTTCGATGTTTAGAAGCATCAAACTTGTCCATAAACATTGACAACCTTACAGAAATAATCAAGCAAGTTACTCCAAATGAGTCAACAAGGCGGAACTTTCTAATTAAAAAAAAGTGGTTTGATTCTGAATGTGTGAAAGCAAGAGAGAGTTCTTTTGCAGCTCTTGGACTTCTGCGAAAACACAACACAAATGTGTTCAAAACCATCTACGGTGAAGGGATCAAGAACTTCAAGCGAATCTATTACAAGAAAAAGATGGCGTTCGATGAACAGACCATTGAGATAATCAAAAGATGAAGATTCTCAGCGGAGTTCTGGAAGGCTGTTAAGTATGTCAACGGGAAAACTAATACCATTTGGTCCAAATGCAGGCACCACAGTTGAGGGAACATTATTTCAGCAGCCTCATCAACCCCGTACAAATTTCGCCAGCTTTTCTTTATGCGACTTCGCTGGTTGAAGATGTCATTCTGGACGCACCTTTTTCTCTTTCTAAAGCATTATAAAGCCATCAATGATTCGAAAGTTCGAAAAGCTCCGGGAGACAACCGCATACCCTTCGAATTCTATAAAAACTGCACGAATGAATTCCTTACTGCGGAATTTAACAAAATTTTTGAAACAGCGAACGTTCCTTGTAGTTTCAAAAGAGCAAATATTTTCCCATTGTACACAAAAGGTGACTATGATGATCTTTTTTAAATACATCGGCTAAGCTGTTTGGAACTATTTTGTTTAAAAGACTCATTCAGTGGGTCTCTGATAGGGAAATTCTTCGAGAATTCCAAGCGGGTTTTAGAAAGAATTACTCAACAGTTGATCAAAATTGTTCACAAGAAGTTCTTTGTCGATTTCCGTGCAGCCTTTGACTCAGTACCGCCCGAGGCACTATTTTATAAACTACAGCTAATAGGAATGTCTCATAAAGTCATCATCATTTTAAGGGCAATGTATGACAGTAATTTAGCATACGTCTGGGATGGCGAATTCATTTCTGATGAGTTTAGAATATCAATGGTGGTAAAGCAAGGTTCTTAACTTAAATGTGAGGGAGGACGTATTCCACTTTATAGTTATATGCCCTATTTGAAAAGAATACCGTCTGGTATACTTCGGGGCAACTGAGCTGGACGAGGAGAGAACACTGAGTATTATAAATGGAGAATATGGGTGGAACGTGTTATACAACTACACTAAGAAGGCGTTAATATATAGAAAATGTATCGTGGAGGAAAGTTTTTAAAATAGAAACGCCGTTACAATTAGTTTTCGTTATATTATTATTAAATTCTTTATGCGAATATTTAAAATTTATAAATGTACTATGTTGGTAAACTCATATTTTATGTAGAAATTCCAAATGTCAATCTGGTAGACGGTCAATTATGACCAAACCTAAATAGGTTCGAAAACTATGTTTAATATATCTTTTTATGAAATAAAAGTCTTATATTACAAGCTAACAAGCCCCATCCTCAACAGCCCAGCTAAAGAATTTGGAGAATTAAAAATAACCCATAAAAATTCAAATTCCAAGGGTATACTGAATTCCACTATAAATGCTAAAAAATATACAAAGCATTGCAACCAAACAACAAAAGAACCCCAATAGTAAAGAAAGCAGCGCTGCCTACAGCGCACAAGCGCACACAGAACACAGTCATTATAGTATGATATGATTTGATGCCGCATATGGAAAAAAATTGTGTGGCAACCCCCCGACCCCACGGCCCGATCACTATCGAATTAGAAATAGAAAGTGTTGTCATGAGAAATACACATGTGTGCAAAGTTTGAATAAAATCCGGCTTTAGGGAGTGGGTTAAAAATTTATCACAAGTTTGTTGTGCCCCCCAGACAGCCAGCCAAAGGCACGCGAACTTAAATAATAATAATAATATTAGGCGCGACATACCATTGCGATCCTCGCCTAGCTTCTCGCAACCATTTCTGTTGCGCAAGTATATTTTTAACACAAAATGGAGGGACCTACAATTTAAGGCCGGATTCTAACGGCGAATCGAGTAGTTTTCCGTGACAAGTTATTACTCTTCGAACCACGAACCTAATCAGTAGCCATGTGCATTTCCACTGAGCCACGGCGCCCACGAATTTAATATAGAGAAGTTAATAATTGTTGTATGCTATGCATGCGGCAGTGTAATGATCTAATTCCTAGCAATCAAATAGCGGACTGTGAGTATTTGTTTCTTCTGGTGATGATAATCCATTGTGAGACATCCAATTCTCAATATCGGTTAAAAGAAGCGGTATGTTTTGTTTTGTCCCGGGCCCCGGTGTCGTGAGGCCCCATATAATTTTTTTATAAAAATTAAGCCGATTTTCTTCAAATTTTATGTAAATGTGTGTCTCCGATGGGCAAAACTGTTTGTAAAGTTATTGGAGTGAACGGGCCCGCGAGGTGCCCGTGTAATTTTTTTTAGAAACTATCCCGATTTTCCTCAAATTTTAAACACATAATATGTATCTCCTATTAGAGAATTTACATGGAAAATTTTATTTTTATGGGCTGTTTTTTTTATTGTGCTTAATTTTGCAGCGGTTGCTTGAATAAATGTCATAATAACTTTCTTATCTTCTTCATTGTGATAGACGTTCTCTTTTACTTATACTGCATATCCACCCCTTGCTGCAATTGTGATAGATAATATAACCTTTTAATGAACCGGAAATACGCGCGATATTGCTTAAAGTCAATAAAGCCTACTTTAGTCAGCCAAGACTCTTTAATTCCAAGAACTAAACCATTACCTCCAAGCTGCTTGTGTATAAGACAATGGTTATACCAGTACTCACATATTGATCCGAGTCTCTTAGCAAAAAGTACTCTAACCTCCTAGCCGAGGGCCAAAGTGGATTTCGAAGACTCAATACCTGCCTAACACGCAATTGGAACTATAATGCTAAGGTATGATCTTTGACTATGAAAAAATAACGTCCTGAAATACTGGCAACTCCACGGGGTGTTCTGACACATATAAATCATAAACATATTTATTATTAACTTTTAAGTTTTTTTATAATTATTATTTGATGTAATATTTAAATATATATATATTTAATTTATTTAATGTAATAATATGAAATTATTCCAAATGGTTATTTTGACCATTTTCAAGGCAATGTAAGTTTAAGTTATCCTAAAAATAATAAAACTTACATTGCCTTGAAAATGGTCAAAGGGATATTTATAAAAGGAACTTTCTTAACCCTTTTTTAATAATTAATCAATTTTTAAAGTATCTTTTAAACAGAGTCCCATTAATCATTCTGGCATATATATTCCGCACAATTCATAACCAAACGAAATTCCCTTACTTTACGAAGTTGACAAATGCATTTATATGTTCCTAACGGCGTTCCAAACTAATCATAAACCAAATGTAGCCCAAAATTTTCAACGTAGCGTTAACCAAAGTCCTCGATTAGTAATATATAGCTAATGCCAAGAAAATTGGCACAATCCCTGGAATGAGAAACAAACGATAATGAAAGAGCATAAGAGGCGTTTTATAGTTGTTGCTGTAGCCAACAATAATACATTATCCTTATGCATGGTATAAAAGTATTAGTACAATGGATGTGAAAGCCCATTCGCATTTATCAAATTATTACGATTTTGTGGTCCAAGAAAGCCACGCTGAGTAACCAACTCATAGTAGAAAGGCCTGTTAAACACTTGGCACTCGTTAACGAGTGCTAAACGAGCTCGAGCTACATTACCGAGGACAATGACTATTATTTCTGGATTCTTCTTAGCAGGCTGCTCAGTTTATTTATTACTGAGATGCTGAAGGCCGTGTTTATTCATTTCATCTTTGTACACTTCTGAACATTGAACGAATCCAAGGATAAATGAGAATGGGAAAATAATATCGAGGCTGTGTAAAAAGTCTGCTACTCGCATGGCAATTTCTTGAATACATTTACTCTGGAACAAGAGAACTAGCTCAAGATGACCATAACATACTATTCACTTCATTTCGAAATGTACGAGAAGTTTTACGATTATTATGGCGAGAAAGGTCGATTCCAAGCAGATAATAGAATTCCCTAATCTCTGATGGAAATAGCCAAAGTGGCAAAAAACGAAATGATTATTATTTGATTTTATTTTAGTTTATCTGTGTGTTGAAGAAAATTGCTACTCTAGAAATAGATACTAGCAATGATATTGCATATACTTTGTTTTATTTTTTTGTTTTGTACGAACACAAATTGGTTTTTTCTGGATTTGCACAAAGGAATATTTTTACGTCATGCGAAGAAAACATTATGGTGCTTCACTGATGGAATAAATGAATGGTATATCCAAACATGTGTTATTCTCACACGTTACTTAGCGCCTTTACTTCTCGTCTTTTTGATTATGCGAAAAAGAGGATGGGAATTTACTCAAGAACCGTAAAATTCACTTGCGAAAATATTAAAGATGACTTCAAGATTCGCCTTACGCTATTGGAAGGGAAAGTAAAAGAGAAAGGAATATACTCACCCTTATTCCGACATTCGAATGAAAATGAATGTCCTTCGAATCGAAGTAATTCATATTCTCACTTTCTAACGAATCGAAATTCATTTTTTATTCGTTAATTCACCAAATTCCATGTTTTGAACGAATTGAAATAATCGTTAATTTTTATTCGTAGTAGAAAAACATTCGAATACAAGTTATATAGGGTGTTTCAATAGGTGCGCTTCAACTTTTCTCCACTAGGGACGGCGAACGACGCCATATTTTTTATTGTTCTTTTGTCATTTGGAAACTTCATTAGTATACATTTCATCATGGAATGCTACACATGTGAACAGCGATTGCAAATCGTGCAAATTTTTTATCAAAATAATCGTTCTGTTGCCGCTACTTTAAGAGCATTACGGCCATTTTACGGTCCATTTAACAAGCCAGCCCGTTCGACAATCGATTTTACGTAAAGATCTGGCCTACATCCGTATAAGATCAAGCTGACACAACAACTAAAGCCGTTTGACCATTTGAAGCGACGCCGATTCGTGAATTGGGCTCAAGAGCAAATCGAAAATGATGCAGATTTTCACCGAAAAATCATCTTCAGCGATGAGGCTCACTTTGTAAAACGTGCACGCGGTGGTCATGCAAAAGAAATCGAGTTTCATACTTAAATGTGTCATATGTATATGTTCAAGTTCGTTAATAAAAAAAAAAGTTAGTTCAAAAGTCGAACAGTTTGTATTTTATTCAAAAAAAAAGTTGAAGTGCTCTTATTGAAAAACCCTATATGTAAATATTTAATTGTATGCTTTTTGGAAAATTATTTTATGGGACATTAAAAAAGAAACCCACCGTTGTCGACAGATTTAAAAACATAAACCTCATAAGCGTTCACGTACCTACAGAGGATTCCCCAGATGATGAAAAAGAAGTATTCTTTGAATCAGTCGAACGGGAACTCTATGCCTGCCCTCAGTATGATTTAAAAATCATTCTGGGGGATATGAATGCAATAAAAGGTAGAGAACCAGTAGTTAGGCAGTACATTGGCACCTATAGCTTACACGAAAACACCAATGGACAACTAGTCATAGAGATGGCAGCAAGCAATTATTTGGCCGTTGCGAGTACAAGGCTTGCGCATAAAATAATCGACCTGGGTATCTCCTGATGGAGCGACTCGCAACCAGATACACCACGTGTTGATAGACCGCCGCCACAACACGAACCTGATGACGGTACGAATGTATTGAGGTGCCAACGTCGATTCGGACCACTATCTTGTTGGCATAGTGCTTCGAGCGCGGATTGCATTATCACGAAAGACTGCATCCGCGAATCAGATTCGAGTCAACACGGCTGCCCTTCGCAACGAAGAGACCAGAAACAACTACGGTCCGTGAATTAGAATAGCACAGAGAGAAAGTCCCGCACCAGGCGCCGAAGTTCTACCAAAGTAGTCAAGTCCGCGGTATGACGCAATATACATCGCGTTACACATAGACGCATAGACGAAGTCAGCACAGCGGCTCAAAAATAATCAGTCCCCGGGATCAGATGGAATCCCAGCGGTACTGATTAGAACAGGAGGTTCCGCATGACGTAGTACAGGTACTAATAGTGCAAGTATGGGCTGCCAGAAGACTGGAGAAGAAGGATTTGTATCTACATGAGACAAATACTGTGATAAAACAAGGTTCCCTATTCTTCAAGAAAGGATACGCTAAAGTTATCATTGGTCCATACCAGCGTGGCTTCATCCCAGGCAAATCAACAACTGAACAGATATACACCCTGAGTCACTACTACATTCACTCACTACACCACCTTTTTATAGACATTAAAACCACCTATGATAGCATAGCCAGAGTAGAACTTTATAAAGCCATGAGAGAATTCAGCATCCAAAATAAACTGACACGACTATATGTATAGGTTGACCATGACCAAGGTTATAAGCCAAGTAAAAATATCCGGATCACTATCAAACCCATTCAACATCTATAAAGGGCTTAGAAAAGGGGATGGAGTGGAATGCGTCCTCTTCAACCTGGCGGTGAAGAAAGTGATCCAAGACTCTGACGTAACGGCGAGAGGAACAATCCTCTATAATTCTATTCAGATACTAGCTTACGCAGACGATATTGACATCGTTGGTAGAAACCGAATATCTGTACAGGAAGCTTTTATCCAGATCGAGCAGGCGGTACAAAATCTGTGGCTGCACATAAATGAGAGCAAAACAAAGTACATGGTGGCCACGTCTTTGAGTAGAAGATCCAACATTGGTCCCTCAATTAAAAAAAAGTCTTACGGAGAATTTCTAGCCCCGTTCGCGTTATCGCAATGTCGAAATCGTGAAGAGAATTAAGCTCGGTAGACTCCGTTGGGCACCGAGTTCGTATGAGCGAAGAGGATCCTGCTCGGAAAGTCATTTGCGGTAGGATTTATGGAACACGACAGCGACGCCGGCCAAGCCTACGATGGAAATATGGCGTAGTCCAGGACGCCCCGAGTTTAGTGATGCAAAACTGGATGACATCGGCCCAAAATCGGAACCGGTGGAGAGACTTTTTGCGGAAGGCCAGGACCGGACACCGGTTATAGAGCCAAATATGATGGTGATAATGAAGATTGGACCAATTGTTGCATTAGAAAAAATGTTGAACAGAGACAGAGAAGAAGCAGAAATGTTAAATAGCATTCATCTTAGGTCCATGTCCACTTGTAACAACTTCGAATATGATAGGTTCAGGCTGCTTCTAAATCCAATATACAATTTAAGAAGATGTAGATCGAACATGTATATTCGAGCTCTCAACGACAGCTTTGGACACGATTATAAGATACTATTTTCAATATGGAAAATATTTATTTAAAACGCCGGCCTTAGCTTTTAGATCATTTTTCTAAGCAACTATCTCTGTGAATTCTTGAGATCACTAAGAGAAACTTAGAGAAAGAGTTACCGGAGACGATTTTGGTGATTTTGTGCTTATACAAAGATTGATCCTTTGTTACAGAAATCTCTCGAAGAAACATTTGTCAATTCGTGATTAACTTTATGCTTATGAACAGCTTTGGCATGACAAGTATCAAAATATATAGGAGAGGATAAAGCAGGCACTATCCTGCTCTTTTCGCTTGTAGTTGCGAAAGCGTAAGGGTGATACGTAGGTCTAGTGGCGTGTCAACCAATACAGCAGGAATTTGGGTTAAAAAGAGGATGGAAGCGAAAATCTGAAATGTGTGAGTGTACTAGCAAAAGGTTTCAACTAAAAGTACACTACCTGGTACGACATGGATGTGGAAATCGGATAGTGACGTTTAGGCAGGACGGCCAACTGTCTCTATTGCTGCTGTTGCCACCACTACTGCTTTAATTATTGTGACGACTGCTGTTGTGTTCTTCTGTGGTCTTCTGTTGATACGTCTTTTGGCAATTGCACCCGTTGAGAACTGTTGGGGCTCTTGATGACTCTAGCGGATTGTGGAAATTATGGATGAGTTCGACTTTTGAAAAGTTTGGGTATCTGTATACTTTTGTATATTGTATATTGTATATTGAAACTATCATGGTCACTTATGTTGTGAAATTAATGGACTGTGGCGAATGTGACTTTAGTGGTTGCTGCGTCTGTACCGATTCCCTGTACGTTATGGTTACATTATGTTTGTGGTCATATTGGTCCTCGAATTGCGCTGCAAGTCTGACTCTTAACCTATGCCGGAATATCTTGAAGGGTTTTGACTTCACATCCGAAACTAAGGATGGCTTCAGTACCTTAAAGAAAATCTATTCCGAGCGTGAGATCGTCAATAGCGGTCAGTAGTCCCAGCATGCGAATGGAATACGAAGTCTTTTCAAAACATACGTCGACGTTCACGCCTTTTCATCCATCCATTCAGATTGTGTGGCCCGAATTGCAGATTCTCGCTGCAAAATGTCTGCTCAAAAAGCTGTGTTAGGTTCGGAGCTTGAAACTACATGTGTGCTTTAACTATTCTGAGTGGTGGAAGTATCTTAAAACCTCTACGTGGTGGCTACCGGCAATTTTCCCCCAGTATAGAAAAAACTGAATGCTAGTTCTTTAAAAGTAAGGTTGACTCGAGCCTAATAATCTCGCTTGTAAAAAAGTCATTGTTACGGAACCCCAGCTTAGCCTTGGTCAATAACGCACATTGCTGTAGACAGTGTTTCTCAGCTTGTCTCAGACGTCAATGGCATTAATCGAATGGTTCGAATGCTCCCTTGGCCACAATCTCAGCAAAACATTACTTTATATACGACCCCCGTTCGAAATGGCTTTTGTCGGCATCATCGACAAGTCGTTCGAGGGTTGTATGGTCGTTCTTCAAGCTGACTCACAATACTGTGCCCCTCCTGTAGATTTATCAGCGCTGCACGTTTGAAGGAAAAACTGTGTATGATAATCTTCGCTGGGACTAATGTGGTTTGCTGGCGTGACCTCTCCTGGAGGGCAGAGATGCACTAGAAGTCTTCCGCCTTGTAAGTCGTAGAAGTTCCTTCTCCAAACATATTTTGAAAAGTTAAAGGTGTAAGTGACTTTTGGTATTAAGTAGCGTTAAACTGAGTTAAAATCGAATTTGTTATCAAGGAGCTCATCCTCTGGATAACTGTACCAGCAAAAAAAAAATTTGAATTTAATCTGAAAAAAGTCGCCTACTGTTATGTCATTGTCGCACTTCTCTAAAACTTTTCGACTGTCACATTATTTTTTCATGGTGTAGTTTCTAGAAACATTGCCATAAAGATCGAACGTTACTTTAATTGGGGCGGAAAGATGAGTTTTCCTTCCTTAATTTCGAATTTCTAATGGGAATTTGATGAGGCCTTCTGATGCTGGCTCTTTATGTCTTATTTACGCCGAGTGTAACGAGAGCAAAGAAAGTTTATCATCCATTCCAACTTAATCTTTATTTAAAATGCAGATGCGAGGGGAATATTGTATGGCACCAATGCATTAACCAGCTGAACTTCACACTTCCATAGCCGCCAGTCGTTCAAAAGATCGGAAGCTCATTGCGTTTGCAACTTTTTTGCATGACTGTCGGCCTCTTCTGTAAGTGCATCTGCCTTTGGTTTTTCCCGATGTATTTCTATGAATTTTTGAAAATTCCTTTTTTCGCTGTATACGGATGCGTGTGTGTATGTGTAGGAGATTGCCCAAAGCGCAAGCAAACTTAACTGAACGGAAAATGGGAAAAGTTTTTCCTTGGCACAAAACTATGTCTGCCATGATGAATCGATGGGTGAGTCAAGTTATTGCCACTTTGCATAATAAAATGTGCAGAAGATAGAAAGATATTTTCCAGCAGCGCGAATGGATTAAAATAAATATAACGAGTTTTCCTATTTGCTTCTTACATGCATTCGAAGTTGAAGATGAGTTCGACAGCTGCAAATGTGGGCACCTTTCCATTTTTAAGATTAATGGCGGTGAGCGAATTGGCAAGAAATGCCAATAAGTCTGTTTATGGGTCATGACGGGAATGGGAAAATGATGCGCTCAAATAGGCGTAAGAAAAGTTCATATAGCGTTATGAAAAATTCAAAGAACTTTTTTCGTATAACTTTGGAGATCATTATTTGCATTTGGATTCTTTGCATTTTGAATTTCAAATAAACGAGGCACAAGTATTACATCTTTCCTCTCCTTTTTCATCTTCGTAAAGAAAAATAAAGTATACGAGTATTATGTGGTCTTAAAAACAGGTAGGGGTCCAGCATCAAGGAAAAACGACTGATTGCTTTAGTACGGCCTAAAGAAGCATCAACGTCTATTTTCGCCAAGCTTGGGCTTTTATGATAGCAGGGCGGATATTGTGCTTTTGTGCAATGTTCTGTCCCGTAATGCTGCAGTTGATTGTTTTATGTGAGATAATACAGACTTAGTTAGCGGTGGTAATTAACCTTAACAGAAGGCGGTGAAGCAGAATATAAAGTGCATCCTGGGAGAAGAATTCGAATAGTACATAGAGCGCGGACCGCACCACGCACGAAAATCTACCAAACAGTCAGTGGCATGATGCAGTGCGTTACACATACCGCTAAGAAAAAGAGAGTAATCCGATCACCGATCTCATAGTAATCTTAGAGTGATGGGAAGAACACTTTAATGAGTTACTAAATAGACAGCTAACTGGGGAAGTAGAGTCTCTACAAAAGACCAACGACCATACTATTCTTACGCCACCAAGCATATACGAAGTTAGCAGAGCGATAAACCAGCTCAGGAATACTTACACCTCGGGATCAGATTGCATCACAGCAGAGCTGACTCAGGAGAAAATGAACTACACCAAGCAATTTATAAGCTAATGGTATGGTATGGAAGGAACAAGGAGACTTAAGAAGCGGCATTATGTGCCCCATAAATAAAAAGGAGTTATCACAATTATAAGATTTTCTCCTCTACCGTTCAAGACAGGATAGCCTCATACGCTATAGTCATCATTGGTCGATACCAGTGTGACTTCATCACTGGCAAATCATCAACTAATCATCCTTAGGCAGGTTATGGAAAAACGGCTAGGACATGTGAGTCTGACATTTAACATTTAACGTTTTGAGCATGCAGAGTGAAACGTTGTCACATAAAAATGTGTTTCTATAGTATATCATCACCTAGGCGCAATTGTCGGCTTAACGACAAATGGCATACTACACTTGAACAAGATGAAGTGGTAGTGTGTAACTAAAATTGTTTGTTTACTTATGAACAGAGCAATTGATTAACCCGCTTTACTGTACTGTGGTGGGAGAAAAATGAAATGCTTAACTTGCACAAAAACAAAGCGAAATAATATTTCTAGAAGTTTTCGAAAGACAAATACTGTACTGTACCGCCTGAAGAGTGTCGAACTACTAATACTTTGAGATAGAGATGGAGGACGACTGGCTGGCATTAATGTACAGCACCTTCTCATCGCATTGTGCAGCATACATACTACAGAGGAAAGGGAATTTTCCCACAGACGGAAAATTCGTTAGCTAAACCAATTATCGATTTAAATACACCCTGGACGAATCAGCCCAAATGATTGGGGATTGCAGCTAATTAAGGTGTGTTCAGAATTAAATTGGCAATCGATTTGAAATAAATAAATGTATAAGTTCTACATGAAAAGATATGTTCCATTTAGTTTCAAGCACCAGCATAAAATGGGACTTAATATAATTGAAGTAGGAGTCCATCGTTAAATCTATGATAGAAATGAATACTTCCATTAGTACGATGAGCAATTTTTTCCACAAGATAGTGACTACATTAAAATGACCTAAATTTTTAGGAGATGTTTAAGCAACGGTCCATAGAGTACATATGGTCAACTAAGTTCATATTTGTCCTATGTTACATGTTATTTCTCTCTTTTCTTTTTTCACATTTTCTATAAAAAATGTAATGTAATAAAAAATATATATTGTCAAATATATATAAAAAAATATGTATATCTTAATATATAAAAATGTAGGTGCGTATGTATATCTGACTATCACAGCTGAACCACTGAACCTTTCCATTTTATTCTCACACCATATGTTCGTGTGGTGCTCCGGATTGTTTTTGATTATGTTAGATCCCACTAGGTGGCGCTAGGTCGCTTTTTTTTCGAAAATTCTTATCCCATTTGGCTCACACAAACACAAACAGAAAGTGTGTGTTAAATTTGAAAAAAATCGGGTAATTTTTATTTTAAATTTGTATAGGAGCCTCACGAACTCGGAGCTCGATCACTTCCAAATTTTAAAAGAAAGTATTGTCACCGGAAATACACATGTGTACAAAATTTCAGGAAAATCGGGATTTAGGAAGTGCGTTAAAAATTGATAATTTAAAAAAAAAAATTGTATGGGAGCCCCCCGATACCGGGGCCCGATCGCTTCAAAAATTTGACAAAAAGTTTTGTCCATCGGAGATACACATTTGCATAATATTTTAAGATATAAATAGGCAAAGGCAAAACAGCTAAGAACAATTTTCTCCTCTGTTTGTCAACCGATTTTCTTTTTTTTTTCTTTTTTTTTTGGAGCTATTGATGAGCTTTAGTGTTATCAATAAAAAAAATTTGAAACAAAAAGTTATCTATTATCGTTCATTTTAACGTTTAGAGCAGTTGCTAAGAGTTCCACGTTCAAATTTTTGATAGAACAGAAAAACAGTGGAGGGGTTGACTGAGGTTGTTAGGTGGTTGGGGATGGGTGGTGTAGGGCGAGGGAGTGGGTGGATGGTGGGTGGGGTGGATCAGTGACCGTGTGGAGGGTTACATAGAGTAGATAGAGACGGTCGATTTCGACCAATGGGCGATAACTAGTTTTAAGAAATTCGGGTAAATTTTTTAAAATATTTTTATGGGAGCCCCCCCCGACCCCGAGGTCCGAGGTCAAATTTTAATAGAAAGTATTATCACCGGAAATATACATGTGTGCAAAATTTCAATAAAATCAGGCTTTGGGAAGTGGGTTAAAAATTGATCAGAAAATCTGACCAGCCAGCCAGCCACGTGCACGCGGAGTTAATGTAGAGCATTTAAAAAGCTGTTGGGTTTTCTAACAGGTCATTGTGCTTGCGATATCACCTTATCAAAGTTGGTGTGGGCTCAGACAGAACTTAGGTTTTGCTAGGAGATGAACAGTGATCCGAGCACATTCTCTGTGAACGCCCAGCATTAAATTGTTTGAGGAGACGCATCTTTCACAAGGAAATATGCTCGAGGGCGGAGTTGAGAAATTGCTCCACTGAGGGTATACTATCATTCATTAGGGAGATGGTACATCTCCTAGAATAAACGAACCCGATAACACAAAAGATCTTTCAGGTCGCAGTCTCTGCCATATGGCCTTGGGTATTATAAAAAAAAAAATAAAAAATCCACCGGTAGACGTACGTATTTTTATAAAAGACCTCAACTGTGCATAATAAGAATCGCTAAGAAATTTTGAATTCAACTTTAAGAGCCCCAATATATATAATTTTTTTTATTATCATCTCGTTGATGACACCAAAAATGATATTTTCAGTGAAATTGTATCCCACACCCACATGATGTCTTAAAGCATTCTATTCTCTATGAAATTGCACCACAAAATGACTATTGATTTTCATAAAAAGCGCCCCAGAATTCACATAATCAGAATGACTGATTGCCGCGTTTCCCTATTCCGAAGAAAGGACAAAGGCTGATGGAAAGGACAATAAAGAGAGTGTGCTTGCAAGCAACTTTAGCCTCTGTAATTATATGTCAATTTGTTCAAGAAATGATCTGAATCCCTTTCGTGCGAAAGGCTCACTACTGTTTCCCATTTCAGAGTATTATCAGTTGGGTGACCTCCACATTTCACCACAGCAAGTACCTACGAGAATAGTGAAGGGGTTTCCGTATTAACCTGGTGCAGCACTATCGTCTGGCTTTGCCAGCCGGAGTCAAGGTGACTCGATAAAGTGTTCTAATAGTCGGCATTTGCTAAGCACAGAATAGAAAATCGTCTCTTAGGATTAAAAAGTTTTTGTTGTGCTTTTTTGTCTGTTTAACATATCCCGGGGGAAATTGCCTTTGTTCAATGGAAATAAAAACGAAATTAGATTCACCTCCACATGAGGTAAGAAAACATTATCGGCAGACCATCAGAATAAACGCTCAAGTGGGAATTGAATGGAGCAACAAGAAAATCAAACCCGAAGAGGAGAACTTGATTGTGTTCGTCGGTGGATGTTCTTTTTTGTTGGATGTGTGAATTTTAAAATGCACATTTATGTGAGCACACGAATCCTTTGTGAATAAGTAACTAAATGCCATTCAGTGTCTTTTGTTGAATTGACGACCGCTATGTATACAAGTCCTCAGTTTATTTTAATATGAATTTTATTTCTCTATCGGAGATAGAGATGGATTTGCTGTGAATATACAGGGTGGGAGAGTAAGCAATGCTTTCGAAGAGTTTGGGGACTGAAGAGGGTTTGGCTATGGGTCAGTATTTTGATATCTCGCTTGTACTACCTTTTTTATGGATAGGCCAAATAAAGGGAAAAAAAATTTCGGGAAAACGACTTGAGAGAGTGAGAGTCGAAATATAGTTGTACGGGACTGACTTATAACATTTACGCATTTTTTTAAAAATATGCCCACCATATCGAAACCAGGGGAAAAGTCATCCTTGAGCCAATTATTCCTTTCGCGTACAATAGTAGTCCTTATATAGACAGAGACAAGGGAAGTTTGAGGGCCGTTTTTCATGTAGTTGGAATAGTCTAGTTCCGGTTCGTGATGATGGTCACTAAAAGATTAGCTGAAGAAGGTCGCAAAGAGGTTGGCTATAGCGTTAGCGTCTGCAGATGAAGTGTTAAATAATTTTAGAGTGGAAGAGAAGCCATCTACCTTATTTTAACGGTAATAAATTGGTAGAAAATTCTAGGATCAGTGATTAGGATAAGTTACATTCTGCCGAGTTATTCGTTGTATAGGAATTCGCAGAGGATAGAAAAGCGGAAGTAAGCTTGTTGGTAGAATGAATAGTCTGAGGCAGATCTGGATGTCAGGTAAGTTTTCCATAATTTGTTTCTGGCTTTGCGAAGAGTACGTAATTCTTTAATATACCAAGGAGGGGAGGACGAGCAGTTTTTACGTGGCACATAAGGGACAGATTGGAGAAAACAGTCAAAAATTACTGTGCAGAAGAATTCGAGAGCGATGGCAATGGGAGTGTTATTGTTAAGCAAATGACTTAAGTTTAAGCTTTACAGCTTTACGAAAGTTGAAAGAAAGAGAGTTCTCAGAAATTAGCTCCGCGTTGGTATGTTGGGATCGCGACATAATTTAGGAAATAACGGCGATGGTGAAATGCGTTTAATTAGCAGATCTTGAGGGGGTTTTTAAGAAGTGTATTTATGAGGAATTGAGAAAACTAAAAATTATAGATAATGGAATGCCCACTGACCTTACATCACTAATTTTACGTTTTCAGGGCCAATTTTACTGATTGACTATATAAAATAATGTTTTTGTTTTTTGCTTAAATTTTTTTTATACATAAACTTATTTCTAAGTGAGTACTCCCTAAATGACTTGCGCCAAGCTAATAAGGTGGTCTATACCTTTTATTAAAATAAAAATTAAAATAAACATCGTAAGAATGTAATTTACCATATATCACATTCCTCACATTTGTTGCCAGTTTCACTTTATTTTCTCCGAATTCTTCCTTATTCGCTGAAATAGTAATAGGGAAAAACGAACACGAAACTACAACGACGGGAGTCCAAATGCTTTAATCAATGGATCAAGGTCAGAGAAAACTACAAAAACCCTGACCATGAAAATAAGTCAGCTTTCAAAATTTCTTGGGTCCTCTATTGAAAAATTCGGGACTTCATGAACTGGTTGACGTTTTTTTTGAAGTCGTGTAAATTAAACGATTCGGGAAACACGGAGTCGACTAATTGATTCCACATCGATGCCACTCGCGCATAAGAGGAGGATTTGAAATGTTGGGTTCTACATGGAAAAGGTTTTAAGGCAAATCTATGTGGATTAGAACTGAAACGAGTGTTTACGTTGTTGCCTGGAACTAGAGAACGGGTTTCTGAAGATCATCTACCGTAGTAAAATTTGTAGAAAACACTTAAAGCTCCTACATTTCGTCTTTGCTCCAAAGAATCAAAAGATTCAGTAATGGTTACATCTACGGACAACTCTATTCTGAATTCTATCAAGGTAATGCAAATGCGTATGAGTTAAATTTCAAAATTGGCCTAACATAAATACTTCAGGGGGGTGAACTAGAAGTTGAAACGATTTATAAAAACTAAGCATTAGCTCATTCTCTTTGAAATTCCATAAATATGTTCCTTCCAAGAAAGTTCATTTTAAACTTTCAAACCTAATATTTTAAGTGAATCAGATCAGGCAATAGGGGCACCATTAATTACTCTTGGCACAAACACGAAACTCCTTCTGAAAAAAGACAAGCTGGAAATTTATTTGAGTTAAATTCCACCCTACTAGATTTGCCCCAATCAAGAATGACTTGAATGTTTGTCAGAATACCTCTTTTAACGGCGTTGCTGCAGGAACTCATTTATTGTTTAGAATTCAACCAGTCAAGTTCAAAAAGTTCTTGCAACGAGATAAAGCAACCACCTAAGGGATTTGTAGTGAAGTAAAAGTATTTTATTTTATGGACTTAAAATCGTAAATGAGAGAAAGCCATCCATTAAGCTGGTGATAGATTTCAAGCCACATACTCCCTAAATGATACAATAGTGGTTATTCCATTAGACCCTTCAATTTGCCCACTGAAGAGAATATTGCCGTTGTTTGCGATTTTGCGTTACAGTGAATGGAGATAGTTAACGCACCTCTTCTGATCACTGATTTTTTGCTTAAAAATATGCCTTAACGTGGATGTCATAAGGATATCTCTTTTCCAGTCTACTGGCATAGTTTTTTCCTCTCAGACTAGTAGAATTACCTAATAAATTGCTTGGTGTATTTTATGCCGTCCAGAATTAATCAGATCTGCTGTGTGTTATCTGATTCCCAGGCCTAATTATTTTTGGGCCAATTTATCGATCTGCTTACTTCGTATTTTCTTGGTGGCAGCAGCATAGTGTGGTCGTCAGGTGTTGATGGAGTCTCCAACTCCTTAGTTTGGTTTATTTGCATTTCCTATGTCTCAGAAGTGTTAGCGAATAGATGCAGCTCTTGTTCATAATAAAACTTATTGGAGTTTGCTTTTCTATCATTCTGATGGATTTTAAATAATGTGAAGTTTGTGAAAAATTCTTTAATAATTGCATTAAAATTTAAGGTCAAATAACATTTGGTAAGTGAACATGCGGAATCTGTAGTGGGTCTGCTGCTTACGCCAACAGCACGTAGAGGCCTAATTTCCTGGCACCCGCATAGTGATAGGATCTAATCGGCCATATTTCGGACTAGAGTACGGCGCGTCACGATCATACAGTGTTACGTCCCAACGAATCCATCGACTAAGGATGAAAAGGACAACTTCTACAGTCAACTAAACGCTGTATTCAACGCAACGCCAAACGGAGATATCGTCGTCGTGATGGGGGACTTGAATGCCAAGGTTGGCAACGACAATGAAGGACTCAAGCATGTGATTGGGAAGCACGGCCTCGGCGAACGAAATGATAATGGTGAAAGATTTGTTGATTTCTGCAACACCAACAACCCTGTCATAGGAGGCACCATGTTTGAGCATAAGACTTGCCACAAGGTCAGCTGGGTGCCAACTGACAGGCAATCATCATCCAACCAAATCGACCATATGGCGATCAGCCGACGTTTTAGGAGCTGTCTGTTAGACGTCCGAAACAGACGAGGAGCCGACATGGGTATGGTACGGGATCATCACCTTATGGTAGCTACTGTCCAGCTACGTACTGCATTAGTTCATAAAATCCGCAATATCATCCGAATGCCTAGGTATAACATCGAACGGCTAAAGATCCCCTCAGTACGCCAGGAATCATTTATAGCAAGAAGTGGAAGCAATCAGCAGCTCACTGCCGACAACCATCCAGGAGCATTGGAAGGCTGTGAAAAATGTTTTCACATCTGGAGCGGAAAGTATTGTTGGTAGAAGCCAGGCAAGGCACAGCACGTGGCTTACCGAAGATACCTGGAGGCGGATTTAAGAACGTAAGCTACTTAAATCTCGTATTGTAGATATCCCAGCAGCAGCGAGGAGCGAGCTAGAGTCCATGTATCGAAGAAAAATGAGAGAAGTGCAGCGTAGTGTAAGACGTGACAAGCGTAACTATATTAACAACCTGGCCTCAGAAGCAGAGGAAGCAGCGAGCAGGTGCGATAGCAGAACCGTTTACAGAATCACCAAAGAGCGTGACAGGTGGTCACCGCTCTAGCCAACATCCGGTGAAAGGCCTAGATGGTGCCGTATTCGTTTCAGATGAGGATCAGCTCAAGCGATGGAAGGAGCATTTCTCTACGGTCCTTAACCGTATATTCGCCCATGATATGCACCCAAATCAAACGGAGCTGCCGGAAGTAACAATTTCCCGAATTCGCACCTCAACTCCCAGTAAAGACGAGATCGCTGCCGCGATTAACGCACTAAAGAACAACAAGTCGGTAGGACTAGATGGTATACCCGCAGAGCTTCTGCGTGCAGCTCCAACGGCATCAGCAGAGCTCTTATATCCTCTTGTAGAGAGAGCTTGGGAGGTAGAAAGATTCCCTGACGAGTGGAAGAAGGGAATGATTGTCAAGCTTCCTAAAAAAGATAGTCTTATGGAGTGCGAAAACTGGAGAGGCATTTGCGTTCTCCCTGCAGTTGCAAAAGTAATAGCCAAAGTAGTACTTGAGCGTATAAAGGAACATCTGAAAGATACACTCGATGCCGAACAAGCAGGTTTCCGCACTGGATCCTCCTGTGTAGAGCACATAAACACCCTGCGGATCATTATTGAACAGTGCGTTGAATTCCGGTCACCACTGCACCTACTGTTCATCGATTTTGAGAAGGCGTTTAACATTGTCAACAGACAGTTTATCTGGCTCGCCTTGCGCAGGAGAGGTATACCCGATAAACTAATAGCTATTATTAAAGCATCCTATGATGGCTCTAAATGTCATGTGCTACATAGAGGAAAGCTGTCAGAGGAATTAGAGATCCTAAGTGGGGTACGACAAGGCTGCATTCTATCGCCGATACTTTTTTTGTTTGTGATTAGCGATGTACTTCGCGCAGCTTTATCTACTGGAAACGGAGGAATTCGTTGGACTCTTACATCTCAACTCAAACATCTGGATTACGCTGACGACGTTTGTTTACTCTCACACAGAATTATGGAGCTGCACCAAATGACAACAAATGTGGAAAGGGAGGAAAATGTTGCGGGTTTGAAGATTAATACTGCCAAAACCAAAATCATCAACCTCGGCACTAACTTAGTAACTCAAGTTAACATTGCTGGACAGCCGGTAGAGAGAGTAGAGAGTTTCCAATATCTTGGGAGTATTATCTCGACCGAAGGTGGAACCGAACAGGACATTGTCAACCGAATCGGCAAAGCAAAATCGGTGTTTGGAATGATGTCCATGATATGGCGAAGCAATGCGATCAGCTTAAACACCAAGCTGCGACTGTTCCGCTCAAATGTTGAATCTGTGCTGTTGTATGGGTGCAGCACTTGGAAGGTGACCGCTACTATCGCAAAAAGATTACAAACGTTCGTAAATAGGTGCCTACGGAACATCTTGAGGGTTTTCTGGCCTAATCGTATATCTAACGAACATCTTTACCAGAGAACGGGTCAGGCACAACCATCCAACGACGGAAGTGGCAGTGGATTGGTCATACACTCCGAAAAGGCGACAGTTCCATAGCAAATTACGCAATGCAATGGAACCCGTTATCTCAGGATGGTAGAAGAACGGGTCGTCCGAGAAATACATGGCACAGAACAGTTGAAGAGGAGGCACGGCAATTGGGAAAGAGTTTGAGAGAGCTGAAGCTTATTGCCAGGAACCACACGCGATGCCGCGTAGGCGTAGTAGCGTAGACCCACAAGGGGATACAGGACATAAAGAAAAGAAGAAGTGAACATAGTTCTTATCTTTCGTTGTTTCTATTTAGAGTACTTGTTCTTTGCAATTAGGACAACAAAGCAGATAAAGAAACAGCACTTCACCTCATATTCATTCTAGTAAATTCTTCTTACCAGTAAATTCGAAAACACCTTAGTCTATAGAAGGTCTTTTGCGAAAGTATTTTGTTCTTTCATAAGATGCTCTTAATTTATGCATCTTGCCTCACCAAGATCGTAAATAGCAGTGATTCTAATGTATTTTCCTTTTTTTTGACCATTAATCAGCTGGTGAACAGTTAAATTAGCAACTCCTCCATTGTTGCCTGTTTCTGGTTCATTAAAAAAAAAATCATCTCCATTCATCTCCATGCAAGTGCTACTCAATTCACTACGTACGCGATGGTACAGCGCACACTTAAACAGCAACAGGGAAAAGCAATTAAGGAAAACTTGAATGGTGGTGCATACTACTCATAGCAACTACATACAACAGACCAGCATACGACAAGGATGTGTATTCGCAAGGGTTTTATAACGATCCTTATCCCTTTGGTTTATGCTCTCTGCACAGTTGGTAAATACACTCTGGGCGAGATGCTCTTACAGCACTTCACCTTTCCCACTTTAGGCCAAAAGGCCATTCATATGATTCCCACGAATTTCGGAGGTGATGTTTGATGCTAGTAATAATGCGGCAACGAAACTGAAGCGTCAACCGTTTTTCACATGGAGCTATTCATGCGCAACCAACCCAAGTGACTGGAGCTATTTATCTCTTGTGGAATTTTCCCTTTTGTGAACAGAATCTCGGAAAGTGGAATTAAGTGGACTTGGCTTTACTGCAGTTCTCACCTTTTAACCAGTAACGCAAAGGAGAAGGTGAGCACAAGCAAATTGTCGGTGAAAAGAACAGAATAGACCAAAAATAGGCAGGCTCTTTTGTACACAAACACACACCTAACATATGCAACTACATGTGTCAGTGAATTCAATGAATCTGCCTGTTGGTACTTGATGATTCATTGCACTTACATGCATAATCTCAGCTTGACATTAACCCGGTAGATGAGAACAGGACTGCTGAAGAATTTTCACCAATGGTATTTTTTTGTAACTATTTGGCCTGGCTTAACATAAGGCGGCGTTAATCTGGCCTTGGCCTTACATTAGCTATATATTCGAAATCAGGAGGTTTAATCTGCCAGAAAGCTACTTTTCTTTCAATCGGAGAGGGAAGAATATTTTTATTACTGATTCGATTCGGTTGGTAATATACAGTCATCGGAAAGGTCTGCTACACTGTCAAGATGAGCCTCCCTTTGAGTGATATGATTTTTATACTCTTTTCATTAAACTTCGCTGCGGATTGCATCATCACATAAACCTGCATCCGCGAATCAAATTCGAGTCAACACGGCTGCCTTTCGCAACAAGTAAGCAGAAACAACTACGATCAATCCATAAGACTCGCCATAAATGCAGGGAGAATAAGTTCTGGGACTGAGTGGTCGGGCGTAGAAGAAATATGGACACATTCGTGAACTAGAACACTACAGAGAGCAATGACCGGACCAGGCACGGAAGTTCTACCTTAGAGTCCGCGGTATAACGCAATATACACCTTGTTGTACATAATTAAAACACAAAGAGGGTAATCAGATTGTCAATCTCAAAGGCATCTTAGAGCGATGGGAAGAGCACTTTCATGACTTGCTAAATGGCCAGATAGCTAAGGAATTATAGGCTCCACCAATGACCGCAGACCACACTATGCTGCCGCCACTAAGCATAGACGAAGTAAGCAGAGCGATAAATTGGCTCAAAAAGTAAAAATATCCAGATCACTATCAAGCCCATTCAACATTTATAGCGGGCTCTGAAAGGGGGATTGACTAGGCCTGCGATCTTTTCACAATGGCGTTGGAGAAAGTGATCCGAGACTCTGAAGAAACGGCGAGAGGAACTTTCCTCTATAAGTCCATTCAGAACTGGCTTACGCTGACGACATTGACATTGTTGGTAGAAACCAAAGAGCTGCACAGGAACCTGTTATCCAGATTTAGTGGGTGTCATGAAATGTGTGGTTGCACATAAATGAGAGCAAAACGGAATACATGTTGGCCACGTCTGCGAGCAGAAGATCCAACATTGGTCCCGCAATTAAAATAGTGGACCGCAGTGCAATCCTTTAACTATCTCGGGTCAACTTTATTAGTCGACCACAGCATGGAGCCCGAAATGCGCACACATGGTTGCTTAAAGCCACAAAGCCTGTCTGTCTGTCAAGATTCTTCAAATCCGGGAAGTTAACCATAACACCCAAGGTGTTGTTAAATACGACGATGGTCATACCAGTACTTACATATGGATCCGAGACTTGGGTTCTTAGCAAAAATCATTCTGACCTCTTAGCCGCGTTCGAGAGAAAAGTCTTGTTAAACCCCTATGTGAGCAAGGACGTTCCGGAGACTCTATAATTGTAAGATCTACGAGCGTTACCGTGATTTCGATATCGTGAAGAGAATTAAGCTCGATTGGTTCCGGTGGGCAGGACACCTAGCTCGGATGAGCGAAGAGGATCTGGCTCGGAAAGTCCTTTGCGGTAGGATTTATGGAACACAACAGCGAGGCCAGTCAAGCCTACGCTGGAAGGATGGCGTATACCAGAACGCCCAGAGTTTATGGATACTGCGCTGAGATGGGTTCCCACGACGTTGATGAATTGGGTAAGTTGTTTCTTGTCTCCGTCGAATTCCTTGATGTAGGCGAATGCCAAACTTGATAAAATTGATACTGGCGAAGAATCTTGCGGAAAAATTGAAACTAACATTGGATGTAGAGCCAAATATGATGATGATGATGTTTGGTTTTATGGTAAACATTTTAACGAAATTGGCACCGGTGGCGGGGCTTTTTGTGTGTTGCCAGACCCTAACGCGGAAGAAGACCAACATATTATGATAATTATGGAAGGCTTGGTTTGAACAATTCAAGCATAACGTAAGTTTCTGTAGTCAAAACTTTTGCAGTAGAGCATCTTTTACTGACGTTTTGACAGAGACCGTCGCAGGCTAGAAACATTTTGTAAGCCGCTGGTAATGATAACATTTTATTCAACATTTAGTTATTTTTATGAAAAATGAAAAATGTCTAATATTTTATTAGTTAGCTGGTATAAAACTAAAAAAAACTCTCCACTCTTAATCTAAAACTATCACTTGACAGAATCAATTAATTGCGTATGATCCCTTCCCTAATGTGATTGTATTTCTGTGAATTGCTATTAAGAAAGGTATAATAAGATCTTTATAGAGCTGGCGAAAGACTGACATTAGGACAAAGGTACTCTCGTATGATTCTTTATAGTATCGTGCAATCCGCAATATGAGCAAAGAGGAACATCAGCTCTGCAGAGTTGATTGAACTTGTGAGTAGTTCCCTGAGGTATAGAGCAGGAATCAGCACCTGAAAATAGAATATAACTGCCACCTCATAGCTATAGAAGAAGACGAAGAATTGCATACGGTGCACTGTGTACATTAGTATCAAGGCTGCCTAGCGTGTGCTTGCTACGTTAATAGCAGGACAAAATCCAACAACCGGCCTTTTATGTTTTCTTTGGAAATTAAATGAAATAACATGTAAGCCGCCTCTACGATGGGTAATTGCCAACAGCATGATAACATGTAACATCTAGGGGGCATTCAGCCAAGTCCGTTCGTACTCTGACGATAATTCTATTCTAAAGCAATTATTGTAAACATTTCTGGCGAACAGTATGTCTGATATTTTACTACACCGACGTGCAATGGCTTAATTGTTCTTAAGTTTGATGATGATGTTCATATATATGTAAATGTAACCTTATTAAGCCTAAACGACTGGAAGTATCGAAATTATATTCATACCATATGTTCGTTTGGTGTATCGATAAGTAATTTTTTTTGATCCGGTAGGTGGCGCTGGATTAAAGTTATGTATTTACGAAAATGTGCTTGGGTCTGTTGGTGCATATTTATGTAACCTCATCACTCCTACACAACTGGACATATTGAAGCTATATTCACCACCACATATGTTCGATGCTTTTAAAGGTATATATCTCTTTTAGCCCGCTAGAGATTTTTGTTTAAAATATATATGTAACTTCATCACGCCTAATCCACCAGACGTATCGAAGCCAATTCACATCATATGTTTGTTTGGCGCTTCTATAAGTTTAAGTTTTGTTAAGCCCGGTAGGTGGCGTTGGAGTGGAGATATTGGTGTATATGTTTGTAAGAGAATCTATCCAAAACCACTATTGTAGCTAAAATATAAAATGTTAATATAGTTGGTAAGTGAAAGGCGGTGGATCATGTGTGCGGGTAGAGAAGCGCTCGAGAACAGCAAGTTCATTTTATAAAACTTGACAACAGGTGAGAAGTTTATCATCATCTTATAACTTAATTGAGCCATGATAATATATATTGACCAGCAACATAAGCATTACGGTTTCCTTTTTACAAATTTTTTTATGCAGACCAAGAAGCCAGTGATAACTTTAATATACCCGTAGGGTATAATTTCATGAAATGACAATAAAAAACAACCAAACGAAACCAGCCGAGCGCATGAAAATAAAAAAAAATTTAAAAGGAATTACGTATGAGTACGAAAAGTTGTTGTATGCGCACAGTGGGGTGAACAGTGAACAGGTGAACTTATAAAGTTGATCGAAAGTGAGTCTCATTATCTAAAACAACATTATTACATACATGTAGAGGCTATGGTCAACCTATGATAGAAGAACCACTTTGTTTCATAAACCATTTTAGAACTCGTAAACGTCAGTTAAAAAAAAATGTATAATTAGCGTACGCTTCAATGGATTTACAACCTTACAATGCCTAGGCACAGCGTGGGCTTAGAAATATTGAATAGAAGAATGAAAGGAAGTGTTGTATGGTGTTGGATGGAGTTTAGTTCACACACGAGCACTCACAAACTAGAATATTATGCTCAAAAACTCGCATTGCTGGCTCTAAATCTTGATTACTTCATTCATTAACTTAACCGTACATATAAATAAAGCAGTATACAGCAACCTTATATCACAGCTTTGTATCATGTCTACTTGTAACCTATATGATCAGTGCGGTGAGAACATTTCGTAAGTTTTATGGACGCGCAAGGAATCGGAAGCGGTGTCCTCCGAGTGGAAGTTAAGGGTTCTAACCGATACACCACCGATGATGATATAGATCATAATGAATGCCTGCCCACCGGAACCTACCGAAATTGATTCATTTTACTATGACAACATCGCACTTGCGCTCGTAGATCTCATCTTATAGTGTCTTTTGAATAACTTTTCCGCACAATCTCCGCAAGTCTTTCCTCTCAAACGCAGCTAAGAGCATAGACTAATTTTTGCTAATCACCCAAGTCTCGGATTTATATGTTAATAACAGTATTAAATTTGTCTTATACACTAGCAGCATATCTGTTAGGGATTTAATCCTTGTTTTTAAGAAATTAAAACACTATAAGAGGCTTCGTTGGCTTGAAGCAATCGTGTGCATATTTCTGGACTTATAGAGGATTGCTCCTCTCGTCGTTACATCAGAGTTTCAGATCCATTTATCCAACGCCAGGTTGTTGGACCAGTTTTAGACATATAGTAGGCTTGATATTGTTCCTATATCTATATAACTTCTATATATAGATATATATAGATATAGATATCTTCACCTGGCTTATAATATTACTCGATAGTCAACCTGCATAGTTGCGACAGTTTATCGTCATGGCTTTTTAAAGTTTTCCTGTGGCGGCTTAATAATAATATTTGGCGCGACAGACCATTGCGGTCCAAGGCCTAGCTTCTCGCGACCATTTGTATTGCGCATTTATATTTTTAGACACAAATGGAAGGGATCTGCAATTTAAGGCCGGCTCCGAACGGCTAATTGAAAGGCTTTCCGGAACAAGTTATTACTCTCGGAAGGTTTGTCACCCATTCGCGAGAAGTGGGACACCGTGAAAAATACTTTTGGAGTTACTGGGATTAGAACCACGAACCTCCTGCTCAGTAGCCACGCGCATTTCCACTGAGCCACGGCACCCACCTGTGGCGGCGTAAAGGTCTGTAAATAGATGTATAATAAGTTTTGAAACCCTAGACATTTTTCCGTAACTTATTAAATCAGTTTTTGATTTGCCTGGGATGAAGGAGCACTGGTATAAACCAATTTATCGTATGGGGCTAACCTGTCCAGATGGGGCTAACCTGTCCAGATGTACAGAGGACCTTGTTCTATCACAATATTTTCCTCATGTAGCTTCAACTTATTTATTATAAGTTAAGTAACCCCTTCTTCAGTCTTCTGGCATCCCATACTTGCACTATTAGTTCCTAAATTGTTTGGTAAAATGTAGGCCCTCAAGATTTTATCAACTCTGCTGGGATGCCAACTAATTACGAGGCCTTATTATTTTAGAGCCGGTTGATCGCTCTGCTAATTTCGGCTATTATTGGTAGCGGATAGTGAATAGGTCGTCGGTTATTGATGAAGCCTCCAGTTACCTGGTCATTTAGCAACTCATGAAAGTGTCATCGCTACAATATGCTTTTGAGATTGGTGATCAGACTACCCTCTTTGTCTTTGCAAGGCGTTATATATTGCGTCATAACATCTTCTCTTTGCTAGACTTCAAGCGCCTGGTGCGGTCCATGCTCTCTGTACTGTTCTAGTTAACTGACGATAATCTTCTCCCTGTCTGCTTTCTGATGCTCTCTTGCTCTGATGCTATCTTCTGAGCTCTTTATATTCTTTTTCCAGCGTCCGCACTCTATTAGATTGGTGCATTGCTCGTTACGCTATCTTCCTATGTTCATTCGTTAGATTACATTTATCATCGAAACAGTTGTTTCGATCTTCACGACTACTGCCAAAGATGAAGTTAGCAATATATTAAAGGTGTGTCTCTTCTACGCCCGACACCTTAGCCACAAAACTTACTTTCCCTGCATTCAATGCGAGTACAATCGCTTCACCATAGTTGTTTCTGGTCTTTTCGTAAAAGCGTTGACTCGAATATGAATTGCGAAGCCCTTCTAGGAGATACAACCCACGTTTTTAGCACCATATCGACAAGATAGTAGTCCGAGTTGACCGTCAACGTACTGCCTTAAAACTGACTACCGATTGACGTTTACATCTTACTGAAGGCCCTCTATACCGAACGCCCTCCGTAAGTCCCACGCCCTACTTTCAAGTAAGCAGTCCACAGGTATTGATGCTTTTGCATCTGTTAGCTGCTACTTCTAGCCGAGTAGTTCATTACGAACGCCCTCCGAGTGCTCACTTGTACTTTCAAGTACGCAGTCCACAGGTGTTGATGCTTTTGCATCTGTTAGCTGCTACTTCTAGCCGAGCAGTTCATTACGAACGCCCCACGCGCTGTAATGGTAGGATTATCACCTATTTGCAACTCCTAATGCACATAGGAAACACCCTATATATCGTCTCTCATTGAGAACCACGCAAGCAAACGAGCTCGAACTTGCATTCAAGAGAAAAATAACCACTTAGATTTTCCCACCGCTTACAGTATGAGCATACCTTGTATGATTTAGGGAGAGGTAGCTAAACAGATTCACCGCGTGCCCTTGTACCTAATACGACCCTTACTAAGAAGAGCAACTCGATCTGGACATTTGAACTGCCGATCGTCTCTTGATAAGATGGCGGAGCATTTCAAAATTCACCTATGCTGGTTGCCGGGGCATAGCGACATTCCTGGTAATTGTATGGCTGATGAGCTCGCCAAACATGGAACCGCACTATCCCTATTGCCTTAATATGGTTCATTAGGCATGCCGATCGCTACGTGCAAACTCATGTTTAAACGGGATGCTATAATAAAAACAAATTATAAAAGGTCAAACGGTACAACTTGTATAGCAACGAAGCAGATCTGACCCAAGCTAATTCCGAAACTCTCCAAGTGTTTCATCGCTCGAAACAGACTGCTATTATAGGTGTCATAACTGGACACTGTCTCATAGGCAAGCATGCAGAAAGACTAGGAGTCTTTTCCAACGATTTATGCCGAAGCTGCAAGGATAAGGAGGAGGAGGAGGAGGAAACCACTCTCCATCTACTTTGTACGTGCCCAGCCCTCTCGAAAAGGCGGAAGCTTCATCTGGGAGCGTTCTTTTTCAACGATCTCAACGATCTAAAACAAATTGACATTAATAGTCTAATGCGCTACATACGAAGCTCCAAGTGGTTCAACGAGTAGGCGTGGGATTTTCTGGATGCTTGTGGTATCACGACGGACCTTCATGGTCTAAGTGTGTCGGTTTTGACTGACGGCCAATTCAACCTAACCTAACCTATGTGAAACTTTATAAGACTCATTTTCCTAAAATCGCCCTCCACGCGAATGATGCATAGCTGTTAATTTACTGGTTAAAAGCCAAGAACGGTAGGTTTTCTCTAACTAGAAAACCCACCCCGATCACAAGACGTCTTTAATGACAGCTGTAGTAGTTTTTGCAAGACACAATTCCCCGTTCACCTCATCTACTGGATTGCTTTTTATTTGGACAGTGTATCGACAAGCTATTGTTTAGCTCGAGCTCTAAGCACTGAGCGTACGTTCCATGATATAATGTTTAAATCGTCTAAATCTTAATCGTTGAATCTTAAATCTGTAATGTTCTTTTAATAGTGGGCTTATTAGCCTCGAAGGCTACTAATATATAGTTGCAATAACATTTCACCTATACTTTGTTCGCTTTGGCCCATTGTATGCTACCCGAAACAAAATAAAAGCCACACAGAAACGGAGGAGAACGTTGAATAAAACATCCAGTGCATGTGCTGTTGAGCACGACAGATCGCTTAGTTAAGTATGCATAAAATATTGTATGCATACAGTGTGTATGTGTATAGGTGTTTATCCAAGTCGTCTTCGTTTCGTACTTATCCGCTGCAGAAAATGAAAAATTTCTGTTTACTTTGACGATTACCAAACATGTTATATGGCTCCAGGCGAATCAGCTTCCTTCAACTGATGATGGGATGGATGTAACATGAAATGCGGATCTTCTCTGGAGATCTTCATACGAGTATGTATAATGCTCGTGCAATTACTTATTTGTTGCTTGTAGATCACACTCTATGCAGTTGTTGATGTTGCTATGATGTGCATTTGCATATCCATGTCTTTAAAAGTTAATTCGACAATTATTGTTGCTTGACACATTCGATGAAGAAACGTTCTGCCCAGCACACACCTAATGGAGTTTCCAATAGGAACTACAATTTGCTGGAATACGAATACATTGTAGTTTTCAAATGAAGGCGTCCAAAGAACATGAAGTGCATTATTACCATAAATTAACATTTTTAACTGAGAAGCCCTGTACAGATGGTCAAGACGGAACATGAACGATTGCGGTTGGAAGAAAAGAATTCAGCTAGCAATAAGTCGAAACCGGATGAAAAGGACGATGCTGCAGATAACAGTGGCATAGACAATTTAATTGTAAAATTGCTGCTAAGTAGTAATCAGTATTCTTATTTAATCTTTTTCCTTAATTATTTTGTTGACTTTCGAATGAAAATAAAATTTTAAATTTATTAATTTTATATAACTTAATTTTCTAAAGATAAACAGAAATTAGCACTTTGCTTGGAATAAAAGCAGAGGAAGAGTTTTCTTAGCTGTCAACCTATTTGACTATTGTTCAAAATTTTAAAACAAATTTATACTTGAGTGACTTTAGAATGGCGACCAGCCATCAGCGGAACAGCGGGACCAACATAAAGTATGTATAATAATAAAAATAATATCGGCGCGACAGACCATGCGGTCCAAGGCCTGACTTCTCGCAAACATTTGTGTTGAGCATGCATATTATTTTTGCACAAAAATGGAGGGACCTAAAATTTAATGCCGGATCCGAACGGCGAATTAATAAGCTTTTAGTGACAACATTACTCTCGGACGTTTGTCAAACTTTCGCGAGAGGTGGGACACCGGTGAAAAATACTTAGGTGTTACTGCTCAGCAGTCCATGCTCCTGTCTATTGAGCCACGGCGCCCACATGACATGTATGATTGTGTCGTAATTATTCTGACAAGTGGAAGTGTGAATCCTCAAACGTAGTGGACGCCGGTAATTTTCCCAAAGCAAAACTAAAACCTAAATGATCGGGCGAAGTAAGGTTGGAGCGAGGCTTTTAGTATAGTATACTATCAGTATGATTTGAAAATCATTCTGAAGGATCTGAACGAAAAAATTAATCGTTTCACTGTACTCAGGCAGTGCATTGGAACACATTGTTTACTTGAGAACACTAACAACAATGGACAGCGAGCCATATAGATAGCAGAGAGAAATAATTTTGTCGTTCTGAGTTCAATGTTTGAGCGTAACAATGTCTACAAAGCCATCCGCATATATTCTGACACTCACAACCAGATAGACGACGTCTCAATAGACCGCCACCACATCCTGGATGCTAGAACTTTCCGAAGTGCCCACGTAGAGATGGACCCCTATTTTCTGGAAATGGTGCTCCGAGTTTGGACTACATCCACGAATTAAATTTGTGTCAACACGGCTGCCCTTCGCAACGAAGAGACCAGAAACTACTACGGTTACGCAATAAGGTTTGCCATTAACGAAATGAGAGTAAGTTTGAAATGCCGGTCGTCGAAAAAATAATGGAAACGCTTTAAAATACTGTCACTAGTATTGCTGACTCCATCTTGGGCAGTAGTTAAAGATCAGAACGACTGGTTGGATGATGAATGAAAGCTAGCAAATGAACGTAAAAATGTTGCGTATCGAGCAATGCAACAATCACATATAACACGGGCAAGAGAAGAAAAGGAGAATATAAAGATCCCGGATGATATATAGTAAATAGTTCACCGGCCACAGATGGAAGCTATATAGCTAACTGAGGAAATGGAGGCTCCGCCAATGACCGACGGCCACACTCGCTTGATGCCACCAAGCTTAGATGAAGTTAACAATGCTGATAAAATTTGTAGCGCAAGAACCACACCAAGCAATTCATAGACTAATTGTGCAACTATGGGAGGAAAAACACTGGACACTGGACGTAGTCTGCCCAAATTAAGGAGATATCAAAACGTAGAGCTCTTACCGAGATATAACATTGTTGATTAGCGCGTATAAGATTTTTGTCTCTATCCTTTAATACAGGATAGCCCCATATGCTAAAGGTACATACCAGTGCGGCTTCATACCCGGCAAATCAACAACTGATTAGATTTTAACCTATAGCAGGAGATGGAAATACGGGCATGTCTAGAGTTCCAAAACTAACTACACTATCTGCTAATAGATTTTAAAATCGCTTATTATCTGTTAGGATAGTAGAGCACGAAATTGAAGTGGTTTAATCCTTTAACTCGGGTCAATTGTAGCAACCGAAGGCCATAACCGGAAAGTGGTAGTAGAGCCAATAATAATGATGATTGGACGATCAAGTTGGCGGTGGCTTTCACGATTCATTTGCTTTCGTTGACGTGACCAGCGACAATTATTACTCTCTGTTAGTTTGGTTTAGTTTAGTTTAGTTTATTAATTTCATCTAAAAGGTACTTAGTATATTATTAAGACTTATCGCTTATTTCATTATATTTTACATTTTGATATTGGTGAGTTTTGCCCATAATGTGTGCGATGAAAGGGTGCAATATGGTTAGGAACATGCAATTCAACTTGACTTAATATTTCAGAGGCAATGACCAGATATCAGATCTCGAAAAAACATTATATTAAAGTACTTTTCACGGTTCTTTTTTTCCAAGAGTTTAATGGAATAAATTAAAATATTTTTGGTGTTACTGGGATTCGAATTACGAACCTCCTGCTCAGTAGTCATGCGCATTTCCAATGAGCCACGGCGCCCACAAAAAGATGTCTCTTACTAAATTTAAAAATACCGGTCACGATTTCGAGCCGATGTCATCCAGTTTGGCAAACCAAACTCTGGGCGTCCTCGTCTACGTCATCTTTCAATCGTATGCTTGGCCTCACTGTCGTGTTCCATAAATCCTACCGCAAAGGACTTTCTGAGCAAGATCATCTTCGCTCATGCGAGCTAGGTGTCCTGCCAACCGGAGCCTACCGAGTTTAATTCTCTTCACGATGTTGACATCGCGGTAACGCTCGTAGATTTTATCATTATAGAGTCTCCGGAATCGTCCTTCCTCACATACGGGGCCAACAATTCTCCATAAGACTTTTCTCTCGAACGCGGCTTAGAGGTCAGAATGCTTTTTACTAAGCCCCCAAGTCTCGGACCCATATGTAAGTACTGGCATGACCATTGTCTTATATACCAGCAGCTTGGATTTTATGGTTAAGTTCCTGGATTTGAAGAGTCTTGACAGACTATAGTAGGCTTTGTTGTCTTTAAGCAACCGTGTGTGCGTATTTTTGGTTCCACTGCTGCTACAGTTAACCCGAGATAGTTAAAGGATTGCACTACTTTAAATTCGCACTCCACTATTTGAATTGAGGAACCAATGTTGGATGTTCTACTCGCGGACGTGGCCACCATGTAATTTGTTTTGCTCCCATTTATGTGCAGCCACAGATTTCGTTCCGCCTGCCCTATCTGATGAAAGCTTCCTGTACAGCTCTTCGGTTTCTACCAACGGTGTCAATATCGTCTGCGTAAGCCAGTATCTGAATGGAATTATACGTCAGAGTCTCGGATAACTTTCTCCAACGCCAGGTTGAAGAGGACGCCGGCCAGTCCTACCCTTGTTGGAGCCCGTTATAGATGTTGAATGGGCTTGATAGTGATCCGGATATTTTTACTTGGCTTATAACATTGGTCATGGTCAACCTACATAGTCGTGTCAGTTTGTTTGGGATGCCGAATATCCTCAAGGCTTTATAAAGTTCTACTCTGGCTATGCTATCATAGGCGGCTTTAAAGTCTATAAAAAGATGGTGTAGTGATTTTTGAAACTCTAGACATTTTTCCTTCAACTGCCTAAGGGTGTAAATCTGATTAGTTGTTGATTTGCCGCGGATGAAGCCACACTGGTATGGACCAATGATGACTTTAGCGTATGGGGCTATCCTGTCTTAAAGGATAGAGGAGAAAATCTTATACGCGGTACTCAACAACGTTATACCACGATAATTGCTGCATTTTGTGATATCTCCCTTCTTATGTATGGGACACAGGATGCCTCTTCGCTAGTCTTCTGGAATAGCTTCTTCCTCCCATACTTGCACTATTATTTCATGAATTGCTCGGTGTAATGTGGGGCCTCCTATTTTTATCAGTTCCGCTGGGATCCCATCAGATCCCCTTCTTATTCTTATTTTTGAATCGAGTTGTAGCTCTGCTAACTTCGTCTATGCTTGGTGGCGGCAGCATAGTATGATCTTCGGTCATTGGTGGAGCCTCCAATTCCACAGTTAGCTGGCCATTTAGCAACTCATGAAAGTGCTCTTCCAGTCGCACTAAGATGCCTTTAAGATCGGCCATCAGATAACCCTCTTTGTCCTTGCAGTATGTGCAAAACGGTTTTTATTGTGTCATACCTTTGATAGAACTTTCACGCCAGGTGCAGTCCTTGCTCTCTGTACTTTTCAAGTTCACGGACGAGATTCTTCTCCCAGACTGCTTTCTTTCGCCGGTGAACTGTTTTTTCGTATCTTCAGAGCTCTTTATAATCATCTTCGTGTGCCCGCGTTCTATGAGATTGTTGCATTGCTCGGTACGCAACATTCTTACGTTCAGTCGCTAGCTTACATTCGTCATCGAACCAGTCGTTCCGATCGCTACAACTACTGCCTAAGATGGAGTCAGCAGTACTAATTACAGTATTTTCAAGGCGTGTCCATTTCTCTTCTACGCCTAACATCTCAGCCTTAGGACATACTCTCCCTGCATTTAGGACGAGTCCTATCGCTTGACCTTTGTTGTTTCTGGTCTATTCGTTGCGAATGGCAGCCGTGTTGGCTCGAATCTGATTGGCGGGTGCAGTCTTTCGTGATGATGCAATCCGTGCTCGGAGCACCATACCAACAAGTTAGTGGTCCGAATCGACGCACCTCGGTACGTTCGTAACGTCATCGGGTTCGGGTTGTGGCGGCGGTCTATCAACACGTGGTCTTGCTGGTTGCGAGTGGCTCCATCGGGAGATACACCGGTGGCTTTGTGAGTATTTTTACGCGCAAACCTTTTACTCCCAAAGATCAAATTATTGCTTGCTGCCATCTCTATGACTCGTTGTGCATTGTCATTAGTGTTCTCGTGTAAGCTATAGGTGCCAATGTACTGCCTGAATAATGGCTCCCTACCATTTTTAGCATTCATATCCCCCAGAATGATTTTTACATCATACTGAGGGAAGGCATGGAGTTCCTGTTCGACTGATTCAAATAATTCTTCTTTTTCATCATCTGGGAAATCCTATGTAGGTCCGCGAACGTTTATTAAGCTAATGTTTATAGATCTGCCCTGCAGCAAAGTGGGCATAGCCGTTCATTTACTGCTTTAAAGCCGATAATTGTGGGTTTCATTCTTTTACTGACTAGAAACCCTACCCCAAGCACATGATGTCTTGCTTGTCAGCTGTAATATATGTCTATTCTTATTTTTGTAAGACACCATTCCCCGTCCACTGCATCTTCTGAATTGCTGTTATGTCAGCATTATATTTGAACAGGGTATCGGCGAGTTCTATGCAGTCAGCATTACTTTCCATGAGAAAATTCTTAAATCGTTTAGCCGTTTTCGTTGCCATGGTCGTCTTCGTTCATCAGTTTTCGTCATCAGTGTATATGTATTAGTATTTAAAACTATAGTTTAATTCAAAAACTAGTGTTCGTTACAAAGTCTCACTACCTACCCAATTTTTCCACTTTTTGACTACCAAATCGGTTAATTCTTTATAACACTTAATTTTAACAAGACATGAAATTTGATGCAAGGGGCTTTTTCTGTGGCCAGGTACGCATATTCTGAGACCTATATTCCTCCAAAATACATTTGCAAAGATTGTTTCGCGGTGTTATTGTCAGCTTTCTTTAATGTGTGGCCAATCCATCGCCATTTTCGTTGGATGATGTCTGCATCCACTTTTTTCTGACCATTCCTATTCCACAACTCGAGGTTTTATATGGTTTGTGGCCAACAGATCTTCAGAATGTACCGCAGACACCGATTACCGAAATACGGTAATCTGCTCAAGATGTTAGCAGAGCACCTCTATGTTTCACGGGCGTATATTGGCACGGATTTACGTTGGATTCGAAGAGTCTCAATTTAGTTCGTAATGATTTTTTACTAGAATTTTATACAGGAGAAAGGGTTCCAAATGCACAACGAGCGAGCTTTATTTATACTGATGTTCACATCCAGATCTGTTCCACAATTAATTGCTATGCAACTACCCAGATAATTGAACTGTCCACTGTGCAAACACTTGCGTTATTGTGGGATTATTAAATGGTAATAACTATCTTCGTAGGGATACCCCTCGCAATAAGCGAGTTCCAGATGCATTCCCGTTGAACCCACTCGAAGGCCTTTTTAAAATCCACGAACATGAGATAGAAGCGGTGATTGAAACTCGGATTGTTCAAGTATAATTCTCAAGGTGTTAATGTAATCGACGCATGATCAACCATTGTGAAAGCCGACTTAATGCCTCTTTAGCGTAGACTCGATCCTGGCCATTAACTTCGGGAATACGGACAAAACGGTGATACGACGCCAGTTATTGCAGTTTTTAGGTCTCTTTTAGGTTTCTTTGGTAACTTAACAATCACACCATCCTTCCAATCACTAGGATAGGTTTCATTCTCCCAAACAGTGTCCACTAGCTGTTGCAAAATATATGAAGCTGCTTCAGGATCTGCTCGTTTCAGGAATTATGCAGCTATGCCCTCAAATCCAGCTGTTTTGTTTGTTTGCTTTAAGAAGATGGATTGCGGTTTTTAAATTCTCTATATTAACTTCGCGTGCACGTGGCTGGCTGGCTTGGTGGCTGGCTTGGTGGCTGGCTGGCTGGTCAGATTTTCTGATCAATTTTTAATCCCCTCCCCATAGCTTGATTTTATTGAAATTTTGCTCAAATGTATATTTCCGGTGTAGTTTCTTTCTATTAAAATTTGAGGCCCCTCTGACCTCGGGTTCGGGGGTCTCCCATACAAATATTTTACAAAATTTACCCGATTTTCTTTAAATACACATGTGTGTCTTCGATGGAAAACACTTTTTGTAAAAATTTGGAGTGATCGGCCCCCTGGGCACCCCCATATACATTTTTTAAATATCGCATCAGATCACGGCAAAGTCTGAGCTCTGTGCTTTGTGCGCTGCACTGTTCGCTGCCGCTGCGTTTTATTTGGTGGATGATTTTGCCACAAAACGAGCACAAGAAAAATTTTAATTTTTATGGGTTGTTTTTTTATTTCTGACCTTGTGGGGGGTCTGGTGTCCCTACGCTTTTTTTAATTTTTTTTATTTATTTATTTATTTATTTATTTTTAATTTGCAAAATTCATTACGAACTTTTTAGTAAGCCTAGATTTTGTAACAATATTGCGTAGCTATAGTTACTGATATTTTATCAGAACTACGCATGTGAGAAAGTCCGTAAACATTCCTAGAGATTCTCTTAACGTAGCTGTGTTTGAATTACGTACGCTTGTGACACTTAAGTAAATGCTCGATTTATTATATACCACAAAATCAGTCACAGTCCAATATTGGATTGATTTATTATGTTTTTGAGGATCATATTTAAAAAATAATTCTCTTGACTAATACCTCCAACTTCCACATATTGCTTAATACAAATTACGGTAATTAATTGAGTTAATCTTATCGAAGAGAAATACCTTCAACAAACAACAGAGGATCATGTCGTGAAAATTACGTCGACAGAAATATTCTGCGACCATTGCCGTCGTTATTCGTCGTCTGCTTATCTGCTGACTTGCCTCGCGTGAGGATTCGTCTTCAAAATGTTTATTATTTCTTCGGCAGTGCAAGTTGGCGATGTCACTGCCGTCATAATCCGCCAACAAATCTGCAGATTCCAACAGAAAAAATGCAAAATAATTGCTGTTATATAACACCACTTGGCACCTTCACGTACCAATCTGACTTTTATCTCGGAACTAATTAATTGTCTTTTGCATACGTTTCATGTAAGAACTCCACGGCTGAGTGGGCATCCATTTGCTTCAAGTGCTGCTGCCACAGGTTGTTGGCCAAAGTCGCACTTTATCTAGTCGCATGCTAGGAATAACATATTAGTAGCGCTGGTTGTACACGATTTTGTGTGACATCATAGACTGAGTCGCGATGCGGGGACTTCTTGACACTCCGCGTCCACTTAGAGCTGTTCACAATGCTCACACAATGTGCGCGCACTTTGGTACGTGCTGTGCTTGAAAATTTATCTTCTCCAACGACAGGCAGACCTCGCATATTTTTTCATAGATGCGATACAAGCTAGAGTCACGTTATTTGCTTATAAACCCATCGTGCTTATTAGCGTTGTGTGTAATATTACCTTCAGTAGACAAATATTTAAAAACAAACAAACAAGAGTGTATGTGAGTATGTGAACGTATCCGAATGCTTTTGCTATGCTTTGCTAAAATTTGCATACTACCTGATTAGAAGAAGACAGCTGCAGAGAACTCACCTGAACGTCAGACGCTAGACTGGCGTCTAAGCGCCGGTGATAAGTACATACGAGTATTATGGACTGTCAATTCAATTGCGATGTTAAGCTTAGCTCGATCTTTATGACTCTGTGACTAGAATTTGACATCTAACGCAAGTGCATGCGGTCCACTTGTATTTGTAAGATGATCGAGATGCATTTCGCTTATATTTTAAAAATCAAAACGCGAAATTATTTATTAATTAACCTTTGAACTCACTTGCCAAAGAAAATATATCAATTACAGGTGTAACGTGAAGGAATTGCCCATAAAAGTTAAAAAAAACCTCTGTCGTTACTTAACTTCATTATAAATACACAGAAGGTGAAAGAAGTCAAGAAGTTCAGCGAGTTAAGTGTTGGCGCGTATCTAAAAATACTTCCATTTTTAACGAAATCAAAATCGGTAATATCTTTATAAGGCCAAATGGCCTTATGTAGCTTTGTGGAAGTGTCATATCGACAAGTGCTATAATTTGGCAATATGTCACTTCCACAAAGCGACATAAACCCATTTGGCTTTATTTCACTTGGCCTTATATCACGGCACCTTAATACAACATAAGAATTTTACTACAAAACTTAGCAACCGTATAGAGTAAAAATGAGATTTCCCGACAAACAGTCGAAACGTTGAATTAACATTTAGTCACTTGAACCAAATCTTAATATTGGAGTGATCAATTACACCGACTATGAATATTCTGTATTTATTTATAAAGTAAAATGCTAATATCTACAAATATTGGTAATGTTAACTAATTAATATTTAATTACTATTATTGGTAATGCTTACGATAATACTAATGTTCATGCTAATACTAAATAAGCTAATAAAATAAAATTCCAATGCTAGTTTGTAAGTAACACATGTTAGTAACGCTGCACATGCACGTTACTATCTGATCGCAATAGAGTTTGTTACACTTGAGTTTGGTGTTGATCCAAACAATCTATTACTATTACTTAACTGTAATTAAAAAAACAGCCCACAAAAATTTAAATTTTTAAAGCAAATTTTCTAATCAGAGATTTTTTTTTATTTCTACCCTTGCCCATATGGCAGACACTGCGACCTGAAAGATCTATTGCATCTTAGGGTGTCTTTACTCTAAGAAACCTCTCTAATAAACGATAGTACATCATTAGTTTCGGAATTTCTCAACTCTGCTGTGGAGCATATTTTCCTGTGAAAGATGCCATAACCAAATTAATGAGGGGCATTCACAGAGAATGTGAAGTTTGTGTTCTCAACAAGTTATCAGTGATATATATTCTAGGGCCTTTAATTCATTTATTAAGGTTAGTCCCGGCGCAGATATAAATGGCATGGAGTTCCGTCTGTAAAACCGAGACTTTTGTGTTTTGTCCAAAGACACCAGCTCCAACTCCAGTTTCCATCTTCAATCCATCTGTGAACTAGACCAGACCTCTAGCGTCCAGTGCCGGAACACCATTGAACCAGTTTGCCCGGTCCAATATTTCTACTTCAAATTTCCATCGAAACATTGCTGCCTGATGTCGAGGATAGTGCAGAACATGTCTCTTTCTGGAACTGAGTCAATATTCTGGTGACCCAAATAGTCACCCGGTTTATTACCGTATTCTAGTTGCAGTTTAATAGCGTTCTTCATAATGAAGATTGGCAGGGGTGAAAGCCAACAACAGCTTTTAGTGCTGTCGTAGGACAGGTGCGCATGGCATCCTGCAGTCACAGACACAGACACTCCTCCTTAGGAGGAAATAATATCTCAACTTTCAAGTATGGCCCTTATACAGTGATTGGTCGAGTCTTCGATACACCTGCTATTGATTGTCCTTGCAATAGAGTCGTAGCCAGTATTATTGAGAGCGCCCGCATTGTCGAGAAAGAGTTTCTTTACAAGATAGTAAAGGGCACCTTCTGTGCTTTTACTTTTCCTGTACGCAAAATGACTTGACTGCAGACCGGCCATTGTTTTGAGGACAAATGATGTTAGACTTATAGGTCTGTATGATTGAGGCAGCTAAGCCTATTGCCTGGTTTGGGGATAAATATCACATTTACCTGTCTCCAGATAGTAGGAATGTACCTCCAGTTGTAGCTGGCTCTAAATAAAGCAATCATACCCGGTAGGATTGGATCGACTGCATTCTGTAGAAGCGCTGGAAGGATTCCATCACCGCCGGGAGCTTTAAAAGGTTTAAAAGAGACTACTGAACATTTAACCTTAATCGGAGTGAAGATTTTACCGGATAAAGATAAACTACCCTTTGGTCAGATGCGATCGGGTACTTGTATGGTGCACGGGTAGTCTAACCTGAGAAATGAATCTGAAGTAGGGTTCTGATTGTATCCTCACGGCCTTTGAAAATGAATCTTCATAGTTTATCTGCTCCTTAACTATTGGTTTATGAATTCGTGCATGTACTGGCATTTCGACAATATTTTCACAGCATTTCTTCATGTGGCACATTTCGATCGTCTTAATTCAGAGTTGTACTCTGTAACGACGAACCTGTATTGGTCCCAACTCTTCGTGCGCTAAGCAGACTTTCTTCCTACGCTTAGCTAGCTGGTCCTTCCAACAGGGAACCTTTCGTCTAAAGAAGCTGGTTTTAGGGACACAGCTATCATGATAGGAAGAAAGCAACACATCATTTAGTTGATATGCTGCCTCATCCAAGTCCCGTGTGTATTTAATAGATGTGACAAGCATATCTACTTTAGAGAGGAGTAGTCCTCCATATAGATACCAGTCCGTGGAATTTGGATCATATCTAGAAGAAGCATATGCCAGTTTGTTAGGAGGGTTAAACCTAATGTGTTGATGATCTGACAGCGAGGCTTTGTCGAATACATGCCAGTTTTCAACAAGGTTGGAGATAAATGGACTGGCGAGTGTGCGGTCAAGTACCTCTTCGCGAATCGTGCTTATGAAGGTATGTTTGGATTCTTTATTTAGTATATCTACATTACTTCTTATAAGATATTCTAAAAGATACTCACTCCTCCTGTTGATGTCGCTTCTGCCACAGACCTTACGATGTGCATTTGCATTGCGTCGTATAAGGTACTGTATGTTTCTGTTCCGGCAGTGCTTTATCAGCTCCTGGACTGAATAGGAAGAAAGTTGATGTTCGTGCCGATCCAGCAGACCGCCTTTGGCACTAGCTTCCCGCATTTACAGATCAACTTACTTCTCCCCTTCCGTAGACCTTTTATCTGTCCGCTAATAACCCAATGCTCTTAGATGAGACCAAGGGTTATATTTTCCTCGGCGAACCGATTGCTGTGGGTAGCGGATGTACCTTCACGTTATGTAGGTTCGTCTATAGCACACTGATGGATAGATTAGTCCTCTCTAGATGCTGTGGTTAAAACGACTGCTTTGGCAAAATCAAGATCTCTCTCTAAGTCGCCTTCTCTCTAGTGAGTTCAATTTAATGAATCCACCTCGGTGTTGCTGGATCAGTAGCCCATCTAATGCGTTCCCAATAGAAGAACATCCGGATTTCTCCGAGATGACGCTACATGCATCAACAATTGTGGATGCGTAAGAATCAGAAGTGGCTGATTCCACGTTACCAATTCTGACGCCCTCGCGAGTTACAGATGGGGACCGTATGGCTACGCCGTCTGAACTCCGGTTAGGGTTAGGCTGCTCAACAGAAGACCGACTAGTTGAGGCTAACATAGGGTAGGCCATCGAGAGCTCAACCGCTTCTATAGATACAGCGGATTGTTCTTTTGCAGGACCCGAGTTCGATGCGCTTTGATATGTATCGTTCTCATAACTATTAAAACTTGAATCAATAATGATCCAAGAGTATCTGGGAAAGGAGGTCACCCATGCCAGAGCCCGGTATGCCACAGGAAGGCCAGTTGAAACCGAAGGTCGCCAGGTATTCAGAGTCTATATTATCAACTTAACACCCTCATAGACATGCTTTTCCACCTTGGATTAGGAATAGTTTTAACTGAGGATAGGATAAATCCTTTGCCTCAAACCCTCCTTTACCCGGGCTTAGGACTGGCATGTTACCATCGTAACAAGGCGGAGTTTCTAATCAGAGATACAATAGACATTGTGCAAAGTTTGAATAAAATCTGTATTTAGTAAGTGGGTTAAAAATTTATCGCAAAATTCCACCAGCCTGCCACAAACAAACAAACACACGGACACGCGAATATAGAGAATTTAAAAAGAGGAAATAATGCGAAATTAATAAAAGGCCAATAACCTGACGTTGAAAATATCGTAGGAATATAATTGCACAATATATCCAAAACGTAAATTTGAGTTAATGATATATTCTTGTCATTCATTGGAGCTTAAAATCGATTACGATTCGCAAGAAACAGAACAGTAATGCACCCCAGTACTACGTGATTAGTGTACGCAAAATGTGAATTTGTGTCAACGCTTAGAACATTTTCTATCAGGCCTTTCTATTCTGGCATTTCGTATTTGGTTTTTTTTTTTTTTTTGAAAATTGCGATTGGCTTAAAAAACATTCAAGAACAATTGCAAGCCATAATAACTGCAGTGCAATTATTTGTTGGCATTTTAAGTGGCACGTTTTAAGAGCTTAGCACTCTATCCACTGAGATATTTTTCTGCTGAAATGGAATTAAACTAAAATTTGCAATTCTTCTTGTGACATTAATAGCTCAAACATCATCATCTTATTAACCTGAACTACGCGAGAAGCATAGGGCATTTCCATCGAACTCGATTTCGCCACTTTTTGCCATTTTCCTGATCCTCTTCTATGACCGTCCTTTTCCAAGTTGGGCGATATCTTTTTCGGTTTTCTTGAGGTATGTTATTCTCTAACCGGCCTAATGTGTGAAGTGTGACCTTTTAATTCGATTAGTCACGCATTATTATGGTTCTATTTCAATCCAAAATTGACAATGATATACTTGTGTTAATCAGGAAGAATGTTGCAATTCACAAATACATAAAAAGGTAATTATCTAAAAGGCATTTTAAACCAAATCAGCAATTGTGTTTCGTTACATCTTATTTAATAATTGATGCACTCGTTGGCTGGTTACAAGCTCGATATTTGCTCCACATTATTGTGGACATATATTTGGACAGATCGTTCAAGCATCTGAACCACTTAATAAGAAGAATTATAAAAACTGCGCTACAGCAGAGTAAGGTCCTTGAGCCATTTCAACATTGCGTCAGAGAGTACGGCAAAAATAAAAGTTGAATCCACTGTGCTCCGTAGCGTGACCAACATCGTTTACTTACAGTAATGACAGACACCCATCATCATTATTGTGATGTTGACACAGTGCCACTGGGCGCGTTTGTAGTCACAAAGTCATGATAGAGGTTGCCCATAAATGCATCCAAGTGATGTTTAAGTAGCTCTGCCTCGTCGTCATGTCATTATGTGTCTGGCTATTATTATGCAAAAGAGCTATCTGTGAACAGTCGGTTGTCTTGGCTGTCAGTGTGGTGAATCGCTAGCGCCATGTATAATACTCCGAATGCCGTCCGATGGGGAATAGCGATAATTTTGTTTGTTTTTTTGCTAACCAAATTGGTAAATGCTTTGCGGATATAGTAATCGATGTCTTAGCTATTGTTGTTAACAACCTTTATATGATTGTGTGTCTATGGACAATTGTTCTTCACCAATTGAACGTTCCTTTTAAAGCCACAAATTACAGTCATTTTGCAATTGAAAATGTTGTTGCTATAAGGAAAATTTATTTTATTTTGCAATTTTAGCGATTTGTAGACTTTCAGTCAAATTTGTTAGAAAAACTGATAATAATATCAACCAAGCGATTTGAAAGCAAACGAGATCGAATTAATTCTAGGGCTAGTTCGTCATAGGAGAGGCAAGACCCTTTTTCATTTTTAATTTTTAATATCTTTTTTCCTGATTAAATTAATTACTTTTATAAACTCGATTCGTCGAGATTGATGCAATTATTTAAAATGTGAACATGCCACTTTGAACAAAGCTTAACTTGAATATAACTTTTCCAATATATAAGGCGGGATATCAATATGAAAAATTTATGAGAAAATTATTCTAAATCGCTTATTACATCATATTGGCAGCACAACTTGGTTTTTGTACAAAATTAAGTACATTAGCAGCAACTTTAAACCTAATCCATTTTTTGGGTAAGCAAATTGACCCGAGACATACAAGTGGATGAATTTTTCTGGATACCAGAAGAGCATTTGATACAATACATCACGATGTTTTTCTCAAAAGATTCCAAACATTATAATTCACCAATTGTCAACATTAGCTATTCCAACCTTATATTTCAAACAGAGAACAAGTTGTTTATGTTAATAAGTTCGTAAGCAATATAGAGAAAATCATAACGAGGGGTGTCTCAAGGTTCTATATTAGGTACGGTCCTCTTTAACTTATATTTAAACGTTATGTTCCAACTTGGTTTAAAAGGGCAGCTTCAGCTGTATGCTGATGATGGAGTATTAATGTACTCGGCTATTAATCAAACACTACTCTAAAAAGATATGCAACATGACTTAAGAATACTAAATTCTTGGTTTCCGAAAATTAATTTGAGTAAATTTTAAATTCATATTAATAGATCTTTCGATTTGCAGGGTAGAGTTAAAATTTCTATCTCGTGGTTTTGGTTTGGCGTTCTATTTGCAAACTGTACCCGGGGTACAGAGCAAGCAGACTAATTTCTCAGTTTGTTGTTGGCGAAGAGAGAGCAAGTAGACTAGTTTCTCAGTTTGTTGTTCCTGTTAAATTTGGTTTCGGTTTGGCGTTCTATTTGAAAAGCATTCACCACGAAAACCATGTCAATTTGGTAGTTTACCCGTGGATACGGTTTCAGGTATAGCTTTACGTATTCGAAAGAGGCATAAAAGTATCAATGTACTATCTTTCTATTCGTCTCTTTGAAGAATTTCATTCGTTAGAGTTGATTAATATCATCGTCATATTTGGCTCTACAACCGGTGTCCGGTCCTGGACTCCCACAAAAATTCTCTCCACCGGTCCCGATTTCGAGCCGATTTCATCCAGTTTGGCATCCCTAAACTCTGGGCGTCCTGGTCTACGCCATCGTTCCAGCGAAGGCTTGACCGGCCTCGCTGTCGTGTTCCATAAATCCTACCGCAAAGGACTTTCCGAGCAGGATCATCTTCGCTCATGTGAACTAGGCGTCCTGCCCACCGGAGCCTACCGAGCTTAATTCTCTTAACTATGTCGACATCGCGGTAACGCTCATAGATCTCATCATTATAGAGTCTCCGGAATCATCCTTTCTCACATACGGGGCCAACAATTCTCCGTAAAACTTTTCTCTCGAACGCGGCTTCAGAATGTTTTTTGCTAAGTACCCAAGTCTCAGATCCATATGTAAGCACTGGTATGACCATTGTCTTGTATATCAGCAGCTTGGATGTTATTGTTAAATATCAGCATTTGAGGAGTCTTGACAGACTATAGTAGGCTTTGTTGACTATAAGCAACCGTACGCGTATTTCTGTTGCCATGCTATTATTGGCTGCTACAGTTGACCCGAGATAGTTAAAGAATTGCACTACTTCAAATTCGGGCTTCACTATTTTAATTGGGGGACCAATGTTCGACGTCGCCACCATGTACTTTGTTTTGCTCTCATTTATGTGCAGGCCCAGATTTCGTGCCGCCTGCTCGATCTGGATGAATGGTCCCTGTACAGATCTTCGGATTCTACCAACGATATCAATATTGTCTGCGTAAGCCAGTATCTGAATAGACTTATAGAGGATTGTTCCTCTCGCCGTTATGTCAGAGTCTCGAATCTCGAAGTTCTCCAAGTCCAGGTTAAAGAGGATGCAGGCCAGTCCATCCCATTGTCGGAGCCCGTTATAGATGTTGAATGGGCTTGATAGTGATCCGGATATTTTTAATTGGCTTATATCATTGGTTCTGGTCAACCTACATAGTCGTGTTAGTTTATTTTGGATGCCGAATTCTCTCTTGGCTGCATAAGGGTGTTAATCTGATCAGTTGTTTATTTTGATTAATAAAATTTTTATATTGATTAATATAAAAGAGTTAATTTTGACTGTTTACAAGATATGTTATAATTTACTCTGGCATAATTTTGAACTTGTTAAAGTTGGTGATATACGTTGGTATGAAAAGGAGAAGAATTTTTTAATTTATATATTATTTTAAAGATTGCAGGGAATCAAGGCAAACAACACACGCTAATGACGTATTTGTACACGCTCGCAGCTGACGTAACAGAACAAAATTCTATAAAATTATATGCAATGTTTATAGAGGTTACACAATACTCTTTGACAAAAGAAGCTCAATAAACTTAAAAATTTAATGAACTTCATTCGAATTTCGACCATAAACGGGCCTCTAGTAAATGATAAATATGTTTGTTAAGATAATTATAAATAGAAATATAAAAATGAAAAAATGAAGAACAAAAAGTGGTACATGCGGTCTGATTTTTTAATTCTCTATATTAACTTCGGGTGCCCGTGGCTGGCTGGCTGGTCAGGTCTTGTAATCAAGTTTTAACCCACTTCCTAAACCCCGATTTTATTCCAACTTGGCACACATGTGTATTTCGCATGACAGCACTTTCTATTAACATTTGGGAGTGACCGGGCTGCGGGGTCGGCGGGCTCCCATACAATTATTTTTTCCATGTAGCGGCATCACATCATGTCATACTATAATGACTGTGTTCTGGGTGCGCTGAGAGCAGCACTGCTTGTACTTTATGATTGGGGTTATTTTTTTGTTGGGTTGCAGTGCTTCGCATGTGTTTTTATTTTTCAGCATTTATAGTGGAATTCAATATACTTTTGGTTATTAGAGAATTTACATGAAAATTTAATTTTTTTTATGGGTCATTTTCGATGTTTTTGAGGTCCTTATTAACAATCTTTAACACGTCCTAGAGAGTTGAAATTTCGTGACCAGTTAAGTCTCTTAGGGCGTTCCTGAGATCCCACGTGTGACACGTGTCGCGATTCAAGTTTGGATTGAAATATATACATATATGGAAATTGAACTCTCCCTGTTAAAAGAGAAATATGGTCAGGACGTACTAAGGTACATATTAACACACGAACGAAAGCCGCTCTCACTATCGCATTCTATACGTGAATTATTAATTGGAGATTTGTCTTTCTGATCAGCTGAAATAAGATGTATGTTGCCAACTAGTTTGAGTATTGTAATGATATTTGTCCATTTTACTAGTCAATACAGCGTCTTATGAGGATCTGAGTCTATTGTCGGTAAACAACAGTATAGTGTGAGTTCGACCGGCTTACGCAAATGGTCGCTTTGCTACATTGGATATTATGGTACATACAAAGTGTGTAAGTGTAGATATGAAAAGAAGCAGTGTTCCTGGTTAGGATGCTAGAATAACTTTGTCTTTGTTATTGAAAAATTTTGACTATTTATTTACAAACTAGGAAATTAATATAAAATTTCTATATACTATAGAGGTTATGTACAAATAGTGTGTCATCGTTATCGATGCATTTGAAATAATTCTAATGCTGGTTATGATGCACTTGACTTACATTAGGGTAAGGCACATTGCGAATGCCCTACTTCTGATGCATGAATCATTGTTTTATCTTTGGTAGTATCCTTAGCAATATCTCCACTGGTTTTTCTTGGTATTTTTTCTTGTGAGTTATGCAGTTTTTCCAAGCTTGTTTTAATTAAAGAATAAAACTGAATGAAGTGAATTTATGTGGTGACCCCTAGAGATGCCTAAGACTAAAGCTAAACAGAAGGTGGGGGAAAAATAAATGGGAAACATGACCGTGCAATGTACTCTTGAAATAGAGTGTCACACTAGCCTATCAGCCGCGACCTGTCTCAATGATAGAAAACATACCAGACTTATCGATATGCTTTAGAATCCAAATCGACTCAGGATATGAAATATTCCAGCAGCTACGTAGTAAGGGATAGCTAAAGACCGCCAGAGCAGTTTTCACCGTATACCTAGACTACATACATATACATGTGAACATATATGTATACATATACACACAGAAAACCATAAGAAGTATATTAAAATAATGAAAGGGGTGAAGGGTAAGGGTATATTTCCTGAATTTGAAGGAGACGAAGCCAAGTCACGCGATAGTTTGGCAGGCTGAAACCCGTGTAGGGTTAGATTGGTTGCCTATATAGCGCGTGTTCGGGCCCACTATGTAGGCTTCTGAAGTCAAAAGGGTGGTAAGGGGAGAAAAATAGCCGAAGGAAATAAAAACCGATTAATTTATAAATGACTTTAAAAATATATAAATTAAAAAAAATAATTAAAAACAGGTCAATGTAAGAAACTTCGTTTTTCGGACACAAACTTGTATATATACATCGAAACACGTCACACAGTCGTTTATTTTTTTGGTAATAATCGCCAAAATATGTGTTTTTGAAGTCAGGGCTATTTCAAAGAATTGCCTTTTTTCCACGCTTCACACGCGCCACACGCGACTCGCGACACGCTTCAAAAGCGGTATATCAGCCCTCTAGGTTGTGCGAATGGTGGTTAAAAAATACCTCAAAAAACGAGAAACTGGAGCGATTTCAAACCATCACGCTTTTCACACGAAAAAGTTGACACGCACGTGGGATATAAAAAATGCTGTTTTGGACTTAGACACACTCAGCTCTCATGGTCGTGTGGAAGGTGGTTAAAAAGGACCTCAAAGTGGTCGAAAATACAGAAAAAAGGGGTCAAGTCAGGTTAAATAAAAGTTTTTAAAAATATACATATACTCGTAATCCTTACTATCCTTATCCTTATCCTTACTAATATTATAAATGTAAAAGTAACTCTGTCCTGGCCTGTTACCTTTTCGCGGCTAAACGGCTGGACCGATTTGGCTAATTTTTCTTTTAAAATGTTCGTAATAGTCCGGGAATGATAATAGGAACCTGAAAAATTCTGTAAAGACTTGGAAAACTCGGGAAAACTGAAAAAATGCTGTTTTCCATGTGATTTATGTATAAACTCGCGACCATAACTCACGATTCTAAAATTTTTTTGTTTAAGGGGTGGTTAGGTGGGGGTGGGGCTCAATGGTCAGTTTGGTTGGGTCAGTAGGGTGTGAGGGACAGCTAGACAACGCCTCTTATTTTAGCTTTTGTTGGATCTAAACGATGTATTGAGGTTTGTGATCGGCGGGTCCCGGGTAACGCCGGAGTTAAAAACTAGTAATAAATAAATATAAAATCAATAATACAATAAAATATATAATCCTTATCCTTATTCTATTTATTTATATTTATCTCCTATATCCCCTTGTGGGTCATATGGCCACTACTACGCCTACGCGCCATCGCATGCGGTTCCTGGCAATGAGCTTCAGCTCTCTCCAACTCTTCTCCAATTGCCGTGACTCCTCCTCAACAGCTCTGTGCCATGTATTTCTCGGACGACCCGTTCCTCTTCCATCCTGAGATAACGGGTTCCATTGCATTGCGTAGTGTGCTATGAAACTGTCGCCTTTTCGGAGTGTATAACCAATCCACTGCCACTTCCGTCGTTGGATGGTTGTGCCTATTGGTTCCTGACCCGTTCTCTGGTAAAGATGTTCGTTAGAGATACGGTTAGGCCAGAAAACCCTTAAGATGTTCCGTAGGCACCTATTTACGAATGTTTGTAATTTTTTGTGATAGTAGCGGTCACCTTCCAAGTTCTGCATCCATGCAACAGCAAAGATTCAACATTTGAACAGAACAGTCGCAGCTTGGCTGATCGCATTGTTTCGCCATATCTTTAACATCATTCCAAACACGATTTGGCTTTGCCGATTCGGTTCGTCAAACGAATTCCTCCGTTCCCAGTAGATAAAGCTGCGCGAAGCACATCGCTAATCACAAACAAAAAAAGTATCGGCGATAGAATGCAACCTTGTCGTACCCCACTTAGGATCTCAAATTCCTTTGACAGCTTTCCTCTATGCAGCACATGACATTTAAAGCCATCACAGGTTGCTTTAATAATAGCTATAAGTTTATCGGGTATACCTCTCCTGCGCAAGGCGAGCCAGACAAACTGTCTGTTGACAATGTCAAACGAATTCTCAAAATCGATGAACAGCAGGTGCAGTGGTGACCGGAATTCAACGCACTGTTCAATAATGATCCGCAGGGTGTTTATGTGGTCTACACAGGAGGGTTCTTCCAGTGCGGAAACCTGCTTGTTCGGCATCGAGTGTTCCTTAATTCGCTCAAGTACTACTTTGGCTATTACCTTTTCAACTGCAGAAAGAACACAAATGCCTCTCCAGTTTTCACACTCCATAAGACTACCTTTTTTAGGGAGCTTGACAATCATTCCCTTCTTCCACTCGTCGGGGAATCTTTCTACCTCCCAAGCTCTCTCTACAAGAGGATATAAAAGCTCTGCTGATGTATTTGGAGCGGCACGCAGAAGCCCTGCGGGTATACCATCTAACCTACCGACTTGTTGTTCTTTAGTGTGTTAATCGCGGTAGCGATCTCGTCTTTACTGGGAGTTGAGGTGCGAATTCGAGAAATTGTTACTTCCGGTATCTCCGTTTGATTTGGGTGCATATCATGGGCGAATACACGGTTAAGGACTGTAGAGAAATGCTCCTTCCATCGCTTGAGCTGATCCTCATCTGAAACGAATACGGCACCATCTAGGCCTTTCACCGGATCAGGTTGGTTGGGTCAGTAGGATGTAAGGGACAGCCAGACAACGCCTGTTTTTTAGCCTCTGGAGGGTCTTAACGGTGTCTTGGGGGTGGGGATCAGCGGGTCCTGGGTAACGCTGTAGTTAACATCTAATATAATATAAATTAATAGTTTAAATTAATAGGGGGCCTTAACTTACCAAATTTCCACGGTGTTGCACGAACCAAAAGTAATCTATGGTGTCTTACGAGGCAAAGGTAATGAAGATGCAGAAGTATGGAAGAAGTAAATTATTTCAAACGTGTAACTTTTATTTAAAATATTTTGAGAGTTTTGTCGTTTTGATGTTCTGGATGATGTCATATTTTTAAATTATCTATATTAACTTCACTTGCCCGTGTGTTTGTGGGTTGGTGGATTTGTGGATTTGTGTGTCATGGAATCTTGCGATCAATTTTTGACCTACTTCCCAAAGTCCTATTTTATTGAAATTTTGCACACATGCATATCTCCGATGACAACACTTTCTATTAAAATTTGAGGACCCTCGGGCCACGGGGTCGGTGGGGTCCCCTACAAATATTTTACAAAATTTTACTCGATTTTCTTCAAATTTTATACACATGTGTATCTCTGATATACAACACTTTTTGTAAAAAATTTGGAGACCCCGGGCCCGGGTTTGTGAAGCCCCATAACTTTGTTTTAAAAAATTAACCCGATTTTCTTCAAATTTAATACACATGTGTATCTCCGATAGACAACACATTTTGTAAAATATTTGGAGACCCCGGACCCCAGGGTCATTGGTCCCCAAATTTTTTTTTTTAAAAAAATTAACCCGATTTTTTTTTAATTTTATATACATGTGTATCTCCGATGGGTAACACTTTTTGCAAAATTTTTGGAGACAGGGTTTGGAGGGTCATGGGGCCCCAACAAATTTTTTAAAAAACTTAACCCGATATTTTTTAAAATTTTATATACGTGTGTATCTCCAATGGACAACACTTTTTGCAAACATTTTGGTGGCTGGGGTCGTGGGCCCCATAACAATTTTTCAAAAAAATAGTCAGATTTTCTTCAAATTTTATATACATGTGTATCTCCGGTGGACAAAATGTTTTCTAAAGTTTTTGGAGTGAGGGGTGCCCATATGAATTTTTTAAAAATTAGCTCGATTTTCTTCAAATTTTAAAAACTGTCACTGATGGACAAAACTTTTTGTAAGTTTGTTGGAGTGATCGGGCCCTGACCCCGTGTGGTGTCCTTGTAAATTTTTTAAAAATTAGCGCGGTTTTCTTCAAATTTCAACACATACCCATCTCCTATTAGAGAATTTACATGAAAAATTGTATTTTTATGGGTTGTTTTTTTATGTGTTCTGTTTTCTTCTCACTGACTTTGTGAATGTGACCGACTGATTTTCAAAAAAGCGAAAATTAAAGAAAGCACCCGATGTATAAGCGTTTTTTTTGTTACGTTTGTTCTATTGTCCGTGGAAGCAATAGCTTGCCCAATCGCAAATTGTTCTATTACTAGTGGATGGACAGAAAATATCCTGCCAACGTGCATGAAGACTTACCGAATAACTTCTATTGTTACAGGATTAAGTAACAGGACTTTTCTTGCTCATCCACCGTGAAATCAGCCAGACACATTCGTATATGAAATGCACAGCTATTGCATAATTTATATACCAGCACTTTCATAATCCGATTACCACTGGCATTAAAATTGGAAATTATTTAATCAGTTGAAAAAGGATTGCAGAAAGGCGATTTTGTGTGGCTTGGTAACACCAATGCGCTAAGGAGCGACTTAAGAAAAATAAATTGCCATTACCTTTTCCATTTCAATTGTTGAAACTCCTAATAAGTGTTGGGTGTGGAAACGCCTTTGTTCTTAATTGATATTATCCATATTTCTGCAACACACCCACCAGTCCCCAGGGATGGTTTTTTATATGGCTTTTGGAATAGGCAATGCTGGGCTCGAGCCGGTGAAGGTTCCTTCTGCTCCTTTTCTTGCATAGAGATCTGCTGATGAAGGGCTTAGTAGAAGCAATCAGTGGTGTCGTCAAATAAAGGATAATCGATTCATTTAATTTTGTACTTAACGTTGACTAAGGGAGCTACGAGGTTATTTCATACAACTACTTTTAAGTTAAGATATCTAAGGTTGACATTTTAGAAGCTATATTCCAACATTTTTACTCGATTTGTCTAATCGAAATAAATAGTCCACGTATAAGCAAACAAGACTAATAAGATATTGGAATATAGTTTACAATGTAACGCGAGTACATAGGGTAAAATATTCCTAAATTTTTAACTAAATTTGTAGTAAAAAAATATATTGAATAAAACTACCATGATATGCCGCAGGTTACAGTAATGTTACCAGTAGTAGAAATAAATGTATTTCATTGTACATTGATTAAAGTTAACGATGTAGATCTATTGTTTGCTTAATAAACATCTGAAACGGGTTACGAATCATCCTGTTTTTCGAGAATTTGATTAAAAATCTGATATTAAATTAAGATAAATATGTTCTTATAAGCCCATTCAGACAATTGATAAAAAGCACACGCACAAGTTGTTCTTATCAACCATATCCATCCATATCGATCAGATGGTACGAAAGCTGGGTCTCCAAATATATGGTAGAAGAAGATTCAACGTTGCTAGTTGAGGATAAATTCGGAGCGGTGCAATCGTTACACCGTACGATTATCGTTACAATCGTACAGAAGACGATAGTTACGAGCGTACGTACAATGGATGCTTAAGCCCAACAAATTTTATTATATTTCAAGACTCTTCAAAGAGTGGCTTAAAAATATCTTAGGGCATATATATGAAAGTATTACTTCTCTTCACTTCCAGAATACCAAGAATTCAGTCAGATAGTTCTGGGAGTATGGAAATACCACTTCTTCTACAACATGGATGTTGATAGCCATATTTAACGCTCACTCGACCAATATGAAGTAAGGATAAAGAATAACAACGTTGTTGTCTCCAATGAACGAGCTTTTTACAACTGCAGCAAATGACTTGGTAAAGTGCATACAACCGCTTATGTCTTAACTTTTTTCAAATAAAATGATACCTGACGTATGGAATCTCTCCATTATTTTACTGGTTCGAACTTCTCCAACCACAGATGAATTAGTCTTCTTAACATCGTCTATAAGATCCGTTCATCCATATTGTGAGAACGCCTGCAGCTACATATCAACAATCAGCAAAGTCAGGAAATTACAGAGTCAACCAAATATTCACATTGAGGCAGAATCTGAAAAAGCCTAAAGAAAAGCAAATCGATACTCAACAAAAGTTTACCGATTTTAAAGCCGCAGAGCAGCGGCTTATAAAGACGACCATACAACTCAATGTCAACTTTTGGCATCCCTGCTAAACTCATTCGACTGTTCATTATAACGATGGATAGTTCTTACTGCAAGGTTGGAAACAAACTGTTCGGATTTGGGTAATGTTACTTGCTGTCAAGTGACTTTTTTAACATCATATTGAAAATAATTGTACGAAACTCTAAGAGAAATGTTTTCTTCAAAACTTTCCAAATGCTGGTATATGCTCACATCGATATTATTGGCATAACCCAGCGAGCCGTCAGCTATTTGTCCGCATTGGGACAGAAACTACAATTGCCGGATATTGAGGGCAAGATTAATTATTTGCTGTAAACAAGAAGGTACATCAACACATAACATTGTGGGGTTTAGAACATTATTTACCGAGGCTCCACTGTAACATCTGATAACGACATCATATCAGAAATTAAACGTAGACACATTCTTCCCAATAGTGTTTTTTGCGCTGAGGAGGTAGGCCTTTTCTCGGGGTACTAAGAAGGCCGTGAAAACCTTAACCATTCAATCATCAACAAATCTCAATTGCGTTAAAGCATAGACTCTAGTAAATGTATAAAGATCTATTCGGTTGCTTGGACAAAGAATTCTTTGACCTTTTTCGATCTATGTTGCCCTGACGAGCTTTAAAAGAGAAGATTCAATGACATAAGTAAGCAAGTAAGTCTATTCAAAAAATCAGTCTTCAAATTCTAATTTCGATTAGTCCAAAAAGAAACCATGACTGCGTATTATACTCGCACAAACAAATATGTGAAAACGAAAAGGAAGCTATCTAATAAAAAAATTACTTTCCGATTTAAAACTATCAACTAATCATTGATTGTGTTCTGTTGCTTCAAATTAAATAGAAATTTTTGGAAAATCAATTTTTTTTGCCAGGATGTCTGCGGATAATAATAATTCTCCAAATTTGTGCTTAGCTCACATAATTTTGTCTGGAACATCTGGATGGGCACTTCGGCAATCCCTCGGCTCAACATCTCTAACAATTGGAACTTTCACGCTACTGCTTGGACACAGCTTAATTGGCGTTGTTAGGTTCGGCTTTCCAGATCTGGGTGGTGATGTGATAAAAACGGTCTACGAACAGTCTGCTCTTATGGCTCAAGTAGCCGCAATGCCAATGTTAACAAGTGAACTCTTCAACTCGGCTGGTCTAGCCAATGAATGGAATTATTTTCACATTGCAACAGCTGTTGTGCCCATGGGAACGCAATTTCTAACTCTGGAGCACAATGACAGAGTTATCGATGCGTCTGTTTTTGCGAATTTGGGTTCACTTATATACCTGGCCGTTACGACAGATGCAAATATGTGGACTCAAGGAATAATCACGCTGTCGGCGCTGAATAATTTCATTTTTAAGAATCTTGCGGAGCGGTATGATGTATCAAAAACAGAGATGATGACACTTGGTTTGGTTGGGTTCTCAGTGCTAGCGGCCAACAGTTTAAGTGAGGCATAGTGAAATGTAAATGCCTTTAACGAAATATAATAGCACTTTTGATATTAAAAAATCTAAGTTTTATGTTCCAAAAATTAAATTGTTTATATTTTCGGTTAACATTCATAATATGAATAAAAATAAATCTGTAATTCTTACATTAGTTATAGTTATTAAAGAAATGTTTAGCAGAATTATATGTATCTTATTACTTTTTCCTTTGGAGTACAAATTATCGTCTAAATATAAAACTCTTCATGGGTACAAATTTTAAATACTAAAAAGTGATTACAAAATAGAAAAGCGAAAGAAAAAAAGAAAGATACAACTACAATTAATTTGCAAGATTTAAGAACGTTGTCAGGTGTGATAATTGAACTAAACTTTTCTGCACAATTATCCCTCATATACTCAATAAATATCTGATTGTTCAAAAGATCTGCGGATGTTGAATTTAACATAAGTTATATGGAATTGTTCGACATTTGAAAAAATTATCACGTAGCATTATCTCAATTAAATGCAATAAATAAACAAATGCATCTTTCCAACCAACAATTATACACAACCCATATTGAGGCAGGCAAATATAAATATTTTTACCAACAGAATATTTAACTTTATCAAGAGTCTGGACCTTCTATACAAATATCTTATATTTAAATACAGGTCATCATCATCATATTTGGCACTACAACTGTCCGGTCTGGTACTGGCCTCCCGCAAAAAATCTATATCTCTTTTGGACCGATGTCATCCAGTTTTGCATGCCTAGACTCTGGGCTCATCTCATCTACTCATCTACGCTATCCTTTCAGCGTAGGCTTGGCCGGTCTCGCTGTCGTGTTCCATAAATCCTACCGAAACGGTCCTCCGAGCAGGATTCTCTTCGCTCATGCGAGCTAGGTGTCCTGCCCACCTCGCTCGTAGATCTCATCATTGTAGATTCTCCGGAAACGTCCTCACAAACGGGGCCATCAATTCTCCATAACACTTATCTCTTGAGCGCGGCTAAGAGGACTGAATGCTTTAGCTAAGCACCCAAGTCTCGGATCCATATGTAAGTACTGGTATGATCATTGACTTATACACCAGCAGCTTGGATGTTGTGGTTAATAAGCCATAATATCTAGGTACAGTAGGCTTTGTTGCCTTATAGCAACCATGCGCGTATATTGTTATTAGATGCACCAGTTTATCTAGTATAGTTAAAAGACTGCACTGGTTCTTATTCGTGCTCCACTTCTTTTATTGAGGTCCAGTGATGGATGGATAAAGTCTCCTCTACGTTTTTAAGGTCCTTAGAGAGTTTCAATACGGAATTACTAGTTGGGGCGGATCATATTGTAATACTTTAAGACCCTTACTAATAGCGCAGAAACACTTAGATCGTACTATCTCTGGTATAGATCGTTACACTTCTAGTTGGCCATTGTTTGTTAATTTAAGAATCCTTTCTTTAAGAAACCTCTACGTTTGCTTAGAGAGTTCTTCAAACAAAGCGGTAATATACCTTCGAGGAACTCAAGTATATATAGTTTACGCATAAATAATCTGGGGCTAGTTGACGTTTCAATCGCACACAATTCCAATTTCTCTCATTTTTATAATGTAACAGAGCCGCAGTTTTTTAATTTTTTCACTTGATTCAATAAAGATCACTTTACATAAGAAATACTTACTTATAGATAATTTTTGATCCGTCATTCAACTCTAACAAAACAGTTAAGATGGTAAAGCGAGCTTCTCAGCTCGCCATATGGATAGTTGTAATTCAGCCTAAAGACTGAATTATCTTAAAAGGATTTTACTTTAAAAAAAAATATTTTTTTTCTCCTAACCCCAATGAATAAAAAAAAAATCAAAATTGCACCATCGCAAGCTGAGCGCTTAACAATTGTTTTAAAACAAGTATTTAAAAAATAAATTACACGCGACACACGCGACGAATTTTAAAAAAAAAATACACGCGCCACACGCGACGCGCGACATGTATCACGTCATCGCAAGCCAAGATTTAAAACAAGTATTTAAAAAAAAAATACACGCGCAACACGTGACACGCCTCACGTCATCGCGAGCCAAGTCTTAAAACAAGTAATTAAAAAAATAATTACACACGCCACACGCAACACGCGACACGCGTCACGTCATAGCAAGCCAAGTTTTAAAACTGGTTTTTTAAAAAAAAAATTAAAAAAAATTTACACGCGCCACACGCGACACGCGACAAGCGTCAAGTTATCGCAAGACAAGTTTTAAAACAATTATTTAAAAAAAAAAAAAATTACACGCGCCACACGCGACGCGCAACACGTGACGCGCCTCACGTTATCGCAAGCCAAGCGCTTACCAATTGTTTTAAAACAAATCCCATCAAATTCTGACTGGTAGAAGTCGCGATATACAACCGGACAAACTGACAAACTGACAAACTGACAAACTGACAAACGAACAAACCCACACACGTGCACGTAGAAAAATTTTCTTGTCCTCTGATTATTAGCTTCGCCCTTCGGGCTCGCAATAATATAGAATTATTACTATCATTATTTTCCTGCATTTGTATATTGGTTCTAAAATATTGAATTAATTTATTGTATGCTACCAATTTATGGAAATTTATGGAATAAATGAACATCTGAAATGAAATATGAATAGGAATTGATTAAAACTAATCAGAGTAATAGTAATTCATTAAAAATGGCAGTGTGACACAATGTTTTTTGTTGTTGGTTGGGATTATAAAAACGAAATTACTAATTGAAATTGCACTTTAATACTCTGCTGCTTAACGTACCTGAATAATCATCCATCAAAAAATAAAAATAAAAAAATTAATAATTGCAGCAAAATAAATCTGATTTTATTTTCTGAATTATATGCTGTCATGTCAGGTTATAATGAACAGTTGAAGCAACTAAAACATGTAACACAACCAACCAGTTAAGCAGATGTCATGAAAAAAGTCTATAGCACCGCGTGTAATTAGTGTAAATTAAAATAGCAACCGATCCTAAAACTTATGCCTGTGATCAAATGTACGTACCTACATACATACGATTATTGTGCTCACTGGTGTGACAATAATGTCTATAATGTAGACAGCACGAACCGGGTCGATGCAGATTAAAGCAATTGCATAGTAACAGCTTCACACGTTGTTGCTTGCAATTAAATGTAATTATTATCGTATTTAATTCTGACTTTAACGGCATATCACTTTTTTCTATAATTGAGTTATATTAATACATAAAATGTTAAATTGACATTCCTATTTTAAGGTTCAGTTATCGGCTACTGTACTATATAGCCCCCGAGGGGGCCGCTTTATCTTACTTAATCGTCTGGTTATTATAAGTTTGATACTTGGTCATACTCGGTAGATTATAGTGGCAGGGGCTAGTGCTAAAGAATGTCAAGCACGGGCACTGTCTTTGTATGAAGCGCCCATACCGTACAACTGCAGGCGGTAGTGCATGGGATAGTTTCTATCCCGGGCGGCCTAGGATATTAGTGGTGGTATCCTAGTGGCAAATGATGGTGTTCGCGGTTCTGGACGAAGGTGCTGCCAGGGTCTGCTTTGCAATCGTCCAGGCACTCATTCTGAAAGAGCTGAGTCCCTTGATGTCAGACCTCACGAAGGTCGCGTTGGTACTACGGGGGTTAGCTTTACCCGCAGATAAGGTTGATCTCTTCGGAGGTTAGCTGAGTTTGGGCCAACCTTTGGTTGAGGACCAGTTTTGTTCTGGCCTTGGCTTACGTAGTGGCCTACGGTTTACTCTCGAAGAGAGGACCGCTAAGTTTAGTACTTATTCTCATGAGTATGCTTAATGGCGCAAGCTAGGCAAGCACGGGGCTCACGTTCCAACTCTCCAACGGTGTACTGTATAGATACTATACACTAGCAACCTGTATGGAAAAAAACAATTTGGTGACATTTTCTGATGATGATGATGATGATCGCCTATCTTAACTGTTGTAGAAATCAACTAAGAATCAACATAGAAGTTATAGCTAGCTACTACAGAAATTAGATTTACAGATTTATACCCTTAGGCAGGTGATGGAAAAATGTCTAGAGTTTCAAAACTCACTAAACCATATTTTCATAGACTTTAAAGCCACCTATAATAACATAGCCAGAGTAGACATTTACTAAGCCATGAGAGAACTCGGCATCACAAATTAACTGACACGGCTATGTAGGTTGACCATGACCAATGTTATAAGTCAAGTAAAAATATCCGGATCACTATCAAGCCCATTCAACATCTATAACGGGATCCGACAAAAGGATGGACTGGCCTGCGTCCTCTTCAACCTGGCGTTGGAGAAAGTGATCCGGGACTCTGACGTTACGGCGAAAGAAACAATCCTCTATATGTCCATTTAGATACTGGCTTACGCAGACGATACTGACATCATTGGTAGGAACCGACCCAAAAATACGCGCACGGTTGTTTAAAGCTAACAAAGCCTACTAGAGTCTATCGCCAGACTCTTTAAATCCAGGAACTTAACCATAACATCCAAGCTGCTGATATATAAGACAATGGTCATACCAGTACTCACATATGGATCCGAGACTTGGGTGCTTAGCTAAAAGCATTCTGACCTCTTAGGCCCGTTCGAGAGAAAAGTTGTACGGAGAATTGTTGGTCCCGTATGTGAGGTCGGACGGTTCTGGAGACTCTATAATGATGAGATCTGTGAGCGTTACCGCGATGTCGACATCGTGAAGAAAATTAAGCTCGGTAGGCTCCGGTGGGCAGGACACCTAGCTCGCATGAGCGAAGAGGATCCTGCTCGGAAAGTCCTTTGCGGTAGGATTTATGGAACACGACAGCGAGGCCGGCCAAGCCTACGCTGGAAAGTTGGCGTAGACCAGGACGCCTAGAGTTAAGGGATGCCAAACTGGAAAAAATCGGCTCGAAATCGGGACCGGTGGAGAGACTTTTTGCGGGAGGCCAGAACCGGAACCCAGTTGTAGAGCCAAATATGATGATTACAGAAATTAGATAGTTGGACAAAAGGATAGCGATATTTATACGGTTACAATAAATAAAACAAATATTACCATATACGAACACGGCTAAGTATCTCTTCATTACGCTGTATGCTAAGCTTTGATGGAGGGCACACGTATAAAAGAAGCTGAAGAGCTATGTCCCAAAAACAAAACAAAAAATGTATGGGCTGATAGGAAGATAATCTGTTTTATAATCTGCTCTATCAACATACAACAAGCTTCTACACTATAAGCAAGTTATAAATCAGAGTTGGATTAAACGTATGTACCAAACAAAGCAACGTAGATGTTATCCGAAGGTTTTAGAACAAGTTAGTAAGTAACATCGTCCATTTCGCTTTGTATGTCAAAAACAAAGACAATGTCGAGTTTAATGCAAATGAAAATCCAAAAAATTCACGAAAGCCTAGGGAAAGACTAATATAACATATAAGCACTCAGTTCTTAAATCAAACAGATATAATAGGCAAACTTAAGAGAACCTAACCTTTCCAGCTGGTCTAACTTTTCAATTATTAGTTTAATCAGCGGAATGCTATTTTAAAATCTCGAAGATGTTGTTAAGTTCAATATACTGGATTATTATTAAGTCAGACACAAATTACTCATAAGTCCAGGTGACTTGTATTGTTATTAAGTATTACATAAATAAAGAATACCTACTTTTTTTTATTGAAGTGTTATACATTTTATAGAAAACATTTCCTTATAGTACAACTAGTTTATACTAACGATGAGTTTACATTTGTTACATATAACATTTACATATTAAATACTATTTATTTTAATAATAATACCATAAGAAACAATAATAACATGTAATTCGAACCACGAACCTCCTGCTCAGAAGCTATGCTATTATCCACTGAGCCACGGCGCCCACTCTATATTTTATATTAAACAAATATACGTTTATTTTTCATTTCTGTTGTATCTTCTAGATAAGGTTGCTCCCAGTTAGCTCCTGTGATTTAATTCGCTATAGTCCTCGAGTAATCCCAGTTGTATCGCAAAGCTTTGCTGCTTTCTGATTAATATGTCGTCCAAGACTTGAGTGATGGGCTGTTGCAAATTCACGGATCGTTTCTTCTACAGTATTTAGCTTAAGGTCGCGATGTAAGTCGGAGTTCTGACATACCATGGAGCATTTACTATGCATCTTAATATTTTGTTTTGGAAGCGCTAAATTATTTCTATGTTGTTTTTAGCAGCACACCCCCAGAGTTAAATGTCGTATGTCCATAGCGGTCTTAATGTTTTTTATATATTAGTAGTTGTTATCTATCGACAAAATAGATCTTCTGCCGATGAGCCAATTGAGTTTTCTTAGCTTCACTCGTAATTTAGCTAAGTACTTTGCTGTCTTGGAATAAGGAATCTGTAACCCATTTAAAATAATTGGAATATGTTGAATTTTTTTGTTAGTAAAATTTACATGTATGGATTTTCTGCTATTTAGCTTTAAGCCCCACTTTTTAGTCCAGTACTATACAGTATTGGCAGCATTCTGTAGAAGTTGAGTTGATTCGTTTTCATTTTTCCCACTAAGAGAATGACTGTGTCATCAGCAAACGTAGCAAGTGTGCAATTCGAAAATGTTGGCATGTCCTTTGTGAAGACAATATACATTGTTGGGCCTAAGTAAGTTACTTAAAGATATAAGTAAACTATCATTTAAAATTTGACAGTTAATTTTATATATATTCCTTAATTTTATTTATATACAAATAAATCTCTATTAAAAAAGGCTTCTCAAAGCTAGCTGATGAGATACCTCAGGGTTAGTTTGATGCGGAAAATCTCTAGTAAAATTAAAGTGTATAGATATTGAAAAGCAAACGCCATTATAGATAATAGACTGAATCAGCGCTATGTTAAAATGCTGCAGCATTACAAAAAATATTGATAGCTTAGCTGTACACATAGGGGCAAGGTATATTTTTCACCTTTTTGTCTGGTCTTTTGTTGTTGATAAGATGATGGAAACAAAGTTTGAAGTTCAAACTAAAAAATATGCAGGCTATATTGTCACCACTAAGCAAGTGGCATGAAATAGTGCTTGCTTAGTATCCTGAAAACCTCAGATTTAACAAATGTTCGGGTCGAAGTTAAAACAAAGCGTTATTCATACAAATGTCGTAAAATAGTTGTAAAATACTCAGCTCGAAGGACCAAACATATTAACTATCCGGAATATCTGAAATGTAACAATTGTCTGTTTCTAAGAGCAAATATCTAAAAATTGTAATATATAACAATAATTATCCCGCTTAAAGGACAAGAAATGTGTGATTAATACAAACGCACACTTGATGAGTACTTACAACAAGTACTTATCAAACTAAAACTAAATTTATTTTCCAAAATTGTAATGTGAGCAAGCGAGCACCAAGTCCAGCATTGCTTCCTCAATTCAGATATTGGAGCGCGATTTTAAAGACAGGTTATCCTATAAGTATCCTGAATTTTATTAGCGGATAAAAGTATGAAACTAGAAATACCCGCATCGTTGCTTGAAGCCACCAAAGAGAGACTTTTGAAATCCGAGAATTTAACCGGAAGAGCTGCGTTAGAAAGTAAAGTTATTTCGAGATTTTTTCTGATCCCATATGTGAGGAAACTTTCTAGATATTCAAGTTCTATCGTAAAGTTGACATCGTTGAAAGAATTAAGCTCGATAGGGTCCGGTGGGAAGGACACCTAGCTCACTAGAGCAACCAGCCAGTAAAGTCAATTGTGCAAGGATTTATGGTACATGGTAGTAAGGCTTACCAAGTTAACGCTTAGAGGATTGTGTAGATCAAAAACCCAGAGTTTAAGGATGACAACCTGGATGAAATCAGCTTAAAATCGAGACCAAAGGGGAAATTTCTTAAGGTCGGCCACGTCAGGACGCCGGTTATAGAGCCAAATATGATGATGATGATGGACAACCTAATAGCTATAAGTAGGGCTATGATAGCTGTAGGATTAAACCAAGATGATATTTTGGTCGTACGTCACCATAATTAAATCAGTCAAACTTCTGAATAGGAGGTGAAGGTCACTTGTGACCGGGCGTTTGTAAGACAAACTTCAAAGTATGTATGTACGTAACTCATAAATGAATGTTCTTTAAATGGAATACTTTTATGAATATATATATAAAACTAACATTCAAAATATGGATATTATGTGTAAAATTTAAGATTCCAGGATGCTTACAGAGAATCAAGAATCTACAATTTCCCTCTAGTTTTTACTACAAACTATAGTGTACAATGAGAACAATATAGCCACCAATACCATATGTAATATTACCTCTCATTATAAGCTACTTGTCAAAGACTATATGGAAAGCACGAGGAAGGACTAAGATGATTCTTTATCACGACCACATAATACCCATATTTCCGCCATTTTTGTCATACAGCACTTGATCTAGACAACTATTCTCACTTCAAAAGTCAGATGATGAGCTCAAGTCACTCGTCCTTACATTCCTAACGAATTGCGCCGAAGTGTTTCCGAAATGCTTTACGGTCTTTCTCACCCAGGTATTACAGCGACACGTAAAATAATTGCAGCCAAATATTTTTGGCCAAGTATGAATGTAAATACCGGCTACTGGTCCAAAAAGTGCATTCACTGTCCGAAGTCGAAGGTTAATCGACACACACGTTCAGATTATGGTCATTTCAATATCCCTCCCGGAAGATTCGAACATATCCACTTAGATTTAGTCGGACCATTACCCCCATCAAACGGAGATTTACACGCTGGCCGGATGCAATACCCCTAGTTGACATGAGAGCCACAACTGTACTTAGATCTTTAGTTGACCAGTACATTTCGAGATTCGGTATCCCACTTGAAATCACGACTGACCAAGGCAGTCAATTCGAGAGCAATATTTTTAAAGGGCTTACAAGAGTATTAGGTTCTCATAAAATACGGACAACGATATATCACCCACAGGCAAATGGTATGGTAGAACGTTTGCATCGCCATTTGAAGGAGTCCTTATATGCTCGATCCAATGCTCGAAACTGGAGCGAAGATCTTCCGTTCGTCCTTCTCGGAATAAGAACAGCGATCAAGACTGATATCGGATGCACTTCTGCTGATCTTGTCTACGGACAAACGCTTAATGTCCCAGGAGAGCTCATAATGCATATCAACCCAACAATATCGACAGATCCATCTTCACGGGTCGAACAATTACGAGAGTCAATGCGTAACATCGTTCCAAAAGACACACGGAATAGACCATATAATAGACCATAAGATAATGTCTACATTCCAAAAGACTTAACGGACTGCGATCATGTATTTGTTCGAGTAGACAAGGTCAAGAGAGGATTGACACACCATATAAAGGGCCATTTTTAGTGAAACTAAAATTCCGAAGATACTTCGTTGTTGAATACAAAGGTAAAAGTGTATCAATCGGCATCGACCGATTAAAACCAGCATACGTTACGGACGAACTCAAATCAATGTAAAATGTAATGTTACCTCTCATTATAAGCTACTTGTTAAATACTAAATGGAAAGCACAAGGAAGGAGTGTGATGACACCCAACACGACCACTCTAGAGTATGCTATTCCTTTTAACTTACAGCCGATAATTCCTTTCCAATAAAACTACAGTCAGTTTTCAATTCACTCTGTTATATCTTATCGATGGGTTCATTTAAATATAGTTTTTGTTAATAATTTAATATAAACTAAATTATTCATCTTAAATATGTTGTTGTTGTTAGAAATGTTGTTGTGTTTAGAAATAAAATATATTATAGACAAAATTGAGATTCTTTTATTTGCGCAAGCAACTACAGAACCATTTCGCACGGTCAGCCTCTGAATACTTCGAGAGAAAACTAGAGAGCAGATTTGTACGTCCTGCAACTGTATGCGCTGGGCTTTTTGTTAGACAAGCAACATTGCTAGAAACCGACTTTTGGTAATCGAAATGTTAACTGGTGAAACTATCGGGTGTTTCAACAAGTGCGCTTCAACTTTTCTCCAATATGGACGGCGAACGACGCCATCTTTTTTATTGTTCTTTTATCATTTGGAAACTCCATTAGTATACATTTGATCATGGAATACTACACATGTGAACAGCGATTGCAAATTGTGCAAATTTTTTATCAAAATAATCGTTCTGTTGCCGCTACTTTAAGAGCATTACGGCCATTTTACGGTCCATTTAACACTTTTGCTCACTTTTGGCTAGAAGGATTTGTCAACAAGCAAAATATGCGTTACTGGGCAGAAAGCAACCCACACTTGATTCATGAGGCACCGTTGCATCCCGAAAAAGTCACTGTTTGGTGCGGATTACATGCCGGCGGCGTCATTGGGCCAAATATTGGGTTCAAAGATTGGACTTCGTAAAACGTGCACGCGGTGGTCATGCAAAAGAAATCGAGTTTCATACTTAAATGTATAATATGTATATGTTCAAATTCGTTAATAAAAAAGAGCAGGGTAGGCTGTGTCGAGGACATGGCCGTGGGTTTTGAGCGTGACAACGTCTGTCCGGGACGAAAGAAGAGAAAACAAAGATCTTGTTGTCTGTGGGACATAAACACGGACGTATATATTAAAATTTTTTTCTATACTAAATACAAGTCCTACAACTTGCACCGTAGCTCATCACATACATCATCATCACATCACATTATATATAAATTATTTATAAGCGAATTTTAATGTTCATAACCACTAACTGTGAAGTTGCTGCATATTGCATATCACTGCCCAAACACAGTAATGCAGCTTTTGGTTTCAACTCATAAATAATTTGAGTAGTTTTAAATTAATTAGAAGAGAAGAGTAGTAAGTAGTGCTGCACATGCTTCGAAATGGTATAGTAAGAATGTCGCTTTCAAACATGCAGGCCAATTATTTCTCATTAAATTTCTTTTGCATTGTTCTCTTATTTCTGTAATTAATCGAATAGTTATTTTGAACCGATGCTTAATGCCATGTATGATATTTGATGGTTGACTCAATGGTCGATGGTGGATTCATTGTTCAGTGGCAGACATCCAACTTACGATCGAACATTTCTTCTTCGACTGAGAGACGCCATTTTTATAATGTTAAATTTAGCTTCATTTTTATATAAAAAAATCTGTGTTTAAAATGATTTTTTGTAGAAGATTATTACTTAAATATATTAAAGCTAATATCTGCAATACAAGGAAATATTGTTTAATGTAAATAACAAAAAATAAATTACTGTAATACTTTTAATATTAATTAAAAAATGCAGAAACCATTCAAACTTTTGTGCACAAAATGCCAAACAACACTGAAATGAAAATTTCTAAATATAGTCTTCTCTAGGCGATTCTCAAATTTTCAAGTACGATACGCCTTCTTGATATTAAAAAATCAAACCAGCAATGGCAATCGAACTTACTGTATACATGACTAAGGTTAAGATAAGCCAAAAGAAAACGAAATAGCAGCAACAAAATTTGTATTTTTTTTCTCTCTCACAGAGCACTGTATCATTTACGCAATGTTGATAGAAAGAGCAGAGCAGAGCACTGATAGAAAATGAAAATTGCAGTATATTTACATTAGTTATATTACGTAGTCTGCTTGTAGGGCGACAATTTGACATTAACATTTTGCTATTTGCATCCCATTTTAAGTAGCTGCGTAAACTGCACAGTCGATTTTTCTTTAATGCATTGGCTTAAAAGTGAATTTTTGACCAACATGCAGCATAAACTGCGCAGCGGCTGAATTCTTGACCGCAGCCTACTACTGCATATGTTTGTTTCATTCTGCTCTGCTTGATTGTATGTTATTGGAACCACATATATGATCTTCAATCACATCACATACACCAGAATAAATAATTTATAAGCTGATTTAAGTGTTCATAACCACTAACTGTGAAGTTGCTGCATATTACATATTACTGCCCAAACACAGTAATGCAGCTTTTGGATAAAACTCATAAAAAATTTGAGTAGTTTTAAATTAAATTAGAAGAGAATGGTAGTGAGTACTGAGTAGTGCTGCCAATGTTTCGAAATGGTATGGTAAGAATGTCGCTTTCAAACATGCAGGCCAATTAATTCTCATTAATTTCTTTTGCATTGTTCTCTTATTTCTGTAACTTATAGTAGTATTGTTTTCTGTTAGACGACCAAACACGAGAGCACTCACTCACAATGTTGATTGAAAGAGCAGAGCAAAGCACTGATAGTAATATGAACAGAGGCTATACTATCACTACGGCTGCGGTAAAGAATAAAGTAGCTTCGCAGCTTGTGCCGCACAAAAAAATGGCAGGCAGTCGGTATGCACGAAATTGCGGCTATATTTTGAACCGACTTACAGTCTGCTTGTAGTGCGACAATTTGACATTTACATTTTGCTATTTGCATCCCATTTTAAGTAGCTGCGTAAACTGCGCAGTCGATTTTTCTTTAATGCATTGGCTGAAAAGTGAATTTTTGACCAACATGCAGCATAAACTGCGCATGGAAAGCATTTCGTCGGATTTTGACTTTAACGTAAGGGGGCGAAATTGCATTATAGTTTAGCCTTTATAGTCGCATCTTAGTCCTACATTCCGAATTTCATGCGAATCGCTTGAGAAATTGCTTTATTCCAGAAATTCCAGACAATAATGATCATATTCCAGAATTTCCATAGGAAGAAATCTTATAGTCACATCTTAGTCCTACATTCCGAGTTTCATACGAATCCCTTGAGAAATGGCTTGGTTCCAAAAATCCCAGACCCAATTGGCCAGATCCCAGAATTTCCATAGGAACAAGTCCTATAGTCACATCTTAGTCCTACATTCCGAATTTCATGCGAATCGCTTGATAAATTGCTTTGTTCAAAAACTCTAGTTCCTCATGACCAAATCCCATTGGATATTAAAAAACGTTACTTAACATCTGTTAAAAAAACGTTACTTAACATCTGTTAAAAACGTAACTTAACATCTGTTAAAAACGTAACTTAACATCTGTTAAATAGTGACATTTAACATTTGAGTTTTTGAACATGTACCCTCTTAAACCTTGGAGTGAGACGTTGTCACGTCAAAAAAAGTTAGTTCAAAAGTCGAACAGTTTGTGTTTTATTCAAAAAAAAAAGTTGAAGTGCTCTTATTGAAAAACCCTGTACAAACAAAAGCCTGACATAGCAACCGAAGTAATCCAAGAGATACTGCTGCCTCAAAAAGGACGTGGCCGGCATTTAATACTAAATGTCATACCTAAATTAAAGCGTTGGCGTTACAAAATGCCATGGAAAAATTTTTTTAATTTCTATCCAACGCCTGACGCTTCAGTAAAGACAGGTACTAATTAGGACAGTAAGGATACACGGGAGTTGCGTCATGTGCGTTCTGTGCAAAATTTAAGAAGTCTGTAATATTTAAGTGGCAGTGACTCTATCTTATATTAGCGAGAGCATTAAGAACGTGCTTAATTTAACTCAACTACAGTTTGTGATTAAAAAAGTAGAATATAGCTATAAGTTCATTAATTTTTTGTACTGATAGTTCGACAATGAACAAGCTACAAACTTTTCAGATATCTGTGACTATGTACAAATTACCACTGAACTTAATGGTCTGCTATTGAGTCTAGTTAGTTACAACAACTTTGCAAGTATTTTACGGTATAAACGGTGACAACTACAGGACTATATGTATTAAAACTAAAAAATTGCATGTGCGGAATTCCAACAGCTGAAAACACAGCGGTTGACCACAGCTTCGTGACGTTGTCATAAATCTCTCATTTCAATTTGGATTAAGCGTTCAGCTTCGCGAAATTAAGGTGGCATCAAAAAGAGCTTATTAAGTTGCAAAGTAAAAATTGAAATTCCTGTCAGGCTAGTGTGGTCGTATTTCATTACATCACAAAGCATCGCGTAAACGTATCCCAGTGTCATGTTGGCAAGTGTGAAAGGATAATGTTGGCCAGCAAACAGTAATTTTTTGCATGGCGGGTACCTGTGATGAATTCATAATGAATTGAAATTTCCGGCGAATTTAAAATGCATTTGCAATTAAAACGGTTGGTCGGTCGGACAAACGGTTTATGATGTGTAGACATCCTGATGTGCCTATTTCAATTGTGTTCGTTATATAGCATATATAATATAATGTTATATTTAAATACGCGCGCTTCTGTGTGCTTTTGCTTATTTTAATTAATGTTACTAGAAAAATAAAACAACAACGTACTGCTGTTTTTGTAATTCTTTGAAACACTTATGCAAAACAGAAATTTCTCTAGACCCCATTAAAGGAATTATACAATTATTATATTATACATGACATGCAAGAGGAGTCCAATTAACCACATTTTCTTTAGTTGAAAGCTACCTATGTACATTACCTTTCATATTACAGCAAACAACAACTACTTACCTCCTATTTAAAACCCTTCAGAAATACTAATTTTTCGGAAAAAAGTCAAAACTTTGTGAACCCCCACGGGAAAGGATGTGTGAGAGACGACAAATGGGGAAGTTTTTTAGGTCGTTGGGTGGTAGATTGGTGGATGGTCCTGTGTACTAATTCCTTAATCGCTATACTATAGTATTGTCGAAGTTTGATCCAAGAACCCCTCCAGCATAACACCAGCAGCAAATTTCGTCTATTAAAGAAGCTTTTGAGACGTAAATGGGCTTCATTGCAGAGAATGATTTTGCGACCAAAACTGGGATCGTTTTTGCACAAATTTAGAGACTATTTGCTATACTGTTACAGCTGATGGTCGTTCGTCTTCATTTCTTGGGTAAAAGCGATATTATAGGTATGCACTTGCGCATAAAACATCACCGATATAACGAACTAGTCCTCTTATGGATATCGGCCAAGAGAGGTTTCAGTGAGGACCACTTGTGATATCAGCGCGGAATCTACAAATTTGGGACTATACATACACTCGCGTTTGCAGTCGCAACATTCTTGGCACTAAATGAATGCGTTTCTTTTCTTGTTGGTACGGAACCATTATGAAGTACGTTGCGTTGACAAAGATATTGCCACCATACGTTCAATTATTCGTTTATCCTTTACCGAAAGTTGGAAATTAGCACACGTGAAGTTGTCGCAACCGAACACGAAATTCAGTAAAAAAATTTGAATAATTTTCAAAAGTTGTTGAAGCGTGTAACTAAAATTACGACTAAATTTCAAGACAAGTATAGATGAGTAGAAATGTCAAACAAACCACTACTTAATTCATGCACAGCCGAGAAACTTTATTATAAATCTGGGGCATTCCAATTGAAAAACCTTTTAGTATTTTTAATTATACTATGGTATTCCTGATATCTTAGTTTTTCTTTGCTCCTTAAAAATTTAGAGTGTCAGTAATATCTTGCATAACTTACGACGAATTTTTGCTTGTAATGAATAGAGGAATGCAGTCACTTATTCTTAAGCACTCTGTTTAGTCTTCTTAGTAGCCCATAGTCAGCCTTTTCTTCATTTGAATTTTTATGCGTGTTAAATGAACCTTAACTCTTCACAATACAACTCAAAAATCGGGAATATGACTGCTGTTTTGAAAAAGAATGAACTGGTTTGGTGCTTTGTTTGAATGGTAATGTTTCCAATGTTCCAACTGGCCATACACACAAAGTCGTTTAAGATGATTGAACTCGTCTTCTATCTCAACTAGAACTCAAATAAGAAATCGCTAGTGTTATACTGTTGTAGAAAGATCTAAATAATTAGAAGAGAGTGAAAGGCCAAATAAACATACCACCTCCACGTTATAGGGAAAAAGTCATATGGTTATAGTCTGGCTAACTATTAATCATTAAATATATATGTTAATGTAGAAATTGCAAGTTTTTAACAAAACCGTATTTTTGTTACATTGGCTTAATTCTGTTATTTAGTTCTTACATTTCAATACCTGTCTAAGGAAATTGCCTATCAAAAGTTGGCACATAAACCGTTCAGTGGCATGGAAATTGTTTAGTGTCTTAGTTTATTTCTTCTTTGGAAAAATGTATAGTTCACTTTTTGGAAATCAAAATCAATTGTCGACTTTAATTATCGGTAGAAAACATGACCTACTTAGAAGCAGAATTCGTACGCCGGTTATTTTCGACATTTCCACTGTCAATCAGTCAGGAACATAGTGTGTCAAATTAACTAAAAAAAAAATAATAAGCAAAGTAGAAAAGTGCCATCGATCACTTATAGCCTGACTGTGTGACGGAACTGACAAATAACATAATATACTCCTAACTAAACCAAGTCAGTGACTCAAATGTTGCAATCTAAAGGGTCCGCCATCTAAAGTTTTTTTTAAACTAGTGCTTATTTCGTGAATGGTAACACTTAGCTCATGTCTGATTTGACAGATAATTAGTTGTATCCTTCCGCTGAATACAACGAATATGGTTGTGTATACGCTTGAACAACGCTGGGAAATATTGCGACATTACTTTGAAAATCATGGTAATGTTGCAGAATGTGTGCGAAAATTGCGTACGGATTTTGGAAGAAGAGAAGCACCGTCAGCTCCGTATGTTCGTTATCTTGTGAAAAAGGTGAAAGAAACTGGCATCCTCATCGATAAACCAAAGCGTGAAAAGTGCGTACACCCGAGAATATTGATGCTGTGGCAGAAAGTGTGCGTGAAGCGCCATCAACATCAATTCACCGTCGTTCTCAACAATTGAACTTTCGGAGACATCATTGAGACGAATTTTGCATAAAGACCTTGGTATGACGCCATACAAAGTCCAATTGGTTCAGGAGTTGAAGCCAACTGACCATCCAATGCGTTTTCGCTTCGCTGAGTGGGCCTGCGATCGACTTACAGAAGATGCCGATTTTGCCAAAAAAAATCATCTTTTCGGATGAAGCTCATTTTGATCTTGGCGGGTATGTAAACAAGCAGAATTGTCGCATTTGGGGCACCCGCACGCATACATTGAAAAGCCGGTACACCCAAAACGAGTCACTGTTTGGTGCGGATTTTGGTCCAGAGGCATAATTGGGCCATTTTTCTTCGAAAATGAGCAAGGAGTGACCGTTACAGTCAATGGCGATCGTTATCGGGCCATGTTGAACGAATTTTAGTTCACAAAAATTGAAGAGGAGGATATTGGCAACATTTGGTTTCAACAGGACGGCACTACGTGCCACACAGCCGAAGCTACACTCGATGTTTTGCGCCCTGTTTTTGAAGATCGCATTATCAGCCGCAGTGCTGTTGTCGTTTGGCCACCTCGGAGCTGCGATTTGACACCGTTAGACTATTATTTGAGGGGTGCCCTAAAAGATAAGTGTTACGCCGACAAGCCAGAGACAATTGACGCTTTAAAGGACAATATTCGTAAAGCCATTGGTGAAATACAGCTGCACACAATCGATAATGTGCTTAAAAATTGGACCGATCGTGTAGGCTACTGCATGGCCAGCCGAGGCAGCCATTTGAATGAAGTTATTTTCCATTGTCAACCGGAAGAATTGTACTTTCAAATAAAAAAATAAAGAAAAAGAAAATATTCAGTAGTTTTTTTTATAGCATTTTCAAAAAAAAAAAAGTTATTTGGCGGACCCTTTACAACGCATTACCGTGACCATCTAGACAGAATTATCTAAGGATAGGTAACACCGATAACAGCTGTTGATGCTACTGCTGTTGCTTCCAGCTGACTTGTAAGAGACTAATTAACTTCTTACCTGCTAAGTTTGGTTACCTTCGAATCGTTTTGCATCATCGATCATTTACGAAACGTCTGCTCTTAGGCATGCAAGAGATAAGCTTGCATCTTTGAGACTTCGCAATAATTGTTTAACCATAAACAGAATAAGGTTTCTTGTGTTTTTTTGTTTTATGTATTTTAATTTCACGGATGGCTGTGCCGAAAACGCACGCAATTTACCGGTTCACTCAGATACACTCAGCATAAATGCGAAAATTAAGTTCAAAAGTGAAGTTTTCTTTAATTGCCTACAGCAGGTAATGATAAATCTTTGTCCTTTATTTAAAAAGTGCTGCTGATTTATGTTTTGACAGCGGGGGTTGAAAAAAAATTGGTTGGGTCAATTACTTCAAAGACGTTTTCTTCACAATACGATGGAGTGTTATTATCTTCTATAATAAAAAGTTCTCAAGTATTCTTGAATGGTTATAAAAACTCATTATAAAGCCAATTTTGATTATTTTATTTTGTAAATACATCGCAATTTATCATCATTGCATGAGCAATACAATGATATGTGTGGCTCTATTGCTAAGATCAAAAGTTTATTGTCTACAATTATGCAAATGGTAATAAAATAACTAATGAGAAAAATTAAAAGAAACTTAAAATAACACTTGGCTAATTAATATTACGGCAAAAGACACTTTAACTAAGTGAATATAGTGAATTAACGTTGCATAATCGGAATTTTAATAATTTTTACGTGAAACAACTAACGAAATTGACAACATCGGCTTAAACTAAAGACTGGCGGAGAGATTTTTGCGTTACTCCAACTTGTGTTCGTTGTTTTTTTTAAACTAATTTATTTAATTACAAAACATGTTAATTACCATTATTAATAATAAATAAATACTTTATTGTCTTTATTAATATTAAAAAGTCAATTAACTTACGCGGGCTTACACTACTGTCTATTAATATACTATTTTTTGTGCTGTATACAACTACAAGACTGATGAAAAAAAATTAAAAAATTCTTCTACTATATCGTATAAATAAAAACTTATACTAATCAAAACTACTTACAAATAAATTCGCCTATGACCGCAATAGCCGTTCATTAGGGCTAATCATTCAAAATACAAGCTCATAGATATCTCCTCTTTTCTTCACCTTTTTCTAAACGCCAACGCTGTGTTAAGCATATAGCCGAGCATTATAAGGAAAGGGGTGCGAACCCTTTTATGCGCGCGCATTTGCCACCAGTTGCTATTTTTATCAAATCGTCTTTTTCTATACGATCCCTTTTAGACACGCTGCAACAGTATGTCCAGATGTTACTTTCATCCCCATAAGGCAGAAAGACATGCCGGATTCTTTTGTCGATTGCCTTTCTAGCAACATGGTATATAAAAGGTACTAAGGCAGAAAAGCATGCCGGATTCTTTTGTCGATTGCCTTTCTAGCAACATGGTATATAAAAGGTACTTTGCGCGAGTATAACAATAAGCCCAATGTGATCGCCGTACTCATCCAGATATCAAGATAAAGAGTAAACATTTGCACTTCACAATATTTTCTTGGCAACAAAAATCCAAAGAAACGTAAGAAGTGCCAGGAATATTGCGAATATTATGTAAGTGATGTTCCATAGTTGTCGATTTAGCGTCGATGTTAGGAATTGAGGATCTGACTAGTTTGTGGCAAATTTTTCGCATGAATACCTAAAAGTTCGCTTTGATGCAAAAACTAAAGCCGAACGACCTCAGATGCGATGTAGCTTCATTCATTCATTCTCAGCACCGGAGCATACTTTTGGCTCAACGGCTTCATTTATAAGTAAAATTACCACGTTTGAGCAAGATTTTCTTTGGTGCTATGACAAGTTTACGGTGCATACTAATAAGTCAGAGACTTAAGACGACCACAGACATATGCCGACATATCTCAAATTTCTGCGAAAAAGTTATGTTATGTTTCAGTGAAAATATTAATCTGTAGATTGTGGGTGTAAAACATATAGTTAACTATAAATTAAATTTACATATATTTCACAATGAACATTTTATATTTTACGTTTTTTGATATTTATTAAGCATTAATTGAAATTTGTTCTCTGTTTGGTATGCGTGATACACGTTGACTGGTCACTCTTTTTATTTTATTCTCATTTTACAAAATAAATCATAATTAGTTACTAAGCAATATCAGCAAAGTTAATAATACAAGATATGTACGAACAAAGAGAAGACGCGATGCATTTGTAATCGTAATTTAACAACGTTGTCAATTTTTATTATTTATGCGATTTGGTGTTGACATCTTAGAACACTATAATTTTAATGTTTTTATTCGTCCTTTAAAAAGCGTTACATTTTTTATAATTGACTAGCAGAAATACCCAGTGTTGCCCGGTTGGGTATTCCCGCTATTTATCAAATGCACGGTCTTCGAGTCAATGTCATACAAACAATACCTAGCCTCCCACCACATAAACCCCTTAAACACCATCACAGCGCTAACCGCTACAAACATCCACCGCAATCGTCCCCACCACATCACAAAGTTATTCGGATGGATGGTCTTTGTGTAATCCGCGAACAAACACACAGATATACAGCCAAAGTTTAATTTTTATATATTAAGATGTAGGATATTATATGAAAATAAATTAATTATAATAACCCGTTTACCAATTTCTTTTAGCAAGGTCGTGTCTGCTAAGTTCTAAGGCTGATCCAAAATGGTCGACTTGTATAAAAAGAAGAAAATAGGAAAAAACTTCGTCGACCGGCAAAAGATAATCATCTTTTTCCTCGTGTCGGCTGAACGTCGAGGGCTGCCAAGTTTGTTGACTAACCACATTTTCGTAATAGCTGAAAATGCGTCGAAACGTTTAGGTTTCCCCAAAATGGAACAAGGTTTACTTCATTCTCTCAGACCTGGCTACTATTTACAAGTACAAGTTGTTTAGTACGTTGGACTTCTGAGCGGCAGTTTCTAATTACAAATCCAAGAAAAACATCAAAAATATTTTTCACTGTCTTAGCTTCCGCAAATGTATGAAAAATTTCCGAGAGTAATGACTGTTATGGAAAGATTTTCGGTTCGTCTTTCTTTAAATTGTAGGTGGCTTTGTAAACAATATTATTATAATCCAAATATTGTTATAATCGACTCACATAAACATCGTAAAATTGTTTCCTGATTATCGTTGTTTCAATAACTTTTCCATAAGTAGAGTTAAAAGAAATATTCAGGTGTATCCCGTCCATCTGCTAATCCGACCGCAATACTACTACTTTAACTCGAGCGCACGTGCCCATTTTGGAACTTCCGACCAATACAGAGATTAATTGTGCGGAATAAATTGCCAATAGCTGTATTTCAGTATCTACTAGACATCTATTTCCCAGACAGGTCTCATGATATTAGAAATATGAACCTAGTTATGCCAATCACGTACATCTCATGATCTTATTAATGGGATCAAATTGCTTAGAGCACTGCATAGCTTTAAACCATGCAAATAAATATACGTCAGTCCGAAAGATCGCAGACCTATTAGTCTGACATCATTCATATTAAAAATTTTAGAAAGACTGATTGATATCCACTTACGCAATAGTATTGATGAGAGACCTTTGTCTAATGATCAATAAGCTTATTGCAAATGCAAATCTGTAGAAACAGATCTACATACGAAAGTGAGTTCTATTGAATATTCCAGGAATCCTGGACATTAAAGACGCTTTTAACAACGTTAGCACATCCGCACTGTCGACCGTAAAGGCAGACGACTAACTTGGCGAATTAAATAATCTCCTGCTTACAAGTCTACCCCCCTTCTATGGAGCTTAATGGTGAGTGAGCTGCAGAGTGATCGCTTACAAGGATGACGTTGCAATTGCCGTTTTTGGAAAGCACCTTAATACCCTAAAAGAACTCTTGCAGAATGCTCTTAACAAGCTAATTATGTAGATGGGCAGATCGTTGTGGTTTGGGAGTAAACCCCCACAAAACAGAACTTGTCCTCTTCTACGCTGCCCCTTTAACCTGAAAATAGGTCCTTAGGCATACTGATTGCTACATGCAAACGCATTTTAAAGTATGATGCTGTTGACAAAACCAACCTTAGATGTCCAAATGAAATAACTTGTGTAGCGACAAAATAGATCTGGTCAAATCTGGATCCGAAATGCTCCAAGTGATTGATCTCTATAAATAGATTGCACATAAGAGCTATAATAGGTTTCATTACTGGGCACTGTTTTATAGGCAAGCATGCAGCAAGGCTTGATGTATTTTCCAATAACTTCTGCAGTAGCTGCATGGACGACTAGGAGAAAAAGACCTTCTCTGCACATGCACTGCTCTTTCTCTAAAATGTAAGCTCATATTAGTAGCCTTCTTCTACGACCTTAACGATTGTTCAAGCACTGACATCAAAAGTCTTCTATACTTTACTCGAAACTTCAACTGGTTCAACGAGTAGGGCGAGAAATCCTCTCGATCCATGTGGCATCACAATGGACCACCATTGGTCTAAGTGGATCGGTTTCCTGTCGACAGCTACCGCAAAATAATCTAACCTAACCTATTTCGGTATCTGTATTATCTTCAGACAATCAAGGCGCAAATGAATGGAACTCTTATCTTTCTCTCTCCTCAATTCCTAATGCCTTACGTAGACAATGAACGTAGCGTATGAACATTATAAATAAAAGGAAACAATTAAAGTAAAAACTACTAACACAGTGTCCCTTTAATATTAAAACATGATGTGCAAAAGGGGTTTTTATATTTAATGAGCAGGGTTGTATGTGGTTTGATTGTGGCTGCTATATTCCGAAGAAAACTATACATAAAAATAACCTATAAAGACGGGGTTGTGGAAAAAATGCTGTCGACGGTTTTAACACCAATCCTTTCCAAAAATTTCAACTTTTTATTTGTAATCTTTTACGAGTCTTCCTTTTATATCTGTAAAAGGTATGTGTATTTAAAACTAATCGATAAACCTTGTCATTGAGAACATTTCCCTATGTTATCTACTTGGATGACCAATAAAATCGCTCCACGTTGTAATTTTAACCTTTATTATTAAGAGTTCTTGCTGGCTATAGTCAACACTTAGATAACAAAACGAGTTGAGGTTGATGCTTAAACTATTAATACTACAACTCCATTATATCTTGCAGCACAAGAAGGTTTAAGAGAAAGTTGTGAAAAGATTGACAATTGTCGACTTTTTTTGTTGAAAATGTAAGTTCAATTGTGTTATTTTTCTTTTGTTATCAGTTATGGTGGATGGGTTAAAACAAACTCACAATCAAGCATTAATACCATAACGTTTTTCCAATGTCCTTAACCCCTAAACTAGCTATTCAAACCACCTTGCTATCAGATCTTTGTTATCTGGTTCAATCGACGTTATCTGTAGAGAATATTTATTCGAGTTCCTTAAAGACTTCAGTTAGATTTTTGCAATTTTTTCTACTACGATGTGGCCTTGTATATTCTCTTTTAAACATACGAAATAGTTCTATACTATCCAGAGACATCAAAAGCGAATGCTTTTTATGTCAGAACAAATTGCGAAATCGACATTAAACAAGGAATCTTAGTGCCGGGAGTATTAATTGCTAACTGATATGCGATGTTGTCAGAAAATCTAAAAAAGTAAAATCTTTGTGGGTCAAATTAGCCTACCCATAAATTTCTACTGTTCTTCGAAAGGCAGAGAACTCCGCCTTCCGTCCCAACTTTCGTTTGTGTAATCGTATTGTGCCAAAATATTCGATTTCATTATATGCATCGTAAAGTGCGAACATTATGATTTTTATTTCCGTGCAATAAAAATCGAACTGTTGGAGAAACAGCAGGAATTTCGGATTTTATTATTGATTTATGGCCGCACCTGAGGTGTATGGATCATTGCAAAATTATTACCACTGGAGCTTGAGCTACAAGTGAATTGAGGTTAACGGTTTTATTTTCAAAGAAAGAAGAACCTAATTTTTTTCCGCAATAAAAAAAATATTTTGGAAAGCTTTTCGTGTTTACGTTTAATTATTGATGATGAACAAAGAACCCGCAAGGGATTTAATTATCACTTTTGATGTTGATGTCAAATTTTGTGGAATCGGGTACAATCACAAATTAATTTTTATATCAAATTTTATACAGGTTGAATTTTTTAGATGCAATGCTTTTATCTCGAAAACGGTGCTAGATCGGAGACAACCATCCATTAGTCATGAAATGAAAATTAATTAATGCTTAGGCGGCCGTTGATACGTTGTCCAATGACCATGACCAAAAACATCGATGTCAAAAGAGCTGTCTCTCCAGTGGATGGACGGTGTGTCGAATTTTAATAATCGCGATCTATTCTATTCGTCTAAGCGAATCCTAAATCCCATGCCATTCTGCATGAATGGCACTTGCATCGAAGAAACTGAAAAACTCCCAAGTTAACGACAAGCTTCGTTGGAATGACCACATATTTACCGTCGCCAAAAATGCTGCGAAATGTTTAGGTTTTCTAACCCGGTGCAAGAAATATTTCACTCCATCTGATCTGGCAACTATATCATCATCATCATATTTGGCTCTACAACCGGGGTCCGGTCCTGGCCTCCCGCAAAAAGTCTCTCCATCGGTCCCGATTTCGAGCCGATGTCATCCAGTTTGGCATCCCTAAACTCTGGGCGTCCTGGTCCATGCCATCCTTCCAGCGTAAGTTTGGCCAGCCTCGCTGTCGTGTTCCATAAATCCTACCGCAAAGGACTTTCCGAGCAGGATCCTCTTCGCTCATGCGAGCTAGGTGTCCTTCCCAACGGAGCCTACCATGCCTAATTTTTTTCACGATGCCGACATCGCGGTAACGCTCGTAGATCTCATCATTATAGAGTCTCCGGAATCATCCTTCCTCACATACGGGGTCAACAATTCTTCGTAAGACTTTTCTCTCGAATGCGGCTAAAAGGTGAGAATGCTTTTTGCTAAGCGCCCAAGTCTCTGATCCATATGTACGTACTGGTTTGACCATTGTCTTATATATCAGCAGCTTGGGTGTTATAGTTAAGTTCCTGGATTTGAAGAGTCTTGACAGACTAAAGTAGGCTACTGGCTACTATATACAAGGCTTTAATTCTCTGCAGCTAGATATAGTACAAAACCGTGAGATAAGTCTTTTCGGTAACGTAAACATTGCGAAATCAATAGATTCGCTTTAACACCGTAGGAATGTTTCCTGCTTGTCACTGTTTTATCGCTTCATCCACCAGCGGTGCTCAAGAGAAATAGCCAGTTGCATGCCACCTTTTCTTGAATTCAACCGCAATACTCGTGGCGCTCTAAATGCTCATCAGTTTACCCTTAAGCCAATCTTCGGACGTACAGTTAAGTTCAGGGATTCGTTCTTTAGCCGTACAACTCGTATGTGGAATACTCTGCCAAGCTCTGTCTTTCCACATCGCTATGATCCACAGGCATTCAAGACACAAGCTTATATACATCTTCTCTTTTCTCCTCTTGCCCACACTGTGCCAAGCATATAGCCGAGCATTGTAAGGGTGCGAACAGTTAAGTTCAGGGATTCGTTCTTTAGCCGTACAACTCGTATATGGAGTACTCTGCCAAGCTCCGTCTTTCCACATCGCTATGATCCACAGGCATTCAAGACACAAGCTTATATACATCTCCTCTTTTCTCCTCTTGCCCACACTGTGCCAAGCATATAGCCGAGCATTGTAAGGGTGCGAACCCCTTTTCGCGTACGCAAATTATAAAAAGAGTAGGGTAGGCTGTGTCGAAGACACGGCCGTGGGTTTTGAGCGTGACAACGTCTGTCCAGGACGAAGAAAAGAAAACAAAGATGTTGTTGTCTGTGGGACATAAACACGGACGTATATATTAAAAAAATGTCTATACTAAATACAAGTCCTACAACTTGCACCGTAGCTCATCACATACATCATCATCACATCACATTATATATAAATTATTTATAAGCGAATTTTAATGTTCATAACCACTAACTGTGAAGTGGCTGCATATTGCATATCACTGCCCAAACAGAGTAATCAGCTTTTGGTTTTAACTCATAAAAAAATTTGAGTTGTTTTAAATTAAATTTGAAGAGAAGAGAAGTGAGCAGCACTAACCAATGCATCGAAATGGTATGCTAAGAATGTCGCTTTGAAACATGCAGGCGTGATTAAATTTCTTTTGCATGGTTCTCTCTCTTCTGTAATTGATCGAAGAGTTATTTACTCTAGTTACTGTAAACATGACTAAGGATAAGATAAGCGAAAAGAAAAGGAAATAGTTGCAAGGAAGCTTGCAGTGTTTCATTGTAACATGGATCTTTTTTGAAACGTATGGTAATTTTGTTTTTCTGCACGTCATGAGAGCACTGTATCGAGCAGAGCAGAGGACCGATAGAAAATGAACAGAGACTATACTATCACTACGGCTGCGGTATATTATATTACAGAACGAGCAAGGAAAGTGGAGTTTATCGTGCGAGGTCGAAGCTTGACGGCAATCTAACGAGCACGATGAGCACTTACCTGCAAGTCGTGTACGCTATTTTTCACGCGTCCAAACCGGTTTTTTTTTTTTGCTAAATCGAGAGAGAAGCAGAAATGTGAGAATGTGTGTTCGCTGTGACTGCAGTAAATAAGAAATTAATTTTTTTAGCGTCCAAACCGGTTTTTCTGCTAAATCGAGAGAGAGGCAGAAATCACAAACGACAAACAAAAGAGAATTCTTGCTCATGCGCAATGTGTTCGCTGAGATTGTAGTAAATAACAAAAGACGTTTATATCATAACATAACTAGTGTTGTTATGGGCTACTTTCGAGGCTAGTTTATAGCGTACGAAACAGTCACTTTCGTCTATGGGCGTGTGAAAAAGAATTCAGTAGCTTCGCAGCTTGTGCTGCACAAAAAAAATCCCAGACCGAAAAGACCCAGATCGTAGAATTTCCATAGAAACAAGTCTTATAGTCCCATATTAGTCCTACATTCCGAGTTTCATACGAATCCTTTGAGAAATGGCTTGGTTCCAAAAATCCCAGACCCTATTGGCCAGATCCCAGAATTTCCATAGAAACAAGTCCTATAGTCACATATTAGTCCTACATTCCGAATTTCATGCGAATCGCTTGATAAATTGCTTTGTTCAAAAATTCTAGTTCCTCATAACCAAATCCCAGTGGATATTAAAAAACGTAACTTAACATCTGTTAAATAGTGACATTTAACATTTGAGTTTTTGAACATGTACCCCCTTAAACCTTTGAGTGAGACGTTGTCACGTCAAAAAAAGTCTTCTGTGGCGATGTGGCGAATAATGCGTTGCTGACGAAATCCACTGTGGTGATTTGACACGAATGATACGTCGATTTTCTTGGCCTTCTTTGGCAATGTGACGTTTTCGTAACGGATGGTGTGTCGCTGACGAGATCTGCTGTGGCGTGTCGGTGTTTGATTCTAGTGTCATGGTCAGACGATACTTGATATTCTCCGTGATGATAGTCTTTATCTGTATGTTTTCTGCGAAGATAGTCCCTGCTCGGCAGCCACAGTGGTAAAAAGGACCTCAAAAAAGTCGAAAAAACTGACAGATAGGAAACGCCAAGTTCAATAAAAGTTTATAAAAATAAGTTAATGCGAATAAATGTTGTACTTAACTTCGTATTGTTATCCACATGGTTACAGGGGAAGTACATTGTTATTTACTTAGCGAATATATCAACATCCAGTAATATTGCGACAATGGGCAACTGAGCGAATAAAATGAAGTTGTAAATGTTTCCTGGGATTTGAAAAAAAAATATAAAATGATGAATAATTGTCAGCACATCACATACCCCGGGACAAGCGAAATCCTTTAAATGTAAAATCAATTTACCAATTTTGACCAATTTAAAAATATAACCCAATCCATAAGCTGCCATTTTCCAATTGAATTCCCTTACGCAGCAGCCACTAACCGCAAACAGCTCAACTGATGATCCGGAATAATAACTTTTAAAATTGCATTTCGTATTTCCTATTCGAATGTAAATAATTGTTATTGTCACATATCTGACGCGCACACAAGCGCGTATACACGTCACATGTGCACCACCAAATAAACGCAGTAAATATTGATTCGCTTACAAACAATGCATTGAACGTGGGCTCTCAATGCAATGATTCACTTAACTGAGTCACAGTTCATAAAACCGTGACAATCGTGAAATGACAGCCATTGTGGCACAAAGCATAGCAACGGCGTGGTATCCCGCCGGCCGGTTGCCGATTTATCTAAAGAGTTGTCCGGGGGTCGGAAAAACAATGATTTATCGGCTCAATTGGTAACATTGTGCAAGCGTTGGTTTTGCCTCTGAATTTGGTCTTTAGGTCTGTGGGTCAAATTGAATTTAGTGAACGAAACGAAAACCGCTTGGCCGACGGCTATAATAATCAGACCACAATGGAACTGCAATCGAATCGAAACGAGTCGATCGATCGATTCGTTTCGTTGTTAGCTGCTCCGTTTTAACCCACCCAGCCCTTAAATGGCACATGGCAATAATATCCAGACGTTGACCAATTTTTTTTTAGTAACAAAACCGCCACAGCAATATGCATTGACTGGTTTCCGTTTCTTTTCGCCTTTCCGCTGGCTGCTGGTGGTGATGGCGATATGATGGTGTATGATGAAAATATAATTCCTGCAATAAGCTGCTGTCCGCGGGGCAGCACACAAAATAGGGAACACGTCATATTTGCTGTCGTGTGTAAAAATTTTTATTAAAAAATTAAACGTGATGTATTAACAAACGGGCCATACCACACTGTAATTGGTACTACAACAAAAAGCCATAAAAATTTGCAAATTCGAAAGCGACACAAATTGTTTGATGTGATTTTGGCTTTTGCCATTACAGATAAAAATTCTAGAAAAATATTGGACGCCGGTAGGCCTGGCATTAAAGTTTAATCTTGTATATGTTTGGTTCTGTTGGAAAAAATAATAACTTATCTTAATCGTTTTTTAAAAACATGTCAGGAAATTATTTGAAATTATTATTATTTATTATTAATATAAGTTAATATATTTATATAATTGAATTGAAGTTCTTGTGCCTTACGTAAAAGTACATGTATGTTAGTATTATATATTGAAGCCCTCTTTTGACGATCTCTTCCATTACCTATTATATACATAAATTTCCTAACTAGCTAATATTAATCAAGCTAATTTAACCGTAATACTGTCTTGATGTAGGCTGTGAGTTTCTTACAGTTATATTTTTCATGTTAGCGTCCTGGGTCCATTCCTCTACCTGGTCTAGATTTCGGATTTACCCACGTGCAACAACGTTCTTACTTCAACATTTGCCGATGACTCAGCTTTTTTATTTTCAAGCAAGAATCCGGCAAATGCTTCAGAGAACTTAGGCTATCAAAAATGTCGAAAAATGGTTATCAACATGGAGAATAAAAAAAACAACCCATAAACATTTAAATTTTTCATGTAAATTCTCTAATAGAAAAATTTGAAGGAAATCGATCTAATTTTTAAAAATTGTACATGGGCACCACTCTGGTCTCAAGCCCGATCACTCCAAAAATTTTGCAAAAAGTTTTGTCCGTCGGAGATACACATGTGTTTCAAATTTGACTCATTTTTAATATTTTTTTATGGGCACCCCTCGGTGCTCAGAGCCCGTTCACTCCAAAAATGTTACAAAAAGTTTTGTCCCTCAGAGACACATGTGTTTAAAATTTGAAAAAAATCGGGTTAATTTTTGACAAATTTATATGGGCACCCACCCCTTGGGCCTCAGGATACACATGTTTATAAAATTTGAAGAAAATTGGGTTATTTTTTTAAAAAATTTGTATTGGGACTCACGTCCCTGGGGTCCGATTTCTCCAAAATTTGTACAAAAAATGTTGTCCATCGGAGATACACATGTGTATAAAATTTTAGAAATCGGGTTATTTGCTCGGCATATTCTAAAGGGGGCTCTTGTGAAATACTCGGCCTACCAGTCTTAATTTGTAATTTGTAAGTATCTGAGTCTTAGCTTATTATACCTTATATCATCTTTTTGTATTTAATTTATATTATACCTTATATTATTTTACATTTTAGTATACACCACACTATACTCTTACACACAAGCCTACTAATAAGGCCCCGTGGTGGGGGCCGAAAGCGCTCTAGGCACACCGAAACACAAATACACACACACATACACATATTATATGTTAGATGAGTATTATCTTTTGTTTTTCTCTTTTCTTCTTGTCTATCTTTTAATTATTGTTTAACATACTATATTAAATACTTTGTGCACGCTCTCTTGTGGAATATCTGGCATTTCCGCTTATATTCTCACTCGGAGTCCCTAGCTCCAAGATCTGTCTTATGAAATACTCGGCGCAGATCTGCCCATTCCACCATTCCCTTGTAAACTGCCAAGCATTATTTGCTCGGCATATTTTAATGGAGGCTCCTGGGAAATACTCGGCCTACCAGTCTTAATTTGAAGCAACGAATACTCTGAATTCACGACTCCGGTGACCGGGGTGTCCACATTTTTTACATAAAGTGTTGTCCATCTGAGATACACATGTATATAAAATTTGAAGAAAATCGGGTAAATTTTGTAAAATATTTGTATAGGAGCCCTCTGACCTCGAAGCCCGAGGGACACAAATTTTAATAAAAAGTGTTGTCATCGGAGATACACATGTGTGTAAAATTTGAAGAAAATCGGGTTAATTTTTATAAAAAATGTCTATTGCGCCTCACGACCCTGGAACACAAAAAGTGTTGTCCATCGGAGATATACATGTATATATATCAAATTTGAAGAAAATTTAAATAAATAAAAATCAAAGTACCCAAATAACATTTACCTAAAAAAGAGCAGCTGCTCATCACCAATGATTAATTTTCACCCAATTCCTCAACGAATAGACGTCAACTATCGTCCACCTTGATGGAAGACTAACATGGAAAAGGCACATTGAAGCGAAAAAAACCAAACAATAATAAAAGCTGCAAAAATGAATTGACTACTATGTAAGTCGTCGCAGCTAAGCCTGGATTGTAAAGTGTTGCTGTCAGCAGAATAGTGGGAATAACACAAAAAGCATCAGAATTGCGAGTGGCCATAGTTACGGCCTGGTGGAAGTGCGATCAAACCTCCACGTGGTGGCCGCCAGTAATTTTCCAATTTACATATTTCTAATACATGAAAAGGTGAATGATCGGGCAAGCTTCAAAGTAACGTTGCCGCGAGGCCAATAACCTCGCCCGTAAAAAAACTATTGCGGAATCCAAAATCAGCCTCGGATACACTATGATGAACGACGACGAACACGGCAACTAAAAGGGCTAAACGATTTAAGAATTTTCTCGTGGAACATACGCTCACTGTAAATAAATCGAGCTGCACAGCAGCTAGCCGATACCCTGTTCAAATATAATGCTGACATAACAGCAATCCAGGAGATGCGTTGGACGGGGAATAGTGTCTCACAAAAATCAAAATATGACATATATTATAGTTGTCATGCAAGACATCATGCTTCACATGAAGCAGAAGCCCCAGCTTAGACAGTGTCTCAACTTGTAGTGAGTTAGATGCACTGTCTGACTCAATAACTAGAATTTTGTCGTTTGATCCATTTACTGAAATCGTCATTGCGGGTTATTTCAATATACACAATTTTAGTCGGCTCCGCCATTCAAGCTTAACAACAACACAAGGAAAGGATGTTCAACTATTTGCTGATTTCTAAAATCTAACCCAGCTTCTGAATGAGCCCACTCGAATTCCAGACACCGTGAGTCATAACGGTAATACCCTTGACTTGTTTCTCCCTTCCTAACAAATACACCGTCAGTGTATTATCGCCTCTAGGCTCTTCAGACCATTGTGTAGTATCAGCTAATTTCTCGTTGTCAAACCACATAGTTAAAGAAAAAACTCCTAAAAGAACAGTATGGATACACGAGAAAGCCGACTGGGATTGCAACAATAATTGCTTTAGCAGCATTAACTGGCCACTTAACGCCAATAGTGGTGTGGATGCCACTTCTGATACGATCACTAACATAATCCTCGAGGGTATGAGACACTTTATCCCTTCCAGAACAAAGTGTATCAAACCAAGGAAAAATGCTTGGTATGATTTAAGCTGCAAAGAGGCTACTAGGAACCGGGAGGTATGCTTTCTGTTGTATAAAGAAAACTCCACTGTGGAAAACCGAACCAAATTTAGACGGGTCAGAATGCCTAACTTAGACGAGCCAAATTCGACTATGACCAGAAACTGATGCAAAAAGTACTTCAATATCCCAAAGGAAATAAAAATGTCTGGTAATTCTTGAAACGAATTAAAAATACTGCCTCATCTTCAATTTCAACGCTCATTCACAATGACTTTCCAACTGTCAGCTCTATAGACAAGGACAATCTGCTTGCTTCACATTTCCCAGCTAGCTCTACGTTACCAGCAAGAGTTGAATCCTCTATGGGACAGATGTACTTTCGTACTCATCAAGTGGCTAGAGTATTAATTGATCTCAACCTTCATAAATCTGCTGGGCCTCATGGCATTCTCGCTATAGTTTTGAAGAGGTGTTCTTCAACGTTTGCATTACCACTGCGCAGGCTTTCCATTTCTCTTATCCTTCTGTAGTCATCCCAAGGAATTAGAAAACAGCCTTTATCCAACCTGTTCCTAAAAAAGGCGAACCGTCATCTCTTTCCTCGTACCGACCCATTGCGCTAACATCCATACTTTCCAAGGTCATGGAAACGTTGATCAATCGTAAGCTTATGCAATGGCAGTGCGGTTTTCGCAGGCAACGTTCTACAGGTGACCTGATAGCTTATCTCACTGAAAAGTGGAACCAGTCTATTCACAAATTTGGTGAAAGCACTCGATATTTCCAAGGCATTTTACGAGTCTGACATCAAGCTCTTTTCACGAAAATTAATGCCTATGGAATTGATAAGGCCCTAGGCCTAGTAATTAGACCGTTCAATCCAGGTTATATTTGAGGGTTTCAAATCTAATGTTCACCGCATAAGCGCCGGTGTTCCCCAAGACTCTGTTTTATCTCCGACACTCTTTCTGATTTTCATTAATGATCTCCTATCCGCCACTTCTAATACAATCCATTCTTTCGCTGACGACAGCACTCATAGCTTTTCCTATGATTTCACGCATTCTGCACGTCCCTCTTCAGCTCGTTAAATTCTGACCTTGACAGCATAACAAGGTGGCGACTACATAATAGAGTTAAATTTAACGCTTCCCAAACTCAATGCTGTATTCTGTCGTCCAAGCGTAATTTAAACCCCCAACCTTAATCCATATGTTGCATCGAAGAAACTGAAATTCTCGGTATATGCGTCAACAACAAGCTTCGTTGGAACGACCGCATATTTTCCATCGCCAAGAATGCTGCGAAATATTTACGTTTCCTAAAACGGTACACGATGTACTTTACTCCTTCAGATCTGGCTACTATTTACAAGATATATATTCGCCATAAAGTTGAATACAACTGCGTTGTCTGGGCAGGTGTCCCAAGATCAAATTGCGTCTTCTAGACAGAATTCAGAAAAGCACTATAAAACTTATTGATGACGTAAATATCGCGAAGACAATCGTATCGCTTAAACATCGTAGGAGTGTTTCCTGGTTGTCACCACAAGCGGTGTTCAAAAGAAATATTCAGATGATGCATCCCACCCATTCTCGAACTCATCCGTAATACCAGTGCCTAAACTTCAGACCACGGGTCTATCATTAGGCCTACCTTCGGACGTACTAACCAATTCAGAGATTCCTTCTTTAGCCGCACTATAGTTATGTGGAATGAATTGCCCGATTCTGTGTTTCCGTTCCGTTGATAATCCAGAACAGCCAAGCAGCGCTGCTCACAGCGCACACAGACCACAGTCATTATAGTATGACATGATGTGATGCCGCTATATGGAAAAAAATTGTATGGGAGCCCCCCGACCCCGCGGCACGATCACTCTCAAATATAAAGTATTGTCTATACACATGTGTGCAAAGTTTGAATAAAATTGGGAAGTTGGTTAAAAATTGATCACAAGATTCTACCGGCCAGCCAGCCAGCCAGCAATGGGCACGCGAAGTTAATAAAAAGAATTTAAAAGGAGTGGTGAAGAAACGAAGAAGTAGAGGCCATAATAAAAGAATTAAACAGCACAGCCAACTAGCAGAAAAGTCATACAAGACGATGGCAAACATGATAACGCGTCAGGTCACTGAATAGGCCAACAGTGGCGGTTGGCGGAGCATGTCATCAACACAGAAGTGACAGCAGAATTTTGCAACGCAACGAAATGTTATAGTGATTTCGATTTGCACACTCATGGCAATCTGCCACACGCAAACCCATGTCTTTCGCTTTTGTTTAACACATGTGTTTTTATGACGCACATTACCATGAGCGAGCATATCGCAATCACTATTATAAAAGGGCATACATTCAAGTAGGCGTTCTTTATTCTCAATGACGGAATCATGCCTGGCTGAGTGTTCTTCAGTGGATTCAGTTCAGTGCCAATATTTTTGCTAAGAAGCAGTTCGCTGCCACAATCAAAGGGCAACTCATCGTTCAGTCACGCAATATCCAGATTTATGCATCAAACCAACGTATCATGCTGTCATGCAATCTCCAATCAGTGCATCACCCGTGTAGGCTCTACTTAACTCTTAACTTTAGCTCCGCTCGATTAAAGCTGCCGCATCACTTTGCATCATTAAGGCCAACGCACCGTGCTGCCACGCAACACCCAGATCTACGCATTACTCGAATGCCCTACCCGACTTAAGCTCCAGCATCGCATCACAACAACTCATCGGGCTATCATGCAATGCCAAGATCTATGCATCACCCGAGGAACTCCATTTATACTCCATTCGATATACGCGGTTAGAGTAAATAGCTTTTAAAATTAAAAGCTTTGAAAATAAGTAAAATAAAGATCGAATTAAAAATTGTAGAGTCCCAGAAGAATAAATTTATCGTAACGAGCCGAAATTTAGAGTCTTGGTTATAATACCCCGGCTGGGAAAACTCTGTTACAATGAGTGGGAACTAAAATCAATTGCTGTTATCCAGAAGCAATTCACAAGGATTTTAACTTCCACTTTATGTGATTTATTAAAGAAAGTATTCTTATAATTTAAGAAAATGTGTGCTAGTTTTTCACGACAATTTGTTTTTGAAGGTTTTTATTTAGGAACTTTTTCATAAGCCCATCAATGCGTTCTGATACAGATTAACAGGAACTGATACGACCACTGTTTTTCGTCTTAGAAATATCTTTTATTTACTAATAAGTTTTCGAAATCAGTCGTTGCTGTATCTGTTTTGATTAGAATTAAAATATGATTTTCAAGAAACGTACATCAACCCAAAAAGTGATTTTGTAATTTTGTACATATAACTTTTTGACTTGCCATTGACTCTATTGAACCCGTCAAAAGATAATTTTCTCACTCTGATTGACGTTATCTAAAATCTTAAGAATTTTATGACTTTCTGTCTCCACGTCAATCAGACTTTTCATTTACCTTCACGCCGTTGTGTGCGGTCGCTTTTTGCCAGCTTAAAACGACTACTTGCGCAACTATCGATGATTTAGCGTTTAGATTTATTTCTATTTCTATACGAAGGAATATCTCTCATAGAACAAAATGAACCACAAACAAACTTGGGTAAGATATCTCTGTACTTTTGCCGATACTTCTCCCACTGCAAAGTTTATCGTTTTTCTCCATCATAAATGACATAGTAATTTAGCCATATTTTCAACATCAAACCTAAGAATAGTACACCTTTGGTCTTAAGACAAGGTGCATTTTGTATGGCGTCATCAGCATGAGCATCATTTCACAAGAAAATGTCGATGATGTCAATCTCAGTGGGATGATTATGGCATTTTAATTAGAAATGAAAAAAACTCGAAGCGTGTAGGGCCAAAATTCATCAATTAATTAGCAATATTTATTTTGCGGTTATTCTAACGTTTAGTTGAACAAAATTAGAAGAAAAGATTGGTGATGTCTACTATTCATGGAATATAATATGCAAGAGCTTATTTTTCAGTTATCTTCAACAAAAAAACCAAAGTTGAAATTTTGCATTCTTAGCAGATTCTGAAGATAGCCTTACATCTCATTTCCCAATTAAATCAACTAGGAATTTTTCATTCCAACGCAATGTAAATATTTCTTTACATCTGCGAAGCCAGGAATCCATCGTCATGAATCGCTATCTTTGCAAACCTTTGGCAACAATGTTAAACATCGAAATCTGGTAAAACATAGACAGACTCAATTGCAGCCATCACCAGAATATGGGGAATAACACAAAATGCATCAAAAGTGGCCGTAGCTATCTCTGACTGATAGAAGTGCGATCAAACTTTCATGTGGTGGCCGCCGGTAATATTCCTCCAATACAGAAAAAGCTGAATGATCGGTCTAGTCCCTTCAAAGTAAGGTTGGCGCGAGGCCAATAACATCGTCCATAAAAAAACTTTGTTACGGAACCGAAAATCAGCCTATACTGATAAACGACGACGATCACGGCAACGAAAAGGACTAAAGGATTTAAGAATTTTCTCATGGAACGTACGCTCGCTGTAAAGAGCTCGGGCTGCACCGCAGCTAGCCGATACCCTGTCCAAATGCAATGATGACATAACAGCAATCCAGGAGATGCGATGGATGGGAAATGGTGTCTTAGAAAAATCAGAATATGATATATATTATAGCTATCATGCAAGACATCATGTGCTCGGAGTGGGGTTTCTAGTCAGCAAAAGAATGAAACCCACCGTTATCGGCTTTAATGCAGTAAATGAACGGCTATGCACCCTTCGCGTGTGAGACAGATTTAAAAACATAAGCCTCATAAACGTTCACTTACCTACAGATGATTCCCCAGATGATGAAAAAGAAGATGGTGGTGGAGTAGGACGAGGTGGAGGTGCCAACTTCAACTGGGATTGCGCGGATTGCATCATGAAGAAAGACAACATCCGCAAATCCGATTCGAGTCAACACGGCTGCAATTCGCAACGAAGAGACCAGGAACATCTACGGTCAATCGATAGGACTCGCCCTAAATGCAGCGAGAGTAAGTCCTGGTGCTGATATATCGGACTTAGAAGAGCAATGGACACGCCTTAAGAATACTGTCATTAGTACTGCTGACTCCATCTTAGGCAGTAGTCGTAGAGATCGGAACGACTGGTTTGATGACGAATGTAAGCTACCGACTGAACAGAAGAATGTTGCGCACCGAGCAATGCAACAATGTCAAAGAACGCAGGCACGCGAAGATGAATATAAAGAGCTCAGAAGATATGAAAAAACAGTTCACCGGCGAAAGAAAGCAGCCTGGGAGAAGAATCTCGTCCGTGAACTAGAACAGTACCTAGAGCAAGGACCGCACCAGGTGCGGAATTTCTATCAAAGAGTTCGCGCTATGGCGTAATATACACCGCGTTGCACAAACTTCAAAGACAAAGAGGGTAATCTGATAGTCGATCTCAAAAGAATCTTAGAGTGATGGGAAGAGCACTTTCATAAGTTGCTAAATGATCAACTAACTGAGGAATTGGAGGCTCCACCAACGACCGAAGACCATACTATGCTGCCGCCACCAAGCATAAACGAATTTAGCAGAGCTATAAATCGGCTCAAAAATTATAAGGCCCCGGGATCAGATGGGATCCCAGCGGAACTGATTAAAATAAAAGGCCCAACAATACACCAAGCAATTCGTGAAATAAAATTGCAAGTATGGGAGGAAGAAGCAATGCCAGCACACTGTCGAATAGGCATCCTGTGTCCCATACATAAGAAGGGAGATATCACAACATGCAGCAATTATCGTGGTATAACGTTGTTGAGTACCGCGTATAAGATATTCTCCGCTATTCCCTGAGACGGGATAGCGCCATAAGCTAAAGACATCATTGGTCCATACCAGTGTGGCTTCATCCCAGGCAAATCAACAACTGATCAGATTTACACCCTTAGGCAGGTGTTGGAAAAATATCTAGAGTTTCAGAACTGACTACACCATCTTTTTATAGACTTTAAATCCGCCTATGATTGCATAGCCAGAGTAGAACTTTATAAAGCCATGAGAGAATTCGACATCCCAAATAAACTGGCACGACTATGTAGGTTGACCGTGACCAATGTTATAAGCTAAGTAAAAATATCCGGATCACCCTCCCCCACCCCCACTGGTTGAGTAACAAAATATAACGATGATCGACAACTACCGTCGATGGGTATTTCACAGACCATACAGAATCGCTACTAGGCATGAAATCAATTTATTGCAGAACAGTTAGATAAAGTGAATTGAACTAAAAGGGATTACGTAGTATAATAAATCAACTTTTCCCTTTGCTCTCATATATTTTTAGAAATTATTTATTGACAAAATATGAATTCCACCTTTTTCGATTCATCTTTCCAACTCCTATGCCATAACATAATAAAATGATACGATTACTTTCGTGTTTATCATTTCGAAATGATAAAGGTGCAGATAAAAGCGTTAATAATTTATTGTATTTTATTGAAAAATTGAAACACAACGAATGTTCCCTGAAGGAGCTAACCATTTGCACCAGATTTTTCTCATTTTTCATAAAATACGAATATCTCTTATTTATTCTTTTCCTACCCACGATCCACATCGGAATCGGAATCAGTACGTCTACCTTTTGTCTTCTTTTCATCTGCACAACCCCATATAGTAAAAGAACGAATCTTTCTCTATATTTTTAATTCCATATTGATAAAAATTTGTGTTGACGTTGACATTTTTGTGCAAAGATGCTCCCGCAATCGTGCATGCAGTATCGCAGCATCGTCAAGTGCATCGTTATCATATGTAGTCATTCCTCCTTATCTAGCGAAAACCCCTTATCACTTCAAACCACAGGACAGTTCACAAAATACTCAAACATTGTATAGATGCTGTTGGACGTTCGTAAAGTTCTGACGCCGTCAAGTAAGTTTTGCTCTAAACTTAAGGAGAAATTATATGATTGCCAAAACTAAAAGGCATCACGAAATGTCGCCTTGAGAAAAAGAATTTCTTCATCGGACCAACCAGAAGACAAATACTTACGCTTTAGACATGGAAAGTCAAACAATAAATTCAAGATCCCTCTAAATTGAGCTTAAATTTTTCTTTTTCACAAAACACTACTTCTCGGTTTCATTTTTACCAAACATTTTGAAGGACATTACCTTCGCACATATATAACTTATATGCATTTTTAAAATATTGCTGTTAAGAAAAGCAATTCTATTTGGTTTTGTCACACACTACACGGCACACGACATTTTTAAAGGGTTGCCAATTTAATTGCACAGTCGGAAATATAAATTAATTGCAATTAGTTTTTTTTCATAATCAAGTTAACGAAAAAGAAAAAATAATCAATTGTTATTGGGTGTTTCAAAGATCTACATAAATAAAAAAAACAACCGATAAAAATTAAAAGTGTTCACGTAAATTCTCTAGAAGGAGAAACATATGTGTGCAAAGTTTGAAACGGGTTAATTTGGAAAAAATTAATACTAGAGCCCCTTTACTTCAAAATGTTTACAAAAACCTCCGACCGTGGGCCCCGATCACTACCAAATTTTAATAGGAAGTGTTGTCATCGGAGAATCACATGTGTTGAAAATTTGAAGAAAATCGGGCTTATTTTTAAAAAATGTATGTGGGCCATAGGGCCCTCAGGACCCTCAGGTCCTGGTCACTCCAAAAAAAATTGTACAAAAAGTTTTGTCTACATCTGTTTAAGGAGATACACATGTGTTTAAAATGTAAAGAAAATCGGGCATATTTTTAAAAAATTTATGTAGGTAACCCTCGTGCCTCAGTGCCCGTTTACTTCAAAGATTTTATCCGTCGAAGATACCCAGTGTTTAAAATTTGAAACAAAAATCAGGCTAAATTTAAAAAAAATTATATAGGCTCCCCTCGGGCCTCAGGGCCCAATCATTCAAAAAATTTTACAAAAAGTTTTGACCATTGGAGATACACATATTTTAAAAATTTGAAAAAAAATCGGGATAGTTTTTAAAAAATTTATATGCGCACCCCTTGGGCCACAGTGCCCGTTTACTCCAAAAATTTTACAAAAAGTTTTGTTCATCGGATATACACATGTGTATAAAATCTGAAGAAAATCGGGTAATTTTTTTAAAAAAAATTGTCAAGGGACTTTTTACAAAAAGTGTTGTCCATCGGAGATATATATACACATATTTTAAAAACTTGAAAAAAATCGGGATAGTTTTTAAAAAATTTATATGCGCACCCCTTGGGCCTTAGTGCCCGTTTACTCCAAAAATTTTACAAAAAGTTTTGTTCATCGGATATACACATGTGTATAAAATCTGAAGAAAATCGGGTAATTTTTTTAAAAAAAATTGTCAAGGGACTTTTTACAAAAAGTGTTGTCCATCGGAGATATATATACACATATTTTAAAAACTTGAAAAAAATCGGGATAGTTTTTAAAAAATTTATATGCGCACCCCTTGGGCCTTAGTGCCCGTTTACTCCAAAAATTTTACAAAAAGTTTTGTTCATCGGATATACACATGTGTATAAAATCTGAAGAAAATCGGTTAATTTTTTTTTAAAAATTTGTAAATGGACCCCCGACCCCGGGGCCTCCAAAATTTTTACGAAAATGTTGTCCATCGGAGATATATATGTGTATAAAATTTGAAGAAAATCGGTTTAATTTGTATGGGCCCCACCCCCACGGGCCCGGGGTCTCAAAAATTTGTAGAAGAATTGTTGTCCATCGGAGATACACATCTGTATAAAATTTAAAGAAAATCGGGTTAATTTAAAAAAAAAATTGTATGAGGCCTCACGCCTCCTGGGCCAGGGGTCACCAAAATTTTAACAAAAAGTGTTGTCCATCGGAGATACACACATATATAAAATTTTAAAGAAAATTCGGTTATTTTTTTTTAAACTTGTATGGGGCCTCACGACCCCGGGGCCCGATCTCCAAAATTTATTTTAGTTTTAGCTTAGAACTCCTGTCTTCTCGCTAGTTTTAATTTTGCTAGAGGCAGTATATCATTAATTTTTTCCATGTTTGTCATGGAACTACCTATAAGGTAGTTAAGTATCTAGTTTTTCTATGACAATTCTTAACGAAAATGTAATGTGATTGATTTTAGTTTCGTAAATTTTTATTGTCCGCGTATTATATGAGGAATACTGGCGGCCCAAGAACACTTCCTTGTGGCACATTTAAGTATAAGCTGACGGTGCCGATAGGGAGAAAAGACTTAATTTTGTAAGAAGCCCTTTGAGTAAAACCTTGTCAAAAGCTCTGTTAGCTGAAATAAATGAAATTTGAAATCTTACTCTTTATTTCAGCTGAGTAACACTGTAAAAAATTCTCCAGGTACAATCAAAAAATTCCGGTTGGCATGCGATGAGAAATTCAAGAGTAAGGATAAACAGGCTGATGACGACTATCAAAAAGGATATACAAGGAAATGTATTCCCACTTATCATTGTCGTTTTCAAGTAATTGCCATTCTCCATCAATACAAGTATCTTCTATTGCATTTGTAATCGTATTGGTATATTAAGTTATCAGCACTTTGGCATTTTATCTATGTATGTCATGTGCTTCGAATTGATAATCGAATTGACTTTGTTGTAATGGAACGTGCAGCACTTTGTAGTCAGGTCTATATGAATTTCGGTATTTGTTCCTTTCAAATGTCGATTGAATTAGGATCCTTGTGACACACATAATTAGAATATCGAATAACTAGCTTGCTTTTGAAATCGTTATACACAAATGGTAGAATACCTCTTAACTTTGGATGCCATTTGATAAATAGGTTTTATGGTGCGGCGATGTGGCTCCAACGAGTGTAAGTAGTTGTTGTCGGTACATGAAAATTACTCCGTTCGTTAACGAAGAGGTACAAGGGTATCTAACTGTTTCTATGTGTACTCGTTTACCTGTGACTAGTATACAATTGAATTAATTAACTTCGGTGATCTGGAACTTGATGATATCACCGACAGAGTAATGCCATCATCACAATTAAAAGCAACGTGTTAGTGTAGTCCAGTGTGTACGTTTTTTCTGATACAATGAAGTATAATACTTAATATCTAATAATTGAAAGTTCCACGTAGCAAAATATAAATAAATTTTCTAGTAGAATAAAATAGTGGCACAATAATGGCCTACTAATAGTTAAATGTCGAAAATCTAAGAAGAAAATTCTTCCGTAAAGATAAATGTGATAATATTTATATAAATAGTTTTGACATTTGTGATTTAAAATGACATTAATTCGTTATTCCAGTACAACATTTTTAATTTTAAAATTAAACGCAAATGATTATTCTTTCAATAAGTTTGATAGCTCATTCAAATAAGATAAAGCGTATCTTAGAACAAACTCTGACAGAAGCAGAAGGTTATCTAGGCACTTGTGTTGTGCAGAAGTAACGAGTAAATATTCTTTTGATACAATTCTTTAACTATCAAAATTAAACTAATTTGAATATTAGATCCCGACTTACCTTAACGTTGGGCTGTCAAACCGAACGAGTATTCAACTCGTAATGACTTAACTTAAGGCACGAATATTTGATAAGAAAACTTTTTTATCCAGAAAGAACGAGTACTATTATTTGACATAAGCGAGTAAAATATAAAACAAATTTCGGTGACCCAAGTAAGGATCCATCCGTCATAGCATTTAATCAGACATGGATCCACTCTAAGGACGCAGATAATTTCTTCGATTGTCTGAGACTAAATGTTTTCAATTTGTTATTTTTCCTCGTTTTGTCAGTTGACTTTGATAGTTTATATTTTTGAGCTGGCACAAAGCTAAGAATTTTTTACCACTGAATGTAAAATCACTCACTAATTCAGTCACTAATTCTGCGTCCTAAGTTACATGGAACACTGCTAATATCCCGCATGTGGAAACATTTCTAACCGTCGAAAGAACGAGAACTAACGAGTACATAACTATCAATTGAGTGGATGTACTTATTAATAATTAAATTCAGTAAAACAAGCAACTGCCATGAACAATAAGGATATCTATTTACAAATTTACAACAATCTGTTGTGTCCAGAGACTGGAAACACGCCCTTTTGTCGGAAATGAATGCATATGGAATAAAAGGCCTATTAGCTTCTTTTCTGACCGTTAAATCTTAGTCGTGTTGGATGGTATCAAATCCAATGTTAACCGTATAAGCACCGTTATTCTCCAAGGCTGTATTTCGTCTCCGGCACTCTTGAATGATCTCCTGTCCACTACGAGTACTTCTAATCAAATTTATTCATTCGCTGACGACAGCATTTTCAGCTTTTCATACGAGCTCACTTTTTCTGAACGTCCGTTTTCTTTGTAAGTAGAACTTAACAACAACGTATGCTAAGCTCGTTAAGTTCAGACCTTGACAAAAGAGTTCTTAACGCTAACAACACCTAATGCTATCTTCTATCGTGTAAGCGAAATTGAAGATCTTAGGAAGGTTTTCTGCTGTTGACTGTTTTATCGATTTGTCCACAAGCGCTCTTTAAATAAAAATAAATATTCAGGTGCATTCCGCCCGTCCTCATCCCCAACTCATTCGGTATACTCGTGTTATACCATTAGACATACCAACCAATAAAGATATATCTTCGTAAGCAGCACATTAACTATATGAAATAATTTGCCGGATTATATGTTTTCGTATCTTCCCTCTTTCACTGCGTAATTTTCTAAGGCATACACTATGATTAATACTGCCAAAACCAAAATCATCAACCTCGGCACTAACTCGGTTACTCATGTTAACATTGCTGGACAGCCGGTAGAGAGAGTAGAGAGTTTCCAATATCTTGGGAGTATTGTCTCGACCGAAGGTGGAACCGAACAGGACATTGCCAACCGAATCGGCAAAGCAAAATCGGTGTTTGGAATGATGTCCATGATATGGCGAAGCAATGCGATCAGCTTAAACACCAAGCTGCGACTGTTCCGCTCAAATGTTGAATCTTTGCTGTTGTATGGGTGCAGCACTTGGAAGGTGACCGCTACTATCACAAAAAGATTACAAACATTCGTAAATAGGTGCCTACGGAACATCTTAAGGGTTTTCTGGCCTAACCGTATCTCTAACGATCATCTTTACCAGAGAACGGGTCAGGAACCAATAGGCAAAACCATCCAACGACGGAAGTGGCAGTGGATTGGTCATACACTCCGAAAAGGCGACAGTTTCATAGCAAACTACGCAATGCAATGGAACCCGTTATCTCAGGTTGGTAGAAGAACGGGTCGTCCGAGAAATACATGGCGCAGAACAGTTGAGGAGGAGGCACGGCAATTGGGGAAGAGTTGGAGAGAGCTGAAGCTCATTGCCAGGAACCGCACGCGATGGCGCGTAGGCGTAGTAGAGGCCCTAGGACCCATAAGGGGATACAGGACATAAAGAAGAAGAAGAAAGAATACACTATGCTGAGTTGTAATTAGGGGCAAACCAAACGTTTCATATGGACATGTGAGCCGCACAACACTCGTCAAGCTACACACATCTCACGCTGACGCTTAGAAATTCTATATTCGATTCTAGTCCTATTCCACTAGATACATTTCCACTGGACACAATTCCACTGCCACAATTCCATTTGGCACATTTCCACTGGGCACAATTCCACTTGGCACAATTCAACTTGCACAATACAACGTTTTGATAATCAAATCTAGGGTGGTAATCGGCCGGTTACCGTATATTCCTATAAGTCTTTTGATAGGTTCATGTGGTTTATGTGTCTGCTAAAACCGGTATCCAGCACTTCTTCTACCTTTTCTATTTTTGTATTCTTATGCGGGGTCTGGATGACATAAGGCTTTGATTTGGCTTCAATTCTCAGTAATTTCTGCGAGGCGTTCATCCTACAATCGTTTGATGCATCTGTGTCATTATTCATGTCGTTTTTGGATACCCTTGACAATGTCGTCAATTTAGCGTACATCTGCCAATTCTCTCCATATCCATCGGATCAAATCTTTCTGTGAATCCTGTTATCATTATTAATCGCAGTATTCTGCTCTATAAAGTGCTCGTTGTGTGTTTCTCGTATCTGCACAGTTTTTTTAAGTAAATCTTTGTATATTTCTGATTTGCTCTTATTAACTTAACTCTTAACTTATTTTTACCAAGAATATCATTTTGTATTCAATCTTATAACATAGATTATATATTGATACGTATAAGTAAACCTGTTGTTTGTTCAACGAAGCAAACAAATGTTGGTTTACTTTTCTCGTATTTATAAAAAGTATCAAAGTATCCAGTATAATTTTCGGATACCCTGCAAAGCGTACCACAAGAACACATCTCTCTCTCTCTACATAACGACTTTACTTGTTACATGGAGAAGGACGACGAAACGTTAAATTAACGATGTAGACTGATATCGTTGTCTTCAACAGCAACTCATACGAATCATCCATTGTCATATAATAGTCGTAAATTGCAATTCTCGTATAGAAAAGACGATTCGTATTCTAGAATCTAAGGATATCCGTTTAGGCAGGAAGAACCCACATTTAAGGGTAATTAAGACAGGAAAGCTATCAAAGTTATCTGTCAAGCGGATAATAGATTTAAGGCACAAATAAACGATAATTACTAGTTCGATGAATTGTCGAAATCAGTTCTTTCGTCGACAGAGACATAAGCCTTTGATTAAAATTAATTAAATGCTAAATAACAAAATAAAGGAAATTAACTGAAATAGAATTTAGAGAGGATGTTCATTTCATTTCCTTATAGTAGTCTCCTTGCGAGACATTAATTAATAGAATAGAAAAATACATTAGATATAGTATCAAGGAATAATATATTTTAATGAGAATGTTCATAAAAAATGTTAGATTGGGACAAGAAAACATAATAATAAGCACTCGAAAATAACTCTAAACCTTTTGAAAGGTTCTCAGAAGTGTGATAATATAATTTACTAATCAATTTTTATATTTTTTTGCTCTTGGTCGGAAAGAAACCCTTATTTTACTTTTTTTATGTTCTTATCAACCGCAGAGAAAATATATTTTATTTTGACTAACTATTAGTTATAATAATATATTTCATTATTCATTGTCATAATCCTTCTTTATCATAATTTAAAAACAATTTTCATGTATTGTTCTCTATCTTCTACAGAGACGCATATTAAATCTATCTGACAAATGTATACCTGAACTTTACGTTTCCACCAATCGAATTTCCTCTATATGATGCTTTAAAATGTTCTTGAAAGGATCTTCTTTCTTAAGGAACAACACATGATATAGGTAACAATAGATTGGGAATTCGTAGGAGAGTAAATATTAAGGACCTGTATGGATATCTACTCTTTAACTGCAAAAAAAAAAACCTGTTTGAAGTTTAAATATTTACCATATATGTAAAATACAATGGTGTAGGTCGCTTCACACTACCTGCCCTGGCTGACATTATTATTTACGCTGTCTCAGCTAGCTAATTAGTCATCATAATCATCATCATCATCATCACCATATTTGGCTCTACAACCGGTGTCCAGTCCTAGCCTCCCGCCAAAAATCTCTCCACCGGTGCCGCTTTCGAGCCGATGTCATTCAGTTTGTTATCCCTAAACTCTGGTCGTCTTGGTCTACGCCATACTTCCAGCGGTCAAGTTTCTGAGCCATATACTTGAGAACGTGCATAATAGGCCAGGCAGTGAACAAACAGTCGCCATTAGCAAGCTTCCTGGACGTATATTCAATCTTTTTTAAGAATAACTGGCTTCTTTAGAAGATTTATAAGAGGTTGTGCAAAATTGCACATTGCGGAAAGATGCATTGTTCCAGATTGAAGCAGCCCAGCTCAAGTCGATTCAGTAGTTGAAAAATGTATTAACTATAGATGGAGTTTTGATGATATACGTTAGAAATACCCCACAAATAAGTGACTACTGCATGTACAAAGGTTTCATGGTAAACTACACCCTGTTTTTATCTGGAGTAAAGATTACAACTCTGCATAGCTATATGTTAGAAGTCAAAGTCGCATACCTTGCTTTAAAGAATTTAAGTAATTATTGGCTTGGTATCCACTTCTTTGGTGTAGCGTTCAAGCAAACAACGTGGAATATAGACCATGTGAAAGAATGAAACATGTTGTCTATCCCGGATACCAACGAAAAATATCCTCACAACTTCTTCAGAAGCAAATGGCTTTGAACACGTGCTAAAGTAATGGACAAATAGAGCGTGTGAACAGGTCAATATTGTTGATAGCAGGATAACAACTATCGTCGGATAAACCGTTAAATTGGTAAAAATTTATGGCAAAGATGCAAAAATGCAATCAACGCACGTATTCACAGCTCGAAAAGGCCATCGCCGTTTGAATTAATGTTTGGCGTTAAAATAAAAAATGACATAAACGATCAAATCACCGAGTTGCTTGAGCAGGAGATGTTTGAAAATTTTGACGACGAAAGATAGAAGATACATGAAAAAGCGAAAAAGCAGATATAACATACGCAAACAATATAAATACAAGACAAATTATGACAGAAAGCGCTAGAGTAAATATGGTTGCAAGGTTGGAGACCTAGTCACAATGAAGTGTACTAAATTTTTTACGGGCAGAAAGCTGGCGAGCAAATACCTTGGCCTGTATGAAGTCACCAAGGGCAAGCGTAATGGGCGTTACGATGTTAAAAAAGTTACACTGCAAATCGAGGCCCCTATCACTACAGCTACCAGTTGCGACCACATGAAGCTATAGGAGTTTGGCACAGAAAACGAGGAGCTTTAATCATCGGGGTCAGATGATGAATTTGAAGATGACCCAGTGGTTTTGGTCGCTTTGCACTGCCCGCCCGTGCTGTGTAAATTGACGTTGTTGCAGAGAAGAAGTCAGGCAATAGGTTGAAGCAGTTGTTACGAGGCGGTCGTTTTGAAAGAACTAGCATAGTAATTTGTTGTTGTCGAATTGTTTTATTATTTAATTTTAAACTTTGCTTTGTCATTAACTTTACTTTAAAATCAACTTTACACATGTACAGTAAAAATTCCCAATTACGGACAGTCCCCATTGGCGGTAGAATCTCTAAGGAAAGACTCACAGTTTTGTGCAAACATGGCTGGTGAGAAAGAGCTGCTTTTTGTCATAGGTAAAGCAGCCCGCCCGCTACCATTCAAACATCTTCCTATTGAAGAACTACCAGTAGATTGGAAATCTAACAAAAAACCATAGATGACTCGAGAAATCATGACTGAATGGCTGCAGCAGTTGAACAGGAAAATGAGATTTCAGAAACGAAAAATTATCTTACACTTGTATAATCCAGCATCTCATCCAAGGGAATTAAACTTAACAAATTTAAACATTGTTTTTTTGCCTCCAAATTCAACTGGAGTTTGCCAACCCGTTGATCAAGGCATAATCCATAAAAAGTTAAAGGTTCATTACAGAGGCTAAATATTAAAACACTTACTACCAAAAGTTGACACAGCGAGTTCAGCATCAGATCTGGCCAAATCTATTAATGTTATTGAAGCTGTGTACTTCATCGAAGCCCCTTGGGGTAAAGTTGAAGCAACAGCCATCAAAAACTGCTTTCTCTGAAATTAATTATAGTCTTCCCGGTTTTGATGCCGAAAATGATAGACTATTGGCAACCTATGCAAAATTCCAAAATTGGTTCGCTTTGTCAAATGGTTTTGACGAATTTCTAAAAATTGATGAAAGTGTCTTGACTGAAGATAACTGTATTGGAATACAATTTGAAAAACAAAGCGGTACTCCGCAGATGAGTGATTCTGAAGATGAAGCTCATGAATGACCCCATAACTTGTATGATGAGGCATTTAAAAAAAAGAAGTTGCCCGTTTAAAGCATTTCGCCAGAGACCGGCAGTACTGTTTTTGAAGGAAACTTTCTACAGAATCTGATGGAATATCTCCCTGAAAAGTTCACAAATTTGGTGAAAGTTAAGCTGTTGCCATCGATATTTCCAATTCATTTTACAGAGTCTGGCATCAAGCTCTTTTTCGAAAATGAATGCCTATGGAATTGATAAGACCCTGAGTGTTTCGACTAGTAACTGTCTTTCTGTCTTCTGACAACTGAAGTGTGATTTTTATTTTTTATTAAGCAAACAAATCAATTGTGATATTTTTTTCTTTATTTCCATTGTATCTTGATGGAATCAATACATATATGTTTGATTTTTTATTTGTTCCGCTTCATTAGTGTCTGGTTGTACATTTCCTTCTGCTGTTTGACTTGTTAAGCTATCCTGCACTTCCTCGGATTCTTCTAAAACCATATTGAAGTGCATACAAATGTTGTGCAAGGCTCAGCATACATTTACTATTTGTGCTGCTTTGCTGTGTTCGTAGTGGAGTGATCTTACTGATATTAAGAAATGAAGTCGGTTTTTTAGGACACCAATTACTCACTGTAGCAGCACTGAAAGACCCAGATGTGAAACGGCAATATGTATCCCACGTACAACAGTCTCTCTCTGTGATTCAGCCCCAAACCCTAGAGTCTAAATGGGAGAAAACAGTAAACGCGTATACGGAAGCAGCCTCATCCGTTTTAGGCTATCCCGACAAAAGTAGAAAAGAATGGATATCAGATAGCACATGGAACACCATTCGTGAACGCCAATCCATCAAAGCAGAGTTAAACGCGGCCTCGGGTGACGAGCGAAGCGCATTAACGCGGAAGTATAGGGATCTGGACCGACAAGTTGGCCGTTCAGCTAGGAACGACAAACGAGCATGGCTAAGCGGCGACATCTCAACACAAGCACAGTCTACAGACAATATAGCACAGTCTACCAACTCGCTCGTAAGCTCGCCAACAAGAAACACCACATCAACTACCCTGTTAAGGCAATAGATGGCTCTTTGAACCTTATGGAGGAACAAAAATTAACCCGCTGGACAGAGCATTTTAAAAATGTTTTGAATTGTACTTCGCCAGGCATGTCCATCAACCCACATATGCAACCTAATAGGCTACTTAACATCAGCGTCGTTACTCCCTCGTTGGATGAGATAAGGACAACAATTCGTTCACTGCAATCAGGTAAAACAGCAGGCAACGACAATATCTACGCAGAACTCCTTCAAGCTGACGTCGAGTTAACTACGCGAACATTGCATGCGATATATCAAGATATCTGGGAATCTGAATCCATTCAATCGTCGTTAAAAGAAGGCTTAATAGTCAAACTCAAAAGAAAGGTGATTTGAGCAATTGCGAAAACTGGAAAGGAATTATCCTGCTAAACACCATAAACAAAGTGATCTCAACTATAATAACTAGGCGCTTACAGAATGCGTTAGAGCCAATCTTGAGAAATGAACAAGCAGGATATCGCCCAAACCGTTCTTGTACTGATCAAATTAACACCCTGCGTATAATCATTGAACAGTCAGTTGAGTATCGCTCTCCTCTGTATATGGTTTTTGTAGAATTTAAACGCGCTTTTGATAACGTGGGCCGAAAGATGATGTGGCAGATTTTGTCGAGTTATGGTGTTCCGGAAAAAATCATCAACATCATTAAGGAGCTGTACCGCGACTCAACATGCCGCGTCATTCATAACGGTCATCTTGGCTCACCTTTCAACATCTACTCGGGAGTCAAGCAAGGCTGCACCCTCTCACCACTGCTTTTAACAATTGTTATCGAATGGGTGATGAAAATAGTAACCCGTACTCCATCGGGTTTGCCATGGAAAGCTTTTCACCGCCTAGAAGACCTAGACTATGCCGATGATATCTGTCGCCTATCACAATCGCTAGGTGACATGTAACGAAAATTAAACTCACTAGAACTCCACGCTAACAAAGTGGGTTTAAAAATTAACGTCTCAAAAACAAAACTACTTCGCCTTAACGCAAGTGGAACATGTGATCTCTCGATTGACGGACATCAGATAGAGGAAGTCGATAAGTTTTGTTATTTGTGCAGCTGGATGTCCAAAAATTGTGGTGCTGACTCGGATGTGTGCTCTCGTGTAAACAAGACGCGACACTCCTATAGTATGCTAAATAATATCTGGAACTCCTCGCAAATCTCCCGGAATCTAAAGCTAATGATCTTCAGATCTAACGTTCTCTCAGTACTCTTGTATGGCTGCGAAACGTGGAAAGTCACAGAGTCAATTGCGACGCGCCTCCAAGTTTTTGTCAACAAGTGCTTAAGGAGGATACTGAGAATAAGATGGCCGGACATTATCACCAATCAAGACTTGCGGAGAATAACACAACAGGAAGCAATCGCGGTCACCATCAGACGACGAAAATGGAGATGGATTGGCCACACTTTGAGAAAGCCAGCGGACGACATTACGAAACTAGCGCTCGACTGGAATCCACAAGGAAGCCGTCGAGTTGGCCATCCTAGCAAGACATGTAAAAGGACAATAGAAGAGGGAGCAAGATCCCAGGGGACCGAGTGGCGTCTCTTGAAACCTCAGGCGTTAAATCGAGTTCGTTGGCGGGCGTTTGTAGAAGCCCTATGCTCCCCCGCGGAGTAAAGGAAAGAAAGAAAGAATTACTCACTCCACTATGTTACTTCCTTTGGAGTGGTGCTGGTTAAATCTGCTTTCCTGAGTATTCGAATCTACTGATCGGAATGGTGTCAACAGACAAGGTAAAAGGGGATATCTAGCATCAGTTCTTGAGTCAGCACTTCCAGCACGTAATTTAGGCGAAAGTTTTTATTAAAACTGAAATTAAAACTCATTTTACAAAAATTAAAAGCTACAATAAAATCTTTCTACTATACGACGCGTCTGAGAGATCAATGATATCTTCAGCAAATGGTCTTAATTTTGCTCGATCTGTTCTTATATTGGCAGATATATAACAATCTTCAAAAAAATTAGCTTTTGGTTGAAAAAATACAATACTTCTTAATTTTAATTTTCTTTCCAATTGATAGAAGCTATTTGTTTGTCAAAAATTACAAAACAGCTGATTTCAAAAAACAAAAATCGTTGTCGGTACTAAAGTCTATCCGCCGGATTTAATGATACCAACATTCAAAGCAGAAAAATATCTTGAAAATCTTGCACTCATCTAGATATTGTAATTGGCTATGACAGTAAGTGGATGTGGATTGAATGTGTGAATGGGATCTACGATCAATTTAATGATCCTGCTGAATGTACTAAACAATGTCCAATATACTTAATTTATTTTCGTAACAATATGTATGTAATATGTATATGTACATCGTAAAATGCATTCTTAAATATTCATAAATTTGTAAAACTTATTAAATAAATGACAATTTCTGTCCATTTTGCATTGCAATGCAATGCATTTCAAACAAAAAAAATATGTGTTCTTTCTCATAAGCAGACATCTCTCATAACTGGACAAAAACAGTGTCAGGCTATGGGGAATTTCAAAAATGGCAAAGAAAACAGGTATAACACAAAATATTAATTTAAAAGTCGTTTCTTTCATCTTATGTTCGTGTTAGATACATCCTAAAATATATTAAAAAAAAATAATTTAAATTTAACCTCACAATATTCTCTACTTCGTGATTATATACCAACTACTTCAACTAGTCAAGTTAACGAGGCATTAGCAAATGACTTACTTCTAAGCTAACAAGAACAATTGTTGAATATAAAAGATTTTTAATTTTTTCTCGAGAAAATAAGTTTTAGGTTCAATATTTCCATTAAGTTTTTATAAAAAAAAAGTCTTAAAAAGAAGTTATATAGGTATAATATCTGAAATTAAAAAATAACTCTCTAGTGAATATCTCGCAATAAGACCCATATGTATAAAAACCAAATGAATATATCTCACTGAGAAACACAATGAAAATAAAGGTTTAGAGCTATTTTCGAGCTCTAAAGAAAAGATAAGAAGTCATCAACCCTTTATATTATGTTATGTTATTGTTGGTGGGCTGAGAAGCCTTGTGCACTGCGACCTTAAGGTCTATTGTGCGTCCCATATGTCTACCACATTATGTGGTGGCCTAGTCCTTTTATAAGTGCCAATATATCCGCCAGGTCGATAGGTCCGGCATTCTGCCATAGAACTGTATGAGCCTTGAGGTATCCGGGTGAGGGCATCACATATAAATAGTATGTATTCTGGCGTCTCCTCTGCCTCGCCGCAAAAGCGGCAGCGATCTGTCTGAGATTTCCCCATTTTTGTTAAGTGGCCCTTAAATGGACCATGTCCTGTCATGTACCAGACAAGGGATCTCAGTGTTTGTCGGTTTAGCTTGATTGCTTTGTTTATATTTTTGATGTTGATGTTGTTTGAGAAGCTTTTTGGTTTGTTTCATCGTAGTTGATGATTCCCATTTAGCCTCGATGGCGTTGTTTGCCCACTCTTTTATCTTATTTTTGAGGTGGCTCTTGCTGAAGGCAATGCTTGGCTCGGGGCCAGTGAAGGTCTCTTCCGCGCCTGCTCTTGCGCAGAGGTCTGCTGTCTCGTTCCCATAAATGCCTGAATGGCCTGGGGACCACATCAGGTTGAACTTGTTGGTTTTGCCAGTTCGTTTAGGTGGCAGTAGCAGCTCCACGTTGTTTTTGAATTGAAAACCGGGCCTTTTAGCGCCAGTAAGGCGGCCTGACTATCAGAGATCATATAGATCTCGGTTCTTCTATATTTTCTCTTTATGCATTTTAGTGTGCAGGCTTTTAATGCTGTTGTTTCTGCCTGGAAAACGGTTGGGGATTTTCCTAGGGGTATTCGTACTCCCTGCCCCTGCCCCTGTTCCTGAGTTCCTTTTGGATTCATCTGTGTACCAGATAGATGCATGATTGGGGAGGTTATTTATGATATTTTCAACTTGATTGCGGTCCGGTACTTTTACTGAGAAGTTCCTTTGGAAATTAGTTGTTTTTATCATTGAGTCTGATTGGAGGACGAATTCGCTTCCCAAATTGATTTTTGTGATGATGGTTGTATGTCCTGGTCTATTGACTTTGAGTTGGTTGATTACCTTGAGTGAGATGGCTCTTGCTCCCGCTTCAATTTTGATGTGTAAGTGAAGTGGTTTGAGTCCTAGTATTTTTTCTAGTGCTGCTGTTGGGCAAGTCTTGATGGCTCCTGTTGCATTAAGACATATTAATCTTTGAATTTTACTGTGTTTTGAGCGTGTTTTCCACTGCTCTGTTTTTGGCCACCATATCAGGGCTGCGTAAGTGAGCCTAGGCCTGATAATACTTTGGTATAGCCATAGAGTAACTTGCGGGTTTGCTCCCCACGTTTTGCTGAACATGCGTTGGCAAGTGAAGTAAGTTTTGTTAGCTTTGTTGGTAATGTATGATATGTGGGAGTTCCATGTTAGTTTTTGGTCAAACATTACCCCTAGGTATTTTGCTTCAGGGATTATTTGGAGTATTTTGCCTTGGAATCTTAGGACGGAAAGAGTTGTTCTCCTTCTTTTTGTGAAAACGGTGCATACGTTTTTATCTGGGTTGACACTTAGGTCTACCTCCCGGCACCATTCGTTTACTATTTTGAGAGCTAATTGCATGCGCTCTGTTATCGTGCTTTCGAATTTACCTCGAACCAATAAGACTAGATCATCCGCATAGCCAATATTTGTGATAAGATTGTTCTTAAGCTTGTCTAGCAACTGATCCATCACCAGTAGCCACAAGAGTGGTGATAAAACGCCTCCTTGTGGGAAACCTCTTGTTGCCGCTATTGTGATGGTTTCGTCACCAAATGAGGCCCGAATTTTCCTACCCCTTAGCATGCACATGACCCAACCTATGATAGAGGAATCTATTCTCCTTGTTCTAGCTTGTGCTTGCATTACTTCGAAGTTAGTGTTGTCGAAAGCGCCTTGGATGTCGATGAAGGCGCATAGTAACATCTCTTTGCTTCGGAGTGTATCTTCGACCCTTTAGTCATCAAAATTTACAAAAAATACAGAAAAATATTTTACAAAATTGAGAAACAATACAATATCGACTTGAGTGGGTTTAGTAAAGAAATTTCTTTCTATTCTACACATATGTGCATACAAAATTTGCCTTTCACTCCACATTCCTTCTGGGCCACATAATTTCCAAGGTCTTCGAATATCATCCAAAATTAAAAGAAAAAAGTAATTCCAGCACAGAAGCACACTAACCACTATACAGCTTTGTTTAAGTTTCCATTGGCCCAATCTCTGTGTATTTACCATCCTGTCATATAAAAGTCAATACTTGACTCAAATAGTCCGACACACTATAAAGGAGACTCATGGAGTACGTCGTATAGCAGTGATGTACTTTTGCCATTAAAAAACCGCACAATCCGCAGCATTATGGTGAGAACAAAACGAAAACCAAATTTGCTTTTAGCGCCCTGTCAGATTATCGGTTTTTGGCACTCACGTCAACGACAGATACTTATTTTCCTGCCAAATATGAAAAAACCCCTTCAGCGAACAATGAAAGGACAAAGGCGAAACTCACTATTGACCTAATACCGAATATCGAGGATGTGGAATAATGCGTTGCGCTGTGTTTACAGTTGTTGCGGCTTTCCTTTGCGGAGAATATGGTATTTAAGTTTTTATGGGTGATACGACCCAGATGCCAAATTTCACATCGAAGACCGAAGAACAATTACCGTCACCGAAAGAGTTTGGTGGAACTTTTCAACGACTGAAATAAAAAAGTTTTAAACTCCTTCAGAGCTATGTCGGAGAACATAATTTCGAACACTTCACGTATTTAGTTTGGAATAAAAACGACACTTAACTATTAACCAAAATAATTTTATTGCTCTGTCGTATTTGAATTCTCATAAGGAATTGAAGGACAAAATAATAAATAAGTTGTGTCCCATGGTTATTCCTTCGTCGCAGGTGTCTCGTAGCCAAAATACTCAGAGCTGGACTTCTTGAAAAAGTATAACCTTTGAATTGAAGTTCGTTTTTGCAAAAATAGTGACTAGTGGGTAATAACCATAAGGATCGTGAGATATTACGAGATTTCGCACTACCATAATACCGGGTAAAATTCAGCTAGTACCTACATACCAAATCGTCCTGAAAAGTTGAAAGTTGCTAAAGACGATTTTAAGATAATGTTGGATCAAAGAATCTACCGTCCGTCGAAAAGCCAACGGGCTAGCCCACTTCACCTCATAAAGGAATCAAACAGTGAAAGGAGGGAGGCATGTGGCGATTTTAGTCAACGCAACGCTGTAACAAAACTCTACCGTTATTGTCTGTCCAACATCCACAATTTCGCCCCAACTTATGCCAGACAAACAACAGTGGACAGTAAAATAAATATCAGCAACTGGGTCACGCACCTACAGATGATTCTCCAGACGATGAAGAATTCTTTGAATAGTTCGAAAGGGAATTCCATCCCTGCGCTTATCATGGTGTGAAAAACATTCTATCGGAAATGGACGCAAAGAAAAATCGGTTCGCAGAATTCAGGCAGTACATTTTTGGCATCCATAGAAGGAGAACTCTAATAATCATGCACAACCAGTCATACAGGTAGCAGATTTAAAATGGTTGCGATTACAGATTTTCGCGTTATTATGTCCAAAAAATCACATGGGTATCTCCTAATAGAGCCACTTGCAACCAGGTATCCAGGCATTGATAAACCGCTGTCACAACCCGAACTTGATAACGGTACGAATCTACTTAAGTTCCGATAATGACATGAACCAATATATTTTTTGTTTGGTTCTCCAAGAGGGACTACATCAGCGAATCGGAAACTGAGGAATTGGAGGCTCCATTAATGATCTACGACCTCATTATGTTGCTGCAGAGCGGTGAATCGGCTTAAACATTTCGTTTCCTCTCCCCCGTCCATAAAAAGGATTATTGGTCCATTCCAGTTGAGGATCATCCCAGGCAACTAAATAACTGTTCATATTTTCGCTCAAACGTAGGCGATAGAAAAATATCTGGAGCTCCAAAATAAACTATACCATCTTTTGTGGGTGCCGTGGCTCAGTAGAAATGCACATGACTACTGAGCAGGAGGTTCGTGGTTCGAATCCTTCCGAGTATTGAACAGATTTGCATTCGTACTCGTGCTGGAGTTTTAAACGATCTCAACACTCACTCTCACTCTGCTGGGCCAGTGGGTATTTCCCCATTAGTTCTGAAGAGGAGTTCTTCCAAGCCGGCACTACCACTGCGTAAGCTTTTCCATCTATCATATTTTGCTGGAGTCTTTCCGAGAAGTTGGAAAACAGCCTTTGTCCAGCCCATACCCAAAAGGGACGAGCCGTCGTCACCTTCTTCGTACCAACCCATAGCACTTACATCAATTCTTTCCAGGTCATGGAAACGCTAATCAATTTTCAGTTTAGGAAATATCTTGAAATTAACGAAATCATTAGTGACCTGCAGTACGGATTTTGTGGGCAACGTTCTAATGATGATTTGATGGTATATCTCACCGAACAGTGGAACCGATCTTTGCATCAGTTTTGTGAAAGCAAAGCTGTTGCACTCGATATTTCCAAGGCATTTGACAGTGTTTGGCATCAAGCTCTTTTGTCCAAAATGCGTGGTTATGAAGTCGACAAAAAACTGCTTCATTGGCTTAGAAGCTTTCTTTTTGGCCGTTTAATTCATACATCACATAAATGCTGGCGTTCCCCAGGGCTCTGTTTTGTCTCCGACACTTTTTCTCTTTTTTATTAATGATCTTTTATGCATTACTTCTAATCCAATTCACTCTTTCGCCGACGACAGCACTCTTAGCTTCTCATATAACATTGAGGAACGTCTTTCCTTTTCTCAAGTGGAACTCAAATAACTAAATTCTGACCTCGACAGTAAATTGGGGGACAAATAATCGAGTAGAATTTAACGATTCGAAACCCCAATCCTGTCTCCTGCCGTCTAAGCGAATATTAAATCCAATGGCATTTTTTTATAAATGGCACTCGCATCGATGAAACCGAAAAACTAGCAAGTCTCGGTATGTGCGTTAACGACAAGCTTCGTTGAAATGATCACATATTCACCATTGCCAAAAATGCTGCGAAATGTTTAGGTTTTTAACCCGGTGCAAGAAATATTTCACTCCCTCTGATCTGTTCTGGCTACTATCTACAAGGATTTTATTCGCCCTAAACTTCAATACAGTTGTCATATCTGGTCTTGTGCACCTAAAACTACCTTGCATCAGGATAATAGAATACAAAACCGCGCGATAAAAGCTCATAGACATCTCCTCTTTTCTCCCCCTTTTCGTTACCACCAAGCAGCATATAGCCGAGCATTATAAGGGTACGATTAAAAACGCGGAAACTAAGGACATTATAACAAATGGGTGATATGCTTCATTTGTTAATTGAATGCCGCTACAATAGACGCACTTAGTTTGCTAAATCGGCCACAGCCACGAAAAAAGTTGAATGATGTTCACTGTAATGGTCAGGTGGATTGTTTCTTTAAATTATTCTAACATGTTAAGTAGTCCCTTTGCTTACATAGGTATTCACACTTCTAAATTCGAGGAAGCTTAAATCACTAATCCGCTCATACATTACTCTGAATATCCGATTTTATCAGATAATCCCCTAACTTTGCAATAGAAACTAACTTTGCTAAAATGATTCCAAAATCATTGAACAGGCGCAATCACCTCCTCTTTCTACTACCCAACCAATGGCAAACTTTCCGAACGATTCGATTACGGCTTTATGCAAATTTATTCCCATGCACACGATATTTGAACAACTTTTGTCTACCTTATCGGTAAGTGGGATTGAATAACCAACAACCGAAACACCAATTACACCGTCCAATTTATTTATACAGTTGAAGGTGCCGCAAGGACGCAGAATTCTCTTCTGCTTTGTATTTATATCTCTCTCAAACAGACTCACTCTCTCACTCACTCATCGAACAAATTCGGGATAACTTTCGTGTCGAGATTATGTCATAATTGAAGGAATTATGGCGAAACTGATAACGATGAGACAACGACGACGACCAGTCCTTGGTTTCCAGGGAATACAGTATACGTCAGTTGGATTTGCACGTTGGATTCCAACTAAATCCAGTGAGAAAATCCTCAAAGAAAACTCATAGTTGCTCCTTTAAAGGGAGCAAAAGGAGAAAAAATGGAAGAGATTCTCAAATTCGATAAGAAACGATTTCGTGCAGGAAGGTGTGTAATTGTATTTCAGTCGAGAAACGCTCCGTTGTCTCAGTACTTCAGTGAAGATGACGTCTCAAGTGGTTTTCACTTAGATATTTTGTATTTTACTTTAGCACGTTCCATGAGCTTCAATATCCGATAAATATCTCATTCGTAATATTTGAAAAGTGTTGAAGTGTTGTAACAGTCTTTTGCTCGGGTGACGCTCGCCGGTCACCCAGGGTTCTTTCTCCTTCTCGCTCGTCGTTACAAATTAAAAGATTGTTGGTTTTCGATATAAAATTACAATTCTTCTTTATTTCTTGATCTCTTAGTCTATACGTACTTACATATAAATATACTTAAATAAACTTACGATACGTTGGTTTGTACGTACTCGGTACGGGGAAACCAGGGGAACTTGATTGCAGCCGAGAGTATTCGACTGCGGAAAAGGGGGTTGATGGGCGGCTTCTGCTCTTTAAGTGGTTGCTACTAGAGCACACGAGCAGCGTTCTACGGAACAGCGCGGTATAGTGAATTACTATACGAGTAAGCAAGCGAGGCCCGGGGGATAGCTACCACACTGGGAGCAAGCGGACTGCTTAGTGTCTTGTAAATTACAATATAGCGATACCACCTGGTTTTACAACCTCGATCGTTCGCTATACTGCAATAGACACAGTAAGTATGGGTGTACAACACAACAAAATTAGCCCGGTTTTACAACCTTGACAATTTTGTTATATTGACCTAGACAAAGAAAGTACGAGTATATAATGCAGCACAGTTGTCTGGTTTTACAACCTCGGCAACGTGTTACATTAATATGACTCGGCTAGCCTTGTCACCAAAAAAAAGGGGCTGTTCGTGGAGAACAGTAGTCAGCGAAAAGCTGTCGGTAAAGGGGGAATTTGTTGTGAACCACAACGCTTTCTTCCCTTTGAGTAGGTAAAGCTGCCTTGCCGCAGTATAGTCTACTCTTGAATAGATTTTACTACCGTGCCGTAGTATATTCTATTCTAATTTTTGTTGATTGATTGGAGCATATAAGTGTGTCTTAATAGTTGAATTCCTTGGGAATTTTGTTTTCCCCTTTTTGGAAAAATTATTTGATTATAAATAATATCATTGATAAATTTCTATCATTCATTGGGCGAAAAACCCTTTTCCCGCAAAAAATAATTTCGTTGGTTCAACCGCCGGATTGAACCTTATACGTACTGCATACCGGCCGAGTACACTCGTATTGCGCTAAATTGATATAATGCAAAATAGGTTAATTTTGCATTATATATCGAGTGACTGGGTTTGTTTTTGTATAGCAATTACTTTAGACATATGGTTTGTAGCGAAGTGGTATTTAACCAACTTCGTTACATTCCCCCCCTACTTCGGGGTGCGAAAAAGTATAAGACACACTTATAGGCTAGCAATGGGGTTTTTTTTTTTTTTTTTTTTTATATATATATACTGGTTGGATAAGTATAACTTATAACTATTATCGGTTTTCTTAATACAGTTTGTTTATATATCTATATATGTATATGTATATATCTGGTATTTTAAAGTAAAAAATGTTTATACATAAAAAAAATTTTCTCATATGGTGTGGTCACTTATTTTTTTCTGGTATATTTGGGGTGGTCTGCGACCTTTATTGTCTCGTGCCGACACCTATATGAGTTACAAAAAGATGTGTGTGTGTTTCAAAAAAAACTGTGGGTGGGTTTATTATTTTTTTCCTTTCTTTCTTTTTTTTTTCCCATTTAATAGTAATATGCTTAAGTTTATGTCTAGTGATAATAGTTCCATTTATACAGGGTTTCTCTTCTTTTTTTTTTGTGTGTGTGTTTTGTTGTTCTTTGTGTTTTTCTTTTCTGTGGTTTTGTATTTTTTCTTTTCTGTGGTTTTGTATTTTTTTTTTTTTTTTTTTTTTTTTTTTTTTTTTTTTTTTTTTTTTTTTTCTTTTGAGCAAAAGTAACAATCGGTAATAAGTAGTTTAATAGTTTAATAAGTATGATAATAGTAATAAGTGTGATAATAGTAGTAAGTATAGTAATAAGTGTGATAATAGTAGTAAGTATTGTAATTTATAATAGTAATAAGTAGGTTTAATTAATAGTAATAAGTATAATAGTAGTAAGTAGAAAAATATATAGTAGTAATAAGTATTAATAAGTATGATAATAACAAAAAGATTTTATAATAAAAATATATGAACAGAAGGAATGCTGTCTTCTAATTGCTGTTTTTTAATTGTTGTTAATGTTGCTGGGCTGGTGGGCGTCATCTTGGATGATCGTCATGGCGCTCCCTGCGCATCTTAGCAGGATAGTGTGGTCTGGGTGGTGACTTCCGTAGATTCTTCCTCTGGGTCCGGTGATTCGAAATCTCTTGGGGGTTGTTGGAATGAGAACGCCCTCGAAGGCCTCAGGGTCGAAGTGATTACTCTTCTCGAGGGTTATGAACCTCGTCATTGGTAGTTTCTGTGTTGCTTTGGGGGGGTTTGTAGTGGTATTGGTGTTGGGGTTGGTTGTTTGGGTTGGGTTATCGGTAAGCGGTTGGGTGGCGTTGGAGGGAGGTTTGTTTAGGGTTAGGTTATCTGTAGGCGGTTGGGTGTTGTTGGAGGGGGGTTGGTTTAGGGTTCGGCTTTGGGTTTTCTGGTTTAGGCTATTTTGTTGGATGGTCCGGTGGGCGATTCTGGGTCCTTTGGTGGTTTGAGCGGTGGTGGGTCGGGGTTTGCCCCACTGAAGCGGGGTGGCCGCATCATTCTTGATGCTGGGTGCCAATGCTGTCAGCCGCTGTAGCTCGTGTACTGTAAGTGGCCGGTTAGGGGGTGGTGGCCGTTTCTTCCACTTGATGTTTCGGAGCTGTTGTTTGGCGGTAGTTGTTGTTGTTGGTGGTGCCAATACAGGGCGTGGTCTGGTGCGGCGGTGGGCTCCCGGTTCCGGATTTTCGCCGAGAAATTTGGTGCGATGTTGTTCCGTTGCCATCGTGACTGGTACTGGTGTTGCTGAGTGGCCAGTGGTGTTGATCATACCTGAGGTTTGATCTTCGTCTATGGTAGGGGTATCGGGTAGTTGCTTTAAATCCTTCACATGGGCGGTTATTGTTTTGTTTTTTTCTCCCTCTAGGATGCATATGACGGGGGATGGTTTTTTGGAGACTCGGTACGGTCCAATAAATCGAGGTGCTAATTTAGCGGCGAAATTTTGCGTGGCTGAGGAGAGTGGTCGGTGTCGGTAATAGACCATTTCCCCGATTGCTGGTGTCCATGGGCGTCGACGGAGGTCATAATATTTTTTTTGTGTATTAAACGCTTTGGCCAGGTTATGCTTGACCAGGGCCAGGATTTCGTTTAGCATGGTGATGCGTTCTGGTGTGTCAGGTTCTTTGTTGAGTGGTATATCTGGGGTGGTAGGGAGCCGTAATTCGCGACCGAAATTAAGATAGGCTGCGGAATAACCGGTGGTTTCGTTGTGACTGGTGTTGATGGCTAACATAAACTCTGGTAGATATTCGTCCCATCGCCTGTGGTCGGTTCTGACGTACTGTGAGATCATTGTTTTTATCACACGATTCATCCGTTCGGTTGGGTTCGCTTGCGGGGTATACGGTGGGGTAAATCTTTGCTTAATTTGTAGTTGCAATAGTAGGGTCTGGAATTGTTTGCTCCGGTATTGCGTGCCATTATCGGTGATCAGGATTTTGGGGCAGCCATACCGGCTGAGTATACGTTCTTTGAATCCTTTGATGAGGGCAGGAGTAGTTGCGTCACGGAGAGCCAGGAATTCTGTCCATTTGGAAAACTTGTCGTAAAAGACCAGGATCATGGTGTTTCCTTTTGCCGATCGTGGGAGCGGGCCTATAAAATCGGAGCATACGATTTCCCATGGATGGCTTGCGGTGGTTACGTGCATCTCCCCTGCAGGTTTTCGGGTCGGGACTTTGTACTCGAGACACGTGGGGCACCGTCGAACGAATCGCGCGGTATCGCGATATAGCCCGGGCCAGTAATAGGTTTTTGCGATTCTGGTAATGGTTTTGGCAATTCCCATATGGCCTGCGGTCACATCCGTGTGATTTTCGTGCATGATCTGTCGGCGAAGTGGCTTGGGGACGCAAATTTTCCAGGCGGACGTGGTGGCTTCGGTATAACTGGTGGGGGTGAATATATGTCGGTAGAGGGTTTTTTCCACGACCTGATATTCCGGGTTTTCCTCGGGTTTCGTTGTGACGGATTTTATCTTGGCATCGTACCATGGGCATGTTTCGGTTATTGGTAGTATAAGTCTAAGGGGTTTTCCGTTTGGGTGTCGAGATAGTACATCAGCCACGGTGTTGGATGATCCCTTTCGGTACCGGATTTCATAATCGTGTTGCTGGAGTTCGATGGCCCAGCGTGCTAGTCGTCCTGAGGGGTTATCGATATTATGCAACCATTTTAGAGACTGATGGTCGGTATGTACTATAAAGTGGTACCCTTCTAGATATGGACGCATCTTTCGGATTCCCCAGACCACCGCTAGACATTCTCGCTCTGTGACCGAGTAGTTCCGTTCTGCGTCGTTGAGCGTTCGGCTGGCATAGGCGATTACCTTTTCCTGATTATTGATTGTTTGCCAGAGTACTGCACCGAGACCATCGGCACTGGCGTCTGTCTGTAGGACGAACGGGCGGGTGAAATCGGGGCAAGCAAGTATTGGTGCTTCGGTTAATTTTGTTTTTAACATTTCAAAGGCTTTCTTCTGGTCTTCTCCCCATGACCATTTCTGAGTTTTCTTTAACAATCTGGTAAGCGGTGCGGTTATGGTCGAGAAGTTCGGTACAAAACGTCGATACCAGGATGCTATGCCGATGATTCGCCGGAGTTCTTTTATATTTCGTGGTGCCATGAGGGTTTTTACGGCTTCAATTTTGCATGGGTCGGTATGTATGCCATGTCTGTTCACCATATGGCCGAGGTAACGCATCTCGGTTTTTCCAAATTCGCATTTGTCGGGATTTATTTTAAGTTTTGCCATTCTCAGTCGTCGGAATACTTCTTTTAACGCTGCCATGTGTTCTGAAAAGGTGCGCCCGATGATGATAATGTCGTCTAGATAGGCGAAAGCGTGCGGCTCTAGCTCGGGGCTGATTATCTTGTCGAGTAGTCGTTGGAAAGTGGCAGGAGCGGAGTGAAGTCCAAACGGCATGACTTTCCATTGGAAAAGTCCTCTCCCAGGGACTGTAAAAGCGGTACACGGGCGGCTGGTTGGTTTTAGTGGTATTTGCCAATAACCTTGCTTTAAATCCATTGTTGAAATATATCTAGCTCCCTTTAGTTTGTCCAGTACGTGGTTGATTTGTGGTAGAGGGTATGCGTCTTTGATAGAGAGTTCATTTAATTGACGGTAGTCTACGCATAGCCTCCACGTGCCTTGTTTTTTCTTTACTAGGACTATCGGAGAGCTATAGGGGCTATTTGATGGTTCGATTTTGTTTTCTGCTAATAGCTGGTCTATTTCTTGATTGATGATTGCCTGCATGGCGGGATTCCTTGGCATGTATCGTTGCTTAAATGGGCGTTGATGCTTAAGCCGTATTTCATGTTCTGTGATGTCGGTTGGTCCTTTCAGCTTTTCAAACGTGGGTATTTCGGTTGCCAGGAGTTTCTTCAGTTGTTGTTCTTCGGAAAAGAGGCTTTGGATAACTGGTCGGCCAGGCTGGGTTCGAGCTGTTATTGTCTCATTACCGCATTTTATGGTAAATCCGAACTTGGACAAAAAGTCGGTTCCTATCAGGATTTTGTCCATGAGTTCCGGTATGTACACGAACTCGTGCGTAAAGGTGCGTCCCTCCCATGTTAATTTTGTCGTATACGCCTGGTGGGCGGTAATAGTGGACTTATCGGCTAAAGCGAAAGTCATGGCTATCGGTCGGGCTGGTACTCGGTTAGCTTTACAGATTCGCTGTATGGTTTTTCCGATGCATGACCTTCCGGCCCCGGTGTCGATGACGGCGTTGTAATGGTGATTATAAAAGGATATGGGTAATGTATATGAGGCGTGGCTGAGGGTAGTCAAGGTGGGGGCGTCTAATGCCTCACAAGATTGGACGGCCCGTTGACGTTTCCCGGTCTACATTGGCAGTGGCGGGTCTGTATCCCCTGAGTGCCGCAGTATGAGCAGAAAAGTAGGCGTGGTTGTTGACAATGCTTCCGCAGGTGTCCAGGCTGACTACATGCCCAACAGTGGGTTTTTCGCTCGTATGCGCTGGTTGGTGTTGCACTACTGGTGTGCGACGGATGTGAATATATGGAGTTCGTGGTAGAGGTCCGGTGGTTGGCATTGCTGGTGTGTGACGGGTATGAATGTGTTACATCGTTGGTCACTGGTTGGTACGACGATGTGACATTGCTGGTGTGCGACGGGTATAAATGTGTTACATCGTTGGCCACTGGTTGATACGATGGTGTGATATTGCTGGTGTGCGACGGGTATAAATGTGTTACATCGTTGGCCACTGGTTGATACGATGGTGTGACATTGCTGGTGTGCGACGGGTATATTGTATTATTTGCCATTAGATCTAGTGGCAGAATTGGTCGAGCGGACTGGATGGGCAGCTGCTGTGATGTGGCTACGGGTTGCGGTGCTGGTTGACTGTATTGTACTTGTGGACGAAATGGCAGTGCGGTAGAACGAAATGGCGGAACGGCGGGACGGAGTGGCAATGGCCGATTTTGCGGTTGAGTGAGTCGTGAGACAGGTTGTTCTGCCATTAAACATTCGAAATCTTCGATCAGGATGGTTAAGTCGGACAACGTGCTGAACTCCCTTCGCTTGATGTAATGCCGGTAGTCGGGTCGTAGATTGTCATAGATTCTATCGAGTTTCTCTTCAGCGGTCATGGTGGTATGCCATCGCATCAGGGCTTGAATCGATGTGAGAAATTCTTTGCCCTTTTCTCGGTGGTTTTGTGTACGACTCCGAATGCGATCCAGTAGTTGGGTGTAGAAACGTGGTGGTAAAAAAAAACGGCGCAGTTCTTCGCTAAATGCTTTCCAATTAACTAATAGCTCTTTGCTATTCCGGTACCACACCAACGCGTTCCCTTTCAGCAACTCGGGAAGAGTCCGGACGATGCGATCGAGAGGTACTTGATAACACTCGGCCAATTCTTCAACACGTTCCAAGAACTCCAGTGGATTATTTGTACCGCCGTCGTACCTCACATTCCATTTTCGTACTTTGTCCATTATGTCTGCGTCGGATAATCGGTATGCGAAAGTTGGTGGAGAGCGCGCATCTACTGCTTGTGCGGTACTTGCATCTACTTCTGCGTACATCCTGGGCGAGGTTTCGTAAATCTGACCAGTCGGCTGTGCTACGCGCAATTCCTCTTTCATTTCGGTTTTCTTCTGTGAAGTACCTGTATCTACTTCTGGGTAGATGATGGCCGGTATTTCGCTTCCTTTTTTGGTCGGGGTTAATTTTTCGGTTGGTTTCGTTGTTTTGATCTCAGCGCTTAACCTTTTCCGTAGTTCATCAACAGTGCCTGTGGAGTCGATGCCACGACGCTCCAACTCGTTGACTAGTTCTTCTTTGCGGAGAGAGTACACCGCAGAGGCATTAATCTCAGGCTCTAGTGTAGCCATTTGAAAGGTAGATGTGTTTAATTTCTGAATTTGGACACTCCCCGGTTGGTGTTCAGTCTATTGTCAGTGGTGACGCCTTCACCAATAAATTGTTACACCAATCTACTTTCAGCTACCTGGTGGGTGTCTCGGTTATCGGGTTGTCGGCTCGGGTATATATATATATATTTTATATGCTTAAATAGTTTCCAGTAGACGGTAATACGATTTTTTTTTTTTTCTAATCGTATGGTATTTTAGGCTTGTCTAGCTGCTGGTTGGACGGTGATACAACTATTCTAGTTGTCTGGTATTATATGCTTATCTAATACATATGCTTATCTAATTTCTGGTCGGACGGTGATACGACTATTCTAGTCGTCCCTGCTCGGGCGCCAAATTTGTAACAGTCTTTTGCTCGGGTGACGCTCGCCGGTCACCCAGGGTTCTTTCTCCTTCTCGCTCGTCGTTACAAATTAAAAGATTGTTGGTTTTCGATATAAAATTACAATTCTTCTTTATTTCTTGATCTCTTAGTCTATACGTACTTACATATAAATATACTTAAATAAACTTACGATACGTTGGTTTGTACGTACTCGGTACGGGGAAACCAGGGGAACTTGATTGCAGCCGAGAGTATTCGACTGCGGAAAAGGGGGTTGATGGGCGGCTTCTGCTCTTTAAGTGGTTGCTACTAGAGCACACGAGCAGCGTTCTACGGAACAGCGCGGTATAGTGAATTACTATACGAGTAAGCAAGCGAGGCCCGGGGGATAGCTACCACACTGGGAGCAAGCGGACTGCTTAGTGTCTTGTAAATTACAATATAGCGATACCACCTGGTTTTACAACCTCGATCGTTCGCTATACTGCAATAGACACAGTAAGTATGGGTGTACAACACAACAAAATTAGCCCGGTTTTACAACCTTGACAATTTTGTTATATTGACCTAGACAAAGAAAGTACGAGTATATAATGCAGCACAGTTGTCTGGTTTTACAACCTCGGCAACGTGTTACATTAATATGACTCGGCTAGCCTTGTCACCAAAAAAAAGGGGCTGTTCGTGGAGAACAGTAGTCAGCGAAAAGCTGTCGGTAAAGGGGGAATTTGTTGTGAACCACAACGCTTTCTTCCCTTTGAGTAGGTAAAGCTGCCTTGCCGCAGTATAGTCTACTCTTGAATAGATTTTACTACCGTGCCGTAGTATATTCTATTCTAATTTTTGTTGATTGATTGGAGCATATAAGTGTGTCTTAATAGTTGAATTCCTTGGGAATTTTGTTTTCCCCTTTTTGGAAAAATTATTTGATTATAAATAATATCATTGATAAATTTCTATCATTCATTGGGCGAAAAACCCTTTTCCCGCAAAAAATAATTTCGTTGGTTCAACCGCCGGATTGAACCTTATACGTACTGCATACCGGCCGAGTACACTCGTATTGCGCTAAATTGATATAATGCAAAATAGGTTAATTTTGCATTATATATCGAGTGACTGGGTTTGTTTTTGTATAGCAATTACTTTAGACATATGGTTTGTAGCGAAGTGGTATTTAACCAACTTCGTTACAGTGTGCTCTACACTGTTTCACTATCCCAGCCAAACCGCATAAAGCAGAGATGAATAAATCAGCAAGAAGATTTTCCACATTTCAAATAGGAATCAGTGAATGGCGAGCTTTGCTTCAGATTATTCCGTATATCCCAACTTGTTTTATATCTTAAATGAAACCACAAACTTTAATATTAACAAAAGGAAATCTGTTGGCGAAATTGTTTTGTTGGTCTTTCTTTTTTATGCACTTTGCTTTTTCAGTTTATTTGCTTTTTATTACTTCATTGAATTTCTTGTGAAGAGTTTCTGTGTGGAACTGGTGGCGAGAACAAAAAATTAAACGATTGGGCAAAGCGTCTATATGCATCCGTTGCATTAAATAAGCTATTATCCTATTATATTTTTACGAAATTTAGGCTTTATAGAATTCGTAATGGATTTTGCAAATAAAACCAAAACGCAAGTTTGTTTATTCACAAATGACAACTTTAATTAACAAATAGGAAAATTTCAAAAATTAACACTGGTGATTACTTATTATTCACTTATAGCACTATTATTCACATAGGCGGTAGCTGTATCTACTTTTCAACTTCACTTCCAAATACTAAGTAATTTACTGCGTTAACATTTCTGTATTTATACTTAATCATCAATTTTCGAAAAGGTTTTAATCTATTCTATTCGAATCACCGAGAAAATACCATAATATACTGGTATAATATCCTTATAAACAATTTGGTATACAATTACCACACGTATAACTGTTATATACTATTTATATACGATATTATTGAGCCTATTTGTATGCAATGGTTTTTGGTAATTTCTCAATTCTAATTTAATTCTAATTCAATACAATGCTTATTCTAATATAAGATTATGTACAGTGCGATAAAAGATTTATATTTATATTTTTGAAACAACATATTGGAAATTACAATTTAAAATTGTTCAGTCTGAGACGTACCAAATTCTTAATCTCACCATCATTAAAGATTTGTTCTTGTTTCTAAAATAAATCCCATGAGAGCAGGATACTCACATATGATATAATATAAAGTATCTCCCTCTTCCAACCAGAGTATCTATCTCTACTAAACAGTGTCTCTCTTCGTCTAAGCAGAGTCTCTGCCTCTTCTAAGAAGACTATGTGACTCTGCCATGTCTGCCATGTTTAAGCAAAGTTGCTGCCTCTTCTAAGCAAAGTCGCTACCTCTTCTATGAAAAATCTCTTCGCTCTGTCTCAGGGTATAGAATGAGATTAATGAGATCGTGTCCTTCAAAGCTGATTTTTCATTGAATATAATGTAAACATGCTCCGGAGTGTGCATCCTTATAAGCCGAAATCTATGCACATTGGGTCTTAATTACATGCGCATCATACAAACGCGGAATCACAGAAATTGGCAGTTTGTTCCATAAAATTAGGCCGAAACTAAAGTAAGTACGTCCAAAAATTAATTCAGTGGTAAAGAAGTCAGCTCGAACAAGGCACATTATCAGCCGATATGTTGTAATCAAGTTTTTGGTGAATTTTCGCCTTAAAAATAGTAGCCAGTTCAGATGAAGCGAAGTACTCCTTGCGACTTTTTCGAAAAACCAAACATTACACAGCGTTTTAAAGGGTGACGAATATGTGATCGTTCCAACAAAGTTATTGAAGCACGTACCAAGTTTTTAGGTTTCTTCGATGTGCCAATTATCGATAAGTGTTTGAGGTTAAGTTTCACGTTAGAAGTTCTGAATTTAGCGTGCTTAACAGACGTTCTTTTTTGAGTTCAAAATTTTAGGACAAAGACGTTCTTTTAACTTAAATGGCAAAGGGATTGCTGTCGTCAGCGAAAGAATTAATTGGATTATAAGTAGAAGATGAGAGATCTTTAATTTAGATGATAAAGAGTTAAGTATCACGTTTGGAGATCAAGTCCTGTTGAAAAAGCCGAAGCCTTTGCCTGACATTTCGAAAGGAGCTTTACAGAGCGACCACCCACTCATCTTCCAGATTTCGTAGAGGAGGTTAAAAGTCTTGTGGAAGACACCACTTCCCCAAGAAATTTTGAAGTGCAGTTTAGCGAAGACAATCTCGCAAACGCACCCGTAGACGTGGATATGTTTACCGGGACAGCTGTTGTCAGTGATTTAATTATGAGTGGAAACTCATCAAAAACAAAAATCATCGGGCACTGACGGGATTTCAAATTTTTTGCTTAAAAAGCTGCCGGGTATGGCAATTTTGATGTTAACCATCACATTCAACAATTGCCTTAACAATGGATACTTCCCAGACAACTGAAAGGTAGCTAAAGTAGTACCAGTACCGAAGAAAACCGGCCGCTCCAGTGTAACTGGTTACCGCACCATAGCTTTACTGTGTTGTATCAGTAAAGTATTGGAGTCTTTGATCCATAAAAAGATCAATGCGTATTGTTCGGAAAGAAATCTAATTCCTTCCTTTCAGTTCGGCTTTCGAAAAAAGCACTCTACGCTGCACCCTCTGATGAAGCTACACAGTAATATCACTCGAGGACTGAATGTCAAAAGTAGTACAGTAGCTTGTTTGTTAGACATCGCAAAATTCTGAAAAGGGGAAAGGTATAAGATCCTGTGGCTACACAAAGGACCGCGAATGGTCTAAGTGAGCATTAGCTGCTACCGCAACCTAACCTAACCTTATCAAATGTGAAATTTGTTCAAAATTAAATTGAACCCTCATCTAAAGCGAAGACTTCACCACCCCTTACGTAATGTTGTAACTCTTAACACTTTATCTGTTGCAGTTGACTTTCACTTGCGGTGCCATCAAAATGACAATCAAAAGTTTTTATTGGTCTGCCATAATAATATTATGCTGCACCGCATATTAAATTCTCCACTCGAGCGCAAGAGAAGGATTTGTCCATTTCAATTACGAGTACGAGTATATTGAATGCTGCTGACTGCTGCGTCACATAAAACCTCACCGCCTACGATACAAACGATAACCCACATCATCAGCAAACTATCATCGAAAGTGCAAGTTGCAAAACCAACAACAACAGCGATAACGACATCAGCATACACATACACACACACACACCCACATAAATACAGAAATGTGGTGTGCATTATTTCGCTTAAATTGAAGTGAATTTTCCGTTGCATAAACAGAAGTAATTTTGTATGCAAAATTCACATCTCGGAGGCAGAGTGCTCGCACCCTGAGCACACAGAGTCTCTCTACAGTATCTATAGATACTATCTAGGTATATACGTTATTTTAAGCAATTCGCAATTTATTTACTACGCTATCACTACACTTTCGAAAGTAATTTGAAATAATAATATTTACTTCCTTTGACACTGCTGCACTGTTTGCAAAGTGCGATTAAGTTTGGAAATCTTTTGGGTTATCACAACACATCATCTGGCGACAGATGATGCTGGTGAAGTATAGTGAGTGCTCTCGTGCTGCTTGTTTATTGAATTTGTTTGTTAATAATTTATTTACATGAGGCTTTTAGTTATTTGTTGCTGTTCTAGTTTTGTGTTTACCAATGGAGTGGCAAGTACCGCTAAATGAAGCTTTGCTGTAGATTATAAAATTATTTCGACTGATTGTCAAAGCTAATGCCTGTTCGACAAAATTCATTTCGCAAAATATTAATCGGGTTATAGTTTTTCAAGCATTTTTATGTTATATTATATATGTATTGTATTTTATAGTAAGCACATCTTACCACCTAGACTATTAATTTCCAACTGTACTCAATACACAGCTTTGACAGCCCAAGCATTAGAAAGGCATTTGAAGATTACTACCATCACGATGCTAGATCCTATCTTGATGAAATCTTACCAAAGAGGTAGATTAGACAAAGTGATTTTGTGGAATACACTGCGTGTTCACCAGACATACAACACAAGACTTTTTTATGGAACAGTTACCAGCCATTGAACGAGAATTTACAAATATGTATATCAAACAACACTTTTCGTGATGTTTGCGATTACATTGCCAATGATTCAAATCGACGGTCTTCGAGTCAATCTCATACAAACAATATCTAGCCACCCACCACGTCAACTTCCTTAACACCCAAAACACTAACTTCATCTCACCGAACAGTGGCACCGGTCTTTGCATCAATTTGGAGAAGCAAAGCTGTTGCACTCGATATTTCTAACGCATTTGACAGAGTTTGGCATCAAGCTCTTTTGTAAAAAATGCGTGTATATGGAGTCGATGATAAACTGCTTCATTGGATTAGAAGCTATCTTTTGGACCGCTCAGTTCAAGATTTATTGCTCGGTTTCAAGTCCAAAGTGCATTACTTAAATGCTGGCATTCCCCAGGGCTCTGTTTTAGCCCCGACACTCTTTCTCATTTTTATAAATGATCTCTTCTCTGTGACTGCTAATCCTATTCCTCTTTCGCTGACGACAGCACTCTTAGCTTCTCATATAAGTTTGAGGAACGTCCCTCCACTTGTCATGAAGAAATCCAACAACTACGTATGTTAAGCACGTTAACTTCTGACCTAGACAGTATAATAAAATGGGGAGAAAACAATCAAGTAGAATTAAACGTTTGCAAAACCCAGTGCTTTCTCCTGTCGTCTAAGCGAATCCTCATTCCCATGCCATTATCCATGAATGGCACTTACATCGAGGAAAGTGAAAATCTTGTAATACTCGGTATGTGCGTTAAAGACACGCTTCGTTGGAATGACCACACATTCACCGTCGCCAAAAATGCTGCGAAATGTTTAGGTTTTCTAGCCCGGTGCAAGAAATATTTCACTCCCTCTGATCTGGCTGCTATCTATAAGGCTTTTATTCATTGTAAACTTGAGTACGATTTCCATATCTGGTCTGATGCACCTAAAACTACCTTGCATCAGCTAGATAGAATACAAAACCACGCGATAAAACTTATCGGTGACGCAAATATAGTGAAATCAATAGATTCGCTTGAACATCGCAGGAACGTTTCCTGCTGGTCACTGTCTTATCGTTCTTCAACAAGCGTTGCTCAAGAGAAATAGCCAGCTGCATGCCACCTCTCCTTGCATGAAATACAACCGAAATACTCGTGGTGCTGTAAATACTCATCAGTTTACCCTCAAGCCCATCTTCGGTCGTACAATTAAATTAAGGGATTTGTTCTTCAGCCGTACAACTCGTATGTAGAATGCTCTGCCAAGCTCTGTCTTCCCACATCACTATGATCCACAGGCATTCAAAATACATGCTCATAGACATCTCCTCTTTTCTCCTCCTTTTCCTTAACGCCCACGCTGTGCCAAGCATGTAGCCGATGATTATAAGGGTGCGAACCCCTTTAAGCGTGCTCGAATTACAAAAAAAAAACCTTAAAAACATCCAAAGTTTCGGCTATATCGGATGAACGGTCTTCGAGTTAAGCGTAAATAGACAACGTTTAATTTTTAAATTCTCTTAATTAACTTCGCTTGCCCCCATCTGGCTGGCTGGCGTACTGGCTTCCTTGTGATCAATTTTTAACCCACTTCCTAAAAACCGATTTTATTCAAACTTTGCACACATGTGAATTTCCCATTTAGGGCCCCTCTGGCCTCGGGGTCGGGGGTCTCCCATACAAAAAATCCCGTAAGTAAAAGAATGTCGTATTGCGAACACACCTCCATTTTTTGTAAACATTTTTGAGTGATCGGTCCTCAAATTTTTTTTTAAAAAAGTAACCCGACGTTATTCAAACTTTCCACACATGTGTATCTCCGATTGGATAATTTTTATGGGTTGTTTTTTTTATATGTTAAGATAAAATAAATCTCAAAATTACGCCATCGCAAGTCGAGCGCCTTACACTTTGTACTCGCAATAATAAAAACAAGATGAATAGTGCAGTTGCCACAATCCCTACCTGCGGTACACCAAATTCTTTTGATCAGTGTATGCGCTTCTTTTCGATTAACATTTAACGTACTGTTTTCATACTTTTAGGTGCGATCGATTGTTTAATCGACTATTTAATATCAGTCGAGGAAGACTTTTTTATTTGAATTTATTTCTTATTTTGAAATATTTTTTTGAAGGTGATAATTTATGCTGAAATAAAGACAAGTCGATATTTATTTTTATTTTTTTATCGTGCCAGTAGGTAGAAGTAATATTTTTAAATTAAAGTGAAACGGTAAAGACCTATATTTTACTTCCAGTGAGTAAATATCATGGGTGTGAATGTCTGATAATGAATTATGTACTCCGTGGTATAGTAGTTGGAAGGCCTTTAATAGTGTGTGGCAAGCTAACTCCAACCAAGTCAAGGACAAACCTCTAGCAGCCACCAAGTTGCCAAGTTGAACAAAGGGAATTGTGTGCAGTTCAAAATACTATGTAATGTACTTGGTGGGGCTGGTTTTTTTCAATCTCCCACAACCACTAAGTAGCTGTACTTTAACGTTTGTTTTACTTTGCTAGCCGAGGAGTCCTTTACATCAGATGCTCGTGTGCATTCTCACACCATAAAATCGACTACCCCCCATCTACATTAAACGTTTTGAAATATACACTTGTTGTCAAGTGCTATGTAAGTACACACTTTATACACACATACGTGTGCATTTATTTGCAAAAGTGGAGTAAGGAACTCCAAGGACTTGTAGGACTTACTAAGCAATTTCTCAAGTTTTTGTTTTATATCATGTTTATGTTCAACTGAGATGAAGTAATTCCTATTGCGTGTGTACTTTCTGTTTTAGGAAAATACTGCTCTGCCAACCAGGAGCATTTGAACTGCAGCATTCGTCCGAGTAACTTTTGGTAATATATGTCAAAGTTCAAAAAACAAAGCTCAAAAAACAAGTTAAATAAATACTTAAACTTGATCTTAAAATAGCATTAACTAAATGGCACTCTTAACAATTACAGATGAAATATATTAACAATTCTACTTTAAAAGTTTTAGTTTGAGAAAAATAAGAAAAATTTGCCCTTCGTTGAATATGCGGAAATAATTCCCAATCACACGAAAGTTCTACTTTATTTTACTTATAACGTGAACTCGACCTTATTGAACGGAGAATAAGTCATGCAGTCGAGATGATGAATGCATAAAATCAAAATACATCATAAAAATACTTTCATTAGTATTTCAGACTACACCTTAGGTTCAAACTTTTAAATGATCGGAACGACTGGTTCGGTTATGAAAATAAGCTTGCGACTGAACTTAAGAATGTTGTGTGCAATAAGACTACCTCAAAAGCGTGGACAAGCAAATAAGATAAAGAAGACATCAAAAATAGTTCACCAGCCTGGGAGTCATATGTGGGTTAAGAAAAAAACAACCCATAAAAATACAATTTTTCATGTAAATTCTCTAATAGGAGATGGGTATGTGTTAAAATTTGAAGAAAATCGAGCTAATTTTTAAAAAATTTATATGGGCACCCCCCGGACCTCAGGGCCACACTCCAAAACCTTTACAAAAAATGTTGTACATCGGAGATACAAAAATTAAAAAAAAAACGGGTTAAGTTTTTTAAAAAATTTGTTGGTGCACGATGACCCTCCAAACCCTGTCTCCAAAATTTTTGCAAAAAGTGTTGCCCATCGGAGATACATACGTATATAAAATTTGAAGAAAATCGGGTTAATTTTTTTTTTAAATTTTGGAGCCCCACGACCACGGGACCCACGGTCTCCAAATTTTTAACAAAAAGTGTTGTCTATCGGAGATATACATGTGTATTAAATTTGAAGAAAATCGGGTTAATTTTTTTAAAAAAAGTTATGGGGCCCCACGAATCCGGGCCCGGGGTCTCCAAATTTTTTACAAAAAGTGCTGTCTATCGGATATACATATGTGTATTAAATTTGAAGAAAATCGGGATAATTTTTTTAAAAAAAGTTATGGAGCCCCACGAACCCGGGCCCGGGGTCTCCAAATTTTTTACAAAAAGTGTTGTATATCTGAGATACACATGTGTATAAAATTTGAAGAAAATCGAGTAAAATTTTGTAAAATATTTGTAGGGGAGCCCACCGACCCCGTAGCCCGAGGGTCCTCAAATTTTAACAGAAATTGTTGTCATCGGGGATATGCTTGTGTGCAATTTCAATTTCAATAAAATAGGACTTTGGGAAGTGGGTCAAAAATTGATCGCAAGATTCCATGACACACAAATCCACAAACCCACAAACCCACAAACACACGGGCAAGTTAATATAGAGAATTTAAAAAGAGGGTGATTTAATCGCCAATATTAAAGGAGTTTTGGGAGCGATAGAGATAGTATTTCATGAGTTGTTAAATGGCCAGTTAGGCCAACATGTGCTGCCGCTAGCAGTTGAAGTTGGCCGAAAAATTTACCGGCTCACCATGCGTAGACGATGTTGATATCGGCAAGGACCACGCCTTCGCCGAAGGAAATGAATTCCGCTGCTTATACGATAAAAAAACAACCCATAAAAATTAAAATTGTTCATGTAAATTCTGTTATAACCAAAAGCACACAGCGCACAGCGCACATGCACACACAGTCATTATATTATGAAATCTGATCTGATGCCGGGGAAATTTTTTTGTATGGGAGACCCACGACTCCGCGGCCCGATCACACTCAAACTTTAATAGAAAGTATTGTCACCGGAGATATACATGAGTGCAAAATTTCAATAAAATCGGGTTTTAGGAAGTGTGTTTAAAATTGATCACAAGATTCTGCTCACCAGCCAGCCAGCCCGCCACGGGCACGCGAAGTTAATATAGAGAATTTAAAAACATTATTATTGGAACGGGAACGGGAGATTTCTCCCCATTCTCGCTATAAGGTTAGTGTGCTTGGTGCGCATTATACAGATTACTCCAAACTACCGATTGTACGTTGCTTCCGCTAAAACCACCGAGTCCTAAATACGCTATGGGACAGATCCTCTTTCTTACTGGTATATTTGCAGGAGTTTTAGGTTATCCCAAAGAAGACAAATCCACTGGACGAGATAGTATTTCCCCATTAGTTCTGTAGAGGTGATCTTTATAGTTAGCATTAATAGATTCCGTGGGCAACGTTCTACCGGTTATTTTATGGCATATCAGATCAAATAGGGGAACCAGTTTGGAAAAAGTACATTTTATGAAAGCAAAGTTGTTGCACTCGATATGTGCAAGAGGCTTTCGACAGAGTTTGACGGAGTCTACTAATAACTGCTATCTTTTGCACCGCTCAACCCTAGTAATTTTGGATAGTTTTATGCTTAAACTTTCCCTGTGTTCCCCAGAACGTCCTGCTTCTTCCCGAGTGGAACTCGTATGTTAAGAACGTTAATTTCCGACCTGGACAGAATAAGAAAAAGGTTAGAACATAGAAAGTAGAATTAAAGGGTTTTAAAACCCAGTGCTGTATCCGGTCGTCGTAATGAAATGTAACTTTCTACCCATTATCAATGAATCGTAATTCTTAGTATAGATATGCGTTATCGTCGAGCTTCCTCGGAATGACTAGATATTCACCGGTTATGTAGCAAAACCTTTAGGTTTCCTCACACGTTGCAAGAAATATTTCACTCCCTCTGATCTAGCTGGCATTAATTAATCCCAAACTTGAGTACAATAATTGTCATATCCGGACTGGTTCTACTAAAAATAACTTGCATATGCTTAAAGCTAAATAGAATACAAAACCGAGCTTTAGAACTTATTGGCGACGAAAACATTGCAAAGGAACGAACACCGTTACAACATTTCCTGCTATTCACTGCTATATCGCTACCACCACCAGCTGTGCTCAAGGTGCATGCCGCCTCTCCATGTATTCAACCGCAATAATAGTGGGTCTCTAAATGCTCATCAGTTAACCACAAAGCCCATCTTCGTACGTACTACCTATTAAGTTCAGAGATTATTTCTTTAGCCGTACAACAAGTATGTGAAATGTTTTACATAGCTCTGTATTTCAGTATTAATAGGATCCCCCGTAGGCATTATAAACACACGCTTTTCTCTTGCCTTCTCTAAACCTTAACGCCCAAGCATATAGCCAGAATTATAAGGCTGCAGTACTATTTTTAACTCAAAAAATAAAAACTAAAATAGACCAGTACGCCTAGAGTTTAGGGATGCCTTTTTCGTTGGCCAACTTAGGCATCATAACTAAATGACAATTTACGAGTGTTATCCCTCTTTTTAAATTCTCAATATTAACTTCACTTGCCCGTGGGTCGTCGGTCGTCGGTCGGTCGTCTGTCGTGGATTCTTGCGATCAATTTTTAACCCACTTCCCATGGTCCGATTTTATTGAAATTTTGCACACATGCATATCTCCCATGACAACACTTTCTATTAAAATTTGAGACCCCTCGGGCCGCATGGTCGGGGAGCTCCCATACAAATATTTTACAAAATTTACCCGATTTTCTTTAAATTTTGTACACATGTGTGTCTTCGATGGAAAACACTTTTTGTAAAAATTTGGAGTGATGGGCCCCCTAGGGACCCCCATATACAATTTTTAAATATCGCTATATCGCATCAGATCACGGCAAAGTCTGAGCTCTGTGCTTTGTGAGCAGCGCTGTTCGCTGCCGCTGCGTCATTTGATTTTGATGATTTTGCCACAAAACGAGCACGCAGTGCGTGCGTGTGTATGTGTATCCCCGATTAGAGAATTTACAAGAAAAATTTTAATTTTTATGGGTTGTTTTTTTTTCTTAGAAATGTTTGCATCGTCGCCTGCAATTTAAGACGAATAGCTCTTGAATGGCACAAAAGGGTGACTTTTAGACAGAAACAAAAGGAAAATCAATTTATGCGAGTAAATATGCGAGTACTACACTTTTTGTTTTGCAAAATTTTACAATTTAACCTAAAGTTGTGACACGATTAAATGTTACACCTTCAGTTTGAACTTCAGCGAGTTCACGCTTTAAAGCATGGGAAACAAAAGCGCTCCGCCTTCCACAAATCAACACCATTTTTCCTTCAGTGAGCTGAGTAACTACGTACCTTTGTTTTCTTTTATTTGATAAACGGCTGACGACAGATTGTATTCATTGTGTGCCACACAATGGGACCTTTTATGCCATGTGGCACTACACCCACCCACCCATCCACACTCATTTATTACTACTTCTTTGGTATTGATGTTGTGCTCAGTTAATAATATGCCTCCTTTTTGAAGCAGAAAGACAATGTTATGCAACAGCTGTGCTGGAAATATCTATTCGCCATTGCATAGCACAGTTCAACGATTCGAGTAACACTCGGTGATAATTTAGATTTAAAACACAACAATGTCTACGCACTCAGTTCAGTTTGGACCGATTTGGACAAAATTTAAGCAAGACCCCAATTGGAAAAACAAAAATCTTTTGTCACAGCTTGTACTCGCATATACATATATATCTGATTTTTCTTTTTATTTCTCTGGTAACCCTTTAATCACTGAAATCGAAATACGGGCACATTGTTATGAGAATTTTGGTTCTGGTACGACTTTAGGCTGAACAACACGAATGTGAAGTCTGTTTGTCAACAAAAATTTTACCTGAAAGCATCTGGTGAAAAAAAAAAATAAAACATGTGATCTATGATTCCAGTACAACATAATCGTTTTTATTCAAAGTAAATGGTATTGGGAAATGACTTAAAGAGGTCAATACTAATAGACAATGAACATTTGTCTACGTAATACTGTGTTTGAAAAACACAAAGGGATATTACATTTGGTACAAAACGCGTATGTAGCTGAATTTGGGGACAATCAATGTCATAATACGATTTTTCTTTTCGAATGTAACGAGCAATTTTCGAGTAGAATTTTCGATTAGAAAGAAAGAAGGTTAGAAATACAAAAAAACAACCCATAAAAATTAAAATTTTTCATCTAAATTCACTAATCGCAGAAATTTCATCATTTCATTAATTTTTTTTTATTGTAGGAGAAAATCATCGAAAGAGACATCAGATGACAAAATTTCGATAATGCTCAGATCATTTTATTCTGAGCACTTAGAGCACGCTCATACTCTGAGCAAATAAGAAACACGAGCGTTTTTCTTGAGAACTCTTTGACTGCTCTGAACGTCTGAACTAATATATGAAAACGCCAAATGACAGAATATTGTGAAAACTTGTTGTTCTATCTGTAAGTTGATATCGACAACAAAAAAAACGACATCAATAAAAATACACTTCAGTAAATAAAAAATGTAAGTTGAATTAAGCATAAAACATTTATGTCTCGTTTCATTTGCTGGGTTCATTTGTGCGTGAGCTAAGATTTCTCTCTCTCTCTCCACCACAAAAACGATGCAGCGCAGCCGACTGTGCAGCAAAAAACACACAGTCATTAGAGTACGACGGTATCTGATACCACTATAAGAAATTAAAAAAATTTATAAGGGCCTTGCGGCCGAACCCGGGGACCGTTCACTACTACATTTTAGAAAAAATTTTGTTAATTGAGTATACACATGTGTGGTAATTTTTATTTTTTATTTGTATGGGAGCCCCACGAACCCGGGGCCCGATCACTTCCAAATTTTAAAAGATAGTATTGTCATTGGAAATACATGTGTACAAAATTTCAGGAAAATCGGGTTCTAGGAAGTGCATTAAAAATTGATAATTTAAAAAAAAAAGTTTGTATGGGAGCCCCCCGACCCCGGGGCCCGATCGCTTCAAAAATTTTACAAAACGTTGTGTCCATCGGAGATACACATGCGTATAAAATTTGAAGAAAATCGGGAACTTTTTTTATAAAATTTGTATGGGTAACAGCCAGCCACGTGCACGCGAAGTTAATATAGAGAATTTAAAAAGATAAGGAGATTGGAGGATAGAAGGATAGAAATATGGAATAAAAGACCGGGAAAATAACAAAGGTAAAATTGCGTTGGTAGAAACCGGCACGGTTCAACAGATTAATTCAACCGACAAAACATCTTTGGTGGTTAGAGCGCGAAATATTTTGAGTTTGAGTAGAATTGGATTGGAGTGATGATCTCCTGTAGACGGTCTTAGTGGTTAAAGTTAATATATTGTTACGAAATTTAGGCTTTTTTGGGCTCGTAATGAATTTTGCAAAAAAAAAAAACACAACACAAGTTCGTTAATTCACAAATTACAACTTTAAGCAAAAGTTCAAAAATTTACACTGGTGTTCACTTATAATTCGCTTATAACAACTATTATTCACATTGGCTGTAGCTCTATCTATTTTTCAAATTTTCAAGTAGTGAAGTCCAAATAATAATCAACTTTACTGCAAGAAGGTTGTAATCTTCAAATCAAAAAGATTGAATATTTCAAAATGTTCCACATCAATTAGCATTAGCTAAACAATTAGACTAGCTAGCGGGACAATGACAGATACTCATTACAGCCGGTCAAACTCGATATACATCCATTGGCATATTATATTCTAACTTTCATAATGATAAGCTCTGTTCTGTACCCTAAGAATTATAAGTCCACGGTAGATATCCGGTAGGTACCCAGCAAACAAGCCGATAATCTTCTTAGTTGGAGTTGGAAGTTGCTTGATAGCGGCACAGTGCTACAAAAGTCATGGCTGCTTTTCTGTGGTGGCAGGGCAACGCTACAAAGTAGAATACCCCCCATACTATAATATTACCTTTGGCCCCTATTAATGTGGCTTTATTAAGGCAAATTAGCAACTAATCAGTAGTTCACCAAGGTAGTCGATGGAAATATGTCAGGAGTTCAGAAAATCCACTACATAATCCGCTTACGATAAAAAAGCTGGAGGCCATGACCGGGCACCAGTTGTAGATAACGATGTAGATGATGGTGACAAAATAGCCAGAGCAGAACTTTTAAAATACATTATAAAATTCGGCATGCAAAATAGACTGACAGGACTATGTAGATTGACTATGACCAATGTTATAAACGAAGTAAAGATATCTGGATCAAGCCTATTACACTTCTATGAAGGAATAGACTGGCCTGCGGTGTCTTCAGTGTGGCGTTGGACATACTCTGGTGTATCGGCGAAATAAACAACCCCCTATAAGACTTTGCTTAAGACATCATTGCTAAACGGTTGCTTAAAGCGAACAAAGCCTACTTTATTCTGTCCCTTCAAATTCAAGAATCGACCCATAACATTCATGCTGCTGGTGTATACTGCTCATACCAGTACTTTAATTGGATCCGAGACATGGATGCGTAGCAAAAGGCACTTTGACCTCTTAACCGCGTTCGAGACGGACAGTTGTTTACCCCCTTTATGTTAGGACGGACGATTCCGGAGACTTTAGTATTATGGAACCTACGAGCATTACTGCGATGGCGATATCATGAAGAGAATTAAGCTCGTAAGGCTACGGTCCACAGGACACATATCTCGCATCATCGAAGGGATTATACTCGAGTATTCTCTTGCGGAACAAGACGGCTAGAAAGGGCATCAAGCTTACGCCGGAAGAATTGTTTAGACTAGGACTTCATCTGGTACTTAGGGATGCCAAACTAGATGACAGCGCCTCTAAATCGCGGTCGGTCGAGTGCTTTTTTGTGGTAGGTCAGGATCGGACGCCGGTTGTTGAGGCAAATGTGATGAAGGATCTATGCATGTAATACTAACTTTGTTTTTATTCTTTGCTTTTATTGATATATATGTACCGACCTTTTCAAGTATTTTTGTACACAGTGATATCTTAATCAAATGTATTAGCATCTTGTGGATGCATTAACAACATTTAGTTATTAAATGAGAAGTGTGTTCAGTATAAATTACAACAAAAGGTAAGGAATAGGGAGAGAATAGGGAAGGTAGCTTGTCGTCACCTGATTCAATTAATTGCAAAGGAAAAGCACCTGTCTACCAAAACAAATGGTTGCCTGTTGCACAACATTTTACTATCGCATTGACATCTCTTGGAATTACACAACTCATTCATTGCCTTAAGGGTATTTTGCGGGAAATTCGTTGTTAAGCTGACTTACAACGAACACTTGGAGTTTATGCCATTCTGCTAAGCACTTTGCCGTCATTGCGGCTATGAAATGTATTTTTCAAGCATTCTTCAAATATTTTTAATTTGGATTTACAAGTAGTTACATGGTCTTATTTAAATTTATATTATTTTTTAATATTATGGCGCATCAGACTGATTGTATTATCAGTTTTGCTGTCTCTAGACTATAAAAAGTCCCTTAAACACCTAAGCCAGTTTCTATGCCTAATAATACTTCGGTTCTCTATTAAATGCCTGTAGATCTTGGGTGGAAGTCTTTAGTTAAATTCCTCTTGTTGGAAAATCAATAGCTTGTAGCAATATTAATACTGCTTCTCATGTGCTCACGATTTTTCTAGCAGATAAATAAATGATTCAAAAGATATGCAAAATATAAACAATCCATATTCATTGCAGTCCATCGAACGACGTCGGTCAATGTCAATGTCAATGATGAATATTAGCGAGACGCAAACACGTAGTAGCCAAGGAACCATAACTCACAACAAAAGGTACTCAGCACAGAAATACAAACGTTAACTATTGTTGGTTGCTTCTGAAACTTTTCAATTGCTATTAGCTGTGAAAGTACTGGTAAGTGGGGCATGGTTTTACTTTTGCAGCAAATCAAGCAATTGTAAGCTACAGGTATACGTGGCTTAGGCATTTAAACTTTTTTTTAAAAGTTTATGTGCACTCGTTTTGAAAGAGAAAAAAAACTCTCTTAAACCATTTAAAAACTTTTCTACTTACATACATTACAATAAGTTTATTACACTATTACATATTACTATAATTATTTCTTGAACTATAGATGTTAGTCAATGGGCGCCGTATCTCTAGTTGTTAGTGCGTTTTACTTATGAGTAGTATGTATTTGCGGTTCAAATCCTAGAAACACCAAAAGTATTTATCACGGTCCTACCTCTTGCGAATGTCTGACAAAGGTCCGAGAGTCATTGCTTGACACGAAAAGTTTCTCAACGGATACTGCACTAAATTTTGTGTGTAAAAATAAAACACGCAAAACACGAATGGTCGGGCCAAATATTATTATGCGTGTATGTCATAGTGAACTCATCTTGAACTTGTATAGCAGAACTTGTTTATCTTAATTAATAAACACGGAAATAATTTCGATAATTGAGGCTCAGGCTTATCACATTGTTGCGAGGGTCAGCACGCTACCTACCTACCTACCTACCTAAAACGAAAGATAAATAGCAAAAAAGGACATACAAATATTAATAATAATATTCGGCGCGACAGACCATTGCGGTCCTAGGCCTAACTTCTCGCGACCATTTGTGCTGCGCATGTTAATTTTTGTACACAAATGGAAGGGACCTACAATTTAAGGCCGGGTCCGAACGGCGAATTGAAAAGCTTTCCGTGACAAGGTATTACTCTCGGAACGTTTGTCACCCATTCGCGAGAGGTGGGACACCGTGAAAAATACTCTTGGTGTTGCTGGGATTCAAACCTGAACCTCCTGCTCAGCAGCCATGTGCACTTTCACTGAGCCGCGGCGCCCACAATGCAGATAGTAAACTTGCAAAATTAGGTCATTTTTAAATTTTCTATTTTAACTTCGCGTGCCCTTGTATTTGTTTGTTTGTCGTGGAACCTTGCGATCAATTTTTAACCTACTTTCCAAAGCCCGATTTTATTGAAACTTTGCACACATATGTTCTGCCGGTGACAACACTTTTAATACAAATGAGCTCAGGGCCGAGGGGAGCCCATATTATTTTTTAAAAATTAACCCGATTTTCTTCAAAATTTGCAAAAATATGTGTCTCCGATTAGAGAATTTACATGAACAATTTTAATTACTATGGGGTTTTTAATTATGCAATTTTTAAGTAAGTACTTGTTACAAGTTCACCGTTATTTGGGTAAATAAGCACCGTTAAAATCTTCGCATTACATTCGTCTACGCATAACTTTGCGACAAGTAAGATCGTAAAATGCAAATGCATTGTTTTTGGATTCTCTATAGTAACTCCGTGGCTGGCGGACTAGCTGGCTCGCTGGTCAGATCTTGTGATAAATTTTTAACCCATTTCCGAGAGCCCAGTTTTATTGGAATTTTGCCCACATGTATATTTCTATTAAAGAGAGTGATCAGGCCTATATAGCGGCATCAGATCATGTAATACTATGATGACTGTGTTCTGTGTGCGTGGTGCACTGTAAGCAGCGCTGCTTGCTTTACGATTAGGGTTCTTTTGTTGTTGGGTTGCAGAGCAGTTTTAAAATTCTCTCTATTAAATTCGCGTTCCCGTGGCTGGCTGTCGGGTTGGCTGACTGGTCATATTTTGTGATCAATTTTTTACCCACTACCTAAAGACCGATTTTATTAAAATTTTGGACACATGTGTATTTCTGATGACAATACATTCGATTAAAATTTGGGGCCCCTCTTGCCACAGGTTCGGGAGGCTCCCATACAAATATTTTCCAAAATTGACTGATTTTCTTCAAATTTTATACGCATGTGTGTCTCCGATGGACACTTTTTATAAAAATTTGGAATTTGGAAATTTCGGGCGCCGGAGTCGTGGCTACCTATACAAATTGTATAAAAAAAGGACCCGATTTTCTTCAAATTTTATACACATGTGTATCTCCGATTGACAACCGTTTTTGTAAAAAATTAGAAGTGATCGTCCTCCGGGGTCGAAGGACTCCTTTACCAAATTTTTTAAAAATGTTCCCGATTTTCTAGAAATTATATACACATTTGTACCTCCGATTAGAGAATTTACAAGAAAAAATTTTATGGGTTGTTTTTTTCTAACCTTTTTTTTTTCTAGAATATAATGTGGAAATAATGAGGAATCCCCGAAATTTAAAGTGGATCGGGCTATTTCATTCATTATTATTTCATCTGACAACATTTTAAAGAGTCGTCTCCAGAATTTGTAAAAGGCTAGCGGTTAGCAGCTTTGTTATTTTCTATATTTTTGAACAAACAGACTTTCATTACCATTACCATTTTCTAAAACCATTTACGGCACCCTATGTATCTGACTCCCTGACTCTGATATGACTCGCTCTATTTATATGGAGCTTTTTCATCAAAGAGTTCTGGTATACCAGAGCTTTGTTGCTAACCTATCCAAGAAAACGAGTTTGATGCGCGAAAGGGGACATAAAATTCATGAGCGCGATTGTGACCTACATACGAATCATATTGCAACAAGGTTGCGCAATATGTAAGTTGAAGTTGAATGGACACAATCATAATATCAGCATACGGCGTCGTATGACACAGCGTATATGGCATTAGTACAACGACACGATCTGTACAAACGATATATGCTGCATCGGCATAGTGTACATTTGGTTTAATTGCTGTGTTTATGGGTTTGATTTAATGGTTGGGGTTTATTGCCCTGGTATTGAGAAACATTGATTTAGGGCTATGAATTCTTTGTAATAAATTATTGCAAAGTTGCAACAATGAAGGATATTGATTTAGGATTGGAAAATAGCGGATGTTCAACGAATGTGAATAATTGTTGTTTGTGGTTTATGATTGCGACAATGCAACATAGTTGCAAGTGTTGACCATTACACATTGATGCAAAGTCACAATAAGAAGTTGTGAAGCGGTCTTTTTACAACATAGAGAAAATCACTTTTTTATATTTATAATCAGCTGTTGCATGTGTTTGTATACAAACAAGGCGAAATATGTATGATATACAGGGTGTCTCCTAATTAGTGCACGATAATTTGGGAAATTATTCCTGGGTATACCTACTCTAAGAAAAAAATCGTTCTGCAGTAAGGGTCTATGTCTTATAGTGTCATAATTTATCGAGGATTTAAAAAAAACGTACTTTGGTGTACCCTAACTCATGTTAACGGAAATTGCTCCGTTAATACTAGCGGTAGAAAATTCGTTAAGAACTTGATTTTTAGAAGAAATACTAGCCTAAGTGCGTTTAAATAAAGTTGATATCTTATTTGAGTCTTCAGATATCCAACTTCTTTGCCTGTTTCAGTTTTCTTGTCCAGGCTAATTTTTTATTTTGAGGTCAATTTTCTCCAGAAAATGTGTAATAACCATAACGTTTTATTACTTTTTTGGTATGAACGTAACAATAATGAAAATAAAAATCGCCAACAAGTTTGCGGAAAAACCCATAGATTTTAAGCTAATTCGTCCGCCCTCTCATTACCCTCTACCCTCTATATTACTGTGCCCCGGCACCCATACTATGGTGGGAAAAACTGCAGCAGGTGAAATTTTAAAAAAGGTTTTTTAAGCTCCAAAGGCTATGAATAAAATTTTTTGGATTTTGGTGGTTTAAGATAATTTTTTTTGGGTTAAATTTAAAGTAAATCGGGCTAATTAAAAAAAAAAATTATGGCCCGCCCCCGGGCCTCAGGGCCCATTCGCTCCAAAAATTTTAAAAAATAATTTTGTCCATCGGCATAAACATATGTTTAAAATTTGAAGAAAATCGGGCTAATTTTAATACGGGCACCCCTCGGGCCTCAGGGCCTTTTTGCTCAAAAAAATTTTCAAAAGGGTTTGGCCATCGGAGATACACATTTGTATCAAATTTTACCAAAATCGGGTTAATTTTTATTTTAAATTTGTATGAGGCCCCACAACCCCAGGGCCCGGCGATATACACACGTGTATAGAATTTGAAGAAAGTCGGGTTATTTTTTTTTTAAATTTTATGGTGCCATACGACCCCGGAGCCTGGGGTCTTCAAAATTGTTGTCAATCGGAAGTACCTACATCCGTGTGTAAAATTTGAAGAAAGTCGGGATAATTTTTTTAACAAATTTTTATTGGGCCCCACGACCCCGGTGTCCGTTCACTTCAAAAATTTTACAGAAAGTTTTGTCCATCGGAAATACACATGTGCTTAATATTTAAAGAAATCAAGCTAATTTTTATAAAAATGTATGGGTACCCCTCGGGCCTCAGGGCACGTTCACTCAAAAATTTACAAAAAGTTTTGTCCATCGGAGATACACATGTATATAAAATATGAAGAAAATGGGGTTAATTTTTTAAAAAAAATTTATGGGGACTCACGACCCTGGGGGCTTGGGTCTCGAAAATTTTTACAAAAAGTGTTGTCTTTCGGAGATACACATGTATATAAAATTTGAAGAAAATCGGGTAAATTTTTTAAAATATTTTGTATGGGAAATTTTAATAGAAAGTGTTGTCATCGAAGATATGCATGTGTGCCAAGTTTCAAAAAAATCGGACTTTGTGAAGTGTGTTAAAAATTGATTCCACGACAAACAAACAAACAAACACACGGGCACGCGAAGTTAATATAGAGAATTTAAAAAAAATGTAAAAAATATAAAAAGTATTAAATTGCTTTTATAAAAAAAATCAAGTTTTTGCCAAATTAAAATAAAAATTTTACGCCCCCGGGTGGACTCGAACCACCAACCTTTCGGTTAACAGCCGAACGCGCTAACCGATTGCGCCACGGAGGCAGTTAGATTTCGTTGTTCTATCATTGTGTGTAAGATGTACTAGACATTTTTAATTGTTCCGATCTCCAGCTTATCTAAATTTCTACTTAAGTTGAGTAACGCTAGTCCAAAGAAATGACGTTCGTATAAACTCTAATCTCCACGAGAGAAATAAGAACTTTATGCTTATTTCTACGCTCTACATTAAAATTGCGATTTTAATCTCGCTTCACAAATTTTTATTTCTGTAACTGATAGGCAACTAGCGACCGCCCGCGACTATGCCGCGTGAAATGTTGACATACAAACAATCCAATTTATTTCAACGGTAATTTTTGTTTTGTTAACTTTAGCTAAACAAATGCTATGTTTGGCAAATTACAAACACGTGAGTAAGCTACTCGCATCTCCACGAGTAATAGATTATATTATACACTATATTATTTTTTCAATATAATTCACATAATTACGACCTGTGAAGAACAGAAATTGATTGATAAATTAAATTATTAAAGAAAATGAATAGATTATTCTTATCATTCAAACACAGAAGCACTAAGGAATTAATCAGTGTAAGTCAGTGCAGAAATTTTCTCAATGAACACAAAAAAGTTACACTTTTCTGCCCAGAGTAGTCCAGTGCAGCTGGTTGAACACAACTATAATGGGATAAAACACAAAAAATCACCACACTGAAACAGCTGTGTGGCTTTTTGACAGCTCACTTAGCAACAACGTAACGTATTTGGCGAACACAAAATCAGCGAGCTTGAGTGCACTGCACTGCCCCACACCGCGACAGTTTTACCAAATTTCTAAAATACAGCAGTAACCTAGCTATTGTCATTTATTATGTAGCAGCCAACGGACAGAGATTTCAAGTTAATCAAAGTCAATTTAATTTTTTTTCCAGATGATTCGGTGAAAAAAGTGGAGAAATATTAGGGACAGATTTTTAAGGACGAAGAAAGAAAGACCAAGAATTGCCATCCGGAACTGGTGCTGCTAAGATATTTAGTAATTGCAAATACGCCGATGCGAAGGGTATTGTTACGAAATTTAGGCTTTTGAGTTCGTGAAGGTTTTTGCAAATAAAACGCAACACAAGTTTATTAAATAAATTGCAACTTTATTAAACAAACAGTAAAAATAAAAATAATAAAAGTTCACAAATTGCACTGGTGATTACTTTTCTAAGTAAACACTTATTGCAACAATACTTGTATTTCATTACTATTCCTTTAGCTGGTAGCTCTTCAACTGCTGTGGTTGAATTTCAAATAAGAAAAGTTTCCTGAAACTTCCAATCATATATACAGAAATATCTAGCAAAGACCAGAACATTGTGGTAACTTCCCTTATATACAACTAACCATACTCATATGTAGTGGGCGCCGTGGCTCAGTGGAAATGCACATGGCTACTGAGCAGGAGTTTCATGGTTCGAATCCCAGTAACACCAAAAAGTATTTTTCACAGTGTCCAACCTCTCGCGATTGTATGACAAACGCTCCGAGAGTAATAACTTGTCACGGGAAAGCTTCTCAATTTGCCGTTCGGAACCGGCCTTAAATTGTAGGTTCCATTTGTGTCCAAAAATATACATGCGCAACACAAATGGTCGCGAGAAGATAGGCCTTGGACCGAAATGGTCTGTCGCGCCGAATATTAATTATTATTATTATTTCTTATCGTAATATATGTCCCAAATAACTTAACAATTTGATATTATATGCACCAGAAAGATTTATTCGAACAAGAAAATTTTTATTAAACCTTAGGCATTTTTAAATTCTCTATATTAACTTCACTTGCCCGTGGGTCGGTCGTCGGTCGTCGGTCGGTCGTCGGTCGTCTGTCGTGGATTCTTGCGATCAATTTTTAACCCACTTCCCATGGCCCGATTTGATTGAAATTTTGCACACATGTGTATTTCCGGAGACAACACTTTCTATTAAATTTTGAGGCCCCTCGGGCTGCGGGGTCGGGGGGCTCCCAAACAAAAATTTTAAAAAATTTACCCGATTTTCTTCAAATTTTACACACATGTGTATACCCAATAAACAATACTTTTTCGAAAATTTGGTAGTGATCGGGTCCCGGGTTCGGCCGCAAGGCCCTTATACATTTTTTAAATATCTATACTGGCATCAGATATTCGTCGCCCTTTATGGACTGTGTGCGGTGTGTGCTGCGCAGTCGGCTGCGCTGCATGGTTTTGGTGGTGGAGAGAGAGAGAGAAATCTTAGCTCACGCACAAATGAACCCAGCAAATGAAACGAGACATACATGTTTTATGCTTAATTCAACTTACATTTTTTATTTACTGAATTGTATTTTTATTGATGTCGTTTTTTTTGTTGTCGATATCAACTTACAGATAGAACAACAAGTTTTCACAATATTCTGTCATTTGGCGTTTTCATAAATTAGTTCAGACGTTTAGAGCAGTCAAAGAGTTATCAAGAAAAACGCTCGTGTTTCTTATTTGCTCAGAGTATGAGCGTGCTCTAAGTGCTCAGAATAAAATGATCTCAGTATTTTCAAATTTGTCATCTGATGTCTCTTTCGATGATTTTCTCCTACAATAAAAATAAAATGGCCCAGGATCGAGGGGCTCCCATATCAATTTCTGCGATTAGAGAATTTAGATGAAAAATTTTAATTTTTATGGGTTGTTTTTATTACAACTATGATGTCAATGAACCATTGACTAAATGTATTACACCTTTAAACTCTCTATGTTCAGATATTGATTTATGTGATGATAGATTTAAATTAAAATCGGTAATATGGAATATTACTATCTCCTGAATTATGTGTTAATATTGAATTATAAATACTACTGAATTACTTATGTATCTTGAATTGTTGTATTACATTATCTGAAATCTGTTAGAGTAAAACTCGATAGATGAATACACTAAACTAATCCGATGGACGCCACTTGTTGTATAAATTTGGAAGTGCCCCCAACGCTGAGGGGTTACCCCATAATTTTATAAAAATTAACACAAATTTATTAAAATGTTATTCACATGTGTATCTTCGATGGACAACACTTTCTGTTCAAATTTGAAAGTGATCGGGTCCCAGGGCTACCATATAATTATTTTGAAAAAGTAACCCGATTTTATTCAAACTTTGCACATTGTGTAGTTCTGATTAGAGCATTTACACGAAAATTTTTTAATTTTTATTGGTTTTTTTATTACCTGTAATGTAACATTATTCAGACTATTCTTATCCTGAGATGCCCTGATTGCGTGCACTTTTTTCTTGCTTTTCGCTTTTGAGCAAGTCAAATGCAGAAATTTAGTAGCATTAAAGGAGGATCTGATCAGCCAACAATATAGCAACGGGTGCATTAAACTGGAAGACACATGCAAAGGTGGTGCTGAAAAACATACATGCAAAATTAAAGTTGTCTATGAAGTAAAGGCTGCTGTATAAACCAGAAGCAGCACATGCACGTTATCAACCAACAGAATCAAATAAAGAACATTATTGATACCCTATGCTGCGCAGTGGAAGTCAAGGCTAAGATTATGATGAAGAGAATTCTTAATAACTGATTAATAATATCATACAAGTGTTATTATGAAACCTCACCTTTCTGTTAATATTTTTTTCCGTTAAAATTCAATATTCTTTTGTTTTTCGAAAGTCAAAAAAGAAATTCGAAAAGCGAAGCAAGAAAATGAATATTTGGAAAAAATGGAAAAAACAATAATTTTTTGAAATCGACCAAATTAAGTTTTCAAAAAAGTATAAATTTATTTAAAAAGTTATAAAACGTTTAGAAATAAAGTAAAACACAGTAAGAGATAACCACGGCAAATGTTTGAAAAATTGCTAACAAACTCAGTCAAATCTGACTGCAATCAATAAAAAAACAACCCATTAAAATAAAAATTTTCATGTAAATTATCTAATAGGAGATAGGTATGTGTTAAAATTTGAAGAAAATCGCGCCAATTTTTAAAAAATTTACATGGACACCACAAGCGGTCAGGGCCCGATCACTCCAACAAACTTAAAAAAAGTTTTGTCCATCAGTGATACACATGTGTTTAAAATTTGAAGAAAATCGGGCTAATTTTTAAAAAATTTATACGGGCACACCTCGGGCCTCAGGGCCTCACTCCAAAAACTTTTTTAGAGATACACATGTGTATAAAATTTGAAGAGAATCGAGAAATTTTTTTTAAAATATTTGTTGGGGAGCCCCCCCCCGACGCCGTGGCCCGAGGGGCCTCAAATTTTCACAGAAAGTGTTGTCTCCGGAAATACACATGTGTGCAAAATTTCAATAAAATCGGGCTTTGGGAAGTGGGTTAAAAATTTATCGCAAGATTCCACGACAGACGTCCGACAGCCGACCGATTTCCGACCGACATCCGTGCCACGGGAAAGTGAAGTTAATATAGAGAATTTAAAAATGGCAACGCTTATATCAACGGTGTATCATTCGAGAAATTTCGCTTTTTGCAAACATAAACAAAAGTTTTTTGTATGGGTCGCAACGTGAGACCAAACAAAAAATATGCGACGCCGTGCAAAGCGGGTTTTTGCAGCTTGAGAATTTCTATGCAAATGCGCCAACAACATGATAGCAAACAAAGCAAAAAACATTAATAATAAAAACAAAGAACAATAACAGTTCATGTAGTGCAGAAATGCACTTTGCATTATGTAATTGTTATTTGCTGGCATGTTATTGCAGTGCGAAATGTGCTCATCGTTCCTGCAAAATTCTGCAGTGCGTTTATTATGAATTCAACTCTGTGGTACGTGATCACTACAATGAAATTAAAGGTCAAGTGGGTGTTTAGTAATTGACAACCTTACATCAGAGTTATCTTGTTGAAGGACACTTGACATATTGTGACACGAGATAGTGGTAAGGTAAATAAGAAGTGGTTATTTGAGGAAAATGGAGGCGGAGTAAGTGGAACAAATTAAGTCGCCATCTGTTATGATTTTGCACACGCGAATTCGTCCTATTCTCTAATTGACATGCCACAACTTAATTCATTATAATGTTGTCTTATCCTGGAATAATAGTACTGATTATTTGACCACTTATTTTGCTCAACAACTTGGCAACAATGCGGTATGATGTCTTAAGGATTATTTTTTTAAGGCAAAACAACATTTTACACCTCAATTATTTACTGAGGATGCAAGTGATTCTGTACATTTATGTTTACGGAATGGTTATACTATGTAGAATCAATCTTGACAATATTCCAGCAGAACGCTTAGCCCATGGCATTAGAAGCTTCGTTAAAATTTCTAAAGGGAGGACTCCCTTGGCAATAAGTCTCTATATAAAAAAAAAAAAAAAAAAAAGAGATGAATCCTAAACAAATGAGGAGTTCACCAACATTTTAATGAAACTTTAAAGATTAATAGCTAATAACAAAGAAGACCACAATTTGTAAAAGGCATTTAATGAGAATAGGCATACAAGATTGATTGAGGAAAAATGTAATCAGCAAATGGACTTTTTGTCCAAGATTCCTTTAGTCCTGCGGCAACATCAGTTTATTCTTTCTTTATTGTAACATCAGTAGAATTCGTGCACAAACCACAAAACCTCTAATTAGTTAATCAAAAAGTCTCGTACTAAAGAAAACATAATAATTTACAAGGTAAAAGGAAGAAAAGAATAAAGCAGAGAACAAAAGGTACTCTAGGGAAATCCAATTAGTGATGAGAATCCTAGTAGATTGGAGCGAAATGAATAGGAAAGGCTGATCAGAGTCATTCCTTAAAGGTTAAATAGTGAATTCTGTACAATCTCTTTATTTTTATTTGTATTTGATAGCAAAGATTTGGTATATTCAGGGCGAGACTTATTATTTGAAACTAGAAAAATAAACCGGAAATTTTAGATAAAAAAGGGTCCTTTAATGAGATAATTTGTAATTGCTTCATGGTACTTCCTGTATTCTAAATTGGGATATTAATTAAATTTGTTTTAAATATTGTACCCCATGAAATAATAGTGCAAGTATGGGAGTATGAAGCGATGGCATCCTGTGCCCCATACATAAGAAAAGAGATATCAAAACATGCATCAATCGTGGTATAACGTTGTTGAGTACGGCGTATAACATTTTCTCCAGATCGAGCGGTCGCCAAAAAATCTGGGGATGCACATAAATGAGAGCAAAACAAAGTACATGGTGGCGCAATCCTGTAACTACCTCGATAACAGCATGGATCCAGAAATCTGCGCACGGTTGCTTAAAGCCGACAAAGTCTACTATAGTCTACCAAGACTCTTCAAATTCAGGAACTTAACCATAACATCCAAGCTGCTGGTGTATAAGACAATGGTCATACCAGTCCTTACATATGGATCCGAGACTTGTGTGCGTAGCAAAAAGCATTCTGACCTCTTAGCCGCGTTCGAGAGAAAAATTTTACGTAGAATTGTTGGCCCCGTATGTAAAGAAGGACGATTACGGAGACTCTATTATGATTAGATCTACGAGCTTTACCGCGATGTCGACGAAGAGAATTAATCTCGGCAGGCTACGGTGGACAGGACACCTAGCTCGCATGAGTGAAGTCCTTTGCGGTAGGATTTATGGAACACGACAGCGAGGCCAGCCAAGTCTACGATGGAGGGATGGCGTAGACCAGCACGCCCAGATTTTAGGGATACAAAACTGGATGTCATCGTCTCAAAATCGGGACCGGTGGAGAGAGCAGTTTGGATGTTATGCTTAAAATTCTGAATTTTAAGAGTCTCGACAGACTAAATTCAGCTTTGTTGGCTTCTGTACGCGTATCTCTGGTTTCACACAATTGAGATAGTGTAAGACTTGTACTACTTCGCTGAGGTATCAATGTGGGCGCAGTAGCTCTAGTGGTTGTTGCGTGGGACTTCCGAGCAGTATGTTCGAAGTTCAAATTCCAGAAAAGTTACTAGTTGGTAACCCCGGCGTTACCCGAGACCCGCCGACACCCCCCCCCCCCCCAAGACACCGTTTAGTCCCACTAAAAGCCAAAGTAACAAGCTTTGTCTGCCCTCAAACCATACTGACCCAACCAAACTGACCACTCCCCCACTGAAACCACCGCACACCATTGAGCATCAAAACCCACCTAGCCACCACTAACTCAAAATTGTAGCCTATAACCCCGGGCATTGTATATATATGCCTGTTCGAATCGAAAGTTATGGTCGCGAGTTCGTACATAATTCCTATTGAAAACATCCTTTTTTCAGTTTTTTTTACTAATTTTTTTATTTTCTAGGTTCTTATAATCTTCTCCGGACTATTGCGAACATTTAACAAAAATGAGCCAAATCGGTCCAGCCGTTTAGCCTTGAAAAGGTAACAGACAGACAGAGAGAGTTACTTTCACATTTATAATATTAGTATAGATAAAGATATTCTGGCTATGCTTTCATAGGCGGATAGAGGGTAAAATTAATACGCGCTAACCCCACTTTGACCGAGCATTCAGTTTTTAATTTTTAGGGGGAAAATTACCAGCGGCATCCACGTGGAGGCACCTGGACCTGATGGCTGACGGCCAATCTTAATAGAGCCACATAAAGCAAAATTTACGGAAAACAAGGAACGTAGGCGGGTAATAAGGTGTTAACGTCGTCATCCCGTGATTTCCGTTTTAAGGTGGAAAGACTTCTTCAACGGAAAAATGAATGAGGCTTTTTAAATATTTTTAGTTATTATTTCTTTATTTAATTATTTTACTCTTGACAAGTTCGCTGTCATAAGCTTGGCTGAGATTTTTCAGAGTTTCTGTCTTAGTTCATGTTCAGTTTTAGTTCATTTCCGTCTTATAACTACACAGTAGCCTCTTTTGTAACAAACTTCTGAGCTTAAGTAAACTTAAAGGTTCACTAAACAGATCAATTTATTATATATCGGTACAATCATTAACCAATGGTGCTGATCCGATTACTGTCCCGCCCTCAGAATCATATTTCACTTACGCAACATAAGTCCATGTACCATGCGGCTATGTTGTACTTATGTAAAAACTGCTGTCCCGTGGTAAATAAAGGGTATCCTAACAAGAGCGCCGGATTCTCTTGTATTCAAGTTCAAATTTTTGTATATAAATTTTAAAGAAAAAACACATTTGTTTTTGAATTAAGCTAACATTCATCATATTCTTAAATCGCGTGGTCTGTACGTGACAAATGTCAAAAAAATCACCGTACAACTCGTACTAACAAAATGGCGCTATTATTGGGACACCCTATATAACGGGTGCTGCCTTACATAACAATCTTAATACTTTGATAACTGAAATACACTCGTCGTCGTTCATTCACTTGGTAGATGTTCCACTTTGTATCGAGTGAAATGAGTATGTCGTATGTCATATGTAACCCAGAAGCATCGGTTAGGTTTTAATTTGACATACGACGTAAATACACACAACTAGTGGCTTTCACTGAACCGCTTTTCAAGTGTTAGTATGACAAACACAAGTGAATGTTTAAGGTAACAGTGTCAGGCTTTTATTATTATGGTTGAGTTATTTCTAGATTTTGGCTTTACTGAAATGTCAAAGCCAAGTCATAAATTAACTCTATATGCCGATGGAAATATGACTGCGGCGATAATAGCGTAACACTTGATAAGGCTTATGGTTGATCACAACAAATGGTTAACTATTTGAACGTTGACTAGGGAACATCAAACTTTTTGTTAATGATTTTTTTATATAATGACTGAATGAATAACTTTAGCTTTGGATTCGCTACACAGCGAATTTATGTACTATCATAAATATAGTGTGGATTAGTGTGGATGTCTTAATCTTTTCATGATAAAACTTTTGTTTTCAGATCTGCAAATCGGGTGTCTTTAAGAGTTAAAATTCTGACCATTACACTAATAACCTGAAATCTAAGAAAAATTATAATAATAATCTGAAAGTTAATCTTTCTAAAGGAATGGCAAAAACACAGAGAAGAACCTTCATTTTGGTAGTACACGCCTCTTGTGGACCGCATCGAATGAATGCATGGACTTCCTTTTAATTGTTGTTTGTTTTTATTATCAGCTTTGTATTGGAACTCGAAACAACGATGTTCTACGTATAAGCTCAGTGCACTGGCACCCATCGCCATCATCCACAAATTGTTTCCATGTCCACTCGTCGCTCTGCACAGCTTAAAATCATTACCATGAACTTGTGACAATGTACTCGCTTGACCTTTTACTTTTGCCATTCACATATGCACAGAGACGTTAATTAGATACATGAAGAATACAAGAAGAACCAAGTAGTAAACGCCATTAATTTCTTAAATTAGTTCTCATCGAATTATCAGTAGGTTGAAGTAAAGAAGGCACAAGAGAGACCAATAGTTCGACTTTTAACCCTGGGAAAACGCCGTCAAATCCGCATGGTGCGATACGTATATTTAAGATGCATGCGCATTACTTTGGAGTGCCATCTACAAAAAAACTAAAGAAGGGTCAGATAAACAAGGAGATCACTGGTGAGGACGCACAAAACTTCGTTTTGTACGTAATCTTTTACGACTGAACTGACAAAGGTCCCTGCTCTCATCAGAAACTGGGAGTTGGCTCTACTCGACGAGAAAAGTCAACTGTTGGATGATGAAAAATTAACTTTTGCTGGCGGTCTCAAACACAAAGCTAGTAATGCACACTTAGTCTCCACTATCATTCAAATAAAAGTTTGGGTGCAAAAGATTTATGCAAGACAAATATCGGGCCCTGGGGACCGATCACTTCTAAATTTTGACAAAAAATGTTGTCATTGCAGATACGTATGTATACGAAATTTTAATAAAATTTTCGAAACTATTTCTATGAGAGCCTTCCGAGCCTGGGGCCCGATCATTTCCAAACTTTATTAGAAAGTGTTGTCCTCGGAGATAAACATGTGTGCAAAGTTTTAATAAGATCAGACTTTTGGAAATATTGTTACGAAATTCCGGGTTTCGAATTCGTTAAGGATTTCGCAAATAAAACTCAACACAAGTTAATTAATTTACAAATAATAACCTTAATTCAAAAATAGTAAAAAATAACACAAGTTCACAATTTTATGCTGGACAACTTTTAAAAGCACACAAAAACACTTATAATACTTGTACTTTACAATAATTCTGCAAGCAGGAGCTTTTCAACTGTACTGGTTAAATTCCAAATAACCAATGAATTCTCTGCCTCGAACACCACCTTGTATACACATTGAAAAGCTTCCAGAAACTTGCAATCTTATAGAGAAAAGACCAGAAAATTGTAGCCTTATTCCCTTATTTACAATTTTTGAAGGTCTTTTTAGGGCCTTTTTTGGGACTTTTGAGGTTCATTTTGTGGTATTTTTAAGGTTTTTTGGGGAGTTTGGCGAGGGTTCTTTGCGGTGCTTTTTAAGGTCTTTTGGGTGTCTTTTGGGTGTCTTTTGGGGGTCTTTTGAGGATCTTTTGGGGGTCTTTAATGATTTTTTGTCTTTTATCATTCTTTTGTTGGACTTTTGGTGGCCCTTTGGGGGTCTTTTGTGAGTGTTTTGAGGGTTTTTCGGAGATCTTTTTATGATTTTTTTGGAGGTCTTTTGGGGTCTTTTAGGGTCTTTGGCGGTATTTTGTCCCACAACATCAAAGAAGTTTCACTTCAAACGCGCGTTTAACGTATCCACACTGTTTTTAAATTCTCTATATTAACTTCGCGTGCACGTGGCTGGCTGGGTGGCTGGCTGGCTGGCTGGTCAGATTTTCTGACTGCGGGGTCGTACAAATTTTATGAAAAAATTTCCCGTTTTTCTTCAAATTTTATGCGCATGTGTATCTCCGAAGGACAAAACTTTTTGTAAATTTTTTGAAGCGATCGTGCCCCGGGGTCGGGGAGCTCCCATACAAATTTTTTTTTTTGAATTATCAATTTTTAACGAACTTCCTAAAGCCCGATTTTCCTGAAATTTTGTACACATGTGTATTTCCGGTGACAATACTCGTCCCTCGGACCTCAGGTTCGGGGGGCTCCCATACAAATATTTTTCAAAATTTACCCGATTTTTTACACATGTGTGCCTTCGATGGAAAACACTTTTTGTAAAAATTTGGAGTGATCGGCCCCCTGGGGACCACCATATACAATTTTTAAATATCGCTATATCGCAACAGATCACGGCAAAGTCTGAGCTCTGTGCTTTGTGTGCAGCGCTGTTCGCTGCCGTTGCGTCATTTAGTGGATGATTTTGCCACAAAACGAGCACGCAGTGTGTGTGTGTGTGTGTATCCCCGATTAGAGAATTTACAAGAAAAATGTTAATTTTGATGGGTTGTTTTTTTATTCGTTCTCTTGCCTGGCGCGTAAAAAAACAATGGTGATGGTTTTCCGACACTGGAATAGGCGACATACAATTGACCATGCGATAAACACGGATTTTCAAGTTTAATGCCGCAAACACTCAATGATTGCCCTTGTAATTTGTTTATTGTAATTTCGAATCCAAACCGCAACAACCAACGTTCTTTCACCAAGGGTGGAAATAGCCAGCTGCATGCCACCTCTCCTTGAATTCAATCGCAATACTCGTGGCGCTCTAAATGCTCATCAGTTTACTCTTAAGCTCATCTTCGGAGAGTACAAGTAAATTCAGGGATTCATTCTTAAGCCGTACAACACGTATGTGTATTACTCCGAAAAACTCTGTCTTTCCACATCACTATGATCCACAGACATTCAAAACACAAGCTCATAGACATCTCCTCTTTACTTCTCCATTTCTTTAACGCCCACGCTGTGCCAAGCATGTAGACGCGTCTTTTCATTTAGGAATTAATGATTTAATGGAATTCCATTGAATAATAGATATCCTCGGTGCTTGGGCAAAAATGTTTTATGAAAAGTCAGACGCTTTCTATTTCATCAAGGGGCACAAAGCTAAAGTTTGGGCAGAATTTGCTCAAAAATTGCAAAAAAGTGGTAAGTTGCAACTTTGTATTATGCTTATAAATACATTGATAATTATGTATTAGAAACTGAATGAAGAACAAGGTGGAAGCCGCTGCGTGAGCGTTTCAACAAAGAGTTAAAAAAGGCTGAAATGCCGTCGGGAAGCGGACTGCAGTTGGAAGAGTGTAATGTAATGTGTTTATGCTTGTTATGTAATGTGTCTTTATTAAAACTTATTTTCAGAATGCTTTGCAATGAAATTGAATCATTAACGGATTCAACATTAGAAAATTTCGAAAATTTTCCGTGGAAACCCCTTTGGCATTTTTGATATGAAATTCTATTGTGAAAACCGACTCTCTGGAAAGGTTCCTACACACGCACCCGGCAAATAGCCGCCAGCCTTAAAATGATTCGCAGAAACATTCAGCAATGGCATAGTATATGACAGAGAAAAATACCTTTTAGGATAATGGGAAACGACCTTACACAACAAGCTTTAGGGGGCATTTATTTACAATGCTTTTACAAGCTAGCCATGCCAATAAGCACTGACTCTTATAGCGCAATAGAAACAGTGGCAGCGCAACGTAACGTGAAATAAATTGCAAATACCTGCAACTGATGTTGACATCGCCGGCACAGTGAAGCTGATGTTTGGTTTTTGTTCAAATGGTTGGCTGCAGTTAAACGGCGAATTTAAAAAAAAAATCGGGTACAGGATATTGTGCAGTCCATTAAATTGCGGATATCTATTGTCGAAAAATCTGCAGTGCCTAGAGTTTGATAATGGAAATGAAACAAAGGGAACTGCACGCAAAGAAGCGCAAAGGGTTACCCCAGTATGCAAACAAATTAATTACTCGACAAAGCGACGACAGGACAGAAGTATTCATTCAGAAGATGAATAAATGGCTGGTTTGGCGAGTGATATAGTGGTAAAGTGTACTGTGGTACTCCAGTGGTTTATTCTCAAAACTAAAACGAAGGAAAGAAAACAACAAAGCATTACGAATTGCTTTGTTTCACCTTATAATTAAGTCTTGTCCAGAGAATGGTGCCAGCACTTCGAATGCTGTGAATTATTGTGTCAAATGGTACAGAAGAGGGAAGTGTAAAAATTATAAAGTTAGTCCCTCATTGGAATATGCTCATAGTAGTAGTCGCAGTCAAGTTGACTCGAGGCAAAAAAAAACATTATTAGGAAAAACTGAAAATCAGCCTTGGAAACATTGATCCACGACGACGATCACAGGCGAGAACGGCTAAACGTTGCAAGTATTTTTTCATAAAAATGCACCAGGAGCTATATGCTATTCAAATATAAAGCTGACATAACAACAATTCACCATTAATCAGAAGATGACTTACACTACTACTAATTCCTTTAATTTCATCATTAGCGCTTTGTATCTCATGCTGTCATATTTAACTGATCGCTACCAATATGTTGACATAAACGGAATTGAATTTAGCCATCTACCTTTATTTTCAGGTATACCCCAAGGATCCATTATGGGACCGCTAATATTTGCTACGTATATAAACGACATCAGATACTCAATCCAGTTCACAAAGGATCACCTTTTTTGCGGTTGCCTTGCAAATTTATTGTGAACATAAGTAGCAGGGACACAACAATAGCCTTAAATGCAGCAATTAATAAAATTAATAATGATATCGATTAGTTGGTCGGTCAACAATCAGCTCATATTGAATCCAAGTCATGATATTTTTGAGAAAAAGAAACCAAATCGCTTATGACTAAATGTTACTCAATATCAAGTTTGTTCATAATATTGCACCCTATCATCATCATCATATTTGGCTCTATAACCGGGGTCCGGCCCTGGTCTCCCGCAAAAAGTCTCTCCACTGTTCCCGATTTCGAGCCGATGTTTGGCATCCCTAAACTCTGGGCGTCCTGGTCTACGCCATTCTTCCAGCGTAGGCATGGCCGGCCCCGCTGTCGTGTTCCATAAATCTTACTGCAAAGGATTTTACGAGCAGGATCCTCTTCACTCATGCGAGCTAGGTGTCCTGCTCACAGAAGCCTACCGAGCTTAATTTTCTTCCCGTTGTCGACATCGTGGTAACGCTCGTAGATCTCATCATTATAGATTCTCCAGAATCGTCCTTCCTCATATAAGCAGCCAACAATTATCCGTAAGACTCTTCTCTTGAACACAGCTAAGAGGTCAGAATGCTTTTGGCTTAGCACCCAAGTCTCGGATCCATATGTAAGTACTGGTATGACCATTGTCTTATATAGCAGCAGCTTTGATGTTATGGTTAAATTCCTGGATTTGAAGAGTCTTGACAGACTATAGTAGGCTTTGTTGGCTTTAAGCAACCGTGCGCGTATTTCTGGTTCTATGCTTTTATCCGCTGCTACAGTTGACTTGAGATAGTTTAAGGATTGCACTACTTCAAATTCACGCTCCACTTCTTCTACTCGCAGACGTGGCCACCATGTACTTTGTTTTGCTCTCATTTATGTGCAGCCCAAGATTTTGTGCTCTATCTGGATGAAAGCTTTCTGTACAGCTCTTTGGTTTCTACCAACGATGTCAATATCGTCTGCGTTAAACAGTATCTGAATGGAGTTATAGAGGATTGTCCCTCCGCCGTTACGTCAGAGTCTCGGATCACTCTCTCCCACGCCAGGTTGAAGAGGACGCATGGCAATCCATCCCCTTTCCGGAGCCCGTTATAGATATTGAATGGGCTTGATAGTGAACCTACATAGTCGTGTCAGTTTATTTGGGATGCCGAATTCTCTCACGGTTTTATAAACTTCTACTCTGGCTATGCTATCATAGGCGGCTTTAAAGTCTATAAAAAGATGGTGTAGTGAGTTTCGACACTCTAGACATTTTTCCTTCACCTGCCTAAGGGTGTAAATCTGATTAGTTTTTGATTCGCCTGGGATGAAGATACACTGGTATGGACCAATGATGACTTTAGCGTATGGGGCTATCCTGTCTTGAAGGATAGACGAGAAAATCTTATACGCGTTACTCAACAACGTTATACCACGATAATTGCTGCATTTTGTGATATCTCCCTTTTTATTTATGGGACACAGGATTTCTCTTCGCTAGTTTTCTGGCATAGCTTCTTCCTCTTATACTTGCACTATAATTTCATGAATTGCCTGGTGTAATGTGAGGCCTCATATTTTTATCAGTTCCGCTGGTATCCCATCAGATCCCGGGGCCCCCAATTCCTCAATTAACTGCTCATTTAGCAACTCATGAAAGTGCTCTTCCCATCGCTCTAAGTTGCCTTTAATATCGGTCATCAGATTACCCTCTTTGTCCTTGCAGTATGTGCAACGCGGTGTATATTGCGTCATACCGCGGACTCTTTGGTAGAACTTCGGTGCCTGGTGCGGTCCTTGCTCTCTGTACTGTTCTAGTTCACGGACGAGATTCTTCTCCCAGGCTGCTTTCTTTCGCCGGTGAACTGTTTTTTCATATCTTCTGAGCTCTTTCATCTTCACGTGCCCGCGTTCTATGAGATTGTTGTATTGCTCGGTACGCAACATTCTTACGTTCAGTCGATCACTTACATTCGTCATCGAACCAGTCGGCAGGCAGTCTGGCCTCGTCGTTGTGAAGGACAGCCGTGTTGACTCGAATCTGATTCGCGGATGCAGTCTTTCGTGATGATCCAATCCGCGCTCGGAGAACCATACCACAAGATAGCGGTCCGAGTCGATGTTGGCACCTCGGTACCTTCGTACCGTCATCAAGTTCGGGTTGTGGCGGCGGTCTATCAACACTTGGTCTATCTGCGAGTGCGAGTGGCTCTATGAGGAGATACCCAGGTGGTTTTGTGGATATTTTTACGCGCAAACCTTGTACTCGCATAGACCAAATTATATGGCTTACTGAGACGATATTGTAATCATTGGTAAAATTTCAAGAGGTGTACTTGAAGTAGGGCAATCCCAGGCAAGTTATGTCGGTTAGCAGTCTACTTTAATCTTTCAAGACTCTTCAAACCCAGAAATTTGACCATAACACTAAGCTGGTTGTGCTTAAGACAATGATTATACCAGTACTTACGAATGGATTCGACAGCAAGTGAGTTGGATTGTTTTCGAAAAGTACTTTGCGGTGGGATTTATTAGACAGAACATCGAGGCCGGCCAAGCCTAGTTGAAAAAAGTGCGTAACGCCACGCATCTCTGCGGTAGATCAGTAACGGACGCAGTCTAAAGGGCGAAATATAATGATACTATTATATTACTGTTGTGGGCACCGTGGCTCAGTGGATAAGAGCATGGACTTCTGAGCAGGGGGTTCGTGGCTCGAATCCCAGTAACACCAAAAGTATTTTTCACGGTGTCCCACCTCTCGCGAATGGGTGACAAACGTTCCGAGAGTAATAATTTGTCACGGAATGCTTCTTAATTCGCCGTTCGGATCGGGCATTAAATTGTAGGTCCCCTCCATTTGTGTGCAAAAATATACATGCTCAACACAAATGGTTGCAAGAAGCAAGGCCTTGGACCGCAATGGTCTGTCGCGCCGAATATTATTATTTATTATTATATTACTATGAAAAAATGCTTGGCCCTTTATTTTCAATACTTACTTACTCAATGGTGTGGGAACGTTCATTAAAACTTGCAACTTTGCCAAAAAATCAATAGGTATTACGACAGCGATTATAAGACTGGATGGCTGGAAACGATATGTCGACGCTACCTTTGTCTAGCTTCAGGATCTACCGCTTCTGAAACATTTCCATGCTTAGTGATATTTCCAAAATATGACAGTTCTTATTTTGTTAAATAACAAACCGATTTGCAAAATCCCACAACGCTAATATTTAGAAATTCTGAACAATTAATAAGAACGTGATTTTTTGGGGGAAAAATAGGGTCATTCCTTGAGCATATGAGGAGAATCCTCTCACAATAGTATAAGAGTTTGTATCCGATTGCGTGAACGGTGTGGTAACGAATAAAGGCCATGTCATGTATACATATGTGTATATTTATATTTTTCATTTCCTTTTAAAATATAGATCCAATCAATGCTCTATAAAAGTTCATTGAGTCAAGGTGGTTCTCGGTTTTGTCTCGAACGTAAACAAAAACAAAGAAAATAAACTCTGAAACTTTTGTCAAGTACTGACGCACTTCAGGAACGATTCTTTTTATACTTTGCGTCTGTTCATGGACAATCACTCAAACCCAGGAAAATATCGGTCGCCTTATTGCTTTTTATTTCATTTTTTCCTTCTTGCTTTCGAGAGTTTTGATTGCATCTTGAGAAATTTATGAAATTTGCTGCATAAAAAGACGATAAAGTGCGGCAAGTGGCACATCAGAAGCAGAAGAAGGAGCAAATATAATGATGAAACAGCACAATTTTTTTATAATTATAACCGAATATGAAAGACGCTCGGACAAATGGATCAAAGAGGTTAGCAACTTGCCTTATTGGTGGTTTGTTCCCTATGATGGAACATCGCGCAAAGCAAGTTATAGGCATGAATGAAATCGCATTAAAAATGTCCTTCAGTCAGGTCAGCAGGTTTTCTTTTAATTGAAAAATAAAGAAACTTTAATTTATTCGATTTAATTTAATAATCAAAAAGTTATTTTTATTTGTGGGCGCCGAAAATTGAAGGTGGTAGATCTGGAGCAACTAGAACTGTTATAAAATAAATGAAAATTGCTGCAATATTTATAATGGAAATCTGGAATATTTAAGACTCAAAAAAAAAAAGCACAAAAATTCAAAGCACCTTGCTTTGAGGCTTGAAAGCAGGTTAAGAGACACTCGCAAAATTCGTCAAAAGCCTCCTAAAGAACCCCTTCAAACCCCCTCAAGACCCACTCTACACCCCTTTAAGATTTCGCTCAAAATCTCCCCATTATTGTCCAAGACCCTACTAAAGATCCTCTCAAAACCATCTCGAGACACCCTCATAAACCCCCTTAAGAATTTCTTAAAACCCTCTTAACAGAGCCCTGAGTCTACTGAAAACCCTCTCAAAACCACCTTAAGCCCCACTCATGACCACCTAAAGACCCCTCAAGAATCGCTTAAAACCCATTCAAGAGCCCCTCAAGAACTCAGCAATATCCCACTCTGGGCTCTCTCAAAGAACCCTCAAAATCCCCAAATCCCCTCAAGACCACGTGAGACCCTCCCAAGGCGCTCTCAAACCCCCCTCAAGGCCACCTCAAAACTCCACTAAAGAACCTTTCAAGACCCCAATAAACATTCTCTTAAAACCGTCTCGAGACCCCCGTCAAGACGTCCGTCAACACTTCCGTCAGGATCCCCTCAAAAACGGGTACAAGACCGTCAACTTACAGCATTACAATGGTAAAAGCGTGACAAGCGTGAATGACATATAAGACCCTGTTAAAACCACCTTAAGATCGCCTCAAGACCACCTAAATACCACCTGAAGACTCACAGCATTAGAAAGAAAATAGCGTGACATAATGACCTATAAGACTCTCTTAAAACATTATAAAAATCCCCTCAAGATCACCTCAAGACCCCCAAACCCACAACACTCCCATCAAGGCCCCATAAGAACACCCCTCAAGACCCGCCCCCGAAAAGTCTTCCTCAAAATTGCACGAGACCGTCAACTCACAGCATCAGAATAAAAAAAAGCTGACAGAAAGACAGAAATACAGAGAGACAGAAGGACAGAAAGACAGAAAGACAGAAAGACAGAAAGACAGAAAGACAGAAAAACAGAAAGACAGAAAGACAGAAAGACAAAAAGAAACTTATATTATTTATTCGTGGAAATGCTATATCTGGCGCCCCTAATATTAATGGAACTAATCAATTTCCAAATCCACCAATTATAATTGGTATTACTATTAATGATGTTCCAACTATTCCTGCTCAAGCTCCAAATAAAAAATATAAAGACAGAAAGACAGAAAGACAGAAAGACAGAAAGACAGAAAGACAGAAAGACAGAAAGACAGAAAGACAGAAAGACAGAAAGACAGAAAGACAGAAAGATAGAAAGACAGAAAGACAGAAAGACAGAAAGACAGAAATACAGATAGATAGAAAGGCAGAAAGACAGATAGATAGAAAGATAGAAAGATAGAAAGATAGAAAGATAGAAAGATAGAAAGATAGAAAGATAGAAAGATAGAAAGATAGAAAGATAGAAAGATAGAAAGCTAGAAAGATAGAAAGATAGAAAGATAGAAAGATAGAAAGATAGAAAGATAGAAAGATAGAAAGATAAAAAGATAGAAAGATAGAAAGATAGAATGATAGAAAGATAGAAAGATAGAAAGATAGAAAGATAGAAAGATAGAAAGATAGAAAGATAGAAAGATAGAAAGATAGAAAGATAGAAAGATAGAAAGATAGAAAGATAGAAAGATAGAAAGATAGAAAGATAGAAAGATAGAAAGATAGAAAGATAGAAAGATAGAAAGATAGAAAGATAGAAAGATAGAAAGATAGAAAGATAGAAAGATAGAAAGATAGAAAGATAGAAAGATAGAAAGATAGAAAGATAGAAAGATAGAAAGATAGAAAGATAGAAAGATAGAAAGATAGAAAGATAGAAAGATAGAAAGATAGAAAGATAGAAAGATATCTAATCAATTAATCCTTTTTAAAATCGCTGCCCTCAGCACTGAACCCATATTTGTAACATGAATATCTTTTTATCTGAAAAACCATCTTTATAACGTTCGCTTCAGGTCCGTCCTATCGTTTTTGGAAACCTTTGTCATACCACATGACAGCTATTTAGACCCCCTGCTTATAATCATAACTATAAATTATCTTGATAGGCTCATCAAACACTCCACGCTCTCTCTCCCAACGCTGACGATACCAAATCTTTCAAACCCATTTCTTCTCCACAAGATTTCTGTCTCCTTAAACAAGTCCTAAAAAACTTTTTATCAGTGCTCAATATCACGTGATATTACCTTATTACGCAAGTGCAACTAGACCCGTCTCCGACATTACTTTGGTTTTGTCAAACGGTGGTCCAAAGAATTTACCAACCCGTATGTGACCCAGATCCATCTACATCACTTTTGTATGCTCCGTTCTTAAGTACGCTAGTCAAGCGTGGTTCCCTTTTCACCAAGTTCATGTGTCCAACGTCGACGAGTACATCGTCCACCTGGAAGGTTTTTATTATCTCTTAAGTTCGGTGCTCAAAAGCTAGATGTTCACACTAAACATAGTCGAAGTATCTGACTTCGCCACTGGCTATCTTTCTGCTGACATCACTGATTCCCTCATCTAAACGTTATCTCTGCCGTCAAGGTTATATATTTTAGGAGGATTACCTCCTCCTGACAAATTAAGAAAAGGCCAGAGATCACCTGGTCTATGTATGAGCGGAGCACTTCCTACAACACCCTCCGCCGCATTGGACATTCTGTTCGACCTTACACCACTCGACATTTACAGCTGGCAAGTAGCTGTTAGTTTGGCTATTCGCCTTAATGCTATCTCCCAGTGGACTAGAAATGAAATCGGTCACTCCTCTATCCTAAATTTAGTCAGGATTACAGACAACACAGACTACACCATTTCAAGAAAAACTTCAAGGTAATTTTCCCCTCCAGTTCATTCTGGGAAGAAACTGCTTACCTGCAATTCATTGATTTTTACACAGACGGGTCAAAAACCGATGACGGAGTCACCAGAGGTGTTTTCTCAAAAAAACTAAATCTTAGCCTCTCTTTCCGAATTCCTAATCACTGTAGTGTTTTCCAGGCTGAAATTATGGCGATGAAGAAAAACGTAATATCCGCTAAGGATATCCGTATATTCTCTGATAGCCAAGCTGCACTGAAATCCCTGGAATCAGTCTCTATAAATTCAATTCTAGCCCTTAACTGCCCATCATCTCTCGTGTAGATGGCAGAGCAGTTCAATATACACCTGTGTTGGGTGTCGGGGAACAGAGACATTCCGGGTAACTATATGGGCGCCGTGGTTCAGTGGAAATGCGCGTGGCTACTGAGCAGGAGGTTCGTGGTTCGAATCCCTAGTAACACCAAATGTATTTTTCACGGTGTCCCACCTCTCGCGAATGGTTGACAAACGTTCCGAGCGAAAGCTTCTCAATTCGCCGTTCGGAGCCGGCCTTAAATTTTAGGTGCCTTCCATTTGTGTCCAAAAATATAAATGTGCAACACAAATGGTCGCGAGAAGCTAGCCCTTGAACCGCAATGGTCTGTCGCGCCGAGTATTATTATTATATTGCTGACGAACTTGCCAAGCAAGGAACTACACCACCATTCTTACCTGAATATGGTTCCATAAGACATACCAATCGCTACATGTAAACTCTTGTTAAAGCGGATGCTAATGTTAAAACTAAATGTAGGTGGTCAAACGGTACAACTACCATAGCGACAAAACATATCTGACCCCGGCTGAATCCATAATGCTCCAAGTGTTTGATCTCTCAAAAAAGATCGCACATTGATGCTATTGTAGCTGTCATCACTGGACACTGTCTCATAGGCAGGCATGCAGCAAGATTTGGAGTCTTCTCGTATGACTTCTGCAGAAGCTGCATGGATGATCGTCCGTCTTCTCTGTACTTGTCCAGCCCTCTCCCAAAAACGTAGACTCCATATGAGAACTTTCTTTTACAATGACACTTATGATCTCATCAACATTTGCATTAGTATTCTCCTACGCTTCATACGAAGCTTTATTTTCTTCATCGAGTAGGTGGTGGGAATTTTTCCTGATCCGTGTGTTATCACAATGGACCATTACTAGTCTAAGTTTGTCGGTTTCACTGACAGCCACCTTGACCTAACCCTAGGTTGAATCAAGTGGAAACCAGGGCCAAAAACGGGCACCAAAGTAATGAGCGTAATTGATCTAATTTTGGAAAGTCGAGTCATATTTACAAACGGCTTTAACTCGTTGTTCGGAATGGTAGGACCTAATTGTTAAATTTCCTAAAAATCTGGAGGTTGTGACAAAGTAGTTTCCAGTTATAAAAAGTACCCTCGTCTTGGGAATTGTATCCCTGTTCTTGTTCTTTATCTTGGAACTAAAACTACATGGATAAGGAACTTCATGTGTCTTGAAACATCAAAATCAGCAATCAATATATCTTTGAGTATGCAAATGATTATTCTAGTCTTGCTAAAAGGTCAGTAGAATATTAAGAAAGTAAAGCATTTTTGCGACATACCATCATAAGTCTCTTAAAGTTAACTTACACCCATGTGTTGTGCGTATTATATTTTTGCACACAAATGGAAATGACCTGCAATTTAAAGCCATTCCTGAAGGCGAATTGATAAGCTTTCACATGACAGTTATTACTCTCGGAAGTTTTTCAGACATTCGTGAAAAAGATTTTTTGTGTTTTCCTTTAATTCTGACTTTGAACCACCCAATCAGTACTCGAAGAGACCATCTTGTTATTAACTCAGTAAATCAATGACGACGAAAACTTTTGAGCATTAATAACTAATTTTTATATCAGTGTATGAATAAGCTGCTCAGCCGACACTATGAATAAGCAACCGTGATCCTTAATTATAAGGAACATTTCGTTTTAAAGACATTCGCACATGTCACAATGTGTTTGATGATCATTCCACAAAATAATAAAAATATCTTTATTCTTTTATTCCGTTTTCCTGCACAAAATAACTAAAATATCTTTATTCTGTCTCTTATTATCAAGACATTTTAATCTTTTCCATTTCGATTTTGTCACAATCATCTAAAGTCTCCTTAGCATTAATTGTTTTGTAATTTCGTGCCAGGTATAAAAACTGAAGAATACCGATAAACATTAGACCTGCAAATAGAAGGAATTCGTTGACTTGCGACGAAATTTTAAGCTCGGCCACTATGATAACCAAAAGATTGCTAAAAGCACCTGTAAGCTGATAGCAAGCTTGCAGCACAGTCTGCATAGAATCTGGCGCCTGCGAATATGAGAATTCAAGTCCTAAGGCCAAAATCATGATCTCGCCCATGGTTATTAATACATATTGTGGTATTAGCCATAAAATGTTGACCGAGTTCGGTGCAACAATTTCCAAAATTTCCGCAGTTGTAATGTCATCACGTACGCCAATTAGTAATGTGTAGACGCCACCCTGTCGGAGACTGATTTGGATGACTTCTTTGTTGTCAACAAATACTTTGTACTCGACGGGACGCTTCTCCTGGATTTTGTGATTTGAAGCAGTTTCTTTGCGTTCTACTTTATCCTTCGTAACATCTTTCCACACGATCTCTTTTGTATTCGGAAGATTTGCCAACGTTCTGATGAGAGGATTTCCACAGTCAGGTTTATCAACGTGGTCTTCGTACCACAGCAAGGGATGTGTAGAGTTGGCCGATCGCATGAAAATGCTATAGGCCCGATTCTCTGTTATCGTAAAGCGCCCTGCTTGGAAAACAGGACAATCTGTTGTTTGTGTAAAGAAAACAATCTCCCAATCTCGACATTAAGATAAGAATATAAAGAAACATACTTGCATTACTAGAATCGATGGAAAATTCCAAGCTGAATACTCCTGTGGGCACAGGAACGAACTTCTGCTCGAATGATGAGAGTCCCGTGACAATAAATTCTCCATGATCGGGTATATTCGTGGAAAATTTATAATCACATTGCGGCTCTCCGTTGAATATTCGAAGCTGTACATGTCCGACCGTTGGAAGGACCGGGTACGTTTTCTGCAATAGTGAAAAAAACTTTAATTTTTTGGATAAACAACCTATGCAGTGATTTTACCTCCAATCGGAACTCGACCAATGCTGATATCATGAAAGCCACCATTCCCAGCACACCTCCGAATGCCATTTTTTGCAAGGCGGTTCGAATTCCAATTTTATTAAGAAAGGGATAAAACCACAATTCACATAATGGAATCAAAATCAATATTAGAATTGCGGGAATGATTTGCATTTGTTCTGGTTTGATATTAAAATATCCTATATTGGCATCCATGCGAGTGGCCTGTAATGTCCAAGTTGAACCTTGTTGATCGAGGAGTGCTCCGAAAATCGTCATCGGTACATAAACCAATAATACGCCTAATAAACTCTTGACATCAGATACTAGCTGTCTGCTGTAATTTTTATTGGCATAGTCGAGCCAATGATCGCGCGGATTGATTAACCTTTCCGAATACCATGTTGAGATGGAGTTCTGATGAATGAAATGAAAATAATTCTTTTTTAACCTTTAGACTATAGAGTAACGGTATTTTTAACATTTCCCAAAAAGCAGTAAAAATGATGATTTGTATGAGGTTCTTCACCATTATATGTCGGAACTTCCTCGTCCTTTCCTTAATACAATAAACTAAAAAGTTCCTTCTACTCACCCCAATAGTTTTGCATACCAGCACAATCATGTTACCACCTGGGGGTTTCATCTTGTATGAATTGCGTCCGCTCACAAAAACCACTGGAATTCAATAGGAACTGTAATTTAGGAACAGACTGACTGACAAGATCGCATTAACTACTACTCACCAGTACTTATCACTAGAACCAAAGTGGGCACTCCAAATGCCAATGAATAGCAACTGTTTTGCCCAAAACAAGCAACATCCTCACGTAAGATCGGTGTTAGAAATGTCGAAATAAGCGAACCACTATTGGCCATAAAATAAATCAGCGAAAAGAATGTCGCCATTTGCTTAGCCTGCTGTGGCAACTTAAATTGGTCACCACCTAAGGCATTAATGCATGGCTTCCGGCCGCTTGCACCAATAGTAATTAGCGAGAGTCCAATCAATGTTATTATAGAAGAAGCCACATTAAACATTGGTATCGCTCCAATGGTCAGCATAACGGAACCAAAACAATACACACATGACATATAGACGATCGTTTTGTATTTGCCTATCAAACTGTCGGCCAAAATGGCGCCGATAGGGCACAACAAATAACTAAACGTAATGAAAAGGTGGTAGATGATCGTAGAGGTCTCATTGCCGTACATCAGATGGCGACTTAGGTACAGCAACAAAATGCCTAGCCGGGAAAGAATAGAATGCGCATATTTTCTCTTTAGTTTTTCAATTGGCTGATCTCACGGACTCACCTCTGACACCATACAAATTGAAACGTTCGCCCATTTCATTGCCGACTATGAAAGGAACCGCACGGGGGAATCGCAGTTTCTAGAAAAAATTTGATTGAACATTTGAAGCAAAGAAGAGATAAAAATTAATCTTACTCCTGAACATTCTTCCGAAGACTCTTCGCTGCAATCTGTCTTAAGTTTTTTATTTTCTGGAAAATATAATTTTTTAGATAATCCCACTTTTTATTGTTGTTGTTACCTTCGTTTTCCTCCCGCATGTTGACAGTTATCTTTAAATTTGGCAAAAAATCAGAACAAAGCTCAAATTACTTCACACTCAGTGAACAGTTGAAGAAGTAATGCAGCTGTGCGATTGATTAGTAAAATTGGGTTCGCCGCGATAACAATTAAAAATAAACTAGTTTTACTCTATTCATATCAGGTTAGTTGTTTTAAATACAGGGTGTGGTTTTTTTGTACACATAAACTTATTGCCAAGAAAGAACTCCCTGAATGACGCCACGGCAATAAGGTAGCTATACCTTTTATTAAAATTAAAATAAAAATAAAAATCAAAGGAATGTAATTTACAATATTCAATATTACAATATACAACATTCCTCACTTTTGTAGCCGGATTCAATTTATTTTCTCCCTGGTTCATTGAAAAAGCAATACGAAAAAAACGAACACGAAACTAAAACGAGGCTAGTCCAAATTCTATAATCAGTGGAATATGGTCAGGGACAACTACAAAATACCCAGACCAAGAAACTATAACATAAAATACAAAATGTAAGTCTGCTTCCAAAAATTCTTGCATCCTCTATTGATCAATTTGGATCTTCAGGAACTTGTTGATGTCTATTTTGAAGGCCTATAAATTAAACTTTTCGGGAAATACGAAGTCGACTAATTGAGGCCATTCAGTCAAAAGCAATTTCTGAAATAGACACATTTTACTTTGCAGTATTTTTTTCAGTTTTCTCAGGGGTAGTCCCCCTAAGAATAAAAAAATTGCGCTATCGCAAGCCGAGCGCTAACCAATTTTTTTAAAACAAGTCCCATCAAATTTTGACTGGTAGAAGCCGAGATATACGTCACGTCAAACCAACGTACATCCGTACAAACGTACAAACGCACTAACGTACAAACGTACAAAGGTACAAACGTACAAATGTAAAAATATACACATGTTCGCTGAAAAATTTTGATGTCCTCTGAATATAAGCTTCGCCACTCGGGCTCGCAATCATACGGATGAAGAATGGAAAAATTGCGCTATCGCAAGCCGAGCGCTAACCAATTTTTTTAAAACAAGTCCCATTAAATTTTTACTGGTAGACGCCGAGATATACGCCACGACAAACAAACGTACATCCGTACAAACGTACAAACGCACAAAATGTCCAAATGGGCTGCTTTTTAAATTCTCTATGTTAACTTCGCTTGCCCATCGCATGTCTGTCTGTCGGTCGGTCTGTCGCCGTAGCAGGTCTCAGGTCGGGTTGAGAAAGAATGTGTGGTAAAACCGCGGTGGCGTCCAATTTCATCGTAGATTTATTTACTGGATATGGTGTGACGCATTACCATAGGAGAGTAATAAGGGCCGTGGGTATGCTCTTTATGGACAATGTCTTCATAATTAGTGACCCTGAAAGGACTGCTAATATTAAGAGGTTTTTATTCGGTGGAGCTCTTCGGATTAGCGGCCTTGTCGTAAAAACCTGTTGACCTGATAAGCCTGGGATAGTTTCTATCCTGGGTGGCCTAGAATAGCTTGCTATCCTATAGTGACAAATAATGGGGTTCAAGGTTCTGGACGACGATTTGCCGGTGATGGTTTTTTCGTTCGCAAAAAGGCATTCACTCTGAACGAACTAAGTCTCTTGATGTCTGATCTCACCAAGGTCACGTTGATACTACGGGGGTCAACCCACAGCAGATGAGGTTGATCTCCTTGGAGGTTAGCTGAGTCTGGCCCAACTTTTGGTTGAGGACCCAGTTCGTTCTGGGCTTGACCTACGTAGTGGCTGTAGTATACTACCCATATGAGGGTAAATCGCAGTGCTGGTAACATCGGCGGTGTCCCTGGTGTTACCATTTATGGTAAATGGACCTTCTGATGTTGCAAGTCCGAATGTTGCTCGGCGAATAGTTGCGCCTCATACAACCGGTTGTCTACTTTCCAAAAGTCGACATGGGTGTAGGATAGGCTTAGCTCCCACCAGTAAGTTACCGGTACATCTAACCATGTCCTCGAATTGTCGTACAATTCGTGTCCGAAAATGACCGTGAGGTAATACGATCATCGTGGTAACCACGTTAATCTCATGACAGCTTCTGTCGGTCGGCCGGTCGGTTTGTCGTGGAATCTTGCGATAAATTTTTTAACCCACTACCCACATCCCGTTTTTATTGAAATTTTGCACACATGTGTAGTTCCGGAGACAACACTTTCTATTAAAATTTGGGGCCTCATTTTAAACGCGTATCTCCGATGGAAAACACTGGCTTCTGAGTAGGAGGTTCGTGGTTCGAATCCCAGTAACACCAAAAGTATTTTTAACGGTGTCCAACCTCTTCGCGAATGGCAGACAAACATCCGAGAGTTATAACTTGTCACGGAAAGCTTATCAATTCGCCGTTCGAATTCGGCCTTAAATTGTAGGCCCCCTTCATTTGTGTGCAAAAACATACATGCCCAACAGAAATGGTTTTGAGAAGCTAGGCCTTGGACCACCATGGTCTGTCGCGCCGATGAACTGATGAACAACGTTTTTTGTAAATTTTTTAGAGTGATCGGGCCCGAGTGGTGTCCATGTAAATAAAAATTTTTCACCTAAATTCTTCAATAGGAGATACATACATGTTACATGTTTAATATGTGTCTCCTAATTATAAGGGGTACCCATGTACATTAAAATCACTGAGCCCTGCGGCTCGAGGGGTGGACATGTAAATTTTTTAAAAATAGTTCGATTTTCTATTTATTTTAAACACATGTGTATCACTGATGGACATAACTTATGGAAATTTTTTGGGGTGAACGGGCCCTAAGCTCAAGTGGCGCGGTTCTAAAAACTGTCTAGCAGATGTAATTTGGTCTTCTTTGGGGCACCTGCCCAGACAATAAAGTTGTATTCAAGTTTAGGGCGAATATATGTCTTGCACCGTTTTTGAAAACCTAAACATTTCGCGAAGGCGAATAGGCTTGTTGTTGACGCACATACCGAGAATTGTGAGTTATTCAATTTCTTCGATGCAAGATCTATTCATGGATAAAAGTTGGGCGCTTAAATTACACTTGGACGATAAAAGACAGCATTTCGTTTTGAAAGCGTTAAATTCAACTCTGTTATGTAGTCCCTACCTTGTTATGCTGTCAAGGTCAGAATTTAATATTCTTAACATGGCGTGCAGAAAGCGTGAAATCATATCAAAAGCTAAGAGTTCTGCAGTCAGCGAAAGTTTGGATTGGATTAGAAGTGGCGGATAGGAGATCATTAATGAAAATCAGAAAAATTGTCGGAGACAAAACAGAGCCTTAAAGGAACACCGGCGTATATGCGATGGACATTGTATTTGAAACCGTCCAATACGACCTAGATTGAACGATCAGAAAGGTAGTTACTAGTCGAATCGAGCAGTGACAGTTCCATAGGCATTCATTTTCGACAAAAGAGCTTGATCCCAGACTTTGTAAAATGCCTTGGAAATATCGAGTGCAATAACTTCGCTTTCACCAAATTTGTGAAAAGACTGGTTCAGTTTTCAGTAAGATAACCCATCAGGTCACTTGTAGAACGTTGCCTATGAAAATCGTACTGCTGGTCGCTTAGGCGTATTGCATAAGCTTCCGATTGATCATCGTTTACATGACCTTAGAAAGTATGGATGTTAGCCACGGTACGAGGAAAGAGATGACGGTTCGTCTTTTTTAGAAACAGGCTGAATAAAGGCTGTTTTTCAATTCCTAGTGACAACTCCAGAAGAATAAGAGAAATAGAAAAGCCTTCGCAGTGGCAATGCGAACGTTGAAGAACACCTTTTCCAAACATATAGTCCAAATATGAATGTTGAGAACATTTAATACTCAAGCCACTTGACCAGTACGAAAGTAAATCTGTCCCAAAGAAAGGAAACAAAGACAATTACAAAGGAAAGTCGAAAAATTCGGAGAAACAGCAAAAATTGTTTTGTTCGTTATGTTCGCGGCGGGAAAATTTGGAAAACGATAAATTGGATATATTTTGAGGAAATAACTCTATTGAATGTTTTCGGTGAAATGAAAACATTGGAAAAATTCATTCCAGCCTAACTTAAAATAAAATTAAATTTGTGTTGATTCGCGATCTGTCCAGCAAAAGTCGTTATTTCATTTCTGTTTCAATAGATTCCAATTGTTTGGGTTACGTGCGCAAATGTCATTTGAAAGCTTCTTCTTTGATTTTGTGGGCAAAAAGATCTCCAAAAGACCACAAAAGACCCCGAAAAGAATCACAAAAAGACCTCCGAAAGTCCCTCAAAATCCCCAAAAGAACCCCAAAAGACCCTAAAAGACCCAAAATTACAAAATGTAACACAATGATGTGACTAATACTGTGACTCGATATCGCAAAACAAATAGCTTTTCACAAGTTCACAAAACGATTACAAACAAATTTATTGAAAGTGGGACAGAACAACGTCTGTCTGTCGGGTCAGCTAGTACTTTATAAATACTTTTACATGACACAATATTTTTGAAAAGTGCCATGGTTTCACAAATTCTTAAATGGGCGAAAAAAATTATATTTATTAAATAAAAAAACAACCCATAAAAATACAATTTTTCATGTAAATTCTCTAATTCTCTAATAGGAATAGGTATGTGTTAAAATTTGAAGAGAATCGAGCTAATTTTTAAAAAATTTATTTGGGCACCCTCGGAACTCAGGGCCTCACTCTAAATACTTTACAAAAAGTGTTGTCTATCGGAGATACACATGTGTATTCAATTTGAAGAAAATCGGGTTAATTTTTTTAAAAAAAGTTATGGGGCCCCACGAACCCGGGCCCGGGGTCTCCAAATTTTTAACAAAAAGTGTTGTCTATCGGAGGTACACATGTGTATTAAATTTGAAGAAAATCGGGTTAATTTTTTTAAAAAAAGTTATGGGGCCTCACGAACCCGGGCCCGGGGTCTCCAAATTTTTTACAAAAAGTGTGGTCTATCGGAGGTACACATGTGTATTCAATTTGAAGAAAATCGGGTTAATTTTTTTAAAAAAAGTGATGGGGCCCCACGAACCCGGGCCCGGGGTCTCCAAATTTTTTACAAAAAGAATTGTCTATCGGAGGTACACATGTGTATTCAATTTGAAGAAAATCGGGTTAATTTTTTTTAAAAAAATTAATGGGGCCCCACGAACCCGGGCCCGGAGTCTCCAAATTTTTTACAAAAAGTATTGTCTATCGGAGGTACACATGTGTATTAAATTTGAAGAAAATCGGGTTAATTTTTTTAAAAAAAGTTATGGGGCCCCACGAACCCGAGCCCGAGGTCACCAAATTTTTTTTTAACAAAAGAAAATCGAGTAAAATTTTGTAAAATATTTGTAGGGGAGCCCCCCAACCCTGTGGCCCAAGGGGCCTCGGATTTTAATAGAAAGTGTCTCCGGAAATACACATTTGTGCGAAATTTCAATAAAATCGGGCGTTGGGAAGTGGGTTAAAAATTTATCGCAAGATTCCACGACAGACGTCCGACTGCCGACCGACTGCCGACCGACATCCGTGCCACGGGAAAGTGAAGTTAATATAGAGAATTTAAAAATAAATAACACCAATATGGTTTTAATTTTATTCTGATTTGATTAACACGTCTAGCATTTTCGCACTCACCCTGTATTTTCTACTGCTGCGTCTTTTTTCAACAAAAACTTTCAATCGAAATAATAAGCGATACATTTGTATCGGTAATTACTGCGGATTCATCTAAAAGATATTTCTATGCAAATGAGTTTGACAAAGAACGGTGGTTTGACAAGAGCATAAAAATAAAACACTCGAATCGAGAATGAATTGAATAAAAGTTAAGTATAACATATTTACCAGTTTATAATTATAATAATCTTTTTTTCACAAGGTCGTTTTATCGGTTTTTTTTAATTATTTATTTTAATAAATATTTTTTTTAAATTTAAGACGCCCCTTTTATGCCCAGACACTGCGTTGGCTTGGGAATATGTCTGAAAATTGGAGAAGAGGCATTCTGTGCCCCAAACATAAGAAAGAATATATATCACAACGTACAGCAATTATCGTAGTATCACGCATAATATTTTCTCCTCTATCAAATATAATATAATAAGCAGGTAATGTTGGTTTGTGTGTAGGAGGTAATATTTGAAACTACTACACCGGTTTCAAAAATTCTTTCATCACCAGTATAACACCATGTTAAGCACTATATATCCTGTTTTAATAAAATGGTCTTTCGTGGCGACCAACGGTAAGAGCTTTCCATAGAAAACTTATAGAACTCAAAAAGATGACATAACTCTATATGTTATGGTTAATACACAAATTGGTTAAAATATGACTAAAAAAATATTTAAAATTGAAGCGGCATTATAATGACTGTGTGCTGTGCTCGGCACTGTTAGCTGCCCTGCTTTCTGTGCTGTGTTTTGTACGAACATTACGCCATATAGCGGCATCATAATGAAAATTTTTTACAAAAAGTAAATTTTTACATCGGAGATATAAAGGGTTATCCATTTTGCGGTTTCAAAAGTAAACGTAAATAAAACACATATAAAATATTTTTTATCATGATATTTCTTTTTTATTATAAAGTTTGAACGTTGACATTATGTGTGAAACACTACATCATTTAAATGACCACCACGCGAATTGTTGCAAGCATCAATTCTTTTGAGGTAATTTTTGACCACTTTTTGACACATATTGGGCGGTATCTCAGCCATAACTTGACGAATATTGGTTTTTAAGTGCTCAAGAGTTAAAGGTTTATCTGCATAAACACGGTCTTTCGCGTAGCCCCACAAAAAAAAGTCAAGCGGTGTCAAATCGCATGATCTTGGTGGCCAGTTGATATCGCCACGACGAGAAATTACGCGGCCAGGAAATGTCTCTTGCAATAAAGCCATATTCGCTCGAGTTGTGTGGCATGTGGCACCGTCTTGTTGAAACCACATATTTTCTAAGTCGTATTCTTCAATAGCAGGCAAAAAAAAGTCGGTTAGCCTCCGAATTGACGGTGACAGTCGTTCCATTGTCGTTTTCGAAGAAGTAAGGTCCAATCACACCTCCGGACCAAAGAGCGCACCAAGCAGTGACTTTTTGTGAATGTAATGGCCTCTCTTCAATTACTTAAGGATTCTCAGAACCCCAAATACGACAATTTTGTTTGTTAACATACCCACCGAGTGAGAAATGTGCTTCGTCGCTGAAGAATATTTTGTTCGAAAAATCGCCGTCCACCGCCTGTTGTTCAAGCACCCATTCGACGTATCTACGACGTTGTGAATGGTCAGCTGGCTTCAGTTGTTGTGTGAGCTGGATTTTATATGGATGCAGGTGTAGATCCAAATGCAAAATACGCCATAATGTGCCGTAAGACAGTCCTAATTCCTGAGAACGACGAGGAATCGACACATTCGGGTCTTCGGCAACACTTTCACTTACAGCAGCGATATTTTCAGTGGTACGAGCGAAACGATGATGCACAGGCCTTACAATATCTGTAACCGATCCAGTCTCTTATAATTTCTTCACAATTTTGCCAATTGCTTGCGTAGTTGGACGATTATGTAAACCATAATCTTCTCTTAAAGCATGATATGTGGCTGTGGCAGAATCACCATTTTTGTAGTAGGTTTTTACAATTTTCAAGCGTTGTGCGATAGTTAAGCGATCCATTTTCGTAAATGTCAGACTTTCAACTGAAAAAAAAAATTGTTTTAACCACTTAGTTTGACAGATGTCGAATTCCAGCCCTATACTTTTGAAACCGCGAAATGGATAACCGTGTACATGTATATTAAATTTAAAGAAAATCGGGTTAATTTTTAAGAAAATTATAAGGGCACCCCTCGGCCTCGGGGGTCCTCGGACCCCAAATTTTAATAGAAAGTGTTGTCTCCGGAAATACACATGTGTGCAAAATTTCAATAAAATGGGGCTTTGGGAAGTGTGTTGAAAATTTATCGCAAGATTAAACGAAAAAAACTGACCAACCGACCGACAAACTGACGTGCCACGGGCAAGCGAAGTTAATATAGAGAATTTAAAAACGAATGTCTTTTGGTTTGTAATACGACACTAAAACTGAAAAACTACACAGCCGATTGAGCTAAAACTTTCACAGAATATGCGTCTTAACAAAATCGCGGCAAGCCACATATTGCGAATACGATCCCATATTCGGCGCTTTGTTTAAGTTTAGTACCCCGTCCGTGGTAGTAAGGCCAAGACGGGAATTCATGTGTGCGGGTAGCATGGCGCCCGGGAACATCAAGTCAAAAATAAAAATGAAGAATTTGGAATTGAAATAATAGATAATACAGTTATGTTTTTAATGTCATTTTTTTTTTTAATTTAAGCATTTGTTTTTATAAACACCCATACACCGACTTGACCAAGAAATTAAGAGCCCGCTGAATCATTGCGGGCGGAATGTTCTTGATCTATCGCTTTAGCAATCTTTTAAGTTGCGCAATATTATCAACTCTATATTCTGCCAAAAGTAACTTCAAGTAGAACCCCAAGAAATAATCACATGGTGCTAAGTCAGGTGATAAAGGAGTCCATAAATTAGAATGAACAAATGATGTGTTGTTGTGTTGAAGAAATGCAAGTGTTTTCTTTGCCGTATGTGATGGAGCCGAGTCTTGGTGGAATGTCGAGTTGCCACTTGGATATTAACGTTTCGAGTCTTTGATAAGTGGTTGCTTAGACAGTTGCTTATGTAGTAATCTGCATTTGTTTTAGTACCTGGCTCAACGATAGTGGGTATTGTGGTGCCAAAATAAGATATTCCTATAAAGACAGTTTTGTAAAGGGAACTAATTCCGCCATAGTGTGGTGCCTTTTGTTGATTGTTGGCACAGACATGTTGTGACGATTCGGCTTCTTCAAAAGCCTTAGTTCCAATTTTTTTATTGTAAGACTCCAACAGTTGTTTTAAAATGTTTGGTCAGATGTTACTGCGTAGGTGGTTGCGGTTTGCTTACTTTTTTCGCAAATTTGATGGTTGGTAGTTTTGGCGGGGGTGGGTACGTTATTAGAGGCATACTAATATTTTCATGGCAAGGCAATGCCGGACACTCAACTAGTATTATTTATAAAGAACAAAAGCAGAAATATCTGGCGTTTCTCGGTTGCCCTATCGCACTGACCACCATCCAATTGACTACCAAACTGCTGAACACCCACCTACTGACCCAGCACCAACTGACTCTCTACACCCAATTGCCCCCCTACAACAATCGACCACCTCAGCCACCCAAAAACTCTAAGTCGACGCTAATATCGGCATAAAAACACAAACTTACTTCGAAATTTATACATAAGAGACGTTTGGTTGGTTTTTTTAATATTTGATTTTGGTTTTGTTTTATACGTTAAGTAACAAAAAGTTTTTTTTTGCGAAAATATACTTATAACTCCTTGCACACAACAGTGAAGCATCTTAAAAAATTTAACTAATGCGATCAACGGTGTGGATTTGCATAAAAGACAAACAAACAAACAAACATGCTTTCAAATTTATATATGTACTTACTACCTTCATTTTGATGTATGTCCTGCAGATTTATTCCTTATTTTTTCTATTTTTTTTTGGTATAAATTAAGGGAAAGAATATTGATGGACTACCCTCCACGGAAAAAGCTACACAGGCAAAGGTATCTTAAAGCTCGTATCCATCAGTGCACATTTATTCAAAGTCAATAAAAATTTTACGATTCTCTGAAGAATATAGTAAGGATATCGAATGCCTCCTACTTTGTCCAGTCGAATGGTGCTTTCGTGTGTGTTTAGTTCTTAAACGATGTCAGATAGTGATTGAGAGTGCGATTGGTTTATGACCAAAAGGATAGGCGGTAACCGGAAAATGGAACTGAATTCATTGAAATAAAGTTTATATTTAAGATCCAAATGCATCAAGATGGATATATACGTTGACACAATTCTTAAATCCAAAAAGAAACCTGAATTTTTCGTAAGCCGAACATGTTGTCGATACTTATTGTGAGGCTATAATTAGAAATGTCTATGGAAACATATTTTAATGTTCTACTACCTAACTAAATACATCTAAACCAGTGCTAATATGATTCTTTTTTGTGTCCCTTAAAAATTGTCTAACAAACTAAAATCAACGAAACGAGACAACTGGCGAGTGAATCCACGCTTACCAATACGAATATTCCATCGATCGATTTAATTGTACGTGATAAGTCCTTGCAATTCTATTGATACTATATAGCGAGTCGAGCATTTGAGATTTCTACCTGCTTTCTTAATTTCGTCTTAATGCAGAAGTTACAGAATTTTTTCTATGGAGAATTTTTCAAGAGTGGTAGAATCTGTTTTAAAAAACAGATAAATACTATCATCGTTTTAAGGGGATTTTTGGGTTTTCTAGTATGCGCAATGGGGATGTATTTGTGTAGAGGCTTTCCATGATCGGCTATTTCTCTTAGGCACCGATAGTGGTAGTATTATGTAGAGTAATTGGGAGCCAGATCGTAAGGAGTAAACTTCCTAGTATTTTTGGCAATGTCAAATATGTAGTAATTTCAATGAAGCTATTGTCGTTAGCGCACATAGCGATAATTGCGGGTTTTTCGGTTTGAATTCAACTGTTTTCGTCAAACATATTTTCAAAGATTGTCCCAAGTGTATATTTAGCGTAAGTTATAACTAGTGAAATTATGTAAGAAACATTGGAGTCTACCTGCATATCACTCAGTTCCACAAATGCTAGTCTGTGGACAATAACATGAACGTATGCAGCGAACGGATTTATGCTCAGTCCACATATGTTGATGTAATCCAATCTGAAATCACACATCACAATACACTAACTAGAATTTTTTCTTTCATTTCAATAACCTAAATTGTAGGACATTTCTTTTCTATTTTCATACCTTAGGTCAGGTTAAGGTGGCTGTTAGTGAAACCGTCACACTTAGACCAGCAATTATCCATTGTGATACCACACGGACCAGGAAACCCAAATTAGAGATTCGTATGAAGTGTATGAGACTGCTAATGTCTAATGTTGATAAGGTCATAAGTGTCGTTGTAGAAGGAAGCTGCCATCGTTTCTTCCCCCAGCGGTGCTTAAGAGAAATAGCCAGCTGCATGCCACCTCTCTTTGAATTCAAACGCAATAATCGTGGCACTCTAAATGCTCATCAGTTTACCTCAAGCTCATCTTCGGAAGTACAGTTATGTTCAGGGATTGCCAAGCACTAACAACCACAGGCATTCAAAACACAAGCTCATAGACATCTCCTCTTTTCTCCTCCTATTTCTTAACTCCCACGCTGTGCCAGGCATATAGCATTTTAAGGGTGCGAACTCCTTTAAGCGTGCGGGAGTTATAAAAAAAATATGAGTGCTGGACAAGTACAGAGACGATGGATAATGGTCCTCCTCATCCATGCAGCTTCTACAGAAGTCATTCGAGAAGACTCCAAGTCTTGCTGCATGCTTGCCTATGAGACAGTGTCCAGTGATGACACCTAGAATAGCACCGATGTGCGATCTTTTTTGAGAGATCAAACACTTGAACGTTTCGGATCCAGCCTGGGCCAGATCTGTTTTGTCGCTATGCAGGTTGTACCGTTTGACCACCTACGGTTAGTTTTTTCATTAGCATCCCGCTTTAATATGAGCTTACATGTAGCGATTGGTATGCCTAGAGAACCGCATATTCAGGTAAGATGGGTAGTGTAGTTCCTTGTTTGGCGAGTTCGTCAGCCATACAGTTACCCAGAATTTCTCTGTGCACCGGCACCTAACACAGGTGGATATTGAACTACGCCGCCATCTCCATGAGAGATGATGGGCAGTTTAGGGCAAAAATTGAATTTGTGTAGACTGATTCCAGGGTTTTCAGAACAGCTTGGCTATCCGTGAATATATGGATATCCTTAGCGGATTTGACGTTTCTCTTCAGCCAAGATAAGGCTTCACTGATCGCCATAATTTCAGCCTGAAAAACACTACAGTGATTTGGAAGACGGAAAGAGAGGCTACGTTTTAGCTCTTTTGAGAAAACACCTCCGCCGACTCTGTCGTCAGTTTTTGACCCCTCTGTGTAAAAATGAATTTGTTCAGGAATGAATTGAAGGGGAAGCTGACCTGTAAGTTGAAATGGAGTTATGGAGTAGTGTGGTCTATGTTGTCTGGGTTCCTGACTAAATACAGAATAGAGGAGTGTGCGATTTCATTTCTAGACCACTGGAAATTAAGGCGAAGGCAAGTAGCTAGCCTGCAGAAAATTTCGAGTGGTGTAAGGTCGAACAGAATGTTTAGTGCGGCGGAGGGGGTTGCCAATGAGTTATATGGGGTTGAAGACCTCATCTGCTACCAATGGCTTTTTTGCATGAGAAGAGTGCCACAGTGGCTTTACGAACTCTTTCTATATGTTTGGTTTCCAGCTTAGCTTTCAGTCCAGAATAGAAGCCAAATAGTTGGCTTTATCAGAGAATGCTAAGCTTTTACCGTTTATAGAAGGAAGGTTAATATGTGGAACTTTATATTTTCTGGTAAATAGGTGTGAGGATTACCCCTAAACCACAGCGATCTGCCCAGCAAGTTAGCTTGTTGAGAGCATTTTGCAGGAGTTCTTTTAAGGTATTCGGATGTTTTCCATGTAATCGTCACCCGCATACGCGATTACTCTGCAGCCTCATCTCTTTGGCATACCAGCAACTATTCAACGATAAGTTCCATATAAGGGGGGACAGGACTCCACATTATGGCGTTCCTCTGGCGACATATTTTCAGGCAGACGACACGCCCAGTTTGGAATTACTAATACAACTTGTGAGCTGAAGATTATTCAATTCTCCAAGCGAGTTATCCATCCTCAAAGTCGACAGTGCATCCGTAATCGCAGATGTTTTGAAGTTTTTATGAGCGCCTTCAATATCTAGGAATACTACCATTGTATACTTCTTGTAGTGGAGGGAATGTTCAATAGAACGTACCAGTGTATGCAGAGCTGTTTCTTCAGAGTTGCATTTACAATACGCGTGCTGATCTGTAGACAGGATTCTTTTATCAATGCGTGTGCGTATGTAGATATCGATCAGTCTATCCAAAGTCTTTAACAGGACTGATGATAGACTGAATGGTCTGAGATCCTTTGGACTAACATGCGAGCATTTGCCGGCTTTGGGTATGTAAACCACGTTTACTTCTCTCCATAAAACTGTAATGTGGAAACAACTCTTAAAAATTATTTCTAGTAAAGGAAGGATAATATCCGAAGTCCTTTGCAGCTCGGCTGGAATTATGCCATCAGGTCCTGCAGTCTTCTATGGTTTGAAGCTTGAAGCCCAACGCAGTTTGTCCTTATTTATCAGATCATTGGATATGGTTGTACGAGTGTCTGTCCTGTCACGGCTGACATTACTTAAAACATGGGAGCTGCCCGTAAAGTTTGTGTCTTAAAGCAGATTGAGCGATTCTTCGCTTGAGGTAGTCCACGAGGCGTCTGGGGTTTTCAAGCAGCTCGCCATTATTGTATTGGTTGCGATGATTTTTCTTAGCCTAGATGCATCAGAAGATTCTTCGGTGATACCACAGAAGAGTCTGCAAGAAGAGAGCTTGGCTGTCCTTAATACTTTTGTCAGTCCAGTCTAGAATTCTTTTATTGAGAGAGTCAGTGACAATCTCCAATGACAACACTTCCTATTAAAAATTTTTTAATTTTTCTTCAAAATTAACCCGATTTTATAAAAAATTTACACAAATGTGTATCTCCGATTAGATAAATTACATGAAAAATTTTAACTTTCATGGGTTGTTTTTATTATTTACAAATTTTCTCTGATGTTCCCTTTTGCCATTCGTTTATATTAAAAAAACTATTTATGTATGGAATAATAGTCTTTGAGCTATAATATTTAATTTGCACAAAACAAATTTCCATATAATAAAGGAGAAGCCACAAGGTAAAATAAATTCTCAGTTTATAAATAAAATAAATTCTGCATAACAGAAATTCATATTGCACACCCATAAGGCGGGACTTTTCTTATCCTCGACTATAAATCAAAAAGTTTCCTAAATTTGCATTAAACTTTAATTCACAAGACGACTGACTTCTATATCAAATTGCCTACATAAAGTGGATTTGCAACCCACCTACAAATGGATAGTGAACAGGTTATAGGATCATAAAGTTCCCATTGAGTTGAAGATTTCTCCTGAAAATGGAAAATCTACTTTATCCTTGTTGCTTCCTGTCGTTTGTGTCAATATTAGTCAGAATGAAAGACGAAATGTGCTCCTAGCGGCTTTTGTTCAGCATTAACAATAATGAATTTGTTTATTTGCCCATTGGGACTAAGTTCTCCTTCATCAGAGATAACATTCGAATGTTGTGGCTGTTGTTGATTCTCAGTGAAACAACCGCTTAGAGCAAATTCCCTTGATAAACAACGATTGTTAAGAATAATTGCTATTACCTTTTTGAGGGTCATCATCCAACTGTCGAATGTTCATTTTGTCATTAAAGCAATTTGCAGAATGGAGCAAAATCCCAATTGAAAAGAAGATGTACGCATTGAGAGCAAAGTTGTTAATTCAATGTAAGGAGAGGAGAAGCTTCTTGTTGAATCGTAGCCCATAACTGTCCGACAGTGACTGGGAGAAAAGCAGTCTACTTTCGAGCAGAGAATCATCAAACCATATCCATGTTGGCTTAACTTTTCAGAGGTAAAATGAAATTTACACATATGAGTACATATGCATATCTAATTAGAATCGCCTTTTGCAACCAGCAGACTAACCGAGCACATTGTCTTCTGAATAAAGCGACAAGAAATATACTGGATAATAAAATGTTTGTCCACATTTGTTTTTGTTGTCGTGGTCTTTCAATTATTGTAATTGGAATTTTCATTGCTAAATACAAAATTACAACTAACGAGTGCCTTTGTATGAATTAAAAATCTTTATTTGTCTGATACAGATTACTTGATTTGTTTTGTAAAATGAATGAATTAAGTAGTTACTTTATGTTGGCTACATAAACAATCGTCTAAGCACTAAGAGCTAAAAATGTGGAATCACAAAAAATGCATACATACTGAAAAATTCAAAAAAATTCAAATACGCCATAAAAGCTAATAAATAGTCGCCCAAAGTCTAAGTGATCACCAATATTAAAGGTTATTTTTAAATTCTCTATATTAACTTCGCTTTCTCGTGGCACGTTGTCGGTCGCTCGATCGGTCGGTCGGTCGGTTTGTCGTGGATTCTTGGGATCAATTTCTAACCCACTTCCCAAAGCCCGATTTTATTGAAATTTTGCACACATATGTATTTCCGGAGAAAACTTTTTCTATTTGGGGCCTTAATGCTTTTTCAGTCCAGTCTAGAAATCTTTTGTTGATAGAGTCAGTGACATGAGTAAAATCTAACACTTCTTGTCTAATCCTGGCTTCGAAGGTTAGTTCATTACCAATATTGACTACAGTTAATTCAATTTCATTTCTTTCAAGTAAATTTTTTTAATTAATTTCATTTCGCATCAGTGACATTGTTTCTTCATAAGTAATTAAATTTTTTAAATTGGTTGATGGAATATTCTGTTTGTCGGTGGTCGGTTTGTCGTGGAATCCACTTCCCAAAGCCCGATTTTTTTGAAATTTTGCACATATGTGTATTTCCGGAGACAACACTTTCTATTAAAAGTGCCTCAGGGCCTTTTTTTCTTTAAATTTTATACGCATGCGTATCTCCGATGGACAACATTTTTAGTAAAATTGGAGACCCGAGGTCTAGGGCCCCATAAAAATTTTTCAAAAAAATTAACCCGATTTTCTTTAAAATGTATACACAATTTTTGTAAAGTTTTTGGAGTGATCGGGGCCTGAAGCCCGAGTGGTGCCTATGAAAATTTTTTAAAAATATTTTTTATATATAAATCTTTTAAAATTAGCCTGATTTTCTTCAAATTTTAAACACATGGGTATATCCGATGGACAAAACTTTTTGTACAATTTTTGGAGTGACCTGGCCCTGAGCGCTCTGAGGCCCATATATATTTTTTTTTAAAACTAGCCCGATTTTCTGCAAATTTTCAACACATGTGTAACTCCGATGACTACACTTCCTACTGAAATTTGGATGTTATCGGGCCCCAAGGTTGGGGGCTCCCATACAAATTTTTTACTCATGTGTATCTCCGGTGACAACAGTTTTTGTAAAAAAGGGTCTCTAATATTAATTTTTTTTTAAATTAACCCGGTTTAAACTTTGCAAACATATGTATCGCCTTTTAGAGAATTTACATGAACAATTTTAATTTTTATGGGTTGTTTTTTTTGTATATTAGGTTAAGTTAAGTTAAGGTGACTGTCAGTGAAAACCGACACACTTAGAGCAGCAATGGTCCATTGTGATACCACACGGATCAGGAAAAATTCCATCAACCTACTCGATGAACCAATCAGAGCTTCGTAGGAGATCATTAGTATTGTAGTAGAAGAATATATGAAGCTTACGTTTTTTGATAGAGAGGGCTGGAAAAGTACAGAGAAGATGGATAATGGTCTTCTCTTCCTCCTTCCCATCTATGTAGCTTATGCAGAAATTATTCGATAACACTCCAAGTCTTACTGCATGCTTGCCTATGAGATGTCCAGTGATGACACCTACAATAGCATCGATGTGCGTCTTTTTTGAGAGATCAGACACTTTGAGCGTTTCGAATCCAGCTTCCAGATCTGTTTTGTCGCTATGCAAGTTGTACCGTTTGACCACCTTAAGTTAGTTTCAGACAGACGATACGCCCAATTTTTCCTTTAAATCACATTGGAAGTTTAACTAAGTACCAGTGTTAAAGCCCTGGTAACGCTTCCTACTGTTGTAGCGTGTAAATCACGTCGGGGTCACCAATGTTTAGGGGAATTCTACTTTGAATTCCGGATTGCCTTGCTTGACGCCTAAAGTTCGTCAGGCACATAACCCTTGACGATTTGAGGAGGATGTTCCGGTAAATAAATCAGTACAACAACGTTTATTCGTAAAGCTGTTTATTAGTTGCTCCTTACCGCTGGTGGTGGAAGCAATGAATATGAAGAAAAAAAGGTCGGTCACCTTAATTATATTAATTTATACTAATTGGCGCAGCCAAATATCCACAAAATACCTTTTAACCAGAACGCTGACGTTAAATTTTTTATTATCTCTCTGTACGTGACTAGCGAATTTAGCAAAAACGCCGCAGACACCTGTGCCCATGCCAAGAGGATGCAATTCGATCCTCTCAGCATTGGGCAGCTAGAACAACACTATATAGTCCGATAAGATTTGTTTGCGGTCGCGCACACAACTGTGTGTATGTGCTGATGGAAAGATATTTTATGGGAGCACTTATGAATTTGATATAATTTAATTTTGAAAACTTAAAACTAAGACTTAAAGCTAACATATAAAGTTAGGGGGGATGGCGGAGGAGATCGAAAACGGTAAGGTTTAAGTTAACCTTTCGCAGCATACGGGAGAATGGTTCGTTAGAGCCGTACATGGTGCGGTGTGTCGGTAGATAGAAGAGAGGCGGGCATCGTAGATTACGAGGGTTAGTATTAAAGAAAATCGAGTTGTATAGAGACGCTTAGTCGAAGGAGCCTTAGAGGAGACGATGTATGAAAAGAATGTCAGCTATATCTCTGCGTTCTTCTAGGGTTTTCAAGTTTATGAGGTTGAGGCGGTCTTGGTAGGGAGGCAGTATAAGATGATTGTTCCAAGGTAGACCTCAAGGAGCAAATCGGAGAAATCGACGTTGGATACTCTCGATTCTGGACGCACGAACTTGATGACTCGAGGGAACGGACACATGTGATGTAGAGGGATCTGGTCACGTAAGGGTTGGAAAATTCTTTGGACCACCGTTTGACAAACCCAAGTGATGAGTTGGCTTTAAGAATTATTTCATCAATATGAGAACGGAAGTTCAGTTCCGAGTCGCACAATATGCACGCGGGATATGGGTTGACCGTAGAGTAGGTAATGTCTGGGAGGGGGCTTGTTGCACTTACGTGATAGGATAATAGATTGACATTTTGAGATATTGAGATCTAAGCAATTTTTAAGGCACCATTTTCTAGGTCTTGTTGAAGGAGATAGGCGTTTTGTGAACCAGAAATTGTCAGTAAGGTCTTTTAGGTATAGTATAGATCTTTTTCTCAGCAATACACAGTGTGCATGGAACGTTTAAAAGGAAAAACTCCTATCTGAACATAAATGAATTGAGCGCAGAACATTTTACAGTACCGTACCGTTGTTTAGCCAAAACTCTTATCAAACAAAGAAAATGCACGTCTTTTCTAATTTACAATGATTAAGCCAAGTGAAGTTAGTTGTGTGTTAACATTCATGATTTTTTCATTTTTTTGGGTTTACATGTGCAAGTACGATGAACAAAATGTTTACACGTGCAAGTTCGATTTAAGAAAAATGTTTACACGTGCAAGTTAACAAGAAAAATAGACAGGGGGGGTCGACGAACAGGGGATTATTGTTAATAGAGCAATTATTCAACACGGTAAGCGGAAGCGCACGGTTGAATGTTGAACGACAAAAAATACGGATGGATAGGAATGTGTAATGTGAAAAATAATTTTCATTGTGCTGTTTCCTAACACTTTGAAACAAGGCAAATATGAGAAGAATACATAATACATTTTTAATTATAAAATCCAAAAAAAACCAAGAAAATTACAATAATCTTAGCGTAGTGTGTGTGACACTATTCTGCATTTGTTATTTCTTTTTTTTTCGCTATCCCAAGCATTGATGTGTAGCTCACTCTCAAGGGTCCGACCCATAGAATCCGTTGCGCGGACGTATGCGCAACTGACAGATCGAGTAAATACACGTGTTCTTATGAGAGGTGTCCCATAGAAAAAGCATGTGACGGAAGCGACGCAAAAAGTTTACCAACTTTTAACTTTTCTCTCCGACAAATGATTTGACAGTGCTGTCACAACAGTTTGAAGTTTATTTTGCCCACTAGCATATCCAGACTAGAGGACTGACTTTTTTCATCAGAAGAGATAATGCAGTCGTAACATAATGCATAAGTAACAAAATACACTCAGAGAAAAATCCCATAAAATAAATATGATTTCATATTGCTTCAATAGTTTTTAACTATTGTTATTTGTCAATAGGATCAATACCTTTAAAACAATTATTTGCAAAGTATTGAATTAATACCGGTTTTGTACTATTATTTTGATGGTATTACCATTTTGAATAAATATGACGTACTTTAAATTTTTAATTGTATATACTATAATTTCAATACCATGCATCATGTTACTTTAAAAAGACAAACCCTATTACAATATAATGGGGTGACTGTTAAAATAAAAGGATAGTCGTATCGAAATGGCTTATTTAATTTTAATAGTGGACATTATTACTTTAATGGGGCAAATCCTATTGTAATATAAGTAATAGGGATTACTATTAAAACAAAAAGATAGTCGTATTTAAATAGCTTATTTTATTGTAATAGTGGACCATTTTACTTTAATAGGGCAAACCCTATTTCAATATAATAGGGTAACTATTAAAACAAAAGTATATTCGTATTGAACAGGCTAATAGTATATTTAACGGTATATTTAACAGTATGTTTATTCTTAGTTAAATATCATATTATGTACTTTGATATACAAACCCTAGAAAATAAAAATCAGGTAACACTAAAAATAAAACAATCAAAAAAATATGTTTTAAAAATGTTTTATTTATTACTATCTATATAATTATTTTTAATTAAACATTGAAAACTAAAGATCAATATATTTCATTTTGCTTTATTTTTCACATTTTACTTACTATATACGTATACATTGTTTTATAAATTTTTTATCCTAAAGGCCTTTATCCCATTATTAAGTAGATGTAAGTGAATTGGCGGACCGTCAAACTCAAGAACGTTGTTTAAAGAAAATAAATCCATATGTTTATCTACTATATACGATTGGTAATGTTCACTAAAATAATTAATATGCCACTGTTTGCAAATAAAGTAGAGATCTGACTTATGTATAATAATCTTCTCAATTTCAAAAAGTAAAACGGATTGGTTTTCATATTTTGTTAAATAAAAATTTTGCTTATAAAGTTTTCCCCTGAATTTTACACTCTTTGCGCATGGTGCTTCTGATAAGTTTATAGTTAACTTTTCATAATTTATTTGTGGATAAAGAAAAAGAAGATTACAAACATATATATATTTTTCTTCACAAATTAAATCTTTTTCAAAAAAATGTTGTGTAGCTAGTAAATGGGAAAACTTAAGTCCCGCTTGCATAGCAAGCGTAAATGAAATGTTAACTCTTGAGTTTGTAACTTTTGCTGCAATTTTATGTTGTTTGTGAAATGCTTCAAATCGCATACACCACAGGTTTTTTAAGGGTCCACATTTGCGGATTGCACTTGGATAATGTAGTAGAAAGTGGAACTTTGGTTTTAAAGGCTCGTTAAATAATTCCATATATAATAAATTGTGTTTCGATACTAAATGTTCCAGTGATTTTATTTGAAAATTACTTACATTTGATAACAAAACTATGTCAATTATTTTAATTAAAACTATTAAAAACTTCCACACCTTATCGTCTTCGGGCACTAAGTCTCCTATCATTAAAGGTAAAAAATTTAAAAAAGTCATAGTTTCACGAGCAGTCATTTTCAAATTACATAATTTCAATGCTGACAATACTATAGGTGGAGACATGTTACCTATTTCAGTTTCTCCGTAGTTGAACAATTGTTTTCTATTGTTTAATGCCTCTAGTGAAAAATATTTACAGTTTTCGATAAAGTGTAATAAAATTTTTGTTACATCATATTTGCAAACACCTTCAAAAAGGTCATGCATTATGTCAAAATAAAAATTATTAACTACATGGAAAGATTCTATTTCATTGAAAGTACAGATTTCCTTAATTCCAGTTAATTTTTCATTGCTGATTACAACATCAGCTTCATAATTTTCTATGCTACGTAATGAATTCTTATATTCTATTACATCTTTTTTTGTTTCAAGTTTACTTCTTTTACATGCTCTACAGAAGTATGATGAATTAAAACTGTTAGAAAATCCTAAGTAAGTATTAAGGCCCAAATTATCTCCAAGAACGAATGCTAGAATAAAATGAATGTGATAAGTTTTATTATCTACCTCAATTTCTAACCCATCGCTTTCTAACTTTTTAATTCGATTAATAAAAGGTTTAACTGAAAAAAAGTTTCCGAACGAAGATCGATCTTTCGTTTTAAAGAAACCGGCAACAAAAATGTTATTCAATTTTGATAGCTGTTGCTTAGGAATGGTTGGAAATGTATAATACACTCCACAAATCGACTGATCTTTCGCATGTGAGCCCAAGGGGTTGTCGATCCCAAAATCATCCAAAAATAAGACATAAGGAATTGCCAATATTCTATTAATATTAATCAGCTTATTTTTCCAAACGCTCCCGTTTATTAAATTAAAATATTTGCCCGTATTGCTGCTGTTTATAGTTTCCATATTTTGAAAAGTTTGTTTCAATATATTTTCAACCTCAAAATATTTTTTTATTTGAAATTCAAAAGGCATTATAACGCCAGTAACTTTATGTGTATCTAATGTTATAGAATTGTTAACAATAATTTCGGAAACTTCTTCGTTTATAGTATAATACAAGGGTTTTTGAAATAATCCTTTGGATTCTAATTCTTTGAGAAATTTATATTCAGTTTTGATAGATTTAAACGGATTTAAAAAGTTATTCAAAATATTTACAGCAGCGGCTCTATTTTCCATATTTTCAATAAGAGGTATAATTTCTTTTTGTACAACTTCGAAAATGGGATTAGTAACCTCGCTTTCTATTTGTTGTAAAATATTGGATACATTTTTTCGATTGAAATTATTATTGTTATGTAGTGACAATGCTAAAGTTAGTCCAGCAAATTTTTTTTCATTAAAACATTCGGTTATTTTGTGAGCGTTTTCTTGTGGTAAAAAAAGTGTTGGATTTGTGTAATTTTGTTCGTTGTTCTGCTTTGTTTCATTTAAGGGATGCCCACTTTTTGTTTCGTGATATAAACATTTTTTGCTTTTATAAATTTTGTTTTCGTGAACTCTTTCCATATGTCTTTGAAATGAATACAAATTTTTAAATTTCTGAAAGCATTTTTCTTCCACACATAAAAAATATTCAAGATGCTTAAAAAAATGTGATAATTTTATGTGTTCAATTAAAAGTTTACATAATAAATAGGTATCGGAGTTTTCCTGGCACAAAAAGCACTTCATTTTAAATGTAATTTAAAGATTTCACAGATTTAAATTTTTAAGTAATCTAAAATACTGCCTACATTTGGATTTGTTTCATTTTTAAAGTTATAAAAATAATTTTCTACGAAATCATAGACATTTCTTCCTTCTATGGGATATTTAAAATCCATAACGTGAAATAATTTAAAAGTTATGTCAAAACATTTTAAAAATGAATCAAATTTATATAGAATACCATCATAATATGAATAAAAACTATTTAAATCATCTTTTCTTTCGCCAATTGCTATAATAATAGGTTGAAAAGTTAATCCCTTTTCGTAATACTTATTTTTAAGCTGTTCCACTTTGTCTATGTATTGACTGACGGAAGTGCAATGCAAAATGCAGGATTCCTGGCAATCTATAATTGTAGGTTTCCATTTTGATCTTTTCCCCCCTTTTTTTCCAACTGCAAGGATGGGTGCTTTTAAGACGGCATGCAAAAGTAAAAAAATTATACAATCGCGTGAATCTGTAAATTAACAAGTGTATACAAACAAGTATAAAAAGAAATATAAAAAAATACTTACTGATATCGCTTCCCTTTTCCAAATCGTTTAAAAGGCTTTTCGATGCTCTGTCCTTAACCTTAATTTTTAGAAAAGGTACAATTTTTTGTACGAACATAGGCCATAGATGAAACAATCTCGAGGGATTTTTTTCATTTATAATTTTATAATCTAGCTCAACCTAGGGGAAGATAAATTGTGCTAAACAGTCAGCTTGTAGCATAAGCCATAATATCTACCAGAGTATGTCCCAGGCTGTGTTTAAAAAGCGGCCACTTGTTAAGAACATTAGGTCCGTCCGTTTTAATGTCTCTTTGTCTAGCCTTAAAAACTTGTGCCCAAGTTTCTTCCACTTGGGGCCATGGTTCATTATTATGAGTTAACCATATAATCGCCTCTTCATCGTTTGCACTTATCTCTACAGGTACGTAAGATGACGTTGCAGTATCTTCTAAATAAAATAAGAAGTACAAATATTTTCAAACATGGCGTTTGCCCAATCGATCCGTGATCAAAATACCTTTTCTAGTTATAATTGAATCAAGATTCAGTCGTTTTTTAAAAATTTTCAATTTTGCGCGGGAGTTTACGGCTTTATCATGGAGTTTTCCCGTTGGATTAAGTCCGTGGCCTCTCTTTTTTAAATAATAAGTCTAAAAAAAAGTCAAATTAACGTAAATCAATTAGAAAAGAAAGTTCAATAAAAGTCGTACTTTGCTCTCAGTAGGAAAGATTTCATGAATATGATCTGTGGCTGACGCTATATCATTCATTGACATCCCTTTATTGTTGCTAGAGTAGTAATCTACTATAGCGGTTGTCAATATATCCCTGTGAGCTTCATCTAAATGATTTTCTTTTTCATAAAAATTTAAAAGTTCGACGCCTACTTCAGTTTTTTTAAGCACTTCAACAAGTTTGAAATTGTCGGTAAACAAAGAAGTACTTGTATTTGTAAATGAAGAAAATGGCGATACGGAATTTCGCTCCGATAGGACAGATCGACCACTTGAGGGCGAAATAAATGAGATCCAATCTTTGCTCGCCACTGATAATCTAGAAACTGTATTTGGCTTAACACAAGGAAAGAAAAAACATTTCCAAATTTTGAATTGAAATTGAATTGAAAATTAAAAAAACCTACGTCTTTTCTCCACAAGTTTAATTGAAATTTTAACTTAGCTCTCGTTCCTAAGTATGGAGCGGGAAATAAATCGTTTATTTCCGATTCAGTTGCAACCATAAGGCTTTCGATATCAAATTGGTTGTCTAAAGTTTTTGAAATGTCTTTAAACTAATTTTAAAATTATAAATTACGCAGATGTCCTTACCAACAATGTGCTTATAAATATCTTCTTTGAAGCCAAATCGATCACAAATTAATTCTTTGAATTCATTGTTTTCATTGCTTAATGGTAACAGATTTAAAATTATAAGATTTTGTTGATCGATCTCTTCATCAAAAGTCTGGTTTATTTCATTCATTTTTCTGACACTATTAATTAAAAATTAAAAAAGCAACCCATGAAAATTAAAATTGTTCTTGTAAATTCTCTAATCAGAGATACACATGTTTAATTGAAAAAAATCGAATAGCTAATTATTTAACAAAATTTGCATGTGAGCCTTTCATAAAACTGACGAAAAAACAGATGTTGTGAAATTATAAAGTAAAACGTTACCACTTGATCGCAATCGCAGTCAATGCAGAATCAATAAAACAGTCCAAAATTTTCACTTCACGTATATTACTTCAAAACACAAGATTCCGTAAATAATGTTTATACACAGAGAAGCCTTTCTTCGACAAATTCTGAAACGCAAGTGATGATTTTGTCTGTGCAAAGACGCAACAAGTTATCCAGACATAACGGATTAAAATTCCAAGTAAAAATTTGTCGTTAATAATGGAATCTTTTTGTTTGAATAATATATACTATTAATATAATAGTATGTACTATTAAAAGAATAGTGTGTACTATTATGATAATAATATGTACTATTAAATCAATAGTCTGTACTATTATGATAGATAGATAAATAGGTAGATACTATTAATATAATCGTATGTACTATTAAAATATATACTATTATGATAATAATATGTACTATTAGAATAATATTGTGTACTATTATGATAGATAGATAAATAGGTAGATACTATTAATATAATAGTATGTACTATTAAAAAAAAATAAATCGAAGAAAACCATGCATAACATGCGCCACACATTACACGTCACACGCGGTATTTCATAAATGTCCTACGAGTCAAACTTTGTAAATAGACTCGAATGTATGTATATAAAAGTATGTTTTCTATAATATATATCAAATAAACAGAAACAACGAGGCACAGATTTAGAAGCAGAATCAGAAGGAAAAAGGTTTAACCTTTTTAGTATTTCGGGGACCCATTAGTCTGTTAAACTAAGGTCATCCTTATTGACTCCAAAGGATGTACAAAAATAGTTTAACAAGACATTTACTATTAATAAATAACAATTTTAGGACATTAAAATAATAATGTAGTCCTATAAATACAATATGGAAGAAACTATGAATTCAATCGGTTTTCTTTTTATATTAATTATGTATATAATCAAATAGCAATAGTATCTTCCCTATTAAATTAATAGTATACAAAATTGGAAAACCATTGAATTAATATGAAAAACTCATTAATAACTATACTTTAACATCAATAACTGTCCTATTAACACATTAATAGGACACTTTTTTCTGAGTGTACCATTGACATAAAATATACATGAAGAGTTGTATTTACACAGTGCATGTGTGAGGCTCATCATCATCATATTTGGCTCTACAACCGCGGTCCGGTCCTGGCCTCCTGTAAAAAGTCTCTCCACCGGTCCCAATTTCGAGCCGATGTCATCCAGTTTGGCATGCCTAAACTCTGGGCGTCCTGGTCTACGCCATCCTTCCAGCGTAGGCTTGGCCGGCCTCGCTGTCGTGTTCCATAAATCCTACCGCAAAGGACTTTCCGAGCAGGATCCTATTCGCTCATGCGAGCTGGGTGTCCTGCCCACCGGAGCCTACCGAGCTTAATTTTCTTCACGATGTCGACATCGCGGTAACGCTCGTAGATCATTATCATTATAGAGTCTCCGGAATCGTCCTTCCTCACATACGGGGCCAACAATTCTCCGTAAGACTTTTCTCTCGAACGCGGCTAAGAGATCAGAATGCTTTTAGCTAAGCACCCAAGTCTCGGATCCATAGGTAAGTACTGGTATGACCATTGTCTTATATATCAGCAGCTTGGATGTTATGGTTAAGTTCCTGGATTTAAAGAGTCTTGACAGGCAATAGTAGGCTTTGTTGGCTTTAAGCAACCGTGCGCGTATTTCTGTTTCCATGCTGTTATCGGCTGTTATAGTTGACCAGAGATAGTTAAAGGATTGCACTACTTCAAATTCGCGCTCCACTATCTGAATTAAGGGACCAATGTTGGATATTCAACTCACAGACGTGGCCACCATGTACTTTGTTTTGCTCTCATTTATGTGCAGTCCCAGATTTCGTGCCGCCTGCTCTATCTGGATGAAAGCTTCCTGTACAGCTCTTTGGGTTCTACCAACGATGTCAATATCGTCTGCGTAAGCCAGTATCTGAATGGACTTATAGAGGATTGTTCCTCTCGCCGTTACGTCAGAGTCTCGGATCACTTTCTCCAACGCCAGGTTGAAGAGGACGTAGGCCAGTCCTCCCCGTGTTGGAGCCCGTTATAGATGTTGAATGGGCTTGATAGTGATCCGGATATTTTTATTTGGCTTATAACATTGGTCATGGTCAACCTACATAGTCGTGTCAGTTTATTTGGGATGCCGAATTCTCTCATGGCTTTATAAAGTTCTACTCTGGCTATGCTATCATAGGCGGCTTTCAAGTCTATAAAAAGATGGTGTAGTGAGTTTTGAAACTCTAGACATTTTTCCTTCACCTGCCTAAGGGTGTAAATAAAATACCACGATAATTGCTGCATGTTGTGATATCTCCCTTCTTATGTATGGGGCAAAGGATGCCTCTTCGCCAATCTTCTGGCATGACTTATTCTTCCCATACTTGCACTATTATTTCATGAATTGCTTGGTGTAATGTGGGGCCTACTATTTTTATCAGCTCCGCTGGGATCCCATCAGATCCCGGGGCCTTATTATTTTTGAGCCGATTTATCGCTCTGCTAACTTCGACTATGCTTGGTGGCGGCAGCATAGTATGATCTTCGGTCATTGGTGGAGCCTCCAATTCCTCAGTTAGCTGACCATTTAGCAACTCATGAAAGCGCTCTTCCCATCGCTCTAAGATGCCTTTAAGATCGGCGATCAGATTACCCTCTTTGTCCTTGCAGTATGTGCAACGCGGTGTATATTGCGTCATACCGCGGACTCTTTGGTATAACTTCCGCGCTTGGTGCGGTCCTTGCTCTCTGTACTGTTCCAGTTCACGTACGAGGTTCTTCTCCCAGGCTGCTTTCTTTCGCCGTTGAACTGTTTTTTCATATCTTCTGAGCTCTTTATATTCATCTTCGCGTGCCCGCGTTCTATGAGATTGTTGCATTGCTCGGTACGCAACATCCTTACGTTCAGTCGCTAGCTTAAATTCGTCATCGAACCAGTCGTTCCGATCGCTACAACTACTGCCTAAGATGGAGTCAGCAGTACTAATTACAGTATTTTCAAGGCGTGTCCATTCCTCTTCTACGCCCGACATCTCAGCCCAGGTACGGGTTGTGGCGGCGGTCTATCAACACGTGGTCTATCTGGTTGCGAGTGGCTCCATCGGGGATACCCAGGTGGCTTTGTGAATATTTTTACGCGCAAACCTTGTACTCGCGACGACCATATTATTGCTTGCTGCCATCTCTATGACTCGTTGTCCATTGTCATTAGTGTTCTCGTGTAAGTTATGGGTGCCAATGTATTGCCTGAATACTGGCTCCCTACCTATTTTAGCATTCATATCCCCCAGAATGATTTTTACATCATACTGAGGGCAGGCATGGAGTTCCCGTTCGACTGATTCAAAGAATTCTTCTTTTTCATCATCTGGGGAATCCTCTGTAGGTGCGTGAACGTTTATGAGGCTTATGTTTTTAAATTTGCCCCGCACGCGAAGGGTGCATAGCCGTTCATTTACTGCATTAAAGCCGATAACGGTGGGTTTCATTCATTTGCTGACTAGATACCCCACCTCGAGCACATGATGTCTTGCATGACAGCTGTAATAAATGTCATATTCTGATTTTTGTAAGACACCATTCCCTGTCCACCGCATCTTCTGAATTGCTGTTATGTCAGCATTATATTTGGACAGGGTATCGGCTAGCTGCTGTGCAGCTCGAGCTCTATACAGTGAGCGTACGTTCCATGAGAAAATTCTTAAATCGTTTAGCCGTTTTCGTTGCCGTGGTCGTCGTCGTTCATCAGTGTATCCGAGGCTGATTTTGGGTTCCGTAATAATAATTTTTTTACAGGCGAGGTTATTGGCCTCGCGCAAACCTTACTTTGAAGGGACTGGCCCGATCATTCAGCTTTTCCTGCATTGGAGGAAAATTACCAGCGGCCACCACGTGGAGGTTTGATCGCACTTCCACCAGTCAGAGATAGTTACGGCCACATGCAATTCTAGAGCATTCTGTGTTATTCCCCCTATTTCTGCTGATGGCTGACCGCTCAGGCTCATACGTAGGATTAGTTTGGTATTTACAACATGTATTAATTAATTAATAATCTTACTTGTGAGCAGAAGTTTAATCAATTTGCCAAGCTAGTCGTGCACCCTCAAAGTCGACAGCTCATCCGTAATCGCAGATCTGTTGACGTTGTTAAAAGCGCCTTCAATATCTAGAAATACCACCATTATGTACTACTTGTAGTGAAGATTATGTTAAATAGAACGTACCAGTGTATGCACAGCTGTTTCTACAGACTTGCCTTTACAATACGCCTGCTGATCTGTAGACAGGAGTCTTTTGTCAGTGCGTATGGGTATGAAGATATCGATTAGTCTTTCCAGTGTCTTTAACAGGAATGATGAAATACTGATTTGTCTAAGATCCTTTGGACTAACATGCGAGCTTTTGCCGGCTTTGGGTATGAAAACCACGTTTAATTCTATCCATAAAACTGGATTTTGGACCAGATCGATACAACTTTTAAAAATTGGTACAAGCAAAGGAAGGATAATATACTGGTGAACGGAGATAGAGTGTTCAGCCGTTACCTTCTAGTCTAGAATTCTTTGGTTGAGAGAGTCGGTGAGAAGAGTAATATCTAACACTTCTTGTCAACTCCTGGTTACGAAGGTTAGTTCATTACCAATACTGACTACAGTTAGGTTTGTACTTAAAATATAATCGGAAAGTAACTCCCTTGTCGTTGATGTTGGAGTTGCCCCATATTGCGAGTGATTGGTATTTGCATCATCGTAGTAGAGTTGGAGCGTGAGCCCCGCGCTTACCTAGCATGAAGCAACACGAACCTACTATGCCAGCAGTCCCCTCTTTCGAGAGTAAACCGCAACCCCCGCGTTGCATCTCCAGAACGAGCTGGGTCCTCAACTCAGACTGGTCGAGCCTTACGGCCGGCCTTGTTGTCTGTGGGCACGGACAATTCCCGCGGTACCAATTCGACCTTGGTGGGGTCTGACATCAATGGCGTCGGAAATTTCAGGTATGAGTGCCTGGGCATTTGACAAGGCAAAACTCTGGCAGCACAGCAGCAACACGAAATGGAACTTTAGAGGACTCTTAACCCAGGCGTTCCGCACCGCGGTGTTTTCTATACCCCTAACCGCCAGGGATTATCTTCTTTTTTTAAATTGTTTATGATAGCATTGGTGATTGTGAGGAATCCAAATACACAAACACCCGGTGATGTGGATCTCGCAAATCCACAAACACCAGCCATCTTAAGTCTGACTAAGCCCCCTTCATGATCGTTAAATCATCCGGAGCACATAAGTCATGGTTTTTTATTGAGGTTCTGTTCCTCTACCCTTCCTCCTTTTTCAACTCGGGCTTAGGACCGGCTTCGGCGGAGTTTGGTATTTGCATCAGGCAAAGAAACCTCCATCACAGTATTTTCCAGATCTTCCTTTTCTGAAGACGAACTGGGAAGTATATCCTCATTGGGGAAGACTCCGCAGGGTGAGTCCTCCGTCTCCATATCCGATAGAGAATCGGTCAAGGAGATAGACGACAGTGACGGAAACACCGAAGTTTTTGGAGTGTCTTCCATTCCAAGTGAATCGCGATAGATGCTTCTCCCTCGCAACGATCTCGAGCTTAGCGCCTGGCCAAACCTCTCCTAAACTGCTTATGGCCTGTTTTAAGAGATCGCGGGATCTCAAGTCATCAGACGCGATTAGCCTAATACGGCGTTGATGATAGACGCGATCGCGAGTGATAGGAGGTGGTCCTGGATGCTTCGCCATAAAAGTCAAGAAGTGACTAGAGAGCTTTAACTTGACTAATTGCCTCCGTTCCGGAGAATTAGTTCCGTCAGTGTCGCTCCGATCTATCACTGCGACTACAATTTTGTCCCTAAGGACATCGCTGAGGGACCTCTGAGATGTAACGGTGGAGTGACTTAGTGTGCTGGTTTTATGCACTTTAAGTCTTTTTGAAACCGAAGCGGTTTCCTCCACCGATCTCTGACGCTTAGACGTAGAGTCATCACAAATATGATGGCAAAGATCAAATTGAAGTCGATCATAACTGATTATTGATGATCAGATTGAAAATTCTGAAGAACAATCGTGCCTAGGCACGACCGGCATTAAACTAGTAATTATTTTATTAGCATAAAATAAACATATATTTATTATATTATCATTCTAGAATCCCAATATAATTACCCAATAATTATTATGCAATTACCCTTTAATTCTATAGTCATCCTATAATATTAAAAATATCAATAATCATCCTATAATCATCGTACAAAATTCCTTTAATCATCTTGTTGTACTTCTATATTTATCATACAGCTCTAAATTCATCCTATGATATCAATACACTATCATAATATTTGGTTCTACAACTGGGTTTCGGTATTGGACTCCCACAGAAAATCTCTACACCATGCCGATTTAGAGCTGATGTTATCCAGCTAAGCTCTGGGCGTCCCATATTCCAGTGTAGGCTTGGCCTGCCTCGATATTTTTTTCACTAAACCCTACCAAAAAAGACCGAGAATTATCCTATTTGTTCCTGCGAGCTAGGCGTTCTGCCCACCTGAGCCTATCAAGCTTAATTCGCGATCGCGATTCCGCTCGTTTATCTTATCATTTTAAAGCTTCCGGGATCATCCTTTCTATCCGCTCGAACGCGGTTAAATTGTCAGATCTGTATAGATACTGCTACATTTGACACATTTGACGCGCTATAGTCAAAGGACTACACTACACTTCTTTGCCTTAACTAGGGGAACAAATTTAAAATCTTATGCTTGAAAACGTGACTACCATGTTCTTTATTTTGCTCTCATTAAGTCCGCCTTATTGCCGGAGCATTTAGGGCGAGTTGAAATTAAAAACGCCCGCAATAAAGATTTAAGTGTGAGATATTGTGAGGACACGTTGACTCTGAGCCGCTGTTATTTAGAATGGACTGAACATTTCTGATGGATATATAGTTTGGCACCGAAAAGGAAAGCCCATAATTCCCCTCTAATTTTATACAAATTTAAAGTAGCTAACTATATCTTCCATCTTAACCAATACCCACAATCAACCTTAAAGAAAAAAACGTGAGCTAAGAATGTAGCGCATGTCTTGGAAAATAGAATGGCAATAACCGTGGACATCCTCAAAGTTGATCGCTTGGCACCGAATGAAAATGTCATGTAAAGTTAAAGCTTTATGCAACAATAGTCTTACCATAGATCTGATCTGCACCTTCGATTCTAACTGGAAATCGATTTCGTGGGGATTCTATTTGGATTTTTTGCAATGAATTTGAAATGTTGCAACAATTTTCCGACAAAATCCAAATCTTTGTATTTCAACCCACGAGTGACGATCGGCGATGCCTCGCGGCGCTACAAAGACATTTTGCCAAGTGACGACAATCTCCCAACGCCATATTCAGCCGAAAGGTCTTTAGCTACAAAGCAATGATAAAATGCAGAGATTACAATGGAAGAACAACAACAACAACAACAACCACAACAACAAATTCGCATACACTCTAAACAAAATGAACTTTTTGTCTTAAGACTTTTTTTCGCCATTGTGCTAAACTCGCGCCGGTATTAATCTGTGAACCATGGAGTGGAGCACCTAAATGGTTTCATGGTGAATTGTAGCATAATTTGCTGAAGCTCCAATGAGTGTTGCACTCAGTGCGCACGCGTATTTAAATCAAATTATCGTATGTAAAGTCGTCAAGTAGTCATCTGCCACATAAATTATCGGTGATGTAACGCAGTGAGTCGTCTCTGGCCGGATTTTGAGTTGCGCCAAACAACACCTGGAGACGATTCACTGACTCCCAGTGCTGATGTTGAGGTAAGATATATCTTTTTGCAGTTTATTTTTTGTCTTGTAGTATGCCAGTGGCAGCGTTTTTATAAAGACTTTATTATAAACGTATTCGTCTCTGCGCCGCGTTGAAATTACGTCAGCGAAGTATGCGAAAAACGACTGTTGTGTTGTGTTTTATGGAACATCATGACATGACGCAACATTTAAGAATCGGTCAGTGAAATGTGCCAAATACTAAAACAGATAAGGATGCAAAACTTGGAGAGGTTTTATAATGTACTCGTAATTTGGGTTTTGAGGAAATTAGTTTTTGCTTCCATATTCCAAGCCACAGTACCCTAAATTGCAATGCAATGTTTGTTAATACATACAACAGCCATTGAAAGAATATTGGAACGAATAATAATCCGTCAAGCAATCTTAATTTTTAAGCTGGTTGACGGCTTTTTCAAGCAATGTAGAACGCTTTTGAATAATAGAGCTCAAATTTCTAGGAATAAGAAGCACGGAAGAGTACAATTAAAAGCAACTTAGAGGATTTTAAATGGATGTCAGTCAGCTATTAGCACGAAGAATATAATCAGCATCCATGTAGCATTTATACATGTGTTGTATATATTCTGACTGGTTGAATTTTGACAAACGTCCTTATGGTGGCTGCCTAAAATTTTTCTCAAAGAAAGAACAACTGAATAATTGCCTATTTCCTTATAAAACAAAAAACAAATCTTCCTGCGATATATTAACGCAAAAAGGTCGAGAGCCAGTATTCAGGCAGTACTTTGGCACCCATAGTTTTCACGAGAACGCAGATAACAGTTAACAAAGAGTCATAGAGATGGAAGCAAGTAAGAATTTAGCTCCTTGCTTCTACAAGAGTTGTGCGAACGAATATTCATGTGTATCTCCTTATGAAGCATCTCACAACCAGATAGTTTAAGTGTTAATAGATCACCGCCACATCCCGCAATTGATGATGGTGTGAATGTAGATTCCGTCCAATATCTTGTAGATATTCGATTGCGAATTGCACCACAAAGAAATACTGCATCGGCGAATTAGATTCGAGTCAATACGGCTAAGCGAAGCTGCTCGCCTTAAATAATCTTATAGCCGAAAGAAAGCAGCTTGATGGGAGAATCTGGCTTGTGAATTGTACAGAGAAGGTGGACCGCACCAACGCGAAAGTTCTTTTTAATAGTCCGCAGTGTGACGCAATATATATATAACCGCGTTGGATCTACTACAAAGACTAGGAGGGTAATATAATCGCCGAATTTAAAGGCAACTTTGAGCGTTGGGAAGAGCCTATTAATGAGTAGCTAAATAAATAGCGAACTGAAGCTCCTTTAATGAATGGCGACCATAATACAATGCCGCCACCAAGCATAGACGACGATAGTAGAATGATAAATCCGCTTAATAAAAAACAGCCCATAAAAATTACAATTTTTCATGTAAATTTTCCAATAGGAGATATATACTTGTGCAAAGTTTGAATCTGGTTAATGAATGACTCGTTTATATTCGTTTTTTAAAGCTTCGTCGCGCTGTAAACGGCGTTCGAGAGAATGAAAACGTGAAACGGCTTGGTCCAGAGAATTTCCAAGAAGAGGTGAGTTGATAGCAAAAGGCAATTTAACGACGAATCTTCCATTTTGGTTGTATATTTCCTGGCCGATGGAACTTCCTCAAGCTCCCAAAATTTTCGCAAGCTTTCATCCACGGTAAATTCCGTGTGCAGACTGATGTTGGTTTTATTTGTCGAGTTTTCTCCAGAAATTATCCAGTATTTTGAGCAGTTAGATCATTTGGTCCTACCACACATCCCGGTCGCAAAAGTCGGAAACATTGAGCCCCCTAGATAATATCCTCATCGTTGTAGACGGAATTCAGTGGATCGGATAGGGTTAGCGTTTTGATATCAGGCCATTTACGCATCATACTTTCATCAAGTCTGGGTAGCCGTGAAGTGAGCCGTTTTAAAATGAGGCATTATCTTTATCTCAGTATAATCCCGTGAAACGACTTCTGATGTAACGCCTGTACTGGAATCCGCAGATTTTTTCTTTCTAGACGTTCTTTGTAGACGTTGGGCGCAAGATTCTGTCATAAGGTAGCCAGTAGACCCCGAGTCTAACAGGATGCGACAGAAATGATGATTACCGTATTGACCCAGCACTCTGACCAATGCAGTCGGTAACAAGGATGTCCTTACAGGCACTGAATTGCATACGACAGAATGAATGAGGTGAGAATTTCCATCCGATTGTCATGATGCTTGTGATGTCGTGTTGGTTTCCCCTCTTGGTGTAGGCAAATGGTCAGATCCGGTATTTTGAGTATCCAACTCCTGAGAATCGTGCAATAAAGTGTGGTACTTCCTCTGAAAAATGAACATCGATGATGAGAGGGGCAATTCTTAGAGGTGTGTCCCTTGAACAAGCAGTTATAACAGACTCTTGCACATGCCACGAATTCCTTTTTCTGAGCTATTAGTAGTTGGCGAAACCTTTCGCATTCCTGCAGCAAATGAGTTGAATGGCACTTTACACATGATACATCGGGCTTTGAATCTTTAGAAGAAGATGCTAACGTTATCTGATGAGTTGTATTTGCGTTCTCTACCTTATGTTGAGTTGCAGTGCTTCGTATGTGTTTTTTTAATTCAGCATTTATTGTGGAATCCAATATACTTTTGAACACAAATGGTCGCGAGAAGCTAGGCTAGGCTAGGCCTATAACCGAAAACCTAGTGTTTGAGAATGTGATCTAACTGTGAGGCTACAGGAAAAATCGTCTAGTATCCTCTAGTCCATTCAGATACTGGCTTAAGCAGACGAAATTGATATCATTGAAACAGCTGTACAAGAAGCATTCATCCAGAGCGATGGCACGAAATGAAACTTGAAATACGTGCTTGTTTGGTTAAAGCCAATAAAGCCTACTGCAAATTGCCAAGACTCATAAAATCGGTAGCTTGGTCTGTAAGACAATATCAATCCAAGACCTGGGTACTGAGCAAAAAGCACTCTGACCTCTTTGTTCGAAAAGTTCTTTGCGGTAGAGATGATGGGACAAGTCAGTCAGGCAGGCTGGAAGTATATTCGATAGTCCAAGTTCGGAACCCGGTTGTAGAGCCAATTATTATGATGATGATATAAGTGATGTAGCCAAAAGTCCAGTGACTGAAGGGCTGATGTTTTGTTTGTCTAATTAACTTTTTCATTAAATAAAAACTATCCTTAGTTTGTTCCTTTCCAATAATTTGTGCACTGCATTTAGGAAATGTCTTGTAAGAAATGTTAGTTGTTGCGATGTTTTTTGAAAGCATCCATTACTAAATTGCTAAATAAATTTATATTTTATAAAATGCATATGCATTTAGTATTACACAAATTGCAAACTTCTATAATTGAACCGAAAAACTCTTCTATATAAATAAAAATGAACTTGTGTTCTCTTGTTATTTATAGAAACTCACATTTACCAACCGATTTTTATGAAATTTTCAATGTTAATTTGTTGGCTGGTGGGGGAACTACAGGGGTCCAAGTGTCCGGGCTGCGAAACGTCCGGTAACTAAATAAAACTTGAATGTTTTATATATTACAGTAATACTCTAGTCTGCGTTAGATCAAACGAATCAACGCATAATTTATTTAACAATTATGTTGCTAAGACTATTGTTAGTAATAAATAAATAACTTACGTCTATATTAGATTAGTTAATTAACCTATAGACTTTTCAAATGTCATTTCTATCCCCATTGAGCAATGAGGCATGCCGGATGGTTTTGTCTATTGCCCTTCTAGCAACATGGTAAATCACAGGTATGTTGCCTGAGTCGGACAAGTAACCAATGGATCCAGAGATACAGAAATGCCTCAGGTGGTATATATCCACTCTCTAATGTATTTCTCAAGTACCTAGGATTAGGATAAAATGTTCCCGAAATAAAATCATTTTCTATAGAGGCTGACCGAGCGAAGTCGTTCCTAATAAGATCGAGAATGACATTGTCAAGTCTAGATACTCCTGAGGCATCAAGGACTTTTTTATTAGAGACATAATGTCTGAGATCGGAATGTTCGCTTTTGAACATATGCTTACACGCGAAGGCGCGGAGTTTTTCCATACATGAGGGGCTAATATTCCACCATATTGAACACACGTACGTCAGAATTGGTCGTACAAATACCTGGTAACAAATAATCTTCACATCACTTCTCAGGTAGCGTGAGTTGAAGAGCTTTTGAAGACACATAAATGCCGCTCTTGCATTTTCTACAGCCTTATTTACGTGTTTATTAAAGTACAAGAATTTGTCCAGATGAACACCCAAATAGCGCACGACATTCTTTGTTGGGATTTGATAATTATTTGCACCAGATATTAGCAATTGCATCGTAGATCGATCGTGATTTCCGCGTCTTAAAGGGGGGCGAAACAATATAACTTCGCATTTTGAATAGTTAATCTTAAGCTTCCATGTTTCGCTGTATGTCCGAAATTTAATAAATTTGGCTTGGAGCCTTCTTTAAATTTCTTCGATTTTTGAGCTATGTGCATACAATATGATGTCGTCAGTATAAGCAAGGTTAGCATCCTTATCCCTAAGTACTTCAGCAATATAAATATTAAACAGGATTGGTGACGTTACTGTACCCTGTGGCAGACCGTTAGCGATATTGAATATTTTATGTGTCGTATTTTCTTTATCCTTTACCACAAATTTCCTTCCGTATACCATTGATATAATAATTTTTATTAAATAATATGGGAACACATATCTAATAATTTTATAAATTAACGCGTCTGTCCAAACCGTGTCGAAGGCTTTTTCGATGTCCACCAGACATGCGGCCGTATTCCTCTTATCATTCAGATGCCTGTTGACATCTATATTAATTTGGTTACAGCATGCACCGTCGAGTGGTTTCTTTTAAGCCCAAACTGGTTTCACGGTATAATCTAATTTCTTTCGCACGCGGTCAAAATTGACTTTCTAATAACTACTTCAAGAACTTTCCCAATATTAGGCATGAGACTAATAGGCCTGTAGTTTGCCGGATCTTAAGGATCTTTCTTTTTCTTTATTATTAGAAATACCTTCGATGTTTTCCAACAATTCGGGAAGTACTGATTATTAAGTAAGTTGGTAAAAATAACGCAAGATGTTTCAACACAATATTTGGAATGCTGTCTAAACCTGTCGATGGCTTATTGTTAAGTTTCTTAAAAATTACTGTCAGTTCGGTCAGCGTCGTTAAGTAGTTGTTTGTCTGTTGATCAGTTATTTCGTCGGAATTAAGGTCATTAGAAAAGTTTCAGAATAAGTGTTTAGATTGCGAAATCTTCGCACTTCTCCTCTCACTATCTCATCAGAACTTCAGGCGCGAGTTTCTATTTGGTGCACCGTTTCAAAATGCGATCCAATAATGCGGAGCTTCTCTACACTGTCTTCAACAACAAAGTTGTTCTTGATGATTGGTGTGGTTCGGCTATTAATTCCTGCTTGGGAAATGATAAACTCTGAATTCGTTAGAATTTTCAATTCCGGGACAGCGACAAAGCTACGAGGTTTAAAAGTTCGATTTATGTTAGGAAACATGTTCCTCGAATTGTTCACATATCTGCAGCTTAAAACACTTTTTGATTCTGTATTGCTAAAATAAACAATTATTGCACGAGGATATTCCTCGTTTTTTGTTCTTTTTGTTTTTCTTTCTATTTTCTTTTGATATGTCCTTCTACCCAACACTCAACACTCAACACCAAAGACTTTATGTAAAATATGAGTGTATAGTATGCCTGCACTATTGTTGAACGTTCTTTAGATTAATGTTCTTTGCATTATCGATGCGGAACATTCTGATGGTGTGTTGTCTCTCTAAGAATAGAGTATACGAGTGCATTCCATTCATTTTCTTCATAACCAGTAGTAGATATTCTTTTCAGTCTATTTAAAGAGTTATCGTATTTCTTGGAAATAATTGTTAACAGAATGATAAACCTCAATCACGACGATTCTAAGGACAGCCTTTTAGACCTGAGTGCACATTTGTTAGTTCCATACATATCCAAAAGCGACCAAACTGCATTGTGGGACCAAAAGGTAATTGAACTAGACTCCCCTCTTTCACCGCTAACATACAACTCGCAACTAAAAGAAGTGCTGTGATGTGCTCAGTGCCGAGTTGTGCATGTGCCACATGCATTAAGCGCAGTGCGTGATTCCGCAGAAAAATATCAGCGGCACGAATCGCATCCAGCACCCAACACCCAACACCCTCTTCCATCATGAAGATGGCAACACGATAAAGTAAACAAACAGCATTTTATGCTTCTTCATTGAATTAAAATAAAATTAAATAAAAATTGAATTAAACCAACAGCAACGAACGACGGAAGATACAAAAACAAAACTGTCTGAACGCACAGAAATAAATGCTAAATGCGCTTACGTGCGGGATGAAATGAGTAGAAAAAGGATCCCCTCCAGGGAATACACGCTACGTACTCGTAGATGATGCAACATTTATAAAACGAAGAATATAACGTATACCAAGACGACGGACGGGCCACGGGCGGGTTCGTTTGACGTTGGAGTCGGCAAACGACTCTGGTGTTTTATCCGAAAGTCAAACTATGCCATCCATGTCTGCAGAGTCCTCCTTCTTCCTGTACCACCATTAAATGAGAAATGTGTGTTTGCCTTGGCGATTATGTGGCTTGCTGGCGATGGCCTCCAGCAGAATACGATGCAAATTCAAGCAGCTTCCTTCTGCTGATGATTTATTATTTTGTGAATTTCTATCTTGGCGGGGATGAACGTGTAGACAGTTTTTTTTTAGTATCAAGTTAATGCAATGTTTATGTTTTTAAGGGAATTTGCTGATGTTTAAGGCAAAACATAGCATGTTTTAAGCAAATGTGATAGTGACTGACTACTCTACTGGACGTTATGAGAAATTACCGCAGAATTTTATGTTCAATCATATCATACTCAATTCTTTTTAAAAGCACGCATATGGATGGATTACTCTGGAATTTTAGTAAAATTTTGATTAATTTGTTTTCTATAGCGTAACCCATAAATAACATAATGATTTCAAACAAATGAATTGGTTTAATGACTAAGAAGAGAGCAAAAATGGTAATAATAAGCGAGCTACACTGAGTTGTCATTCATTCATTCATATCATTCAGTCAGATAGTTGATGTTTTTTAATTATCTTTGAATCAATTATGCTAACTTAGTTATGTATGCAGCAATCGAGACAATTAAGAAGCTTTCGCTATGATTTTTGGTAAACGACCTTCATAATTTGATCAGAATTTACCAAAATGTTTAAAACACATATTAATAAAACATTAAGCTTTAATATTTATAACCGTCACATACAATTTTAAAGTATACTTTTGCAATACGGAAAATTATTTATTAACATTTCGACAAGTAAATGTCTTGGGGTATACCATGAAACAAATTGATTTGGGAAAGAGAGAATCACTATATCTTCGCGCGTTTGTGCACGATGTTCATTTTTTTTTAATTCTCTATATTAACTTCGCGTACCCGTGGCTGGGGGGCTGCCCGATTTTATTCAATACTTGCACACATGTGTGTATTTCCCATGACAACAATGCCAATGACAGCGCAGGGACATAAGTCCCAGGGACATAGGTCCCAAAAGAAAAAATTGGGACTAACGTCCCACTGTGGACATAAGTCCCAAAAAAATATCTTGGGACTTGTTATGTACCAATAAATCAAATGTCAAATTATAATTTAGAACATTTAATAGTAAAAGTTAGTATAGTTATTAATAAAACAAAGTAATAATGATTAAAATTAAATGAAAGCCTAACATGTCGATTACTGGTTTCACTTTCTATCAGACTGCTACACTGCTTCGATGGTTAATCACGACTGCTACTTGAATGCAAAATACAACTCATAATGATTTGTGTGTATAACCGATTTGGTGTTAGTGCTTTATATGTGTTTACAAATACATCATACCTCCGCTACTAAATTTGATACTACCTAACTGATACTATCTAACTGTTTGTTTTCAAACACGTGAGGATCGACGCGGTATGTTGTAGCTATCATCTTCTGATAATGAACGTCGCAATATGGATCTAGGTTGTCTAGTGTTTGATTCAAAGAATTGTATAGCTTGGATACCTCGATTTAAAATCTCTGCTGCTTCAAAATGATTCATTTCTGGAGATCGAGGTCTCAGCTAATTTTGATGCCGCTTTAACTGTCCCCTCTCACTGTCAACGATGTATATCATTCGACCAATCACTTTTGCTATGTTTCCTTTTATCCATTTTGTTCCCGTTGAAAAATTCTTGATATACACAGGTTGGTTGACACTGAACTTTGTTGGTATCTTCAATTTGTCCTTACTAGATTTCGGGAACAACAAAGAAAGATGTGTTTTAGGTTGTCTGCCATGCAAAATTTCACTCGGCGATTTGTTGTTGTTACCAGGAGAAAACCGATAAGTTCTTAAAAATGTCAGTAAAGTGAGATCGGTTGATTCTCCATCTTTCATTTCTTTTGTCATTGTGGCTTTAAACGTCCTAACAAAACGCTCTGCTTCACCATTTGATGCTGGATGGAATGGTGCAGTGGTAAGATTCTCTATGCCATTTGTTTCACAAAATTCAGCGAACTCATGCGACGTGAATGCAGGTCCATTGTCACTGACAACTGAATCTGGTAGTCCCTCTATTGTAAAAATGCTTGTCAAGGCACGAATCATTGATTTTGATGTGATATCAGCCACCTTAATTACGTATGGATATCTGGAGAAACTATCCACGCAAATTAACCACAATGAGAAACGGTCCCGCAAAATCAATGTGGATGCGTTCCCATGACTTTGTTGCAGAAGGACAGCTCTGGAATTGCTTCGGCGGGTTAGTAGCTGCTTCTTGGCAACGTTTGCAACGACGTATACCATTTTCATCCAAAATATACCCAAGATACTGGACTTCAGGCTGAAAAAACTTGCATTTCGAGCGGTTACACCGAAGGTTAGAATCAGCTAATCTCTTAAGAACGACTTCCAAATTCGCAATGTGTTCTTCTTCAGTTCGCCCCGTAATGATAATGTCGTCTTGATATGTTGTAGCAAACTCCAAATCTGCAACCAACTGCTCGACGAAACGTTGATTGATAGCAGGAGCACTGGCAATTCCGAAAGGAAGACGCTGGTACTGGAACAATCCAAAAGGCGTTGTTATAATAGTGATTTGGACTTGGACTTATCATCCAGTTCTAATTGAAGATAGGCATCTTTCAAGTCAAGTTTTGAGAACCGCTGACCACCTTGACGACGCTGGAACAATTCCTCCACTCTAGGAATCGGATACTAGTCCGCATTCAGTTGAGGATTCACTGACGCCTTGAAGTCTCCACAAATTCTAATTTTTTTTTCAGGTTTATTAACTACAACAATGGGTGTAGTCCAGTTGCTGAATTTTACTGGTGTCATAACACCTATTGACACAAGCCTGTCAATATAATTTTTTACTTTGCTCTGTTGTTCAAACGGAAGTGGTCGAACTTTGTATGATCGTGGTCGAGCATTTTCTTTCAATGACAAATGCGCTTTAAAATTTTTGCTTTGTCCTAAACTGTCGTTGAAAACGATACTGTACTTGGAACACAAGTCATCGATTTGTTTGAAACTTTTGTCTGATACGTTAAATAAATGTTCCAAATGCACTTTGTCGTTCATGATTCGAAATCCAAATGCATTGAACCAATTCATGCCGAAAATGTTTGCTCCGTCAGTGGCAGTAACGAGCAACGGCAAATGTAAACGACTATCCCTAAATTTGACATCTACATTTATCTTTCCACGTATTGGTACTTTTACATCACCGTAAGCTTTTAGAACTGTTGATACTGGACTCAAATTCGGCTTTTCAAGTTCATTATATCCGTTCGTACCCATTAATGAGACTGTGGCGCCTGTATCAACCAAAAATTTCATGATTTTCTGGTTAATTTCAATGGACACATAAAATTGACAATTTCCTTTGTTACCTTTGTGTTGACTCTGATATGATGAAATACTTTTGCAAACAGACGCAATGAGTCCGGTTTTCTTACATCGATGACAGGTAGCCAATAAAAAATTACAATTTTCACGTTCATGATGACTGAAACATCCAAATAATTCCAAATTTCTACTTCAAATTTCCTTCCGGTACAGTACTCCCTGACAATAATATCGGGGATAGCACAGAACATATCTCTTTCAGAGTTTGAGTCAAGAATTTTCAGGAGACCCACATTGTCACCCGGTTTGTATCCGTATTCTAGTTGCAGCTTAATAGCGCATCTAGCAGCCGTCTTCCTAATGAAGATTGGCAGGGTTGAAAGCCATACAACCGCTTCTAGTGCTGGCGTAGGACAGGTGTGCATTGCACGTTGCCGTTGTCCCTTCAGAGAACTTTCGACCACCAAACGATGGCCCCGTACTTAATAATAGGTCTCACCAACATTTCGTACATTCAATGTACCATTTTAGGATTTAAACCACAAATTCTGCCGTAGAGGCGTCTACTGGTCAACATGGCCCTAGTGTCGCGTTCGATGGCGGACCTGATATGAGAATTCCAGTTTAGCCGTTTATCAAGGATAACGCCGAGATATTTAACTTCACTGGAATAATCTATCGTGGTGCCTTTGATGTTGATAGGTCCCAAATCGACCAGTCTTCTTTTCGTGAAAGGCACTAGAACGGTTTTGCAAGGATTGATGGAAAGTCCTTCTGTGCTGCACCATTATAAAACTTGTAGTAAAGCACTTTGCACCAGTGAAAGTCGTGCTGTGCTTACCACTAATAAAAATCACGAAATCGTCTGCATAATCGGCGATGTAGCCTGATCTGTGAATAAGATTGACTAGAAGATTGTCAAGGACTAGTGACCATAGAAGGGTAGAAAGCACTCCTCTTTGGGGATAACCCTTAATTTCAGTCACATATACAATAACCCTTAACTCCAGTCACATATACAGACATTCGACTTCCAAGCATGGCCCTTATCCAATGATTGGTCGAGTCTTCGATACCTCTGCTACCGATTGCCCTTGCAATAGAGTCGAAGCCAGTGTTATCGAAAGCGTCCTCAATGTTGAGGAAGGCAGACAGGGCCACTTCCTTGGAACGAAAAGCTCCTTCTATCATCTTTACAAGATAGTGAAGGGCACCTTCTGTGCTTTGCCTTTCTTATACGCAAAATGTCTTGAGTGCAGATGGTAGACTGGCCTCTTATATGAGCATCAATACGTCTCTCCATGGTTTTGAGGATGAATGCTGCTAGACTTATAGGTTTGTATCATTTAGGCAGTTCACTTAACCTATTGTCCCCATTTGTACATCGTTCTCAATGAAGCAATCATACCCGTTAGGACAAGATCGACTGCCTTCTGTAGAAGCACTGGCAAGATCCCATCACTGCCGGGAGCTTCGAAAGGTTTACAAGAGCCGACTGAAGATTGTACCGGATAAACTATTTACCCTACTAGTAATACAGACCCTTTGGTCAGATGCGTTCGGGTACGTGTGTGGTGCACGAGTAGACGAACCTGGGAAATGAGCCCGAAGTAGTGTTCTGATATTGTATCCTCACACGGTGCGACGTGTAGCTGCCATCGGGCTTTTTTAATGAACATACACAATTTGTCTGATCCCTAACTAATGCTTTATGGATTCGTGCAGCTACTGGTATTTGGACAATTTTTGTCGCAGCATTTCCTCCATGTGGCACGTTTGGATTGTCTTAATTCAGAGTTGTACTCTGTAGGGGCGAACCTATATTCGTCCCAACTCTTTGTGCGTTTATCAGAGTTGAAGGGTTTTCTAACTGTCTTCCTAAGCTTAGCCAGCTGGTCGTTCCACCAGGGAACCTTTCGTTTACACAAGCTGGCTTAAAGGATACAGCTGTCATGTTAGAAAGAGAACAACGCATCATTAAGTTGATATTCTCCTTCATCTAAGTCCCCTGTGGACTTAATAGAAGTGACAAGCATATCTACTATAGAGAGGACGAGTCCCCGATATAGATTCGAGTCCGTGGAGATTGGATCATATCATACAGACTATAGAACATGTCTGTCAGATTTGATCTTTGATCGATGTCACTCAAAACTGCTGATTTGTTGACAGTCAGTCGTTTGTGATCGACAATGTGCACATGAATTTCTTCAGTCAGTATTAAATTTGAACGAGAGCTGATGGAAAGCGTTTAGGAAACAATGGAGGATGTCTATATTTTCTGTTCAGCTGTTCAGAATTAAAATTGAAATAATGGCAAACATTTAATGTGATCGAAAATGCTATCTGCTTTGACTGTACATCTGTACATTGCTTTATCCAGTAAGGTGGCTAAAACTATTTCTTAAACTGATTTTCACAGGCTTTTAACGCCGTATCTTCTGAATAATAACTTATTGACGTCATGATGACTGCTGCTTAGTGACAAAACATTGTTTCATTTTTAAAAGTGTAGCCACTTGATTGAGGACGCATAATGACTGATTCACTGAACACTTGTAATGGGTTCACGTTCTCTGCAACAATTCCACAAGCTTTTGACTTTCACTTGTAAATGTAGCTTTAAAACTGATTCTACAACGATTCCACTGTACACGACAGAACCACACTATAATAACACGCCCTACAAATAATGAATAGCATAACCGCAGTGAATTTTTTATGAATTTCCATACTGAATATTTTGAATTTGTGTCGCTGGTGTCATTGGTGGATTGCACTTTTTTTTTTAATTCTTGTTGTTTCATATAAATAATCTCAAAATCAGAAACATCACTGAATGCTTTATTCCATATTGTTTTGTTAATAAACAATGAGTACCTCCACTACAGCATATACATAGAGAGAGGAAACGGTTATCAAACCAAATAACACGTAACGCCCGAAAACATGACAATTGCAGTTCCAGTCTTAATTGTCATATTCTCGAATTGTTTTATTAAAAATTTATTGTATACTCAACGACCGACAGCGAAAATATAAATTGTCATCGCACTATCAGCATAGCAAAAGGATGACATCCATAGGAAAATGTGGTAACAATGTGATAGAGATCTTGTTATATGTTTGTTAAAAACACTCATCCCATAAATACATACTCGTATATTAAATTTATAATATCCACTGTGGAAACCAACGAACTGTTAATTATGCATACTGCAAGCCAAAAAGGCACTAAAAGGATGGTTGGATAATTTTTTATTTCTATGATGGAGTGATGATAAACAAACTTAAATCACTCATCGAGAACTTGGAACTCTTCTTGCTTATGATCTAAGATTGAAACGAGGATTATTGTAAAAAACCAATATAGTGGGTTTTTCGTAGTCGTCTTTGAAGACTAAGATGAATGTAGAAGTCCTACTCATTTGAATTTGGCGGAATAACTTAGATGTTAGAGCATAGAATCCTCAGATCATCAATCCTCATTAAAAGATTTTGCGAAAATTGAATGTTGCATTAATCGAGTGCGCATATTGTAGCTTTTAGAAAGTTTCTCTTCTAAATCAATAAATGAAATGAGCGATGTAGATATAGGTTCATTCAGCTCATCCCCATGGCTGGAGGTAGGCTGATATTGAATTATTCATCAAATTTTATCAGAATCAAATTCCAAATTCATTAGATAATTAGAATTTTGGGTGTGAACACTGCAAACATTGAATTGAAATTAAACTGAATGGATATCGGGTTTAGATATGGAGAAATCACTTTAGAAATATCTCGGACTTTCTTGCAGAAGTTTGTTTAAGCCAAAGTAAACTATCAGTGCTCCAGTACTCCTCAAATCCAATTTATATTAATGATTTGCGTGAAGCAATATTTTCAATTTTAAGCTAAAGAACCTGGATTAAGCGAGTGAATTGATTTGCATTATCACAATATTTTCACATACAGTATTCTACGGTGATGGCTACCTTTGCTAGCTCACAATCATATTCCAAAGAAGTCTCCAAAATTGTGAGGCAGTGTTAAGTTAAATTAGCCTTGATAATTCAAGTCCTTAAACTTTTTGAGATGTGTCAGAGCATAGTTATATTGACGATAATAAGCATAAACAGGTGGCCAAAAATCTCAAACGCTTATCCACAGCGATATGCCAATTGGTAGCTCTATATAGAAAACCAATCGCCTTGCTGCACATTTATCAGCTGAACGCTGATAATTCTTCAGCAATCTTTTGCTCATTAATCATCTTACAACTCATAAAATCCTTAGTAAACGGCAGTGGGCAATGCTTTCTACTGGTGATCTCATGGCATAACTCACCGAAATGTGGAACAAGTCTATTTATAAATTTGGTGAAAGTAAAGTTGTTGCACGGCGGGTAGCCATCAGCAGAATAGATGGAATAGCATAGAATGCACCAGAATTGCAGGTGGCCGTAACTTTCTCTGACTTCTGCAAGTGGGGTCAAACATTCACGTGGTGGCTACCGGTAATTTTCCTCCAAGATAATGCAAATAAATAATTTTCCTCATACAGGAAAAACTGAATGATCGAGCACTCCCTTAAAAGTAAGGTTGGTGCATCCATAATAAAGTTTTTTTACGGGCGAGGTACACTGATAAACGACGACGACCACGGCACCGAAAACGGCTAAGAGATTTAAGAATTATCTCATGGAACGTACGCTCCCTGTATAGACCTCGAGCTGCACAGCAGCTAGCCGATGACTTGTCCAAATATAATGCTGACATAACAGCAATACAGAAAATGTGTGAGACGGTGAATGGTGTCCTACAAAAATCAGAATATGACATACATACAGCTGTCATACAAGACATCATGTGCTCGGGTTGGGGTATCTAGTCAGCAAATGAATGAAAGCCACCGTTATCGTATTTAAAGCAGTATATGAACGGCTATGCACCCTTAAAAACATAAGCCTCATAAACGTTCGCGCACCTACAGAGAATTTCCCAGATGATGAAAGAGACGAATTCTTTGCATTAGTCGAACGGGAACTCCATGCCTGCCCTCAGTATGATGTAAAAATCACTCTGGGGGATATGAATGCTAAAATAGGTAGGGAGCCAGTATTCAGGCAGTACATTGGCACCCATAGCTTACACGGGAACACTAATGACAATGGACAACGAGTCATAGAGATGGCAGCAAGCAATAATATGGTCGTTGCGAGTACAAGGTTTGCGCCAAAAATTTTACAAAAAACTACGTGGGTATCTCCCACTTGCAAACAAAAAGGCCACGTGTTGATATACCGGCGCCATAACCAGAACTTGATGACGGTACTTTCATGAGTTGCTAAATGGCCAGCTAATTGCCGCCACCAAGCATAGACGAAGTTAGCAGAGCGATAAATCGGCTCAAAAATAATAAGGCCCTGAAATCTGATTAAAACAGTAGGACCCGCAATACACCAAGTAATTCAAGTAATAATAGTGCAAGTATGGGAGGAAAAAGCGATGCCAGGAGACTGGCGAAGAGCCATTCCAGTGTGGCTTCATCCCAGACAAATCAACAACTGATCAGATTGACACCCCTAAGCAGTTGATGGAAAAATGTATAGAGTTCCAAAACTCATTACATCATGTTTTTATAGGCTTTAAAGCCGCCCATGATAGCATAGCCAGAGTAGAACTTTATAAAGCCATGAGAGAGTTCGGCATCCCAAATAAACTGACACGACTATGTAGGTTGACCATGACCGATGTATAACAGCCAGGTAGAAATATCGGAATCACTATCAAACCCATTCCACATTTATAACGGGCTCCGACAAGGGGATGGACTGGCCGCAGACGATATTGACATCGTTGGTAGAAACCGAAGAGCTATACAGAAGCTTTCATCCAGATCGAGCAGGCGGCACGAAATCTGGGGCTGCACATAAATAATGAGAGCAAAACAAAGTACATGGTGGCCACGTCTGCGAGTAGAAGATCCAACATTGGTCCCTCAATTCAAATAGTGGAGCGCGAATTTGAAGTAGTGCAATACTTTAACTATCTCGGGTTAACTGAACCAGCCTATAACAGCATGAAACCAGAAATACTCGCAAAAACCAGACCAGATTTACTTGCTCGGCCGTTCTACTGAAAATTTGGACCAATGGATTGCCACTCGAAACCAAGCGGCGCCGATGGTGATGGTTTGGGCCGCCGTAACGGCCGAAAGCCGTTCACCACTCGTTTTTTTTTGGACCGTGGCATCAAGATAAATGCTCAAATTTATCGGGGTCATGTGTTGGAGGGAGCGTTGAAGTCTTGGGCAAAACAAAAACAAAAACAAAAACAATTCGGCCGCAGAGCCTGGACATTTCAACAGGACTCGGCGCCGAGTCATAAAGCGCGCGTCAATCAAGATTGGCTGAGAAACAACGTTCCGCGGTTCATTTACACACTGCCCAATGGCCACCAAATTCACCGGATGCAAATCCGCTAGATATTTCGGTTTGGGGTATTTTGAAGAGCAAGGTTGGGACAAAAAAATACCAAAGTGTCGATCATCTCAAGCAAGCGCTTCGCCGGGAACGGGCCAAATAGAGAACTGCTAATGCAATTCGAAAATTGAAATATTTGTGAACATTTTTTACTTTGATTCAATAAAATTCCGTTTTGTGTTGTGTTGGTAACACTTCGTGTCAATCACCCTGTATAATCTGTCAAGAATCTTTAAATCCAGGAATCTAACCATAACATCCAAGCTGCTGGTATATAAGACAATGGTCATCTGAGACTTTGGTGCTTACCAAAAAGTATTCTGATCTCTTGCCGCGTTCGAGAGAAAAGTCTTACCGATTATTGTTGAATATGTGAGGAAGGACGATTCCAGAGACTCAATAATGATGAGGTTTACGAGCGCTAATGTGATGTCGACATCGCGAAGAGAATCAATCTAGGTAGGCTCCGGTGGGCAGGACATGAGCTCGTATTTGTGAAGAGGATCCGGCTCGGAAAGTGCTTTGCCGCAGGATTTATGTAACACGACAGCAAAGCCCGTCAAGCCTACGCTGGATGGATGGCGTAGACCAGGACGGCCAGAGTTTAGAGGTGCAAAATCGGCTCAAAATCTGGACCGGTGGAGAGATATTTTACGGAGGCCAAGGACCGGACCCCGGTATGATGATGAACTCGATAACTCCAGAGCATTTGGCAGAGTTTGGCATAATGCTGTTTTGTCCAAAATGCGTGCTTATAGGTTATTTGAAAAACTGCATCATTGTATTAGTAATTATCTATCACGACGCTCAATTTAATACAAGATGCATTGGACGGTTTCAAGTCGAAAACTCGCTGTATTTTGAGTTTTGCGTTTTGCAGAACACCGTTTTGTCCCCGATACACTTTCTCATCTTCTTTAGTGTAATCTTTTCTGCTTGTTTTAATCCAATTCATTTTTTTCGCTGACGACAGCTAGCAACACCACCAGTGTTTGAGAGAAATAGCCAGCTAGCAACACCACCAGTGTTTGATAGAAATAGCCAGTTACATGCCGCCTCGCCATTAATTTAAACGCAATTCCCGTGGCGCTCTTAGGTTTACCCGCAAGCGCGTCTTCTTACTGTTACGTTTAGAGATTCTTTCTTCGGCCGTACAATAAGTGGAATGCTTTGCAAACCACTTTCCTTCCACACCTCTCCTCTCTAATAAAAACAATTTCTTTCTAAGCAACCAATATTCTCTACCACGAATCTCTTTCCAATTTCATCAGACTTCATTTTTCTAACCATTAACCTTCATTGGAACAATGATAATTTTGATACATTTGAGTTTCGGTATTTCTCTATTTTGATTTATCGTTAATGCATAGCCAAGTCTCATTTGTCTCATCTATTTGTTGGCATTACTGTTGATGATAAAGTTAACTTCTTCCATGATATGGTTAGAAACTTATTCAACCAATATGTGATAGCAAAATAGGAATAAGCATCTGCACATAGCTGACTGATGAAATTTGCAATCTTATAAGAAGAATATAACCTCTGGAACTGTCAATATTTGTTTGCCACGTCTACAGCAACTTAATCAAAGAAAAGATATTATCAATTCAAGCTTGACAGCAACTTACCACAAAAAGTTTTATGGAGAAATATTAGAGATTTACGCATTAGTTCGGGTAAAGTTAAGGGTGCGTGCAATATTAACTCTGATGATGGCAATAGATATTTTGTTAACATATGGTTGTGAGTTGTCCTTCAAAATTTATTTTCTGTGTGTTACTGCGTCCATTGTATTTATTGCTACAAAGTAATCGTTTTTTTTTTAAATTGTTTTTTGAAATAGATTCTTCCATTTATTTTAAGTCCGCTTACTTACATTCGTGCCTCCAAGATTTAGTCATGTGCGTCATACCATCGAAATATACACTCACTTCAATCTACAATGGAAGTAATGCGTCAAAAAATAGCCATCGTAATAGACAGCCAAGCTGCAATAAAGACTCTGAATGCATTCTAAACCACGTCTAGATTATTGGTGGAGTGCAGGATAACATTGAACAACTTGGTGAAGAAAACAAGGTATGCATATGAGCTCGCCAGAGCCAGAACCATTCTGTGGCATAGAATAACGCATATTTCCAATAAAACATACCGCATAATACGAGAAGAGATGCGTAGAATGGCGACAACACATCCTACAATAACGTGCAGCTGCAAACTTTGTGGAGATACGGAGGAGACCCAGTAGCATCTTCTTAACGGATCCGGAGCAATGATCTGACATTATGGGAGCTCACGTAATCTCGAAATCTGTGCAACTTTATCTGAATCCGCTCCAAATGATTAGGCTCCTAAGAGTCAATTGTATGGAGTGGCTGATGAATTAGGGATGGGCATAGCCTATTCCTTAAGCGCAATAGATCCGCATGAGTTGCATATCACCCCACAAAAATCAATCAAATAATGCGAAATTGTCATTCAATTGAATAACGGGAAGTTGACAAAAATCAACTTGCACGATTTGTAGTAAACAAACAAGTAAATTTAAGCAAAAGCTTTTATAAATGACTTGTCTTGATCTTCTATTTTTAATCCTTGTCCGTTGCTAAATTACCAGAGCTTACAATAATTTCAAAAGTACGACAGCCAAGTTGCTTCTCTTCTAATTTGGAGTTTCAGTAAAACGTCACCCATATTGTTGGCCATGGCCGTGGCAAATAAAAGCAAAATTTTAACTTAATCTTAAGATTTCAGTTGTCTGCTTTTGTGTTGGTCCTTCTTTAGGTATTTATTACAAAACAACAACATAGTGAAAATAATGTCTTCCGGCACCTGTTTGTTGTTCCTCTGACAGATTTGTTTACCTTAATCACTTGATATCCCTAGAAATTATTCAATTAATCCTTTAAGATATTTGACTGCAGCTGAAACTTTTGGGTCGTACACACACACACACACAGACACAATAAATCTTAAGAAATCTTAACAATCCTGCAGTTGGAATAATATTTATCACTTTGGCTGAAAGTGTCGAAACAAATCCAAGAACAAACTTTCCTTCCAAACTTTCGTGGTTCAAACGAAGCACAATTGGCAGCGCAACAACAACAAGACAGTTGACAAAGACAAATTGCATTTGGAATTACTTGAAGTGATGAAGAAGCCAACTACTAGTCGCACTTCATCCGCAGTTAGGTGGTCTTCTGTGGTACAGAATGGCTCCGTCCGTCACCTAGATACTCCAAGATAACGATCCCTGTTTGGGATTTTAAGGTTTCGCATTCAATTATTCCATCGAGATGCACATCACCTCAGTGGATTGATACTCTCGCAATTGTGAACAATTTCTTATCGATAGTTTTCGTTTCCAAGGACGAGAAAAAGTTAAACATAGTCCGACGCATTACTTCCTCCAAAGGGAACTAATATTTTTATTGAATTTCCCTCTGAGGATTAAATATATTTGTACCAAACGCAGAAGAATTTATTGCCGAATATCCTTTTGGAGCCGGAAAACTTATCCAACGATCCCATTTTTCACTTAAACCTTAAAGAAGCAGAAAGAACAGCGTAGAAGAAAATGCAACAGCATTTTGAAAACGTTCGTAAATATTGTTTCCTCTTCGGGAGAAGAATTCAGCCATTTGTCTTAAATGAAAGAACACAATTTGTCTGAATAAAATCCTTCCTATAGTCCTTGCTATTTATGCAACGTCAATCTCAGGTGCTACGCTAAAGTACTAGCAATGTTTTCCGGATTCCGAAATTAAACTTCCTTGCATGCATTACATTTTCACACGTATGTACAAATACTTGCATATTCCTGGTAAAATTTGCGCTCGCTCATGAAATATGCAAATATTTCCCGCGAATTCCATAAACAAGCACCTGCGTAATGTATGCATATGAACGTTCTTGCTGGTGTGCAGAGCTTTTTGCTCGTAACTAATTTAATATTTTAATCTGCTAATAAATGAAATTTGCGAGCTAATTCGTTGAAAGTTTTTACGGCACAGTGGGGTATTCCGAGACAGTGGTTTTCTTTTCCTACTTGAATGGATTACATTACGTTGACAGAATGAATGTCAGATAGTTTTCAACTTTAGTGTTCTTTTGATGTCGCAGTAAAAAATGTAATTCAATATAATTGTCTGATTCATAAGCTGGAGTGTCAAGTCTACAACCTCGTATGAATTAACAGATGTAGAAGGATTTAGAACAGCGGTGCTGATCCAAAAACAAGTCTCGAAAAGTAATTGAAGGTGATATTGCGAACTGTATTTGCCTAGAAACAACTATTATCGCGCTAGCACAAGTTGTCCTCAAATAATATCTGCAGGTTACCAATTTAACGTCGAGCTGCATAGATCGCTTCTCTTCCTCTGAAGTTTCTAACAAGAGGAATATAAGAATAAAAATAATAACATGTGTCGCCAAGGCCTAGCTTCTCGCAACCATTTGTGTTGAGTATGTATATTTTTGCACACAAATGGAGGGGACCTGCAATTTAATGCCGGATCCGAATTCCGAATTAAGAACCACGAACCATGCTCTTATCCACTGAGCCACGGCGCCAACTCAAGAGGAATATGTCGAACTAATATTGCGGTATTTATAACGAAAGACTGAATTCGGTGATGAGTATTAATTCGACATTCCTAAATATATATAACAAAAATTCTACTGTGTATTAAGACTTAAGTGGAGTCTTAAGGGAGTTTTAAGGTGGTCTTGAGGGCTCTTAGAGATGGTCTTAAGAGGGTTTTGAGGAAGGTCCTGAGTTGGTTTTGGTGGGGTATTAGGTGTGTATTGAGGCGGGTATTGAGTGGGTTTTAGGTTGGACTTGCAAGTCTTAAGAAGTTCTTTAGGGATCTTTAGGGGGTCCTGACGGGATCTTTAGAGGTTCCTTACGGGATCTTGAGAGGGATTACGATACAGTCTTAAGAGGGGTCTTAGGAGGTATCTTGAGGGGTTTTTGAGAACTTCTTCAGTGGTATTTTGATGGGGTCCTAAGAAGATCTTGGGTTGGTCTAAATAGAGTCTTGGGTGGGTCTCACTGAGTGTTTTAAGAGGGTATTATGGAGGTCCTTTGGGAACATTTCTAGCGTCCTTTTTGGAGTATTTTGTGGTCTTTTGTGATATTTTAGGGATCTTATTGGGGTCTTTTGAAGAACTCCATATTTTAAACCTATCTCTATGTTATTGATATTATATATATTGTTATAAAAACTAAAACGCAGCAAATAATATTTAAAAAAAATAATGTATTGAATCATAACTAGCTCTTTAAATGGTGGAAAAGAAATCTGGTATGATATAGAGAAACTAGATAGCTAGGTAAGTTGAGTTGTAGACTCCGCTGTACTTGCGCGGTCCTCAATTAGCGTTAGAGTGCTCCAATTTGATAATATAAACCTCGACGGACCTAGCATAGATGTTTAAGTGGTTTAGATCCAGCCTGTAGTGTTCAGATACGATATCAACTCGATAATCCTGCATTCTGAGACCTCTTTCAGGTCGGCAAAGAATGGTTTACCTAAAATGCGGTGTCCTGGCCCTGCTAGGGCTTCGCATGCACGTGGCTGGCTGGCTGGCTGGCTGGCTGGCTGGCTGGCTGGCTGGTCAGATTTTCTGATCAGTTTTTAGCCCACATCCCATGGCCCGATTTTATTGAAATTTTGCACACATATATATATTTCCTCGGACCTCGGGTTCGGGGGGCTCCCATACAAATATTTTACAAAATTTACCCGATTTTCTTGAAATTTTGTACACATGTGTGTCTTCGATGGAAAAGACTTTTTGTAAAAATTTGGAGCGATCGGCCCCTTGGGGACCCCAATATACAATTTTTAAATATCGCTATATCGCATCAGATCACGGCAAAGTCTGAGCTCTGTGCTTTGTGAGCAGCGCTGTTCGCTGCCGCTGCGTAATTTGGCGGATGATTTTGCCACAAGACGAGCACGCAGTGTGTGTGTGTGTGTGTGTGTGTGTGTGTGTGTGTGTATCCCCGACTAGAGAATTTACAAGAAAAATTTTAATTTTTATGGGTTGTTTTTTTCATTTTCATCTTTGCAACTTCTGCAGAAGTTTTTGTATACCCAACTTGGCACCATGGCTGCCCTCTGGCCAGTGGCTCGTGCTGATAGCCACAATTCTGGCAATATCCTTCCGGGTTCTAGATAACAACTCGGTAATTTTCCTTTTGCTGTAAGATGGCTACATCAATTTTGATATGGCGCAGTTCGACAGACTGCTCCATCTGAGCTGTGACTTAGTATTGAAAAAAACAACCCATAAAAATTAAAATTTTTCTTGTAAATTCTCTAGTCGGGGATACACACACACACACTGCGTGCTCGTCTTGTGGCAAAATCATCCACCAAATGACGCAGCGGCAGCGAACAGCGCTGCTCACAAAGCACAGAGCTCAGACTTTGCCGTGATCTGATGCGATATAGCGATATTTAAAAATTGTATATTGGGGTCCCAAAGGGGCCGATCGCTCCAAATTTTTACATCATCGAAGACACACATGTGTACAAAATTAAACGAAAATCGGGTAAATTTTGTAAAATATTTGTATGGGAGACCCCCGAACCCGAGGTACGAGGGGCCTCAAATTTTAATAGAAAAAATTGTCACCGGAAATATACATGTGTGTAAAATCGATCAATAAAATCGGGCCATGGGAGTGGGTTAAAAATTGATCAGAAAATCTGACCAGCCAGCCAGCCAGCCACGTGCACGCGAAGTTAATATAGAGAATTTAAAAAGGAGGAAGTTGGTTCCTTGACTGAGCTCATTGTACAGCTAATACTCTCCATAGAGTTGTTTATACCGGCGCCCATCTTAGCCAATTCGTCCGCCCTCTCATTTCTCTCTATATTACTGTGTATCGGCAGCCATACTATGGTGATGACCAGGAATTGGCTGAGGCCAATCCTTCTTGGCAGTGTTTGACGAGTTTATGGTGGTCGCATAAATCGCCCTTATGGATATAAACACATATGCCAACCCTTCCGATTTGTGCGTTACTGAGCCTAAGTGCCCTGTAGACCTCCCTAATTGCTAGAATCTCTACCTGAAAGATACTAACTGAATCGGGTAGCTTGTATGACCTTCACAGATTTATATCAAACAAGAGGATACCTGCATCGACTCCATCCTTCAACTTGGATCCGTCAGTGAATATTGTTAGGCTATGTCAAGGTTTTTTTTGGCCGTTTTGCTTGAAATTTTGACAGCTCATCAGCCTGATATTCTGGGCACGAAACAACAATGTTTTCGCTGTTTAAATATTGAAAACTTTTTTTTCAATATCAGTGTTGTTAGTCGAATCCATGCGAATTTTGAAAAGAAATATGGATCGCGAAAAGGTGCCAAACGGAACTGCTGTAGTGAAATTGACGAAAAAAGTTCTTGAGCAAGGCTTGCTGTTGGATAACAAAAGTGGTTCTTGAGCTCAGACAGGTCGCACGCCCGAGAATATTCAGGCTGTGGCCCATGGCGTGGGACAGAATCCAACGACCTCAACTCGACGCCAACCGCAGCAACTAGCCATTGGTCGCACCTGCCTGAGCAGAATACTGCAACACCTCGGACTATTTTCTTACAAGGTCTTATAAACTGAAAGCAAATGACCACCCGCTTCGATATCAGTTCACTGCATGGGTCATAGACAACTTGATAATGACGCCGATTTTGGTCGTAAAATCATCTTTTCAGACGAAGTGCATTTACATCTCGGGAGCTATGTAAACAAGTAGATCTTCCAGATTTGGGGCTTGGAGCAGCCACACGTAATCGTAGAGAAGCCAATGCATCCATCAAGAGCTACAGTTTCATTGAGATTTTGGAGTAATAACCCATTTTTCTTCGAAAATGCTGCTAGAAATGCCGTTTCCGTCAATAGCTATCGTTTTAGAGCCAACTTTTTATGGCCTCAAAATGACGCCATAAATGTGGACGACCTTTGATTTTAACAAGACAGCGCCACATGCCATACAAGCTGAATGACAGTCCATCTCCTACGCTCTAAATTTGGAAACCGAATAACCAGCCGTTTTGCAGATTTTGACCATTTGGGATAGATGTTTGCGGATAAACTAGAGACAATTCCAGCTTGAAAACATGACATTACGACTGTTATTCGCGAGACGCCGTAATGTTTGACCAACTTCTTGAAAACTGGACTCACAGTATGGCTTACTGTAAGCACAGCAGAGCGAGCCACATGAACAAAATGGTTTTTATTCTTTAATCGGAGACTCCAACATTCACAAATAAAATTCGAAAAATATATTGCTATATACTCATTTTATAGGGTTTTTAAACAAACGTTTAAATTTCCCATTTGGAAAGAAGTTTATTGTAACAGATAGAAAAAATACTACGAATAAAACATTATGTATCGCTAATGGTCTGCAACAGGGTACAAGAACGGAGCCAATCTTATATTTCTGAAGTACTTACCTATTTATATAAATACGTTACTTGCTTATATACCAAGATGCTAAAAGGCCAACCGGCAAGATAATATGGTATGCACTTACGATTTCAACTGCGGCCAAAAAACGATTAGTAAGACACATTTATAATGAAAATGATTTACCAAATATTTCTAAAAAAAACTACCCATCTTTCTAGCACTGTTCCCATTTATTACACCATGTTATTACTTACTAGCCACCTAATAATAAACCATTAAAACGATTGATATCGAAATTTTAAAACGTAAACATAGAATATTCAACCCCACTGTCATATAAGTATCTCGCGTCTTAATAAAAGTCAACAGTCAAGTTGAAAAGATTCTACTTTAACAAGTTTCGTATGTGTGTGTGTGTGTGATGAATTGTTGTATCTTAAATATTTCGTCATCTCACATCCACAAAATAATTAGACACGAGGAAGGCGAAAGTTTCCTCTTCACTAAAGAACTTTAACTTAGGAAAACTTCTCACGCTCCGAACTAATCACATTCAATTTGTGTCCTTTGGATCAGAGAAATAAAAGTTTAGATGCTCGTAGAAAAGTAAAATAAATTGAACTTTTTGTAAGTAGCATTGTATCTATTGCATTTTCAAAACTATAAAGTTTCACCCTGCAATTTATGTGGGGAACAGATGCGGAGATAAGAGATGTCACTTCATTAGGTCAGAGCAACCTATTTGTTTAAGCGAACAGTAAGTTATTGAATTGGCTCGGAACGACTGATTGCATAGAGAACTCCAGAATAAGCTACATATGCAGAGGACGTGGTGATTATTTAGGACTGCACCTTTCTGTGATAAGCAAAGTCATGGAAAAAGTCCTGGGTAAAAGAGGTTTTGGACAACAAGTATATTGCGAGCGTGAAACTGAAATGGTACTATTTACCACTTAAACTAAGATACCGACATGTGTCCCTCAAATACTAACGCTTAATACCTCGGTGACATCCTAGATAGAAAGCTTAAATGGAAGTCAAACATCGAATTCAGGGTTAAGGTAAGCGTCTCTTGGCGACTACCAGTGAAACCTTTAGTAAGAATTGGGAACTCAGGTCAAATATAGACCTATGGTGATGAACGATGTTGACCACAAAATGCAATGCAAGCAAGCTCAGCTAAATAAAAAGATCAGCAACTTTCCGAGCAGAATCCTCTTCGCTCCTGCGAGCTAGATGTCCTGCCTAACGGAGCCTACCCAGCTTAATTCTCTTCACGATGTCGACATCGCGGTAATACTCATAGATCTCTTCATTACAGAGTCTCCGGAATCGTCCTTCCTCGCATACGGGGCCAACAATTCTCCGTAAGACTTTTCTCTCGAGCTTTACAGCTCTTCGGTGTCTACCACCGATGTCAATATCGTCTGCCTAAGCCAGTATCTGAAAGGACTTATATAGGATATTTCCTCTCGCCGTTACCTCAAAGTCTCAGATAACTTTCTCCAACGCCAGGTCCATCCCCTTGTCGGAGCCCGTTATAGATGTTGAATGATAGTGATCCGGATATTTTTACTTGGCATTTACAAATGGTCATGGTCAACCTACATAGTTGTGTCAGTTTATTTGGAATTCCGAATTTCTCTCACGGTTTTATAAAGTTCTACTCTGGCTATGCTATCATAGGTGGCTTTAAAGTCTATAAAAAGATGGTGTAGTGAGTTTTGAAACTCTAAGCATTTTTCTATCACCTGCCTAATGGTGTTAATCTGATCAGTAGTTGATTTGCCTGGGATGAAGCCACACTGGTAAGGACTAATGATGTCTTTAGCGTATGTGGCTATTCTGTCTTGTAGGATAGAGGAGACAGTCTTATACGCGGTACTCAATAACGTTATATCACGATAATTCCTGCATATTTTGATATTTCCCTTCTTATGTATGGGTTATAGGATACCTTTTCGTCAGTCTTCTGGCATCACTTCTTCCTCCCATATTTGTACGTACTATTAGTTCATGAATTGCTTGGTGTGTTGCGGACTCTCCTGACCTTATCAGCTCTGCTGGGATACCATCTGATCCCGGGGACTTATTACTTTGAGCCGATTAATCGTTCTGTTAACTTCGTCTATGCTTAGTGGCGGCAGTTCAGTATGGTTTTCGGCCATTGGTGGAGCCTCCGATTCCTCACTTAGCCGGCCATTTAGCAACTCTTGAAAGTGCTCTTCCCATCGCTCTAAGATATCTTTTAGATCGGCGATCAGATTACCCTCTTTGCCCTTGCAGTATGTTCAATGCGGTGTATATTGCGTCATACCGTGGACTCTTTGGTAGAACTTCCGCGCCTGGTGCGGTCATTGCTCTCTGTACTGTTCTACTTCTCGGCCGAGATTCTTATCCCAGGCTGCTTTCTTTCGCCGGTGAACTGTTTTTCATATTTTCTGAGGTCTTTATATTGATCTTCGCGTGCCCGCGTTCTATAAGATTGTTGCATTCCTCGGTACGCAACATTCTTACGTTCAGTCGCTAGCTTACATTCGTCATCGAACCATTTGTACTAGCAGTACTAATGACAGCATTCTTAACGCATGTCCATTTCTCTTCTATGCCCGGCATCTAATCCCCAGGACTTACTCGAATTTGATTCGCGGATGCAGTCTTCCTTGATGATGCAATCAGCGCTCGGAGCACCATACCAAGAAGATAGTGTTCCAAGTCGACGTTCGTTCGTACCGTCATCAGCTTCGGGTTGTGGCGGCGGTCTATCAACACGATGTCTATCTGGTTGCGAGTTACTCCATCAGGAGAAAGCCAGGTGGCTTTGTGGATATTTTTACGCGCAAACCTTGTACTCGTAACGACCAACTTATTGCTTGCTGTCATCTTTATGACTCGTCCATTGTCATTAGTTTACTCGTGGTTCTGTAGGCTGAGTTCGGCCCTGGCCTCTCTTCACTGTACCTGATTTCAAGTTATCCAGTTCTACTCTAGGCGTCCTTGTCTACGCCATCATTCAACCGCAGATTTTGACAGCCTTGTTGTCGTATCCGTCATAACGCAAAGTACTTTCCGAACAAGAGTACACCCACCAGCAGCATGGTTAAATTCCTTTGTTAGCTTTAAACCACTGTGCGTGTATTTTTGGTTCCATGATGTTATCGGCTGCTATAATTGACCTGAGATATTTAATGGATTCTACTACTTTAAATTCGCGCTACACTATTTTCAATAAGAGACCAATGTTTGCTCTTGCTCACATAAGTGGCACCATAGACTAACGTGCATTTCGTGCTGTTCATAGCTCGATCTGGATGGATTTTAATATCACTGTGTAAGCCGGTTTCTCATTTGACTTATAGAGGAATTTTCTTCTCACCGTTAAATTAGACTGTCGGATCGATTTGTCCGTTATAATTGTTGAATGTGTTTGATAGTAATCCGTATTACTTTATTTGGCTAATAAAGTTATTCGTGTTGAACCTCGATATTCATATCCAGATATAATCAACTTCGATTGGATGCTATATGAGCCCACGGCCTTATTATTTTACAGCCGATTTATAGCTCTGCTAACTTAGCCTATGCTCTTTAAGAGTCGAATAGTAAGGTCTTTAGTGCTGCACCCAATTAGACAGTTGTTAGCTTGCAATTTAGCATCTCATTGAAGTGCTCTTCCCATCGCTCTAAGATCAATTACCTTTCTTATCTTTTCTATGTGTTCAACACGACATATATTTCGTATAATAATGCGAACTCTTTGGTAGAATTTCTTTTGTCTAGTGTGGACCTCTTCTGTTCGAGTTCACGGATGAGGTTCTTCTCTCAGTCAGCTTTCTTTCGCCAAATAAAAAATCAAATTTAATAGGATTTTCTCTTAAAAAAGAATGGGGAAGACATCACAGTCCAACATAGTTTTCATGGTTATCATTGCACAGAACAAAATGCAAACAAAAATTTTACTCTTTTCAACTAAATCCAAAAAGTAAAGTCTCTGAATCTCCGGCCGAGCGCCGTCATTGCTGGCTGTCACCGTCGGCGTGCTGAGAGCAAAAACCACACCTCTCTATAGCCGTCGGGTAACAAAGTTATTGTTTATCAGAGTGTGCGAATGGAAAGCAAATTTAATCAAAGCCGTGGTTATGGTTCACTCCAAACCGCCACAGAGAAGACCATTATATTTTATTAATTTATACCCATTATCTACTACCTAAAAGTATTCTCTACCCAGAACCTTGCTCCGTATTGCATTTATTGTAAAGTTTTCCCTAAGGATCACTGCGAATGCAACAAACCCACTCTGCAACATTCTGAGTGTCATTTCCTTATTTATTCATGACCAGAATTTAGACATTTTATTTACATTATCTTCGGTTCCGATTGAATCGCCATCAGAATGAACATTGAGTAAGGACTTTGGAGTGAAATTTTCGAAAATGGTAAATTTTCATCGATTTGGATTCAATAGTGTTGATGGCTTGGAAGACAACTTTATGTTCGGCTATCGTGTGTATGTGCTGTGGCTATCAATTGCCCAAAACAGGAAGACGTACCGTACCGTACGTACTCGTTTATTCAATGAGGAAATCGAAAACGAATGAAATTTATGCAGAATACCGAGTTGTTTCCAGTTTGATCCTTTTGTTTGTGTGCGTCGATTGAATTTTGTGGTTTTTGAAAGGAAATCGAAACTCCTGCATCTAGCAATGCAAAATGTATCTAAGTATGAATGTACACAGAGAGGATAATCGATTTACATCAGATATGCATTTGCATGTTGTGGTTGTGGATTTCAACAAAAATGTGGATTAGATTTATACGGCAGAGGATACCCGGGGGGTTTCTAATTCATACCAGATTGTCACATCTCCTGCAAGGTGAGTACATTTGCATCTATTTCAGTTCAGCATTAATTAAATAATAATGCCAAAAAGGAAGACGACCTGATGACAATAGGTCATTCACTTAAGCAAAACAGTTGGAAGAGATCTTATAGGTACGTACCCTTGAGTGCACTACTCGTAGATCTAAAGCAGCAAAATAATTGTTGTGTATTTTTATGACATTCACTTTTAATTTAACACAAAAAACAAAGTCCGAAAAGATGTCAGGTAGTTATCAAAAATGGCGACAATTGTTGGAGTTTTGCAGTACTTGGTGGTAATGGCAAGATGAATCATTTCAGCACTAGATGGCACTGAGCTTGCAAATAACTGATGAAATTTCATTTCATAACGAAAAACTTACCATTCATCGTAAAGGGTAACCTAAGCGCTAACCATTGCGATCTTTCGAAACCTCATGGTATCAGAAGAACTATAAATCAGATTTATCTCCAAATAACCAGCTACTTTGAGGTTGGCCACAAAAAGAAAATACAAGTTGAATACTTGCTTGTTAACCAAGAAATCGAAGGAAGGAAAAAAAGTGTCATCAAATGTTTCCATAAAATGTTACAATAAGATGCCTGTAAAGGAAGTAAGATGGTATCTCGGGATTTTCGTCACATAAGTGTAAAACATGTAAAAGACAATGACAATGTATGACTCTTTCGGGATTTAAGGAAACTCCACGAAACAAATGATTTGCTCATCGAAATAAAGCATAAAACGAAGTCTCAATGTCATGGCAGAGAATCACGAAAAAATCTTACAAAGTCACGATTATGCATCGCACAAGAGAAAAGTGGAAAAATGTTTGCTTAGATTTTTTTCTTCGATTGTATTCGAATGAAATCCCAAGGAAGCAGGAAGCTGGTTACTGCTTGCTCGTATACGAAAAATGCAACGTTCAAAAAACAAAAGAAGAAGCATGCAGTGGCTAACTTGCAATGCCGCATTAAAAATGTTTTTCGACGCGCGCCGCAATAAAATTACAGAGGTATTTATGTGAAATATAACACTGATTTGTTCCTAAGGTATACTCTTTCGCTTGGTTCTTGTCAAAATGTTCACCTAATCATTTAGTTAATCTGACCTTTTACCCGATCATCTAACTGCATGTCATCTTACTGTATGACCGTCACTTTGGCGATTGTCTGGCACATTCAATTCAATTCAATTCTTTATTTATTTATATGATACTCAAAAGGGGGGGGGGATCGGTCCAATTTTTAAGCACATTATCGATTGTGTGCAGCTGTATTTCACCAATGGCTTCACGAATATTGTCCTTTAAAGCGTCAATTGTTTCCGGCTTGTCGGCGTAACACTTATCTTTTAGGGCACCCCACAAATAATAGTCCAACGGTGTCAAACCGCAGCTCCGAGGTGGCCAAACGACATCAGCTCTGCGGCTGATAATGCGATCTTCAAAAACAGGGCGCAAAACATCGAGTGTAGCTTCGGCTGTGTGGCACGTAGCGCCGTCCTGTTGAAACCAAATGTTGCCAATATCCTCCTCTTCAATTTTTGTGAACAAAAATTCGTTCAACATGGCCCGATAACGATCGCCATTGACTGTAACGGCCACTCCTTGCTCATTTTCGAAGAAAAATGGCCCAATTATGCCTCTGGACCAAAATCCGCACCAAACAGTGACTCGTTTTGGGTGTACCGGCTTTTCAATGTATGCGTGCGGGTTTTCTGTGCCCCAAATGCGACAATTTTGCTTGTTTACATACCCGCCAAGATCAAAATGAGCTTCATCCGAAAAGATGATTTTTTTGGCAAAATCGGCATCTTCTGTAAGTCGATCGCAGGCCCACTCAGCGAAGCGAAAACGCATTGGATGGTCAGTTGGCTTCAACTCCTGAACCAATTGGACTTTGTATGGCGTCATACCAAGGTCTTTATGCAAAATTCGTCTCAATGATGTCTCCGAAATGTTCAATTGTTGAGAACGACGGTGAATTGATGTTGATGGCGCTTCACGCACACTTTCTGCCACAGCATCAATATTCTCGGGTGTACGCACTATTTTTGGCTTTTCACGCTTTGGTTTATCGATGAGGATGCCAGTTTCTTTCACTTTTTTCACAAGATAACGAACATACGGAGCTGACGGTGCTTCTCTTCTTCCAAAATCCGTACGCAATTTTCGCACACATTCTGCAACATTACCATGATTTTCAAAGTAATGTCGCAATATTTCCCAGCGTTGTTCAAGCATATACACATACATATTCGTTCAGCGGAAGTATACAACTAATTATCTGTCAAATCAGACATGAGCTAAGTGTTACTATTCACGAAATAAGCACTAGTTGAGAAAAAATAACTTCGAGTGCCCGTGTGTATGTCTGTTTGTCTTTCTTGGAATCTTGCGATCAATTTTTAACCCACTTTCCAAAGCCCGATCTTATTGCAACATTGCACACAAGTGTATTTTCGGCGACAATAATTTAAATTTAAATTTGCAAGTGATCGGGCTAGGGGGTCGAGGGCTCCCAAAGAATTTTTTTTTAATAATCATGCCATATAGCGGCATCAGATCACGCCATACTATATTAACTGTGTTCTGCGTGCTCTGGTGCGCTGTTGGTTGTAGATCTTGTTGGTGTATCAGTTTAGGTGGCAAATACTTAAAGGGGAGATTTCTTGTTTAACAACGAGTGGTTTGGTAGCGTTTAATTGCGAATAAACGTACTGTTGACCCGGCATCCCTTCACACCCTGTAGATCTTAAATGCTTCTATCGACAATGTAATCCTTTGTCTTTTCTGAAAGAAAATTAAATCTTTAAGATCAAACAATGTACATTTTTTAAAATTATTAAAACGATTACCGACATGAAGGTCGTCAAATTCAAAAAAAAAAAAAAAAAAATTGGAATTTTGTAAATTGTATTTTCAAACGCGACTATCTCGGAAAATGCTCTTCTTGTTAGGGCAGTACATTGCAATCGTCTGAGCTGAATGTTCAATCATCCATTATAGCTGTTCTACAGTTTCTATTTTTGTAGAATATACCAGTTTTTTCATTTCTACCCATAAAAAAATCCAGAAGAATTAGTTAGTCAAAATACTATAGAGTTTATAACAATTCATCGGTATTGATAATTTTCACTGAAAAATGCAATAACATTACGTCCACCGTGGCAAGAAGCACCATGTAGCTGAAAAAACATTTTGATTTGAGTCAGTAATGGGACGTCTTCCATAAATTCTGGCAGGTGATTCGTCAAAAGTTGCAGATACGGGTTTAAATTTAGTCGTTAAGGTAGTATGTGAGGACCAATGAAATGATCCCTGAATAGTTCGATGAAGGGACGATTAACTTTGCAACTTTGCTCATTCGTATCACATGGTACTGAATGTCAAATGATAAAACAACTTTCGCAAACTGCATTATATCTCCTGCTATTATGGGGTTTTCATTACTAGCGTAGGATGTAGAGCCAAATATAATGATGAATGAGACATCGTGTGTTTGAGATTTTAAAACATACATATATTTCGAGTTAAAGTACCTTCGAAAACGCTTGCACTGCGCAGCACATACGCTGCAACAAATTTTTCATGGCTTTTTCGTGCGATTGTTTGGCCAGCCGAGTGGAAGGCCTTGTTAAAATTATCTATGGTCCAAGTCACCATCTTCCAATTTATCCCGAACATAGTTAGTCAACATCTTCAGATCTCCATTGACCTTTACTGCATTGCCATTATCATTGAATACGAAGTATGGTCCAATGGTCCCAGCATAAAATCCGCACCAAAGGGTTCATATCATCATGACATATCCATTACTTATGCTCAAATTAGAGTTTAATTTTGTTATTGAAAAACACTAGATTTGTGCGGTCCAAGAGCGGGATAGTCTCAGGATTCGTGTGGTGATGAATTCGATGCTTATGCTTTTGGGCGAATCTGTGTATTTCATTGTGTACGCAGTCTAAGCCCAGGTATCGGTGAAGCCATCGTTCCTAATGAGAAATGTGAAGTTACAATGTATCTTCGAAACCGTTGAATAACTTTGTTGTTGCTTTTTTTGGTATAGTCCCCATATAATGAGTACCATAACTCCATATGGGTTTATAACTTGCTTATAAGGCAAAACATTGTTATATGTTGATAGGCAAGATTGTCTTCCGCCAATACAAATCTCCTCTCTTTTTTCCTTGACTTGGACTTTCCAAATTTACAATAAGATACTTTGCACAATTTGCCTATTTGTAAAATATACATATACTGATTTTGATTCGTTTAATCGTATTCGCCATTTTCTTTGAATTCGCGACACCGCCTCTTGTAGGTTAAGAGTTGAGTCCTATCATATTTTGCGCAACTGCCATTAAACCCGTGTCATTATCAAAAGTAGCAATCGTGTTGTATTCAAGTTTCGGAATGTCGTGAGTATATAGGAGATATTAACGATAATCAGACCCATTCTCATCTATGGTGGCCAAGAACTTGTCTGCAAATGGCTAAGAGGACACTAAACAAATTGCAAAGGAACGTCTGCCTGGGAATAACGGGCAGAATGCGCTCTGAACACACTGCTAAATCTGCCACCTCTGGATATAGTTATTCAGATGGAAGCGTTAAAAGCTATAAGTCGACTTCGTAAGAATAAGGTCTGGTATTATGAGCAAAAAAGTGGACAAGGAAACATATTCCAAAAGGTTTCGAAACAAATTCCTACGCATCTGATGCCTATGGACAGTAATGTACCATTTCTTATGTTCAAAAGACAAACAGGGAAAGTTGGAAAAATTCAACTGGGATCCTTAGGGCATTCAAATCCACATCCTAGAATGACGATTCTCTTACCGATGAAGGAACTGGTATAGGATGGTTTTTATATAAGAATTCTAAGGAAGCATTATTCGCACTTGGAAAGTGGCCAACTGTTTTTCAAACAGAAATATTTGCTATTTTACAAGTTGCCAACTGGACTGTCTCTAAAAAGATACAAATACGAAGCTTTGCAATATGTACTGTAATCACCATGTGTAAATTCGAAGATTGTTCTAGAATATAAGAGAAGACTTAACTATATTTCAAGATGGAATTCCGTCACTATTATCTGGGTTCCGGGACATACAGGAATAAGAGGAAATGAATTTGCTGATGCACTTGCAAGAAGCGGTTCTTCCGATATTCCTTCTGGTCCGGAACGAATGTTAGACATGAGTCAGCCATGCTTAAATATTGGTATTCGAATATTTATGGAAGCCGAACAGGAACAACGTTGGAACTCCATAAATACATGTAGAACTACCAAGCACTTTATGGATAGGCCGAACAAAAACACCGCTAAGTTCATTTTGGGAATATCGAGAGGAAACTGTCGAAGCATAGTCGATTTACTTACAGGACATAGCCCGACTGGAAGTCATATGTTCAAGTTGGGACTTATATTGGATCAAATATTTAAGTCTTGCCTGGAGGAAGAAGAAACAACTACACATTTCCTTTGTAGCTGTCATGCTTTCTCCAGGCTACCGATGAACGTTTTTGAAAGGGATATAATAACAATCGAAGAAATTCAGTCGTTGAAACTAGATCAAGTCCCTTGCTATCTTAAAGTAACGAAGAGATTTGAATAGTAAACTCACTGGAAACGAGTACAATGGACCGACTGTCTGTGTTCTCTGGTGCGGTTTTTCTCAGATTATCACACCAACCCACTACAACTATATATATTGGCATTTCTGCCAATTATTTCTTTTAGCTCCGAATATGTGTCTTTCCCTTTAATGCGAAAGTAGCTGTCTGAAATGTTCGACCTTACAATTTAGCATTTTCGTTGGGTAGTATATTTTTAAATTTGGTTACTAAATTTGGTTGCCAAATTTTATCAAATGCCTGTGCTACATTAAGAAAGACTGTAGAACAAGCTTTATTCTCTTCAATGGCTTTTTCAACAATGTTTGCTATTCGGTGTACCTGATCAATGGTTGAATGTTTCACTCGAAAGCCAAATTGGTGATCTGGAATAATACGTTTCCATTATACAGTTGGTAGCAGTCTTTCAAAAACATTATTGGTAGCAAAGATATTGGCCTATATTATGATGCTTTGTGAGATGGTCTTCCCTTTTTGGCTATAATGTTAACTTACTTTCCATAACTGTGGAACGTTTTTTAATTTAAATGGAGCATTGATGATGCATGTAAGCTTCGAAATTGCTTTGCTTTGAAGTTGCCCATGCCATTCAGTCAAGAAGGTTTTTCTACATAATTACTTCCCGCAAGCATAATCCACATAATTAATTCCTCAGTTCTGGCACCCACAGAAAAAAGTCGATTCCATCCAATTTGACAACTTTATTCCATTTATGTTTTTAAAATAAATTAGTAGGAATAATCCTTTCATATATCATATCTCCGTTCAGTTGTGGCGTACCATGCAGCTATTCAGCAGTTGCAGACACCATAGCTGGGATTATTTATCATAACTCTAAAAGGTGTCCATACTTTTCAGAAGCATTCTACCCACGTGCATCATTTTTTTCATCATTTAGCATTAAATATTCCACCCATAAGAGCATGCAGAATGTTTTTGTGCCATGTGCGGTCACACACTGACTGAAGTAAAGTTTTCCTGCTTCCATTCAGTTGGTACCGTGTCACGACAAAACAAACACCTCAATAATTATAAAACTTTTTTTAAAATTTATGATATTTCGCTATACATTAAAAAGTGCAATTATCGAGAAAACATGCCGATGTCCGATTTTAGTACGGTCCAACTGAATAACATCCTATTTGAAAATCTCACAAAATCGGCTCAAGTAGTTTTATTCCGATTAATGCTACTGTAATAATTAAGTGGGTTGGAATTTATTTGAACTGTTTTTTAGACTTCTGTAGCCACTTAAAAGGATTCTGGTTACACTGGAGTTTCGATATGCAGCGGTTGCTCCAATTAGATGTCATATGTTTTAACAAAGATTTAATTAACATTAATTTTATATGGAATCCTACGACTAGTGGCTCGAAAGCACGAAAAAATCCCAAAATTACCCACATTTCTAGGGGAAAAATTACAAATTTATATAGACTGATCTTATCATTAAACAGGATATTATAAAAGGGGAATACGTTTCTAAAAGGTCGCTTAGACCACAGAAATACAGCATAACATCAGCTGCAATGTAACTTCAGTGAGTGAGTGGCCTTTATATAAATCGATACCGGACCCTTTTTTTTTGATAAATTTGAAGCAGCTCACTTGGAACATGTATGTGATTTCAAAAAGATGAGGCCACACGAAGTCGAAGTTCGTCGATCGTGTCAATTAGCCGTATTTGTCGTGTAATTTGATGCCTTTGCGCTATTTTCTTTGAACTTATATCAAATCTACTTCAAGCTAGAGACTTAAGATGACCTCAGGACCTATATCGAACGCAAAATTGGCGAAATATCGCCCAAAAATAACAAAATTTGTATGAGTGCATTAACGCATTTTGAATGATTTTGTATTCCATGTACACCCATACTATATGTTACTTAAGTCAGAAGTAATTTTTTTAATTTCTCTTTCCAAGTTTCATGTATGTAGTATGTAGTTCCAAAACGTAGCACATTAAACGCTATTCAAAAAAATAGCAATTTTTGCACTGCCACTTACTTCTTTCCATTATGCTTGAAGTTTCATGGTGTTACTTAACTTCGATGCTCACAAAATCCGATGCTTTTGCCAATAAACTGAGAGCAATAATTGCCAGTTCGTATGGGTGATTAGGTGCATATTGCACTAATAATTCATAGCGAGTTGGTTCATGTATCATATTCCTAACATGATTAACTGGATTGACTGGTATCAATTAAGGTTTTCAAACGTACTTTCATAGGTTTATTTTTAGAATTGACTAGTGGCCAACTAAACACACACTCCACTGACGCACTTTCAGCCTTTCCAACATTGACACAGTATTGCATCCAGTGCTACACATTTGGTTAAACGCAATGAGGCGTTGCATTCCATAGGCGTTAGCGGCAAACATGGCACAGCACACTTTAATGGCTCGAAGCAATATAATAAACTGCATTTATAAGTTGTAATCGTAACAGTCACCCGTATGGATAGTGTCACACCATTTTCATGTTTCACACATTGACTTTTCTTCCTACCCATCCCAGATGGAGTAGAACTGATTGAAAACGTCCAGCAAACTGCTACAAAAGTATAAATTTCTAAATTACAATTATAGATTGATCTTTGCTGTGGTTTAATTAGTTTGTAAAAGCATCATGCCATTGATGACGTGATTTAAGCCAGATAAGAAAGTCATTGGAAATATGGTTTACGAAGCGGATGTTGATTTATGTAGGGAATTCTACGGAAACTAAGAGTCTAAATCAGGTCTGGATGGGTATTTGTGTAAACCATGTCAACTTATCATAAGAGTATACACAACTTAGTTAATGGTACTTAGTGCAGCGAAGGGAGAACGCCCAGCTCTTCAGAGTTTGTCTTTTCCCTTAAGTTACAATTAAAAATAAACCGAAACCATTGCTTGGAAAGCTTCTCAATTCGCTGTTCGGATCCGGCATTAAATTGTAGGTCCTCCTTTTGTGTGCAAAAATATGCATGCTCAACACAAATGGTTGCGAGTAGCTAGGCCTTGGATCGCATGGTCTGTCGCGCCGGTATTATATTATTGCATAATTTGGACGGATGATTTTAAGCGATTGTTGTTAGACACCACCTGCACAAGCCCTAGAGATTTTTCTTGAACTCTATGGCTTGTCTAACGGTCGATATCTTCGGTAAACAGAAAGCGGCCAACACAGCTAGGCGAATGTCTGTAAACACTTCCGTTCGTCTCCCAGACTACCAAGCTGTGGTGAGCGATAGCGGTTAAAGAGGCACGGACTTTGAAGCATATTCAATAGGTATTATAATTTATATCAGGGGAAAATCAGGTCGCTGTAGTCTGTTCAGTGATTGTCAAGAGTTGTTGTCATTCGGACATCTTGGGGAACTGCAGGGCAGACGAACTCGCTCGGCATTCGCCCGGCATCGGCTTAAGTACATCCACAAAAGTAAGAAGAATTAGCAAATGAGAAGACCGCTAGTACTCCTAGGGGTGGAGTTGAAGAGGCACATGGTTTTTAGCAGGTCTTGAGGAGGATCTTGAGGAGGGTCTTGATAAGGGTCTTTAAATGGGTCCTAATTGGGTTCTTAACAAGCGGTCTTGATGGAAATCTTGGTTGGGGTCATGAATTGGATCTTCATGGGAGTCATCATGGGGGTCTTCATTAGGATCCTTGATGTGGGTATTGATGGTAATTCTAATGAGATTTTAGAGTGATTCCGGGAGGAATACTGCAGGAATCTGCGTAGTCTGTGAGCAGTGGCCTGGTGGTGTTAGGTCTAAAGGTTATATTGAGAATATCGTTATAAAATTATTTTTCACGATATCATATTACTTTAATGTACGAACTAACAGGCTTACACTAACTACACAATGAAACAGGCTTACACAAAATCGCAAAACTCGCACTCTTATATCAACGAAAGCATACCTCCTAGGTTCCAAGAAGCCTTTTTGCAGCTTAAATCATAGCAAACCATAGACAAAAATACATTTGTATTAATATGTACTTTAATTTTTGTAGTAGTGTAGTAGTATGTAGAGAAGTCACTAGTAGTGAATAAATTTATTTTTAATTAATAAATGAATATATTTCAAAAAAAATTTACCCTACGAATTTTTTTCATATGGAATCGTTCTTAGGTCTGTCCTGTTATGCGTTGGCAAATGTTTGATAGTTTTACATTATATGCGTATTTTACACTAATTCGTAAATTTGAATTATTTGAACATCGCTGGTTAATTTAAATCTTCTTCGAGTTAAGATTCGACTTCAACTGACTACCTAACAACCTTTCAATCGATGTCAATACAAACTACCTGTCAAACTTTCAACGGATCAGAAACATTAAAAACTGTGCTCGAAGTATTTCGACAAAGCATAGAAAAACCAGATTAACGCTACAAAGTATCAAACACAAACTCAAATTTGCTTAAGGTCACCTCGACATGAACTAAAAAATAATCGCAATAAATAATCGCATAGTTAACGTTGTCTCTGTCACGCTATGTAACTGAGTGACTCGTTTATAATTAATTGAAAATGTTATGTATTCATAAGCATGCATACTATTCGTCTGATCTTCTCGAATACGTAACATGTTACACTCGAAATAGGAAAAACCAAAACATTCTCCAACATAAATGATGCCATCAACTTTGGGAAACTGCAACGAATAAGTGAACGTCTTGGAAAACAATGTCGTTAGCGTAGCTAAAGTTGCCAGAGAAAGGTCGAACAATCACTGAACTCTTCGGCTAGCTATCGATTGGTAGTTTCATCCAGCTTATGCGGACATCCATCAGTCAGTCAGTATAGTCGAAATGGATGCTTTACTCCACTCCTAAGTTAAACGTGATCCAGTAGGAAAATTGGTCGACGCAACCAGGAAATATTTTTCACTTATTTTAAGGCGATATCTTACATCTTCACTATGGTAAATGTTAATCTTCAATCAATATTCACCGACTTCCTATTCGTGTAGTCGACGGATGATTTGCGAGCCAAGTAACAAAAATCTGTTCCACATGAGAAATAACAGAGGATACCAACATGATAATTACATTATTAGAGATTGTTTTCATTAATTATGAAAACGTAACGACGCTTATAATTTATTTAGAGGTTTAGTTTTGATAGTAATAATAATATTCGGCGCGACAGACCATTGCGGTCCAAGGCCTAGCTTCTCGCGACCATTTGTGTTGCGCATTTATATTTTTGGATACAAATGGAAGGGACCTACAAATTAAGGCCGGCTCCGAACGGCGAATTGACAAGTTATTACTCTCGAAACGTATTTCACCATTCGCGAGAGGTGGGACACCGAGAAAAATACTGTTGGTGTTATTGGGATTCGAACCACGATCCTCCTGCTCAGTAGCCAAGCGCATTTCCACTTATCCACAGCGTTGCTAAATTTCAAAGATTTTATTTAAGTTTTGTACACATGCGTATCTTCGATGACAACACTTTTTGTAAAAATTTGGTACTGATCGAACTCCACGGCCGAGGGGCACCCATAAAAATTTCGAGGGTTAATTGAGAAATTCCGAGAGTTCCCTAATTGGAGTCTTCAGTGTGTCTTGAATAGGATCATAAAGGGGTTTTGAGGCTATCTTGACTGCAGTCCTAAGTGGATTTTGAGTGGATCCTGAGAGGTATCCACTATCAACGTTCGAAGTCGAATTGTTGATAAATGTACTTAATATGGTGGCCACATATCCATTTTTATTTTGAAAGTCGAAAGTCAAGCGCACGCATTTACAGCTATTTGTCACCTTGGCAAACTCCGGTCATAAAAAATTAAAAGCTGAGAGCGAGCACAGTAACAATTCTTCAGGTCACATTGAGTGTAATTTATTTGTGGCATATTCGTCCCACAATTCGCTCTCCTATTCCCTTAATTGTTTTGAACCATCGGTATACCATTTTTAAGAATGATCTCTGATCCATTTTAGTTTTGTGTTCCATATCTCTCTTCTGGGAATGGCGGTTTCATATTTGTGCTCGACACTTAGTATTGCATTTGTTTCAGGCGGAACTCAATGCCATTAAGACCTGCGCTAGGTTAAACCTTCGTAAAATTATTAAGGCCGCTAAAATTTATATCTTTTCAGATAGCACTTAAAGCATCCGACTTAATGGGCTCTATATCAGTAAAATGCTGCTTCGATGCACCGCAATCCCGTATAAGACATAGCAGGATGAAACTCGGATGAGTCCCTCGTCATCAAGGAATTGCAGGCAACGAGTCTGCGAGATGAACTAGCTACGGCTTGCTCGGAATCTGCGCTCATTGGACGTAATCCCTACTGTTGTGTCAACTGGGCTGCCACAACAGCACTGAATAATAACTGGGAAAACAAACTTCATCTGGGAAATTGTCCTGGGGCTGCGGCAATCCAAACTATTAATCAGGTCTATAAGGAAATCTCCGGAATCTGAAGCTAACGATCTTCAGATCTAACGTTCACAGGGTCAGTTGCGACGCGCCTCCAAGTCTTCGTCAACAAGTGCTTAAGAAGGATACTAAGAATAAGATGGCCGGACATTATCACCGATCAAGACTTGTGGAGAGCAACGCAGCAGGAAGCAATCGCGATCACCATAAGACGACGAAAATTGAGCTGGATTGGCCACACTTTGAGAAAGCCAGCAGACGATATTACGAAACTAGCGCTCAACTGGAATCCACAAGGAAGCCGCCGAGTTGGCCACCCTAGCAAGACATGGAAACGGACAATAGAAGAGGAAGCAAGATCCCGGGGACCGAGTGGCGTCTCTTGAAACCTCAGGCGATAAATCGAGTTCGTTCGCGGGCATTTGTAGAAGCCCTATGCTCCCCCGCGTAGTAAAGGAAAGAAAGAAGCTAAGGAATTCTAGACAAGGAAAGCATTCGAAAGCTGGTGAGCTTTCTCACAGGCTACTGTGGCTTGGGACTCTACCTCAACAAACTCAATCTGAGCCCAGATACGGAATAAAGGTTCTGCTCGGAGTATAAGGAATCATAAGAGCATGAATACCCTACATTACAATGGTTAAGGATACGTATTTAGCATAAAGGAATATGTTTGACAGCAGAGTTGGGAAACTCTACTACAAGGTGCTACTATCCATTATTAGAGAGGTGATACGCCTCTTAGAATAATCAAACTCGTATGATACAATAGATCTTTTCAGGTCGCAGTGTCGTCCATATTGGTAAGGGTTGTATAGGTTTAAAAAAAACCTATAACATATTTGCCTACTTCTTCTTGTATTACTATGTCTAGCGTGTTGCTAATTGTCTCTATTATACTTAGTCAAGCTAGCCATTGTTTTTATTTCATTTAGCTTTTTTGTTGCTGATCACAGTTTTGTTTTTCCCGCTGCTCGTATAATTTGCTAGGTCTTGCCGTGCGCTGTTATATTGCCGCACTCGGCTACTGTCTCGTGCTTCAAGCTCCTAACTAGCACCAACCCCACTTTCCTCGCTCGTTACTGGCAAAATTATTTGCACAATTTAATATTTACACCATATCACTTCAGTGAAGTCGTATAACTTTTCAAAAATTCAATAAATCACTGATATTGTTGTTTATTACTAATCTCTTATATATTTATATTATATATAAATAAAAACGAAAACAAACTCCACTCCACGCTTCTATAAAATCTTTCCACGTCTCATCTGCAGATCTTCCGATGTTTTTTGGAATTTTGGACTTCACTAAATGCCACAAATTTTCTATGACATTTATGTCAGGGCTTTGCGGAGGCCATTTAAAAACTTCTTGTCCTACTTCTAATAAAAACTTTTTGATGTTCCAAGCCGTGTGTATGGGTGCATTATAATGTTGTAGGATGAAATCGCTCCCAATTGATACTGATCCTGCCACTAGTGCAACATCATTGAGAATCTCTAAATAATGTGACTGTGTCATATGATCAGAGCACCGGACAAGGGGTCCCACACCACAATATGATATGCATCCCCATATCATAATTTTGCCTCCTTTGGAATGCCTTTTGAGTTCCGTAACAGATTGTTTGGCTCTTGTTTTTTAATCAGTGTAATAAAACTTTCGACCATACCTGCCATCTAAAGAGCAAGCAGTCTCGTCAGACCAAAGCACATTTCTCCAAAAAGCCGCTGGTTTGTTGAAATATTCCCTAGCAAATTGTAGCCGAAGCCGCTTATTTTTTGGTGTAATAAAGGGCTTTTTTTGTATGACGTAGGCTCGAATTTTATTTTCTTTTAACCTTCTTCGTAACGTTCTTTCACTAACATTCTCCTCACGATCCTTGTTTAAATCATTTAACACATTTTGATCTTTTTCACGTGGGTTACTTCTAAAAGAACGAATAATTCGGAAGTCTTCCCTTTTCGAGGTAACCCTTTTTCTGTCTCTACCGGTTCTGTTTTTTACACTTCCATGGGTTTTTTGTTTTTGAATTTGGTAATAAATTGCTCTTCGACTGCAGTGATATTTTGCCGAAAGTTTTGTTGCCGAAGCACCGTTGTTAATTCCCTAGTTCTAGCCATTTAAACAAAGTTGCACGAAGGACACATGACGCTAAACTACTAACAATGATTACGAGCATCGCTTTGCATTGAGAAGTTGAAGAGTTTAACTACCGTTTTATATCCAGAACCGTTATTTGCAAATGTGCAAATAATTTTGCCATTGTGTAGTGATGTCACAATAATTGTGCCACTGTAATTTTCATGCTTTAAACTATTTCTGTTCGAAATATTGTTTTGGTTTTTATTTAAAGTTTTAAGATAATATAAAAGATTAGTAATAAATAACAATATCAGTGATATATTGAATTTTTGAAAAGTTATAAAACTTTATTAAAGTGATATGGTGTAAATATTACATTGAGCAAATAATTTTGCCAATGACTGAACTATTTAATAATTATGTTGTCATATCCAATGTTTCCGATTTTCGCCATTTTCTTTTGTTTAAAAAGGATTTTAATCCTTTTTTTATATTGGGGTTTTTTCCTTGTCTCATTAGTGCATTGATTACATTCCCTTAATTTATTCATTTAAAGTGGTTGAAATTCATCGGCAAGGAAAGTCCCATTATTTGAAATACGTGCCATTAATTAATATTCAACCGTCGACCACATCGTGCGTCTGACCTAACCTCTACCAATGGCATTACAATTCCGTTTATATGCTGCTTAATCCTGAATTTTTATGACTGCATCAAATTTATTAAGTTTTCAGAACGTCCAACGGCTAATTACCTTCTGCACAAAAAACTTTATAACATCCTTTCAAAGTTTCCTACATGACAGTCTCAAGCAGACGACAGACAATTGGGAGAAATCAACAAGCACAAAGGACCACAACACCCTATTAGACCTATTATGCACATTTTAAGCATTTCAGGACTATTTATCTTATGCCATTAAAATATGTTCAATTGTGTATGAGCGTGCGGACTCATGAATGCATGACATGACGCGAGTGCTGTGTACATTCTCCATTTCAATTTTCTTCCAGCGTTCTAATCGAGAATGGAGTACAATGAGTATTATGTTCAAGCCTACTTTTATATGGGTAACACACTCCTGGGGGTTTTCTTTATTTATATTCACTTATCAATTGAAGACTTAATTCTGCCTCTATTTCTGGTATTGTCTGTTTCGTTTGCAATACTATCGTATATGTTGATAAGAGGAGAGCAATGAAGGGAAACTCGAGAGTTTCTCAAAGGTGTATCACCCATTAGAATTGTGGTCGACTCACGAGCTTAGTTCATTGAAAGAACGACCTCCTTTCATGCACTCTACCGTGAGCACTCAGATTGTAGCACTTTACGGTTCATATTGTGATACTATCAAGAGGAAGGAACAACTAAAAGGCATCCCGTCACTCATCGACCAACTTCCACGGGGAACAATTTAAACAAAAAGCAACTGAAGTGAGTACTGCTGTTTATCACTCGAGGAGCGGAGCATTTTTACAAAATGATTCCATCAAATGGAGTCGTCTTCTTCTTTTGTTTCGCACCAATGCGAAATTTCCCGCTTCTCAGTTGAGATCTCATTTTGTTAGTACTGATTCAGGATTCAGGACAATCTTGTTAGTATTCACCTTAAGTAGAATGAATAGCTCTGTGACACACTCGTTATACGTGGAGGTATCACACATTGTGGCAAACATGTGGCCGTCGTTTTATTATTGCACAACAACGTCAGGTCTAAGTGTGAGTAATATGTTAATTGTCCGATGATGATTACATACAGGTTGTGAGTGATACGCTTGTCTACTAAAGCAATGCTTCAAGTTCTTATACGAAAGCTCCTATTTCGTTCCTTCTTGGTTCTTTGGGTCTTTGAATAGGATTGTCATTAGTTATTTCATATTATTTCTCATGTCCAACGCTTAAGGTTAATTTAAAATAAATAATAATTTTAATAAAAAAAAATAAATTAATAATAATTTTTAAATAATTTAAAAATAATTAGTATTTAAATTATTAAAAATTGTTATAAAATATTTAAATTTTAAAAATTATTTTAGTAATAATTTATTTTGTTATTTAATATAAATATATTATTTATTATTTCAATAAAAAAAATCCTATTAGGACGAAAGAAAGTTTCATGAGTTTGCAATCGTAAGAAACATAAGTTCCAATATTTTTTAAACCCTTGTCTGGGGGTTAGCGTGAGACTTTCTTCAGAAAATGCAGGTAATGAGGTAAGTTGTGTTTTTTTTATATCGAATTGAAGTGCCTCCAGCCCATGTTCACCTAATGATAATGTGCCTCAAAAAGCCGTCTTTTACCCTATTTAGGTTTTAATGAATTAATGAAGGACAAGAATGTCTGTTGTGATCTATAACAGTACTGAGAGCGGGGACCGCACAAGGCGTTCAAGTTCTACCAAAGAGGCGGCAATATGACGCAGTAGGTATACACTGCGTTGCATACACTGCAAAACCAGATAGGGTGATCAGACCGGCGATCTCAAAGGCATCATGGAGCATTGGAAAGACCATTTTCAAGAGTCGTTTAATAGCCAGCTAACTTACGAATTTGAGGTTTTAAAAATGACAATGGCGACACCAAACATAGGCACCATTTCCTCTCCTTAATTTCCGAACGCTCACGTTGTGCTTAGCATTATAAGGGTGCAAAACACCTTGAGCGTGTGTACATTATAAAAAAAAATAGGGATGAGATGGCATCACATCTGAGTTGATTCAAATTGGAGGAGGCGCAATACTCAAAGGAATTGCTGAACTAATAGTGCAAGTACGGGAGCGGAATAACCTTGTTGAGTACCGCGGAACAGATTTTCTCTATTCTTCAACATAGGATATTTATATACGCTAAAGTCATTATTGTTGGCGCCGTGGCACAGTGGATAAGAGCATGGCATCTGAGCAGGAGGCTCGTCTTTCGAATCCCAGTAACAACAAATGTATTTTTCACGGTGTCCCAACTCTCGTGAAATTCGGACAAACGACCGAGAGTTATTACCTTGTCAGGGAAAGCTTCTCAATTCGCCGTTCGAATCCCGCATTAAATTGTAGGTCCCCTCCATTTATGTGCAAAAATATACCTGCTTAACACTAATGGCTCTGAGAAGCTAGGCCTTGGACCGCAATGGTCTGTCGCACCGAATATTATTATTAAGATAGTAAAGCAAGCTTCTCAGCTCACCAAATGGGTAGTTGTAATTCAGTCTTAACACTGAATTATCCTAAAATCCCAAAGGTAACCATTTAATTCACAAAATTCGTAATAATTATTTTTTTTTTAAATTTTTTACTTTTTTTTTAATAAAAAAAAACTTTTTCAGAGAAGCTGAGATATACGAGTTCCTACCAAAAACTTTCCACTACTATGGACACACGAGCTAATGTATTCTGCTATGCGAGTGACTACACACACCCGTGCATGAATATTTAGTTCGAATTCAGTCTAACGACTAATTTATCTTAGAAGCCTAATAGTATGCAACGTAAAATGTAGGTCTTTCATTCATAAGCGATAGGTCATTCAGTCAAAAGCTATTTCTGAAATAGACTGAAAAACCACATTTTTCTTTGCAAACGCTCAGGCTTCAAAAAATCGATAGCGATGCGTAGATTGAGTATATTTTTTCAGTTTTCTCAGGGGCCGTAACCGCTATGAATGAAAAAATTACGCCATCGCAAGCCGAGCGCTAACCAATTGTTTTAAAAAAGTCCCATCAAATTATGACTGGTAGAAGCCGAGATATACGACACGACAAACAAACGTTTAAACATACATCAGTACATTCGTACAAATGTACACACGTTCGCTGAAAAATTTTCATGTCCTCTCAATATAAGCTTCGGCCTTCGGGCTCGCAACTAAAGTCATTATTGGCCCATACCAAGGAGGCTTCATCACAAGAAAATCAAAAACTGTTCAAATTGAAAAAGGTTTAGAGTTACAAAACTCACGACATCTTTATAGACTTTAAAGCCACCAATGATAGAATAGCCAGAGTAGTGTTTTTAAAACCCTTAGTAGAATCTGGCAACCTAAATAAATTAAAGTGACAATATAGGTTGTCAATGACCAATATAGCAAAAAACAAATATCCAGATCACTATCGTCCATCCAAAAACTATAACGGGATCGTTTTCAACAGAAACGATCCCACTTAGGTCTATCCAATTACTGGCTTACGTCGAATATATTGATATCATTGGTTGAAACTCCAGAGTCCAGAGGAAGCTTTCATCCAGATCGAGCGGGTGGCACATCTGGTTACTTAAAGTCAACAAAATCTGCTACAGTCCTTCAAAACTCTTCAAATCCATTAATTTAATTATAACAATCAAGCTGCTGTGGTATAAGACAATGGGCAAATGAAATCCATGACATGGATGCTTAGCAAAATGCACTCCGTCCTCTTAATCGTGTTCGAGAGGAAAATCTGACGGATATTTGTTGGCCTCGCTTATGTGGTTATAATAATAATATTCAGCGCGACAGACCATTGCGGTCCAAGGCCTAGCTTCTCGCGACCATTTGTGTTGTGCGTATATATTTTTGCTCACAAATGGAAAGGAAATTAGAAAGTCCATTGTTGTGGGGTTTTGTGGAAGACGACAGCGAGGCAGGCCAAGGCTGTGAGGGGAGTATGGCGTTGACTACGACGTTCAGAAATTAAGGATGCCAAACTGAATGTCATCAGCTTGAATTTGAAACCGGTGGAGAAATTTTTGGCTAGAGTTCAAAAACGGACCCCGGTTATAGAGCTGTGTGTTCATAGAGGAGACCGCGACTCTTCCCGGGCTTATGAGCCATCATAAGATTGATACAATATAATAAAAAAAATGTATAATGGAAATTAAGCTCGAAACCGTTTGCGACAAGGACTATCACTCAATTACCTATCAATATCGATCTGTATGAAACAAAGTAAAATATATAAAAAAAATAGTATGCATTTTTGAATTGTTCAGGAATTACATGACCGCGTATGATGACTTGTGTTAAATGTATCCAATTAAGCTTCGAACGGTATAGAAAGTATCATGCAAAATGATGTTAATAGGAAGGGTTCAATATCTTTTGTATACCTAAAATGCAAAGTACATATCCATGATTCGAAGATATACAATTAAACTTTCAATTTGAATGGAAGGTTTACATCTTCCATTTGCATAGACGCATACAAAACTGGAACAGTTCTTTCAGTTTGAACTCATCAGCACTTTTCTCCAGAATATGGATAAAAGTGTGTCGCATACTGATGCATTGCATTATACAAAATGGAAATTTGTGAAGAAAAACCAGCTGCATTGCAATCGATTCGCATCGATTAAATATGCGCGCGAATATAGATACATCTTATGCATAGCATCGGAAGCATTTTGCAACTTTTTATGTTCGGTGTGAAACGGTAAAAAAAAACTTTCAACAGAATTTGTAGTTTTGTGTTCGGGTTGTTTTCACACACTGTCAAAGGACTGAATAAATCTCGACAAAACAGATGCCTTACATATGCGACAGAAAAGTGAAATGTATTCGGTACGTTTATCTTCGTTCGTTTGTAATGGAATGCTACGAGCACTGATTGAATGAATATACTCATTTACGTTATTCCACCAACAGTGCTCCACTTTATTTTCTGTTCTGCTTTCAAGGATACCAATACTTTGACTATGAAAGGTAAAAAAAGAATTCAGCGAGAAATACTCAAATGTAAACGAGTTTTGTTATTATAGTAACTACTTTTGGCGCGAACAATCACGGTAAAAGTTAACGTAAGAGTCTAAGACAAGCTATCTCAAAATTATTCAACTTCAAAAAACGTTTCTCTGTAATTAAGTTTTTTTTTGTTCTAGGTCTAGGTCTAGAAAACGTATTGAATAACCACACCTAAAAATATAATGTACAAGTACGAGTGCTCATTATTTTTATAAAATACTAACTCTTCACCACCTGCACACATTAACCCCCGAAAAAAAATGTAAACTTATCGGAGTACCAATCGAACATACGGTGTGAATATGGCAGAGTTAGGTGCAGTGGTGTAGGCATGATGAGGTTACATATAAGGTGAGGTGTATCCATTAAGGTGGCAAATAATTAATGATTCTTTGGTTAATTTCGTGTAAAAAATCGTACGGAAGGGGGGACTACTTTCACCCCCTACGGTGTACGTAGCGTTTTAATGCGAAGAGATGTACTTTTGACCATACATCACTTCACAACCTGAAACTCTTGAACACTTCTAGCTACAAGGTTGATCCTTTTTGGAAAACATTTTGTTGTACATTTTTTGAATTCTTAAAACCATTACCGATATAAACGTCGTCAAATTCAGAAAAAACAATTTTTTTTAATTTTATTTTCACACGAGATTATTTCAAAAAATGATCTCGGATAATTTTTCTTTGACAAATGCAGTTTAAAGCCTATTCAATTTTCTACAAATTCACCCCACAATGTTTCTAGATTGGTCAACAGGGTAAAATTGAAAGTTGGTGAAATGAACGCAAACGTACGTTTGACCTTACATGACTTCCATATAACTATGACTTTTGGTCTTTTTGAAAGAAAATTAAATTTTTAAGATCAAACAATATACATTTTTTTAAATCCATGAAACTGTTACTGATATAAACGTCGTCATATTGAAAACATTTTTTTTTTTTTGAATGGTATTTTCAAACGCGATCATCTCGAAAAATGCTTTCAGATGATTTTTTTTGACAAATGTAGTATTAAAGCCAATTCAATTTTCTACAATTCCATGTCACAATGTTTACACATTGGGTCAACAGGAGCAGAGCTAAAATTAAAAGTTTGTAAAATGAATTTTAAGAAAAAAAACAAAAAAGTAATGTAAAACTTTACTTACAAGTAAGCTCAATTCAATTGAATAGAAAATAAATGAATAGATGAGAATTATCGTATGAAATATTAATATAAATGTGCAATACTATTAAATAAATTGCTCAAAATGCCCCCCTTCGGCATGAACGCAAGCCTGCGCTCGTTTAACCATTTTTCTTTTTAAGTTTGTTTGAGGTAGTACATTGCGTATCTACTGAGCTGCATGTTCTTCCTAGTTGTTCTATAGTTTCTATATCTGTAGAATAAACTATCTCTTTCATTATTCCCCACACAAAAAAATCTAGAGGAGTTAGATCCGGTGACCTAGGCGGCCAAAGTGCCGGACCGTTTCTACAAATCCACCATTTTAGATAATGTTCACTTAAAAATGCAGTAACATTACGTCCGCTGTGGCAAGGAGCACCATCCAGCTGAAACAACATGTTTATTCTAGTCAGTAATGGGACGTTTTCCATGAATTCTGACAGGTGATTCGTCAAAAATTGCAGGTACCCGTTCGAATTTAGTCTTTAGTGTAGTATGTGAGGACCAATTAAATGATCCCCGACCCATACATTTATACTGAAACAAGTTTGCGAATATATTACTTTAACAACATTGATGAAGGTTGTGAAAGTTTGTCAATCAATCCCTCATAAAAGTAGCTTAATCGTCTTCTACTCATTCATTTGAATTGAGTTTACTTGTAAGTAAAGTTTTACATAACTTTTTTGTTTTTTTCTTAAAATTCATTTTACAAACTTTAGATTTTAGCTCTGCTCCTGTTGACCCAATGTGTAAACATTGTGACATGAATTTGTAGAAAATTGAATAGGCTTTAATACTACATTTTACAAAAAAAATCATTTCAAAGCATTTTTCGAAATGAGCGCGTTTGAAAAAAAAAATAAAAAAAAATACAATTAAAAAAAAATGTTTTGATTATGACGACGTTTATATCAGTATAGTTTCATGCATTTAAAAAAATGTATATTGTATGATCTTAATTTAATTTTCTTTCAAAAAAGATTAACAGTGGCCTTGTAGCTAAAAGCGTTCAAGAGTTATAGTAAATGGAAGTCATGTAAGGTCAAAAGTACGTTTGCGTTCATTTCAACAACTTTCAATTTTAACCCTGCTCCTGTTGACCGAATATAGAAACATTGTGAGGTGGATTTGTAGAAAATTGAATACGCTGTAGCACTTCATTTGTCAAAAAAAAATTATCCGAGAGCATTTTTTGAAATAATCGCGTTTGAAAAAAAAATTACAAAAAAAATTTTTTTTCCTGAATTTGACGACGTTTATATCGGTAATGGTTTTAAGAATTTAAAAATATGTCCATTGTATGATCTTAAAAATGTAATTCTTTTCCAAAAAAGATTAACAATGACCTTGTAGCTAGAAGTGTTTAAGAGTTACAGGGTGTGAATTGGTGTAAGGTCAAAAGTACATATCTTCGCATTAAAACGCTACGTACACCGCAAGGGTTTAAAATAGACCCCCCCTTCCCATACGATTTTTTTTACGAAATTAACCAAGGAATCATCCCTTTAAGTATTTGCCACCTTAACGGATACACCCTGTGTATGCACAACCTTATTTTCAATGAGGAGCACTAATTGACCATAATGTGTGAATATGGCTTCAATATGATGGCTTAGTCGTGATGAGGTAACAAATATATGCACCAACAGAGGAAAACTCCTTGTCAAAAAAAACATATACTTATAGAAAGCTTTGCTTGGCTGCCCATCCCACGCTACTACTTCAACCAAACTCACCTTCGCAAGCTAAGTCCCCCACGGACCCCGCACCACCTCTGAGTTCCCCTCCCCTCGCACCAACCTACCAATGGAACAAAGCTGTGGCCTTTAACATCCGACCTATTAATCCCTGTACAATGATGAAAACATAATCAAATCAGCCCAGTGGTTTCCAAGATTAGCGTAGACAAATCAGTAAGTGTCTCACCTTACCTCCCTATATAATAAAGTATAGATGTAAAATTTGTGAAATTCCACAAAATATATTTTTCCATGCACGACAATATGTGAATTGCTTTTTCAAGCTCTGTATTACCGCTTCATTATGATGCCAAATTCAAAACCTCAAACTCAAAGGAATTTGAATTGAAAAGCTGATCTGATTTTATCGTCTAATCGTTGAACTAACTCCCTGATTATTTTAGAGCTAACTCGTTTCATAAGACGAACTAAGCAATTCTAAACAGCTGTTAAAGGCTTGTCGACCAGGGCTTCTGCACTCAATGCATTCTACTCCACCTGCTGATTTCTTTTTTGAGGATGTTTTTTTATTATTTGAGATTGAAATTGAGATGACGATGGATCCTACTTATATTGAACTTGACATTTTCTTGAACTTGATTGCTTTTTCAAGCTTTATAAGTGTAAGATATATAATATGGAGGCCCAAGCCCTGCAAAAAGACATGTTCCAGCACTTAGTACAAGTTCTTACAGAGATGTTTTTTAAAAATGAATTAAAAAAGTGGCAAAAAAACTTGAGGTAGGTATAGGTGACATAGTTGAGTTGTCACATATACATATAGTCGCACAGGAGATTTATATTTTACGAAAGCTAACAAGTTGTTCCTCAATTTGCAATTTGAAAATAGCTGGAAATAGAGCAAAAGTCTTACAAATTCACAAAGAAATTAACCCTACTCCCAAAGCGTCTTATACCAAAATTTAACTTAAATTGTAACATAATTGCTGCACCATCTAAGAAATGTAATTCACATCTTTCTTAATTAAAGCTCAGTTTCGACGCAGCTGTGTTTGTAAGAATCGGGAGTGGAAAGTTTCTAATTAAATTATGACGATAACCGCAGATGCAGAGCCAAATGAGACTGATGCTGCTACCACCCAGTTGCACAGTTTGAAGTAAGACAAGCAAGCTAATTTGCTTAGTTTCCTTCAGCAAAATCACTCCATCGTATTAGTTGCTCACAACTTGAATGACTTTCGCAAAACGATAATTAAATAAAAAGTAACAAATATTACTATACAAGTATATAAGCTGCCATTCTATACAAACATTAGCCCCATTTTGAATAAAAGTCGATTTTTCAATCTTAAACTTAAAGTTTCGTCCTTGAAGATGCAATTGTGTATTATTACAATACATGATGCATTTTCGTTGGAGAACGAGTGTCAGTGTGGAGAAACAACAAGGATAAACAGTTGGTATGTTTGTTGAACTCGTATCGATGCGACAACAATGCAACACAGCTGCAAGGAGGGCATTTAGTAAAGTGTTTCTTTCCATTCGAATAAAACGCGAAATGTGACCCAAATGTGCATTCCTCTTCAGAGCACAAAAATAAGCACCTCAGTGAGAGTTTTTTGATGATGGAAGTAGCACACAGCCCAAAAAGTTACTTACTCAACTCAACTCTTGAGTGATTTTCGAAGGAATGGGAAATCGATACAGTTTCTTTGTTTGTGTTTATTTCAGTTGTTGTTTAAGAATTTGCACTGGAAATGGTAATGTTCGTCTATTCGGATATTTCCAGGAATGCTTTTATTATCCCAGCTTTCCAAATTAAAAGAAAGTATTTGTAATCTTCTTATTGACTTATTCGGAATATCCGACCTCTTCTCAAGCTTCTATCCACAAAGTTAGGTTCTCCTTGGAGATTTGTGCTGACTCGATCGTCAATATCATCACCATATTTGGCTCAATGACCGGGATCCGGCACAGGCCTCCCACATCGGTAACTATTTTGTGCTGATTGAGTTTCAGTTTAGCATTCCCAACCCTTGGCACCTTTGTCCATACCAAGCTTTCAGCGTATGATTGACGTGCTTTGCTGTTTTGATCCATAAGTTCTACCCGAAAGTATTATCAAAGCGCGCCTAAAACTACATTGCATCAGCTAAAGAGAATACAAAACAGTGCGATAGTACTTATCGCTGACGAAAATATTGCAACATCAACTCACAGAAATGATTCCTGCTTGTCACAATTTTATCGCTTCTTCCACCAGCGGTGCTCAAGAGAAATAGCCAGTTGCATTCCACCCCTCCTTGAATTCAACCGCAATACTCGTAGCGCTCTAAAGGCTCATCAGTTTGCTCTTAAGCTCTTCTCTGGACTCCACTACTCCACTATCTTTTATTCTCCTTTTCCTTAACGCCCACGCAGTGCCAAGCATAGCCGAGTATTATAAGGATACGAACCCCTTTACGCGTGCGCAAATTATACAAAAAACAGCATCCATTTCGCCCTTACACCTTACTTAGTGCTCTTCAAGATTTTAACATCGCGTTAACGCTTGTAGATTTCATCTTTATGTCTGCGGAATCTTCCTTTCTCACATACGTGGCCAACAATTATATGTTAGACTTTCCTTTCTAACTTAAGTAGACTGCTACAATTGACCCAATTTCAAATTCACCTTCAACCATCTGAACTGTGTTACCAATTTTGGATCTTCTGCTTGCAGGCGTAGCCACCATTAAATATCGTCACCGTGAGCCAATATCTGTATAGTATTATAGAAGATTGTTATTCTCGCCGTTACATCAGAGTCTCCAATCACTTTCTCCAATGCAAAGTTGAAGAGGACGCAGGCTAGTCTATCCATTTCTCGAAGCCCGTTATAGACTTTAAATGAGATTGCTAGTGATCTTGATATACTTATACTTGAATAGTTCGAGTTCAGGGACAAGAATCTTATCCATCCATCGTCATCCTACACAGTCAGACCAGTTTGGCAGGGATGCCAAAACTATATAGCCTTTCGTCTCTATAAATGCTGATATACGTGGCTTTGAAATCGATAAAAGGAGGTGGTTACAGATATGCATTTCTTGAGTCTTCTCCATAATATACTGCTGTGTAAAAACAGATTTGGTCGGATGTAGACTTTTCTGACCTAAACTGCACTGATGGGGACCAATCAGGTTGTTGATGAGTGGCTTCTATACTTTCGTATAGATATGATTGGATTGGATTGGATATATATATGATTGGATATCATAGATGATGCTTAGAAGACTAATTGCTATATCGTTTGCGTAGTTTAGTTGGTCTCCTTTCTTTAGGATCGTGCACATAACGCTAATATTCCATTCAGCGGGTATCTGGAAAAAAATTCTGGAGATAAGCTGGGGTTTCCACTCAACCACGTCATCTTTTGCAGAACAGCAGCTTTGTTATTTCTCAGCTAAGAGATCTTGGTTATATAGACAGACATTTTGGGTATCATTGACCAGGTTGAATGACATCGGCTCGAAATCGGGACCGGTGGTGAGACTTTTTGCGGGAGGCCAGGACCGGACCCCGGTTGTTGAGTCAAATATGATGATGATGACCAGATTGAATGGCTCATTCTATCTAAGAGCGAAATATTGATTCATTCGTCGGAGTCTGTCTGCTGAAGTGTTTTCAATACTTACCACTACGAGGTTTCCTTCGTTATTTCGAGAGAACTCTGTTCGGGTTTCGTGTGGCTTTGATAGGTTCTTTTTACCAGTTGGAAACACCTCCGAGCATTATTTCGCGAGTAGCATTTACTAATATCACTGATCTTTCATTTTTCTTTGAAACCCCGTGTTTTGGGTTCACATGCAGCTTTCGTGATTTTTTTAAGTGCCGCTAACTAGGCCTTCACTTATTCATCATCCAACAATGGATTTCGCTGTGGTGGTCAAGTGAAACCTAGTACATCAGGAGTGGTGTGTCTGATGGATTGTTGGCAGCGTATTACTTCGGATTTCTCAAGAGATTAGATCTCCCGTTCGCTAAGATTCTGGCAATGTTTTTTTTCATTTTTGCATTTGGTCATTGTGATTCTCCTTTGCTTTCGTGTTATGGAAATCCGTATTTGCACTTTGGCTGCAAGCAGATAGTGATCCAAGTCAAAGTCTGCCGCTCGAAAGCTGCGGACATTTAGAATACTCAGGGCATATCTCGCATCGGCCGCATAGTGATCAAATTGGTTTTGTGTTGACACAGAGATCGTCAAGTCCACTTGTGGACATTGTGATTAAAAAATCTTTTGCTAAGTAAACTGACAGTTATATATGGTTTTTGTAATACAATCAATTCTGACTTTGTTGTGCCTTTCTGCAGTTACGATGCTGATTACGATTCCTTCTGTCCAGGAATATCATACAATTTTTGTGACTACTTGTACAAGATATGTTTATAGACGCAGTCAGAGTAAAAAACTGTAAGTTGAAGAACACAAAAGAAAAATGTAGATACTCGGAGAACCAATAAATTGCTTTCTCAATAGGTCATAAATATAATATAAGTGTGTATATGTTTAAGTAGAATATAAGCAGAATATGAAGAATATTCTTTTTATGATGAAGATGAAACTCTCAAAATACTAAAAACTTTTTTGCACCATCATAGAGCAAAAGAATATTGAAAAAAACTTTACAGGGACTTGTGCTTGAGTGCAAAAGAAAATCATTAAGTAGAAGAGAATGCTATACGAAGATGAAATCTCCTTCCTTTGCAGATGACTGACTTGATTGTTGGGCGACTGCAACTGATTGTGTTGCTGGCATCTTGAGAAATTTTAACGAAAAAAATTCCATCAAGAAGGCCTTCGAACAATAGCACTTTAACTGCAAAGGATCAAGAGGATGAAACTCACACCTTCTTCGAACAAAGGCCGAAATAAAGATGGACGGCCGACCAAATAGGTCAATGAGGTTTGTTCTTTTGCCAATACTTTTGCGTCAATACTTAACACAATAGAAAAGTGCTAAGAACTTATCGATGAATCGAGACAAATAATGGAATAAGGGTTATGAGTGTTCGTTGCATTAAGAAAGTCAAGGTATGGCAAACAGCATTAAAAATGAAATGAACAGATTTTTCTTTCTTTCGAAACTTTGAAAAGTACTTTGCGGAAGGATTTATAGGACTGAATATCGGGATGACCTAAGTCAGGACAATGACAACCTTCTTTAGAGATGCCACAATGGATGAGATTGAGGTTGGTAAAGATATTTTTTGCCGGAGTGCACAAGTTTGTCGTAGAGCCAAATGAGATGATGTGATGATTTGCAATTATTTCACCCTATAAGACGGCGGAAACAAAAGAATAAAATATTTATAGTGTTGAATCAGTTACAGCAAGGCTTTTGATAAAATATGCCACCGAACTATTTACCTTAAACTTATAGCTTTCGGTTTCCCACCCTTTTTCATTTAATGAAATGAAATCGTTCCTTGAGAAACGCCAGTACATGCTACTTCAGGTGTTCGACTTATGTAATTTATGTCATATTCTAATTTTTGTAAGACACTATTCCACCTTTGTGACACATGCTGAATTGCTGTTATGTCAGATATATATATGAAGAGGGTATCTGTTAGCTGCTGTGCAGCTTGAGCTCGATATAATGAGCGTTCGTTCCATGAGAAAACGTTAAAATCGCTGCGCCGTTTTTGTTGATGTGATGTCGTCGTTGTCAAACGGTATTTTGGGTTGCGTAATACAATTTTTTGATGTGCTTTGATTTAAAGGAACGATTATTCAGCGTCCATAACATGGAGGTGGATAGTACTTCAATCAAATACTCGTATAAGAATATATACGGCCCGTGCATAAATATAACATGTAATTTCCACTTTTCTGCTAATGATGACCACCATTTGGTTACTTGGGTTATCCAAAATTCCCTTCTAAAATTTCTCATTAGTCGAAATTTTTAAAGATCTTCTAATGTCTCAGTTCGTATGTATATTAACCAATTGTGTTTGTTGGTGTGCTGGTTGGGTAGGGAAGAAACATAATAAAACTAAAGTATGAGGTGTTTATTAAGAAATTCATATAAGTAGGATTTCCTGGAATTAAATGATCAGCAAAAAGGAATTTAGGTACTATTGCTAGCGAGTTAACTGGCAGTTGCTGGTCGTGGTACCTGTAATCTTGCCAACGAATTGATCACCATTTTTATTTTTTGCCAGAATGTCCTTAAGGATTTGTTTCCACTCATTTAAAATCAGAAGAATTTTACCTAAAAAGACACACAATTTTATTATCGAGGTTATGCAGTTCTAATTGTGTGGAAATTTTGCTAATCCACTTGAAGCGTCGGCAATTGCAATCGCGTGTATGATTAGTCATTGAAGTACCTACTTGCTGTCCGTTAGTTTTCTTGTTGCAATTTAATTTGTGAGATTACCTGCACCATAATTTCCATGTTTTGCAAAGATGCCTTAAATACCCTCATAAACCACACATATCTTGCGTGCAATAAAAAAATTAAATTCTTGTTAAACATATGATGTGTCCATCACGAGTAGTATTTCTCTTTCCTTCACACGCGCACGTCCAGCTACGTTTTCATAGCGGAAAGCAATTCAATGGCGCACTTTCGGAAATTGCATTTTTCAAACCATAAACTTTGTTAGAGAAAACATTAACCCATACGTAATGTTTTCTGGAAAAATACCAATACATATAAAATACATATTACATTGAGTTCATTTAAGGACCCATTAAATCTGGAATTTTTATTTGGCCTTCCAAGGGGAATTCAGCATATTGGACGCTGATTACTGTATAACAAGCAACTGATATCCCAATCTTGTTCTTATGGAATTTGTAGCTTTGCTGATGATTGGAAAAGCCGTCTTTATTATTAAACATTTAAATTTATTTTTAATGTCCGTTATACGTTTCGACAGTGTTCATCCAATCGAGTTCAAACTGAGACGGTTTTCGTAATATTTCGCAAGAGGACCAAGGGCTAAATTGTCACCATACAAATTTGTTTCAAAATAACCCATGTTTTTATGAACTGTAACGTCCAGCAATTATACATACCTGGTTGGTATTAAGAGATAGCAAAAAACCCCGTAATTTAGAAGCGGGAAGAAACTTGTGTCAGTAGGCACCCAAACAAATTTTTTCCAACTTTTATATTTTTATGCATTTTCCAGCATTTTAAGATAATAGCTTACTGACATTTTTTAAGACAACAGACGCAAATGAAAATCAGAAATTATTTTACCAATATTTAGAATGGACTTTCAGAGTGAACATAAACTATATATTATCCAGTTTGAATGAAAAGGCCGTTCGTGGCAACTAACTAAATAACAAAAGTCGACGAACACACGAAACGAATATAGATTAAGTTTCAAAAATTTTCCAATCCTTCCTTCTTGTACCAAGATAACAATCACATGCCTTGACAAGTCCACTTAGAAAATATTTTAGAAAACTAATCTATGCATAATTTGGCATAACGAAACAAGAAAACGAGGTCAAACTATTACAAGAGGATCGTTTAGATTTTATTAAATGTTTAATTAAGCTAATTTTAGAAAAATCTGATTTAAATTCTCGATTTATTAAACCCTCAATTACCCTAAAATCTTGACAGAAGAAAATTATCTGGTAATACTTATATAGCAAGTTATACCGAAATAGACAGTAGATTTTCTTAGATTATTTTGGACCGACCCTTTCTGTGGGTTTCTTTTTAATTTTTTGAAATTGAATATCAATGCCAAATAGCTGGCAGTAGTAACCTTTAGAAATTTTAAAATGTGGGCAAAGCTTAAACAAAATATGGTTGAATTAGAAAACAATTATATGGGAGGCCCTCGGTCCTGGTGCCCGATCACTACCAAATTTTTACAGAAAGAGATACACATGTGTGCAAAGTTTAAATAAATAAAAGAAGATTATGAAAATCTTATCACAAAATTTTGCCACAATCAATCACATCCGGATGCTAAGGTAATATAGAAAATTAAATAAAATTACGAAATGAGTTATTATGAGGTTGACAAAATTTTGAACAAAAAACCAACAGCAATAAATAACTCTTCACCGCCATGGTTAAGATCATGTTTCGCGAAGAGTACGACAATATTCCAATGCGATATAATTTCAAAACAATTGTCAAACATTACATACATGTTTGTTGTAATTATTTATGAACAAACCTTCGGTAATTGCTTTAAAAAATAAAAATACCAACACGTCGTTAATATATTTCTAGTTTTTACATGGCGTAATCAATTAGCAAATTATTAATCTGTCTGTGTTGCCAAATACCGATAACCTAATAGAAGCATACCTCATATTTTGAAGTCATTAGTTGGGTATTTGCAAGCATACTGATCCATTGACAGGTATTCAGTCCAATAAAATATAATTAAAAGTCTCATGTAGCAATAGAAAAGGGAATGCGTTCGTTCACACTTGCAATAAAACGTGCATTAGTCGGTATTCTTACTTTCAAGCGGTACCTGCGACGTTGCGACACTCCTCATACCTCAGGTATAATTGAGAGAAAATGACTTTAGGTCAATATTTCTCACACGTATAAAAGGCGATAGGATTTTCGGATAACACATCAGTCCTACCTCGCTTATAAGAGAGTCAACAGGTTACTTTGTCATTCGCTGTCAAGTTTGTTAAAATAAATTAAATTTTTTAAATTGTTACTCTCGCTAAGTGTCATACTCAATAAAAGTATTGTGATATCGTTAAGAGCCGTACTCGTTTCGTGTTTGCTATTGTTTTGTGTTATTGTTGTTACCACCTTCGATAAGTTTCGTTAGTTATTGTCGCACTCGCCTATTATTAAACTTGACAATTGCAATACTCGTTATCAAAACATACAAAATGGCACACGACCATATGGAATATACAAGTTTAGTTAATGAAGTAAATAACCCTTCGACGGGTGATGCTTTTCAAAGGAGAATATTCGGTATTTGTGACAGTCATAAGAAATACAAAAATCTCTTCGTAAATTTGGACGACGTTTTGGGAAAAGTGTTTTCGCAATATCCGCAAAAAGAAAACGTTCACCTCGATGTTAATGCACTTGCTGCAAAGCACGCCCAAGATAGTCTGAAACGAAAAATACTGCAAGAGTATTGTGAAAACGGACAAAGTGAAAAAAAGTTTAAAATTGATATTGGCAATGAAACTCCTACGACAACAAGTAGTGATGATTATATCGATGATCAGGAATATCCTAAAAGAGTTGAAGCTGATCCATCATTTGTTATAATTGGACCGAATGGAACGAGAGTCTTGGCTAGGGATTTCGATGGAATTCTTTGGACATCCGCTCCTTCGGCCACCAGAAGACTTCTTACGCTCATTTTTGACAATGCCACTCTCGCCAGCCACTCACTTACAGGAAAGCCATCGCCTGCATTTCATGGACGCGAACGACCACCAAAGAATCAACTGGATCCCATGCGAACTGCTGATATAATTTACATTGTCCAAGTGAAATGCAATGCAACAGTTCGGGAAGTACGTACTTCGATAACAACCAAATGTGCTGACACTGCCAAAAAATACAAACGACTATCGAACAAGCTGGCAAGCCCGACAGAAGGTATAGTCACCACGCATGAAATTGAGATTTGATGACGATCTAGAAATGAGTGTTTATAATAAGTTCCTTGTAATGGAAAGTTTTCATTTTATGTATATTATTATTTTATGTTAGTGATCACCCTTTTTTATATAATTCTTTTTTTACTTTCTACGAAAATTATCAAATTTTTAATAAAAAATAAAAAAAAATAAAAAAATTATGCATTCCATATTTATCTGTATAGTTAATTTTAAGCTTAAAAAACATTTCTTTAAAAAAATAAAAAAAAAAAAAATAAAAAAGATACCTCCTCTTAAATTAAAAAAATATTTCATGTAACATTTTGATAATTTTTTATGTACAGCTACCATAGTATTAATGAATATTATTGTTTTAAACATATAAAATATAATTATGTATTATGTACATATAAGTAGGTGTAAAAAGTCAATTTATTAATACATTATGACAACATTTTAAAATAAAACGTTACAAGCGAATACGAAAAACTTTTATTATTGAATATTTTTGGCTCTACATTCTGCATTGCATTGGTTCAAATTTCTCAGTTCAATTGGGTACATTGACAACGTCCTGTTTTCTATTTTAGGCTTAGTCAAACTCTCCTCCTAACTTATAGCGTTTAAGATAAACTGCTCACTAAAGTCTACCTGCTTAATCTTTCATTTGTTGTCAACATCGACATTGTATTTAATGGCCTTGTTGTTATAGAGCACTCGAAAGCGTCTTTTGTAGTATTTATATGTAGCGAACAGGACTACATCCAAACATGGCCAAGAGTTCTGAGTTTTTTTTATAGTATGCACCCAACTCTAGGATCCAGCAGCTTTGAAGTTATCGATAAGTAAGAAAAGTGTTCTCAGTATGCACCCAACTCTAGGATCCAGCAGCTTTGAAGTTATCGATAAGTAAGAAAAGTGTTCTCAGAGCCATGGAAACATTTCACAGAAAGGATGGCTAGTAGCTCTTCTCAATATTAGTCATCAATAAATAAATTATAAAGTGTTTACAACAAATGTCGTTTATAAGTTTGTAAACTCCGCTATTAATTCGCAGTCTAGCCACCAGTAGAGGATTGTATTCGTTCTTCTGCCGTCTCTTTCAGGAATTGTCAGTTTAGCCACACAGGAATTGTGACATATGAATCTAAATGCAGATCATGCGTAAAGGTTTTAGTTGTTACACGTCTCTATGAGTGGTACAGTGGCCCGTACAAGTACAGGAATTCCTCGGGCGATATGTGGCTTCCCAACCGTTCTCCTGAAGTACGCAGATATTGACCCATTTCCTATAGAGTTTTCTGACCTCGCCAATTCTCATTCCATTCTCAATTCGAGATATTATCGATAGGCTTAGGTTATGTTAGGTTGCGGTGGCAGCTAAAGCTCACTTAGATCATTCGCGGTCCATTGTGATACCACAGGATCTTATACCTTTCCTCTTTTCAGAAGATCCATTCAGAGCTCTTTATGAATCAAAGTATATCTCGCATTTTACCATATTCGAGATCTGATAGGTTATTCATTAACCGCTTACCTAAGGGGTTGTGCCTTCTGTGCATTAGTGCCGGACATGAGCAGAGAAGATATTCTATGGTCTCCTCCTCCTCCTCGTCCATGCAGCTTGTGCAGAAGTCATTATATTCGACACCCATCCTTCTCGCGTGTTTCCCTAAAAGGCAGTATCCTGTCATTATCCCTACAACCGTTATTAGTTCACGTCTTTGTAGGGAAATAAGCGCAGTTGAGCGCTTCAAGTCCAGCTTCAGCCAGACCTGTCATGAAATATTGCAAGTGTCGGTGTTTTTCCACCTAACATTTGTTATTGTTTATGCCTCTTTCCGAAGCTCAAGTTTCAGTGTCGCGATAGGACTCCCTATCTCTGACCTTTCCGGTAGTAGATGGAGAGTTGTACCACGTCTAGCTAACACGTCCGCCCTGCAGTTCCCCTCAACATTTGTGTGGCCCGGGACCCAAATGATCCTTATATTGAACTGCTCACTCATCTCGTTAAGAGGGGAGTGACAGCTCAACGCCGCCTTAGATCTCAGCGAGACTGTCTCCAACGATTTTATGGACGCCTGACTGTCAACATAAATTATGTTTCAGCCAACACCTAACCTCTTCAATCGCTATTACCTCAGCCTGGTATACGCTGCAGCGATCAGGTGGACGGACAGAGATGCTTACTTTCAGCTTGTCACAGAAGACTCCTGCTCCTACTTTACCGTCTAGCTTAGAGCCATCCGTGAAAAACTGTATTGTTTCGTTATCGGTTACGGATGCACTCTTCCAGTCTTCTCTGGAGGGTATAGTTGTCCGAAAACCATTTTAAAAGCAAAGCACTGGTGTTATTTAAACAAGTTTCGTCAGCTCTTGCTTTAGCAATTTAGTTATGGTGGAGTGCCCCTTTTATATATTACCGATATTACCAATACATCCACGAATATATTGTTGGAGACTATATGCAGGTAATCGTATTTTGCCAAACAAAAAAATTTAAGCAATCAAATAACTTTGACATTGGAGACCCCAGGCCCCGGCTCGTAAGTCCCCTACACATTTTTTAAAAAAATTAACCCGATTTTCTTCAAATTTTATGTGTATCTCAGATGGACAAAACTTTTTGTAGAAATTTTGGAGACCTCCGGCCCCGATTTTCTTCAAATTTTATATACGTGTGTATCTCCGATAGACAACACTTTTTGTAAAAACTTTGGATTTTTTAAAAAAAAAATTAGGGCTTGATGACCCTGGGACCCGGGGTCTCCAAACTTTTTACAAAAGTGGGCGCGCCCATTCAAATTTTGTAAAAAAAATACCCGATTTTCTTCAAATTTTATACGCATGTGCATCTCCGATGGACAAAACTGTTTGTTAAATTTTTTGAGTGAACGGGCGCTAGGGCCCGAGAGGTGCCTATATAATTTTTTTTAAAATTAGCCCGATTTTCTTCAAATCTTATACGCATGTGTATCTCCAAAGAACAACACTTTTTATAAAAAATTTGATGTGATCGTACCCCGGTGTCGGAAGGTCCCATGAAAATTTTAAAAATTGTATCCGATTTTCTTTAAATTTTAAACACACATGTTTAGTCCTTCCATGTTTAGGGCTTCCAAATAAATTTTTAAAAATTAGGTCGTTGGTGACAAACCGTGATGATGACGCGATTATAGACAGTCATGTCCTTAGACTCTCGCATCACAACTCCTATCGTATGCGTCCACGTCGCGTCACTGGAAACTCTGCCAAATCAAGTGAACGATTTCGGTACCCAATCCGATTTGTATTAGCTTGTGGCGACCACCACCTTGTGGTTGGCAGTGTGCGGTTGAAGCTCGCGGTCCACTCAGCCACACGAAGCCAAATAACGAGAAAGCCAGCTGTAGCAGTACTGAAAGACCCAGATGTGAAACTGCAATATGTATCCCGCGTACAACAGTCTCTCTCTGTGATACAGCCCCAAACCCTACAGTCTAAATGGGAGAACACAGTAAATGCGTATACGGAAGCAGCCTCATCCGTTTTAGGTTACCCCGACAAAACTAGAGAATGAATATCAGATAGCACATGGAACACCATTCGTAAACGCCAATCAATCAAAGTAGCGTTAAACGCAGCCTCGGGTGCCGAGCGAAGCGCATTAGCGCGGAAGTATAGGAATCTGGACCGGCAACCAATTAATTGTCAGTAAAAAAAAAACTCAATTAATGTATTTCCGCCTCACTCCACATGATTCATCACCCTGTGAAATCGTATTTCATTCCTCTGATTGTTTGCGTCACAAATTATTTATTAGTGATTATATTGCACATGGTTCTATTGCAACCTTTGTAAATGCTCAGGTATGCGATACAAAGTGCTTCGTAGTTGAAAAAGTAAACACTTTTAAATACCTCGGTGTTACGTTCGACAAAAATTTCAGTTGGTCTGAACATATTGAAAACTTAAAAAAATATTTTCTATCAGTGTCTAGATACTTTTACCGTCTTCGAAATTATTTAGATATAAATACCCTTAAAGCAATTTATTACGGCCTTTTTCATTCTAAGTTACAATATGGAATAATCTGTTGGGGAGGTGCGTACTTCAATAAAATTCAGCAATTGGCTGTATTGCAAAAGTGTGTTATTAGAAATATTTGTAATGCAAACCGTTTAACTCACTCAATGGAGTTTTTCAGATCGCTGAAAATACTACCAGTAAGACACTTATACTACTTTCAAACACTGAAAGTTTTCTTTAGGAGAAGTGGGTTTTATAGGACCCCAAATGTAGGAATCAATTTACGTAGCAACTCAGGCTTTGTAGTAAATGTCCCTTCATTTCATATTTTTTACCATCGTATCCTGTCGATTAGTGGTCGCCGTGGCTCAGTGGATAGGAGCATGGACTGCTGAGCAGCGGGTTTATGGTTCGAATCCCAGTAACACCAAAGTATTTTTCACGGTGTCCCACCTCTCGCGAAAGTTTGACAACCGTCCGAGAGTAATGCTGTCACTGAAAGCTTCTCAATTAGCCGTTCGGATCCGGCATTAAATTGTAGGTCCCTCCATTTGTGTGCAAAAATATGCATGCTCAACACAAATGGTTGCGAGAAGTCATGCCTTGGACCGCATGGTCTGTCGCGCCGATATTATATCTTGTCGCGATTATTTAACAAGCTTCCTCTAAGCATACGAGTCGTTAGAAAATTACCTGTTTTTTTTAAAAAAATTAAATTGTGGCTTCTTGATTTTAGTCACGTCGATATCGAAACTTTGCTACTCTTTGGTACATAAATTTATGTAGTTATTATTATATGCTGAAATAAATTTAAAAATAACTCACGCATAATTTAGTAAAATATTAAGTATCATTTACCCCACTAACTCTTAACTAGTATGTAATTTGAAGTGCGTTTAAAACTAATTTTAAATTACAAAATGTCACTAACTTTTTTTTCTTCTCATATAATTTTATGCTTCTATATAAACTGTGTCAATTTGTCAATTTGTCAATTTTTGTATATTTTTTGTTAAAAAATAAGGAAAAAAAATGAATTAAAAATAAAAAAAATATAAAGTTGGCCGTTCAGCTAGGAACGACAAACGAGCATGGCTAAGCGACATCTCAACACAAGCACAGCAAGCCGCTGATAGCATACAATATAGCACAGCCTACTAACTCGCTCGTAAGCTCGCCAATGACAACATCTACGCAGAACTCCTCCAAGCCGACGTCGAGTTAGCTACGCGAACATTCAACATTGCATGCGATGTATCAATATATCTGGGAATCTGAATCCATTCAATCGTCTTTAAAAGAAGGCTTAATAGTCAAACTCCCCAAGAAAGGTGATTTGAGCAATTGCGAAAACTGGGGAGGAATAACCCTGCTAAACACCATAAACAAAGTGATCTCCTCTATAATAGCTAGGCGCTTACAGAATGCGTTAGAGCCAATTTTGAGAAATGAGCAAGCAGGATTTCACCCAAACCGTTCTTGTACTGACCAAATTAACACCTTGCGTATAATCATTGAACAGTCAGTTGAGTATCGCTCTCCTCTGTATATGGATTTTGTAGATTTTAAACGCGCTTTTGATAGCGTAGGCCGATGTGTGACAGATTTTGTCTAGCTATGGTGTCCCGGAAAAAATCATTAACATCATTAAGGAGCTGTACCGCGACTCAACATGACGCGCACGACACTTCTATAGTATGCTGGCTGCGAAACGTGAAAAGTCACAGAGTCAATTACGACGCGCCTCCAAGTTTTCGTCAACAAGTGCTTAAGGAGGATACTGAAAATAAGATGGCCGGACATTATCACCAATCAAGACTTGCGGAGAGTAACACAACAGGAAGCAATCGCGATCACCATCAGACGACGAAAATGGAGCTGGATTGGCCACACTTTGAGAAAGCCAGCGGACGACATTACGAAACTAGCGGTCGACTGGAACCCTCAAGGAACCCGTCGAGTTGGCCGTCCTAGCAAGACATGGAAAAGGAGAAGTGGAAGCAAGATCCCAGGGGACCGAGTGGCGTCTGTTGAAACCTCAGGCGTTAAATCGAGTTCGTTGGCGGGCGTTTGTAGAAGCCCTATGCTCCCCCGCCGAGTAAAGGAAAGAAAGAAAGTCGTTTAAATTGTGTAAAAATTTTGGAGTGATCAGGATAAGGGAACTCCCAATTTTTTTTAATTATTACCTGATTTTATTGAAACTTTGCACATTGTGTATCAATTAGAGAATTTACATGAAAAATTTTAATTTTTATTGGTTGTTTTTTTACCTTTCTTTTTTGGAAAAATTACCGGCGTCCATCACGTGGAGGTGGATCGTACTTCAACCACATACTCGTATAAGAAAGGATACGACCCGTACATAAATATCACTGTAATTCCCAATTTTCTGCGAATGACTGACAAAATTCCCTTCTAAAATTTCTCATTAGTCGAAATTTTTAAAGATCTTCTCAGTTCGTATGTATATTAACCAATTGTGTTTAGTGGTGTGCTGGATGTGTAGGGAAGAACCAATAAAACTAAAGTATGAGGAGTTTATTAGGAAATTCATATAAGTAGGATTTCCTGGAACTAAATGATCAGCAAAAAGGAAATTTGGTACTATTGCAAGCGAGTTAACTGGCAGTTGCTGGTCGTGGTACCTGTAATTTTGTAAGCCGGTAAAAATCTTGTCAAAGAATTGATCACCATTTTTAGTTTTTGCCAGAATGTCCTTAGGTATTTGTTTCCACTCATTTAAAATCAGAAGAATTTTACCTAAAAAGACACACAATTTAATTATTGAGGTTATCAGGTCTAATTGTGTGAGCATTTTGCTAATCCACTTGCAATCGTGTGTATGATTTGTCATTGAAGTACCTACTTGCTGTCCGTTAGTTTTCTTGTTGCAATTAAATTTGTGAGATTACCTGCACCATAATTTCCTTGTTTTGCAAAGATGCCTTGAATACCCTCATAAACCACACATATCTTGTGTTCAATTAAAAAATTAAAATCTTGTTAAACATATGTGTCCATCACGAGTAGTATCTCTCTATCCTTCACACGCGCACGTCCAGCTACGTTTTCATAGCGGAAAATACTAATTATAAATACATATTACATTGAGTTCATTTAATGATCCATTAAATCTGGAATTTTTATTTGGCATTCCAAGGGGAAGTCAGCATATCGGACGTTGATCACTGTATGGCCTGCAACTGGTATCCCAATCTTGTTCTTATGGAATTTGTATCTTTGCTGATGATTAGAAAACTCGTATTTTTGTATTAAACATTTAAATTTATGTGTTTTACTCCGTTATACTTTTCGACAGTGTTCATCCAATCGAGTTTAAACTGAAACAGTTTTCGTGATATTTCGCAAGAGGTTCAAGGGCCAAATTGTCACCATACAAATTTGTTTCAAAATATCCCATGTTTTTATGAACTGTAACGTCCAGCAATTATACATACCTGGTTGCTATTAAGAGATAGCAAAAAACCCCGTAATTTAGAAGCGGCTAGAAACTTGTGTTAGTAGGCACCCAAACAAATTTTTTCCAACTCTTATATTTTTATGCATTTTCCAGCCTTTTAAGATAATAGCTTACTTACATTTTTTAAGACAACAGACGCAAATTAAAATCAGATATCAACGAAGCAGAATGATTTAATAAAATAATAATAATATTCGGCGCGACAGACCATTGCGGTCCAAGGCCTGGCTGGCTGGCTTCTCGCAACCATTCGTGTTATTGAGCATGTATATTTTTGAACACAAATGGAGGGGACCTACAACTTAATGCCGGATCAGATCGGCGAATTGAGAAGCTATCCGTGACAAGTTTTATTACTCTCGGACGTTTCTAAGACTTACTGGGATTTGAACCACGAAACTCCTGCTCAGAAAGCCATGCTCTTATCCACTGAGCCACAGCTTTTTCAACATATTTATAGTGAAACGGTGGCTGGTTGCTGGCTGTGTTCAATCGATTTGCCAATATTCCAAAGTGCTGTGTGAACCAAGTGGGGCACTCTTACCATTACACCTTCGCCATGTATGAAAAAACATCTATGATATGGAAAACGTTAGCCTGTGTGTATTGGTCACACCGCAAGAATTACAATGAAAATTGTTCAGAGTCGTAACGAATTTGAAATTGATAATACTCACCACTTCTATTTAAAATATTTGGCTCCCATAAAATTTTGAATATTGCTATTCCGCGAAGTCAATAAGTACATTTGTAAAAACGTTAAGTAAGGGAGGATATCGTGTGATTATTTGAGTGGAAAATCGAAGGACAAATGATGAGTATCGTCTGGGACTGTACATTTATATCAATGAAACAGTGTGGCATATATTGAGTTTTCAAATTAGTGAATAACATCCAACCATTATTTATATACCCAGTAGTTTAGTTTTTAATAAAGGGTACGAGGTGTTTTACGGAACATTGGAAGTTTATAGAAAAAGTAATAAGAAATTAAAATTTTAATTTATTGCTTTCCAAAATATTCACCTTTATGATCTATACACTTTTGCATACGCTCAACCCATTTATTGAAATACTTTTTCCAGTCCGAAAATGATAGCTCCAAAATATGGTTTTTGAACGCTTCAACCACTTCTCAAGCGATGAAAATCGTTATCCACGCATCTTATCTATGATTGTTGGGAACAGGAAGAAATCATTGGGTGCCTAGTCGGGGCTGGGGCTGAAAGGCGGATGACCCATCAATTCGATCGTTTGAGCGCTCAAATACTCGCTTATTTGATATGATGTGTGTGAGCTCGCATTATCGTGATGAAAATAATTCGCCGTTTTGTGTTGTTTTCTCTCAATTTATTATTATTGTACAGTGCGTTGAATTCCGGTCACCACTGCATCTGCTGTTCATCGATTTTGAGAAGGCGTTTGACAGTGTCAACAGACAGTTTATCTGGCTCGCCTTGCGCAGGAGAGGTATACCCGATAAACCAATAGCTATTATTTAAGCAACCTATGATGGCTCTAAATGTCATGTGCTGCATAGATGAAAGCTGTCAGAGGAATTCGAGATCCTAAGTGGGCTACGACAAGGTTGCATTCTATCGCCGATACTTTTTTTGTTGGTGATTAGCGATGTACTTGAGGCAGCTTTATCTACTGGAAACGGAGGAATTCGTTGGAATCTTATATCTCAACTCAAACATCTGGATTACGTTGACGACGTTTGTTTACTCTCTTCACCAAATGACAAAAATGTGGAGAGGGAGGCAAATGTTGCGGGTTTGAAGATTAATACTGCTAAAACAAAAATCATCAACTAATTCAGTAACTCAAGTAACATTGCTGGACCAATTCCAATAACTTGGGAATATTGTCTCGACCGAAGGTGGAACCGAACAGGACATTGTCAACCAAATCGGCAAAGAAAAATCGGTGTTTGGAATGATTTCCATGATATGGCGAAGCAATGCGATCAGCTTAAACACCAAGCAGTAACTGGAAGGTGACCGCTAATATCACAAAAAGATTACAAACGTTCGAAAATAGGTACCTACGGAACATCTTATGGGTTTTCTGGCCGTGACCGTGTCTCTAACGAACATCAGGAACCAATAGGCACAACCATCCAACGAAGGAAGTGGCTGTGGATTGGTCATACACTCCGAAAAGTCGGCAGTTCCATAGCAAACTACGCAATGCAATGGAACCCGTTATCTCAGGATGGTAGAAGAACGGGTCGTCCGAGAAATACATGGCGCAGTTGAGGAGGAGTCACGGTGATTGGGAAAGAGTTGGAGAGAGATGAAGCTCATTGCCAGAAACCGCACGCAATGGCGCGTAGGCTTAGTAGAGGCCTTAGGATCCACAAGGGAATGTAGGACACAAGTGAAGTTGTGTATACCATGAGTGCTCTTTTTGATTTTTTGAAGTGAAACTTTTTTACGGAGAGGGCAACAATTTTCACAGCGTTACAGGTAATAATCTACTCTGTTGTACACATTGCTCTGTTGTTCACTTTTGTTAATTTATGCCTCGTTTTCTATAGTTATATTTTACATGTATGTAACTATAGATGTATATAACTACAAATATAACTATTTATATATAAATACATATATTACTACGGCCACAGCTCCTATGGAAATTCTGGGATCTGGCCAATAGGGTCTTTTTGGAACTAAGCCATTTCTCATCGTCAGCTCATCTCACTATTAATCGTAATATCGGCAACAACGTCGAAAAAGTTTCACTTCAACCGCGCAATCTTTTTTTAGTACTGCTTTCTGGTGTTTGTCCCATGGTAGTCTGCTATCCAAGGTATTTAACCTCTTTGCTGATAGCAATCTCTTCTCCATAAAGGGTAAGGGGTGCATACGCCCCAGCTATCTTTTAGTGGTAAAGGGAACCATTGTGGTCTTAATTGGGCTTACCCTGAGTTCCACTTCTTGGCACCATCTACTCGTGATATTTAATCTGTTTTGGAGTATGTCACAGAGCACTTCCTCGAATTTTCCTCTTGCAACGGTTACTAAATTGTCTGCGTAGCCTTGGCATAAATTACTGCTTCAGCTAGTCGCTGAAGTATTTCATCTACAAGGATGCTCCACAAAATGGGTGACAGTACCCCCCTTGTGGGCATTCTCTGGTAGTGACCATAATGTTTTTATCACTGACTATAGTCTCCGCTGTTCTTGGGCCCAGCATCTCGCACAACCATTTAGTTATTGTACTGTCTATATTTTTTCTCTCCAGATCAATTATTATTGCCCCATGGGAAGCGTTATCGAATGTTCCTTCGATATCAAGTAATGCGCATAGTGCCTACGTCCTATGTGCCAAGAAACCCCTCTATACTTCCCGACAACTCCCACAGTGCTGTCTCCGCTCTGCCCGCTCTGTATGCATGCTGACTCGAGCTCTTTCCAGTACTTTCGACCTTATATAATTGTCGATAACCTTTCGATAGTCTTAAAAACGAACGATGTTAGGCTTATTAGTCTGTAGGACTTTGGATGCGTGGGATCTTCCTTCCATACTTTAGGTAGGAATACCACCCTTGCCATTCTCCAACTTGTCGGTATATACCCGAGTGCTAGGCTACTTCTAAATAGTCTTAAGAGATGTGGAATGAGGTTATCTAATCCAGCTTGCATGACTACAGGGATTACCCCGTCCGTCCACACCTGCCGATTTATAGGGCCGGAAGCTTATGACAGCCCATCGTATTATTTGCTCCATGTAGATACATACTTGAAAATGTGATGTGATGTGAAAATGCTCCCTCACCTAATCCATGGTCCTACATTGCCATGCCCAGCGATTTTGTCCAACACTTGGACAAGACTTTTCAGAGGCATCTGTTCATTCCATGACCCCTCAATTGCGAAACATATTCGTCATTATTGTCACCCTCGTTCCCCTCGATCAAAGTTTATTCTTAACTGTGCTTTGATTCTCATCGAAGTTAAATCCTTATCGATATACGTAGATGAGGACGTAGTCATCGGCAATTGCGAATTGGATCATTGCCACAGAGAATAGAAGGGAATACTGTCTACGCATAATGCGCGTCTGCAGATTTTAAAATCAAATTAGGCATTAACACTGTTAGTTGGAGGCCAAAAATGGTTAGGATTACCAAACAATGGTTGGTGGTACGTAGAGCGATCCTGTGTTTACCAATCTAGCCTAACTATTAATCATTAAATTGTGGTCTTAAAAAGTTAGTCTTCCTGCCTCTAAGCGTAAAAAGTTAGAATACATTTGGTTCTTTTTCGTAGGTCCTGTATCTCCTTGTTATTCATAGGACCTTCACAGCGCGGTTTTTCTTCTGCCGTTTTGGAATAATGAATTACATTGCATCGCAAAGTTAACTATGGATCTGTCGCCTTTTCAAAGTGAGTTACCAAACTACTGTCAGTGTCCTTGTTGTATAATTGTGTCTATTGGGATAATAAATTGCCCGGTAATTTGAAACAAATTGAGCGACCTATTTGCAGCAAAAGAAAAGAAAAACTAAGGGCATTGTCGAATATTGAAAAAGGGCAAGGTTTTTGCTTATATTATAAAGTTGGTTTGTGTGTAGGAGATAATCTTTGAAACTCCTGGACCGATTTCAAAAACTTTTTTACCAATATTTAGAATAGACAGGGTGAACATAGGCTATATATTATTGTCTTTCGTGGTGACTAACTAAATAACAAAAGTCGACGAAAAAACGAAACGAAAATAAACTAAGTTTGAAGAATTTTCCAATGCTTCCTTCTTGTACCAAGATAATAATCACATGCCTTGACAAGTCCACTTAGAAAATATTTTAGAAAACTAGTCTATGCATAATTTGGCATAACGAAACAAGAAAAAGAGGTCAAACTATTACAAGAGGATTGTTTAGATTTTATTAAATGTTTAATTAAGCTAATTTTAGAAAAATCTGATTTAAATTCTCGATTTATTAAACCCTCAATTACCCTAAAATCTTGACAGAAGAAAATTATCTGGTAATACTTATATAGCAAGTTATACTGAAACATACAGTCTTAGATTATTGTGGACCAACCTTTCGTGTGGTTTTTTTTTTAATTTTTTGAAATTGAATATCAATGCCAAGTAGCTGGCAGTAGTAACCTTTAAAAATTTTAAAATGTGGGCAATGTTTAAACAAAATATGGTTGAATTAGAAAACAATTATATGTGAGGCCCTCGGTCCTATTATGCCCGATCACTACCAAATTTTTACAGAAAGTTTTGTCATCGGATATACACATGTGTGCAAAGTTTAAATAAATAAAAGAAGATTATGAAAATCTTATCACAAAATTTTGCCACAATCAATCACATCCGGATGCTAAGGTAATATAGAAAATTAAATAAAATTACGAAATGAGTTATTATGAGGTTGACAAAATTTTTAACAAAAAACCAACAGCAATAAATAACTCTTCACCGCCATGGTTAAGATCATGTTTCGCGAAGAGTACGACAATACTCCAATGCGATACGATTTCAAAACAATTGTCAAACATAACATACATGTTTGTTGTAATTGTTTATGAGCTAACCTTCGGTAATTGCTTTAAAAAATAAAGGTATTTCATTAAAATACCAACACGTTGTTAATATTTTTCTAGTTTTTACATGGCGTAATCAATTAGCAAATTATTAATCTGTCTGTGTTGCCAAATACCGATAACCTAATAGAAGCATACCTCATATTTTGAAGTCATTAGTTGGGTATTTGCAAGCATACTGATCCATTGACAGGTATTCAGTCCAATAAAATATAATTAAAAGTCTCATGTAGCAATAGAAAAGGGAATGCGTTCACACTTGCAATAAGCAAGAGATATACTTGCGTGCATTAGGCACGGTTCTTACTTTCAAGCGGTACCTGCGACGCTGCGACACTCCTCATACCTCAGGTATAATTGAGAGAAAATGACTTTAGGTCAATATTTCTCACACGTATAAAAGGCGATAGGATTTTCGGATAACACATCAGTCCTACCTCGCTTATAAGAGAGTCAACAGGTTACTTTGTCATTCGCTGTCAAGTTTGTTAAAATAAATTAAATTTTTTAAATTGTTACTCTCGCTAAGTGTCATACTCAATAAAAGTATTGTGATATCGTTAAGAGCCGTACTCGTTTCGTGTTTGCTATTGTTTTGTGTTATTGTTGTTACCACCTTCGATAAGTTTCGTTAGTTATTGTCGCACTCGCCTATTATTAAACTTGACAATTGCAATACTCGTTATCAAAACATACAAAATGGCACACGACCATATGGAATATACAAGTTTAGTTAATGAAGAAAATAACCCTTCGACGGGTGATGCTTTTCAAAGGAGAATATTCGGTATTTGTGACAGTCATAAGAAATACAAAAATCTCTTCGTAAATTTGGACGACGTTTTGGGAAAAGTGTTTTCGCAATATCCGCAAAAAGAAAACGTTCACCTCGATGTCAATGCACTTGCTGCAAAGCACGCCCAAGATAGTCTGAAACGAAAAATACTGCAAGAGTATTGTGAAAACGGACAAAGTGAAAAAAAGTTTAAAATTGATATTGGCAATGAAACTCCTACGACAACAAGTAGTGATGATTATATCGATGATCAGGAATATCCTAAAAGAGTTGAAGCTGATCCATCATTTGTTATAATTGGACCGAATGGAACGAGAGTCTTGGCTAGGGATTTCGATGGAATTCTTTGGACATCCGCTCCCTCGGCCACCAGAAGACTTCTTACGCTCATTTTTGACAATGCCACTCTCGCCAGCCACTCACTTACAGGAAAGCCATCGCCTGCATTTCATGGACGCGAACGACCACCAAAGAATCAACTGGATCCCCTGCGAACTGCTGATATAATTTACATTGTCCAAGTGAAATGCAATGCAACAGTTCGGGAAGTACGTACTTCGATAACAACCAAATGTGCGGATACTGCCAAAAAATACAAACGACTATCGAACAAGCTGGCAAGCCCGACAGAAGGTATAGTCACCACGCATGAAATTGAGATTTGATGACGATCTAGAAATGAGTGTTTATAATAAGTTCCATGTAATGGAAAGTTTTCATTTTATGTATATAATTATTTTATGTTAGTGATCACTCTTTTTATATATAATTCCTTTCTGTTTTTCACAAAAAGTAAGTATAGTTAATTTTAAGCTTAAAAAACATTTCTTTAACAAAACAAAAAAAAACCTTAAATTAAAAAAATATTTCATGTAACATTTTGATAATTTTTTATGTACAGCTACCATAGTATTAGTGAATGTTATTGTTTTAAACATATAAAATATAATTATGTATTATGTACATAAAATTAAGTGTAAAAAGTGAATTTATTAATACATTATGACAATTTTAAAATAAAACTTTACAAGCGAATATGAAAAACTTTTGTTATTGAATGTTTTTGGCTCTACATTCTGCATTGCATTGGTTCAAATTTCTCAGTTCAGTTGGGTACAATCGGTACATTGACAACGTTTTGTAGAAGCTCTTAACAAGCTTACTCTCTGGACAGATCGCTGAGGTTTAGGGGTAAATCCTCGCAAAACCAATATTGTCCTATTCACCAGGAAATATAATGTTCCACTTATTAACCCTCCTTCTATAAAATGGAGATGGCGGAGCAGTTCAATATCCACCTGTGTTGGATGCCGGAGCACATATATATTCCGAGTAACTGTATGGGTGACGAACTCACCAAACAAGGAACAAAACTACCCATCTTAACTGAATATGGTTCTATAGGCATACCAATCGCTACATACAAACTCATGTCAAAGTAGGATGCTAATGAAAAAACTAACCGTAGGTGGTCAAACGGTACAACTTGCATAGCGATTAAACAGGTCTGGCCCAAGCTGATCCGAAACGTTCCAAATGTTTGATAACTCAAAAAAGATTGCACGTCGAGGCTATTGTAGGTGTTATCACTGGACACTGTCTCATAGGCAAGCATGTAGCAAGACTTGGAGTCTTCCCGAATGAATGATGAGGAGGAGGGGAGACCATTATCCATCTTCTCTGTACTTGTCCAGCCCTCTCTCAAAAAAGTAAACTCGTGGGTGCTTTCGTCTTGATTTTGTGAATTAAAAAGTTTGTTTAAATCGTCGAAAATACGCGATTTCAGACTCGGAATCGTCTTAAGCCTAAATTTGGACTTCGGTTTGTGTTTGGTTTTTATAAAAAAGACGCAGCATGACTGATGAAGCAGGATGGAAAATGTTCTAAGACGATGTTAGAAATTTTATCTAAACCGGAGGATTTTTTTTTTGTTCAGTCACGTAGAGATAAACGTAAGGTCATCAAGTTTTGTAAAATACCCCTGAGTTGTGTCTGCTGTGAGTGCATCTGATTAAAGACCTTCAGAGAACGTGACTGTGGTTATCAATGTTTACCCCCGATAACTATACCGGAAGAGCTATTTCACCAGATCAGTGTTACTCCCCGATTCGACAACTCCAGAATTAATTATCCCAAATGGCAATCGATATCTTGAGTTTTTCCAGGTAAGACTAAATGAAAAAATCATCAGCCGAAACTATGCACGAAATCCAGGAGCTCTTTTACAACTGGCCTGACCAGAATGAAGCCGCGTTCGCTGTGGTACGAGCTATCAAATATCAACATACATGGAAATCGAATAGCGCGAACACTCCATCCAGAAATACTAAGAACAATTTTAAATTTGAGAGACCGTGGTTGTCCAGGACATACTGGCAATATAGTATCAATGTGATATGTTCAGTAAAAACCATTTCTCACTTTAAGTCGGATATCGCAACCTTAGCCTTTTAATTCCTACAATTTCTCACTTTAATTTTGATGACGCAACATTACCCTCTCCACTCCTATTAAGCGACGCAAGTATCAACCTAATTATATTTTTCTAACAATTTTTGGACTCAAATTGCCAAATAACCTTTCGACCCAACTTAGCCATCACATTTCAAAGAATTTCTTTCACGCTCGAAATTACCATAGTCGTTGCATTTCCAATTCTATGCAAATGCAATGGTGAAAACGAAACCTAAAATCATCCTCCTTTCGACAACAGAACGACGCATGCATTGGAGCTCAAAAAACTTTTCCAACGCAAAGCGACTGTGACATGCGACGTCCTCTATAAAACTCCTTTATTCCTTCGTTTGAGCTCTCAGCATTCAAGGTGCAGCAGGCTAATTATACGATGCAAATAGACCATTTAATGGCGAGAAATTTAATTATCGGACGCAGAAAGCACTTTTCGCATGGTGGGGTATTTGTTTACATCATGGCTTCTGTTTCGGGTCAGCTCTTTGCGCTCGTCGTATGTCTATAAAAGTGATGCACGAGAAATGAGAAATACGAGTTCATTAAAACAAAAAGTGCAGGAATAAATAGGAGCGATAAACGATGGATTTGAGATTCAATTTCGTCTTTAAAGCGAACCTCTTGTGTGATTTCAGAGTTCGATAAAAAGCACTACTTGTATAGTTCGGTACAATTCTATATCGAATAAGTGATCGCAACAACATCTTTATTAAAGAAGGCGTGAGTTGATTTAATGGAATTTGCTTTAGATTGATGAATATCTAAATTCGGAAGTTAAGCAAATAAGGAAGCAATAAAACTGTATCTCACGTTAAATCTAATAAAATATTAAAATCTAGTGAGTACCCGTCAAAAATGACGGAATTAACTTTTTTCACTTGGGTCCCAATATATAATTACTACTCTAAAAAATGTAAAGTAAAGTAAGTTTTTGTTTTGAATAAAATTTCAAAAAATAGGTATTTATTTATTTAGTTCAGCATTTCTTTAATTTTTTTTTTTTATATAGAGACTTTTTGCCAAGGGATGACTCTCTGAATGACTTACGTCACGGCAATAAGTTGGGCTAACCCCTTTATTAAATTCAAAATACAATAAAAATCTAAAGAATGTGATTTACAATATATCACATTCCTCACGTTTGTAGCCGGTTTCAATTTATTTTCTCAGAATTCTCCCTGATTCATTGGAAAAGCAATACGAAAAACGAACACGAATTTAGAACGACGCGAGTCCAAATACTTTTATCAATGAATCATGGTCAGGGAAAACTACAAAAAACCTTGACCAAGAAAATATTACAAATTATAAAAATAATTTAAAAAATACTGATAAACAGTTTATTGTTTTTTTTTTTTATATATTAAGAAACAACTTATGAATACTTTAACCATCATCCTTCAAGAAGTTGTTAACGGCTAATTTGAACGCCTGCAGATTATAAGATTCTGGAAACACGTGTTCGACCAATTGATTCCACATCGAAGAGACTCTCGGAAAAAAGGAGGATTTAAAGTGTTGGGTTCTACATGAAAAAAGTTTTAAGGCAAATCTATGTTGATTGCACCTTAAACGAGTGTTTACGTTACTGAGAAAAGGCCTAGGAACTAGAGAACGGGTTTCTAAAGAACATTTACCGTTGTAAAATTTATAGAAAACAGATAAAGCTCCTACATTTCGTCTGTGCTCCAAAGTATCAAGAGACGAAGTAATGGTTACATCGTTTATCAAACGGATAACTCTATTCTGAACACCATCAAGATGAACCAAATGCGATCGTGGAGCACCACCCCACACATATGAATTAAATTCTAAAATTGGTCTAACATAAGATTTATATAATCTTAACACTTCAGAGGGAGTGAAGTAGAAGTTACAACGTCTTATGAAGCCTAAACATTGGCTAGCTCTTTTTGAAATTTCATAAATATGTTCTTTCCAGGAAAGATCACTTGATACTTTTAAACCTAACAACTTAAGTGAATCAGATCTCGCAATAGAGGTACCATTAATAACAGGAGGAACATAATGTTGAGTTGTCTTCTGAGAAAAAAGGCAAGACTGGAATTTATTTGGGTTAAATTCTACTCTGTTAGAAATGCCCCAATCAAGAATGATTTGAATATTAGACAGAATAGTCAAATTCATTAATTCACGCGAACCATTCAAGCGAGAATTGCATTCTTTTTGATTGTCAAACTCAATGGAGGCCGATAGTGTTGTATCATCAGCAAATGAATGGATATCACAGGTTGTAGAAGACAACAGGTCGTTGATATATATCAAGAAAAGCGTGGGAGACAAGGATGATCCTTGAGGCACACCAGCATTGATCCCATGTGAATCTGAAGATATACCATTTAATACAACTTTTGTTTTACGGTTCCATAAATAATTCTCAATCCATGTAATGAGAGAGGAGTGTAAATTCAGCGCACGAATCTTATTAATAAGACAATCATGCCATACTCTATCAAAAGCTTTAGCAATATCTAAGGAAACAACGCTTGATTCACCTAGGTTTTCAAAGCTTTGCTCCAAACAATGAGTCATACACGTCATTAGTTCTACTGAAGATCGATTTTTACGAAATCCATACTGCACATCGGATAAAAGAACATTCGAATCCAGATAGTTCATTAGTCTGAAATTAACGATAGATTCCATTACCTTCGATAGAACCGACAACAAAGCAATAGGTCGGTAGTTCGTAGGTGCCGATTTATCACCTTTTTTCGGAACGGGTTAAATATTTGCTATTTTCCAAAATGATGGAAAAACACCTGTCTTCATTGAGAGATGAAACAATTTGCTAAGCGGTTTTGCCAAAGTAAGATGACAACTTTTCAATACTAATGGCGGAATACCGTCGCGGCCAGTCGCTTTATTGTGGTCAAGTTCTTTTAGAATCTTTGAAACAACCCATTTCCGAAAATAGATTTTAGACATACCTGGGCCTAGATTCGGGAGAATTGGGGGGCTTTGGTTAGTTAAAGGAAGAGAAGACGCACCAGCGAAATGAGAAGCTAAGAGATTAGCTTTCTCAATATCAGTTCTATAATGAATACCATTATATGAAATAAAGAAGGAATAGACGAAGTATTGTCTGCAAAGTTTCTTTTAACCAATGCTGCAAACGACCAAAAGCTTCGACTGTTTGAATCAAAATCCAAAATTTTTCGCATGCTATCTCGAATCTTAAGGTCATATATTATTTTGGACCTTTTCAATATAGCGTTTGATCTATTTCTAGCTATTCGAAACTTTACAAGGTTTTCTTCAGAAGTGCAATTAACGTAGTCCAAATGGGCTGCTTTTTTACACGCGACTGCTGACCTGCAATGTTCGTTAAACCATTTATTTTTATGAGTATTTTTCTTTTTAAATGATGAAGGAATGCAATTTTTCATTCCTAGCAAAATGGTTGACGTGATAAGTTCTGATGCTTCATTAGCATTATTGCTGAAAAAACAGGTTGACCAATCAAAAGAGCTATAAAATTGGTTCAGGAGCTCCCAGTTAGCATTTTTATAGTGCCAGAGTAGCCTTTTACTTGTAGTCTCTATAAGGGCTGGTGATATTGAAAATTTGGCTACTATCAAAGCATGTTCATAAAGACCTAATGGAGCAGATACATCAATTGAATATTTATCAGGCATAGTTGTAAGAAATAAATCTAAAAGGTGAGGTGATTGACCAGTAGTATGGGGATACCTAGTTGGCTTATCAACGAGTTGGGTGAAAAGATTAACATTTGAAAATAGTTCAGCGGTTTCACCTGATCGATCTCTACCATTCGAATAGGTCAACCATGAATCATTGTGGACATTAAAATCACCCAAGACTACCAATTCTGATGTTGGTGATGATTGGTAAATCTTGTCTATTGTGTCTGATAAGTATTTAAACTCAATATTAGTGTCATCAGGTGACAAATTAGGACTACGATAAAGGGAACAAATAAATATCGAATGGTTTGAAATTACAATTTCAATCCATATCGTATTGAACAGTGGATTACTGTTTGGAATATTAAAATAAGGTACACTAAAACTGATGTCTTCTCGTATAAATAAAATAACCCCACGATGAGGAACCAAACAGTCGACACGAAAATACCCCTGACATTGAAAATCATTTGGGGTACCCATATAAGAGGCCTGCGTTTCACATAAACTTAGAACCGCACGTTTATTCGCGTCAAGATGTGCTACGATCGGGTTGAAATTACTTTTTTGTAAACATACTCGAGTTCTTAAGTAAATCTCCTTGAATCTTTATATTATATATATAATTAAGACTTTTTAATGTTTATGATATCTTCCTCGAGTTAAAGCGACATATAACTGTCCATCAGCGAAAACTGGCTGAGGAAGATAAACACCGACATGATCAGAATACTGGTTTTGATTCTTGGTGATGATCATTGCAAAAACCAACATCAATGGAAATTGGCGACGCTACATTCTTTGAATGACAAAGTACTTTCGCTTGCTTCCAAATCAAGTCTAGGAATGCAAATTTATTCCCTCTTATTAATCCTTGTGATCATTTCTGCTTTTATACAGTTTCGATTAATACTCCTGACTATTAATCGAGTTCCATTCAACAAACTCTTTTTTTGGGTTAAGATTTTGAATAAGCATGATAAATGCAGCTTGGTGTTTAACACTTAACACTAAACACCAAGCTGCGACTGTTCCGTTCAAGTGTTGAATCTGTGCTGTTGTATGGGTGCAGTACATGGAAGGTGACCGCTACTAGCACAAAAAGATTACAAACGTTCGTAAATAGGTGCCTACGGAACATCTTAAGGGTTTTCTGGCCTAACCGTATCTCTATCGAACATCTTTACCAGAGAACGGGTCAGGAGCAATAGGTACAACCATCCAACAACAAAAGTGTCAGTGGATTGGTCATACACTCCGAAAAGGCGACAGCTCCATACCAAACTACGCAATTCAATGGAATCCGTTATCTCAGGATGGTAGAAGAACGGGTCGTCCGAGAAATACATGGCGCAGAACAGTTGAGGAGGTGTCAAGGCAATTGGGGAAGAGTTGGAGAGAGCTGAAGCTTATTGCCATTTACCGCACACGATGGCGCGTAGGCGTAGTAGAGTCCCTAGGACCCACAATGGGGTATAGGACATAAATAATAATAATGATAAATGCACCAACTTTCAATTTCAGTATATGTGGCGGCATTCCGGAGGGACAATGTGCGTGTAAAAATTCAACAGGAAAATCAAGCTATCAAGTCAAAAATGACGGACTCTTTTTTTCTGCCACCTAACCATTTCACCATTTTTCATCGGAGCACCAAACAAATATATGGTGTCCAGTGGACATTATCTATACAGACAAACAGACAACGGTAATTATGTTTGTAGGCGATATCCGGCGGGACCGACCTTTGTGGTCAAAGACCTAGTTTCTCGTTTAATCTTATATCGTAATAATAACAATAATAACAAGAAAATTCGTAATAATAATAGCTAAGCTATTAGCAGGCAAAGAAGGCACTATCCTGAAATAATCAGAAGAACTACCTTAAAAATATTAGAGGATAAGCGGCATGCCAAATTGCTAAACGTTGTAAAACGCGGCGATCAATGTGATAGATATAGATGTAGACATCATTACCTTCGGTAGAGGATAAGAAACGAATCAAGTGGATAAACAGCGCCTTAAGACTGTGTTTTATCTCTTGCCAATTAAATTAAATTTCAAAGAAACATGGTCGTTGCCATTACTATAGTAAGGGTTAACGTTTGTAAATTGTAAATATCTTCATACTAAAATAGCAGGAGTAAAAAAATGCCACGAGTTATTATGTCTGCAATCAACAAAACACCGTTTGTGTGCCTACGTTAACGGTATAAAGTAAACTAAACTTTCTCTCATTATCCAAAGTAATTACCTCCGCGATTAATAGACAATTTTGTTTGTAGACTGGAGGCCATTCCCGGAATTTCATGGATATTCAAAGTTCTTCCTTTAAATAACATTTCCTGTCTTTCTGCCATCATGGCATTCTGAACATTCAAAAGGACTGTTACTAATCTGACTGTAAATAACTTCAGAATGTGGGCAATTCAAGGAGTTTACAGTACACAGTGAGTAGGTACCGATTAAGCAAAAACTACAAAAACCAAGATAGACGTAACTCTTGGTTTTCCGGGCAACTCATGACGATGACGATGTCTCTTCGTGTTCACTTCCTTACAAAATGACTTAATAAAATGTACGACTCTATATCTGTGTCTCAACGGCTCTTAGACCAGGAATGAGCTCTCAAACATGCAATTGACTTAAATCCAAAACTGTTTACTTGCGGTGGATTTCCAAGTAGATAGTGCCGTTGCATATCCCTTGCTACTTTTACCTTGTTCACCATAATGGCACATTAATGGCAATGGCCTGTAAGAATCGGCCGGCACTATACTAGCAAAAACGTCATACATATGTTTCACAGACATTCCTAAGCGATTGGCCGTATAGAGCAAATGAAGCGCACAGCAAACTTCTTGGTTTTACTTGTAATTTATCTATTTTTGACTTTCTGAATTTCAAAGTGCTCCTTATCCATTCCATTCTTTGCGGTCTTTATTTCTAAACTTCTGTCTGTCTGTCTCTCTCATATCGAAAAAAGGCTGGAATGAGTTGCAATTTGTTTTATGAAATGTCGCATTAATAAAAGTAGAAATTGAAAACGTGTTCCCGCAATACGCTTCCAAACCAAGTTAAAGTTAAGTTGAATGGATAAAGAGTTTTAATGAGTTAGGTAATCGAATCGGTAAAGGGATTTGCACCCCTATAATGCTTAGCACAGCGTGGGCGTTAGGAAATTAGGTAGAGAAAAAGATGAGATGTCTATGCACGCATGTCTTAAACGATTGCAGATCATAAAAATGCGGAAACACAGAATCGGACAATTCATTCCACATAACTATAGTGCGGCTAAAGAAGGAATATCTGAATTGGTAAGTAGGTCCGAAGATAGGCCTAATGGTAGACCCTCAAGTTGAGGCACAGGTATTACGGATGGGTTCAAGAATGGACGGGATGCATCTGGATATTTCTTTTGAACACCGCTTGTAGAAATAGCGATAGAAAAAGTGACAAGCAGGAAAGATTCCTACGATGTTCGAGCGATTCGATTGTTTTCGCGATATTTACGTCACCAATAAGTTTTATCGCGCGGTTCTGAATTCTGTCAAGCGGATGCAATGTGGCCACCTGTCCAGACAATACAGTTGTATTCTAGTTTAGGGCGAATATATGCCTTGTAAATAGAAGCCAGATCTGAAGGAGTGAAGTACATCTTGTACCGTTTTAGAAAACCTAATAATTCCGCAGCATTCTTGGTGATGGCAAGCATGTGGTCGTTCCAACGAAGCTTGTTGTTGACGCATATACCGAGAATTGAGAGTTTTTCAGTTTCTTCGATGCAAGATCCATTCATGGAAAAGCTTGGGGGTTTAAATTACGCATGGACGACAGAACACAGCCTTGAGTTTTGGCAGCGTTAAATTCTACTCTGTTGGCACCGTATGTGATACTCTGCGAACGTTACCGTGATGTCGGCATTGTGAAGAGAACTAAGCTCGGTAGGTAGATCCTGCCCACCGGAGGACACCGAGCTCGCATGAGCGAGGATGATCCTGCTCAGATAGTCCTTTGCGGTAAGAGTTATGGTACATGACAGCGAGTCCGGCCAAGCCTACGCTGGAAGGATGGCGTAGACCAGGACGCCCAGAGTTTAGGGATGCCAAACTGGATGAAATCGGCTCGAAATCGGGACCGGTGGAGAGATTTTTTGCGGGAGGCCAGGACCGGACACTGGTTGTTGAGCCAAATATGATAATGATGATGAAGTGTAGGAGTCTACCAAAGTCAATGTTGATGTGAGATTATTAGTGTCGTTGTAGAAAAAAACTCTCATATGGAGTTTACGTTTTTGTTAGATGGCTGGACAAGTACATAGAAGCTAGACGATGGTTTCCTCCTCCTCCTCATCCATGCAGCTTCTGCAGGAGTCATTCGAGAAGACGCCAAGTCTTTCTGAATGTCTGCCTATGAGACAGTGTCCGGTGATGGCACCTAAAATAGCACTGATGTGCGATATTTTTTGAGAGATCAAACACTTGGAGCGATTCGGATCCAGCTTCGGCCAGATATGTTTTGTCGCTATGCAGGTTGTACCGTTTGACCACTTACGGTAAGTTTTTTCACTAGCATCCCGCTTTAAAATGGGTTTGCATGTAGCGATTAATATGCACAGAGAACCATATTCTGGTAAGATGGGTAGTGTAGTTCCTTGTTTAGCGAGTTCGTCAGTCATACAGTTACCCGGAATGTCACTGTGCCCTAGTACCCAACACAGGTGAATATTAAGGGCTACAATTGAGTTTGTAGAGACTGATTCCAAGGATTTCAGTGCAGCTTGGATATCCGAGAATATACGGATATCGTTAGCGGATATGAAGTTTCTCTTCAGCCAAGATAAGGCTTCACTGATCGCCATAATCAAAGTTTATAAAACATTACTGTGATTTGAAAGACGGAAATGGAAGCTAAGATTTAGCTTTTTTTGAGGAAACACCTCCGCCGACTCCGTCATCAGTTTTTGAGCCGTCTGTGTAAAAATGAATCTGTTCATCTTCCTGGTAAGCATCCTCTTCCCAGATTGGGGAAGGTGAGCTGAAAGTTTTTATTGAAATTTAGCTGCGGACTGGTTTAGTCTATGTTTGTGTGGGATCCTGTCTAAATTCAGGAGGAGTGACCGATTTCATTTTTAGTCCAGTGGGAGATAGCCTTGAGGCGAATAGCCGCGCAAGCAGCTAGATGCCTGCTGAAAACATTGAGTGGTGTAAGGTCGAACAGAATGTCTAATAATAGATAGACTAGCTGATCTTTGGACTTTGGCTAATTTGTCTAGATTTACTTTCTTATATAAGGCAGGGTACCATACAGTAAAAGCATATATAACAGAAGGTCTTATAACCGCTGTATATAGCCAATGAGTTATATGGGGTTGAAGACCCCATCTGTTACCAATGGCTTTTTTGCATGAGAAGAATGCCACTCTGTGACTTTGCCAACTCTTTCTTGAATAGTATTTGGTTTCCAGCTAAGCTTCCTGTCTAGAACATGTATAGTATATTATATTCCTCGTATATACATGGCTTTATCAGAGAATGTTAAAACTATACCATTTATAGAAAGAGGGTTAATATGTGGAACTTTATATTTCCTGGTGAATAAGACAAGCTCATTTTGTGAGGATTTACCCCAAAACTTCAGCGATCTGCCCAGCAAGTTATCTTGTTGCAAGAGTTCTTTCAAATTATTCGGGTACTGTACTGAGACGGCGATAGCAACGTCATCCGCATAAGCGATTACTCTACAGCCCTCACCTCTTAGGGATAACAGCAACTCATTCACCGCTAAGTTCCATCCCATATGAAAGGGGGTTCCAATTAATTTAATTAATTTTTAATTAATAGGTAGTCGCTACCGCCATTGACGCTATAAGCTTAAAACAAATAAGTTACGAATTTTTGAATCATATCGTCTTCGTTGTTTCACCCTGTGAAATAAAAAAGAAGCTTAAAACTTCTAGAGTTTTAATGACAATTTGATATAATTAACGTCATAGCAGTGAGACAAATAACGAGATTGTGGTTGCTGCTGTATTGTTAAGCCACACAACCAGGTAACCTCAGGCTATATTTACTGGTTCATAAAAAAACAACCCATAAAAATTATAAGAGCCGCCCAGCCTGATCACCTCCAAATTAATAGAAAGTGTTGTCATCGGAGATCCGCATGTGTGTAAAGTTTGAAAAAAATCGATCCTTAGGAAGTGAGTTAAAAATGTATTACAAGATTCCACCAGCCAGCTAGCCACCGACAGACACATGCCGTCGCAATATTTGTATAGAGAATTAAAAAGCAGTTCCTCTACACAAATCACAGGGCAAATAGAATTTGACATTTTGGATGCCTTGATTATCAAGTGGATCTTTGTTACTCAACTCCATACCAATCAAAACCATATTTTACTGGCTGCATGAAAAATTCATTTGCCGTCATTTTGAAATTATTCCATCAGACATCCTGCACAAATCCCTGCAACTCTCCACAACCATAATTTTCTTTTCATTGTTTTGTTGTTGCCAGGAAAAAGCCAAAAATTCATGGTACACTGCATGGGGGAGCACATGCTGAGCACAACAAAGCCGGCTTATGGAGTCATTATAAATGGGGAGCGCGAGTTGTGAACATCGTAATCGTATGTAATGTTGTTCTGCCATTTAACGGTATGCTAAGATTGCTTTGTTTTTGTCATCGTCCTTGGATGTGATGGTTGTTAATTATTACCTACCACTGTTTTTTTTAGATTTGCAGGTAAATTATTTATTCGAGCGGATTTTACATTCACTGCACAAAAATCCAAATAAGAGGTTTCAAGTTTTGTGTCTGCAGGAGTTTTTAAGGTGTAGCTTTTTTGGCTGCAAATCCATAAAAAACTCTAACTTTTTCCTGTACTTCAGTTAGTGGTATATGGTTATTACATAACATATAAAAGCAACCATTTCTACGCATTTGCAAATATTTAAATCAGAGTATGGTAGTAGAGCTTAGGGTAGCTATAATGGTTACTGTTTTGGGCTTCTGAGCAGGAGTTTCGAGATATAAATCCAAGAAACATAAAAAATCATTGTAGGTCCCTTCCAATCGTGTGCACAAATATAACATGCACAACACGAATGGTCGCGTGAAGTTAAACCGCATCGGTCTGTCATTTGACGTGACAGCGATTATTATTATTATTAAGTTGCTTAGTGCCAACTTTGCTCTGGATAAAAGTAATGTTACCATTTACGATGGTTGCCGTAAAAGTTTATAGAAAAAGTAATAAAAAATTAAAAATTTTCCATCAAACATTGTTTTATTGCTTTTCAAAATATTCGCCTCTAAGGTCTAACACTGTTTCCAGTCCGAAAATGATAGCTCCAAAACATGGTTTTTGAAAGCTTCAACCACTTCTTCAAGCGATGAAAATCGTTGTCCACGCATCTTATCTTTGATTGTTGGGAACAGGAAGAAATCATTGGGTGCCAAGTCGGTGCTGTAAGGCAGATGACCCATCAATTCAATCGTTTGAGTGCTTAAATACTTGCTTATTTGATGTGATATGTTTGAGCTCACATCGTGATCGTGATGAAAAATTATTCGAAGTTTTAGGTTGTTTTCTCTCAATTTGTTGAAAACCGCGGGCAAAAAAATGATCGTATACCAAGCTGAACTGACTGTTTTTTGATTTTCAAAAGCCACAGTAGCCACCTGAATGGTTTTCGTGAAGAATACGCCCATTTGCTTCCCAACGCCCCGAGCTCGCACAAATTTTGTTGAATTTTATTCGAATTGAAAGACCCAAACAGTCGATTACCCCTTTCTTTCCGGCTCATACGCATGGAATATCCATGAATCATCACCTGTCATGATCTTTTATACGTTTTTGGAAGTATCCTTAACGAATTTTTCAAGCATTTGGCGGCACCAATCCTTTTTTTGTACGTCTGCCAAAAAATGTGGAATCCAACGTGCACATAGCTTACGCATAGAGATTTGCATCGGAAAACACTACGGCATGATTGGTATGTTGCAGGAAAAGTGGCTAAATCGCTGGCAATGTAATTCTCTATATCGTCCTTTTGAAGCAGCTGACTCATTTGGAATCTTAATATATGCATCTAGTTTGACCCTCAGTTATGTTCCTATATGTTTATGCAATTATCCTTTATCTCGAAACCAGGCAAGAGCGATTACTCGCTAGCAAAAACCTTCAGACCAAGCCGAATCTTTCGTTATTTGTGCTAAATTTGTGCTAAAAGGTCTTGAACGATTGGTCGATTTATATTTTAGGACGAATATACTCAGAAATATACTCTGGAATAAGGCCTAGCTTCCCGCGACCATTTGTGTTGCGCATTTATATTTTTGGACACAAATGGGAGGGACCTACAATTTAAGGCCGGCTCTGAACGGCGAATTGAGAAGATTTTCGTGACAAGTTATTACTCTCGGTACGTTTGTCACCCATTCGCGAGCTATTATAAATATATTAATTATAGATCAGTACGCTTATCCTGTGAGTATGCTTTTCATGAAATTGTATTGTATTAAGAGTAGCATGATATACGGAGTCTTCATTATAGGGATGTTTATTGATATTGAGTGAGCTTTTGAAAACGCTGTCTTAGATTCGATGTGCAACTTTACTGAAAGGTATGGAGCGGAGCCCCAGCCTTAACCAGATGAATTTACTACAAGCTTCTTCAGACAGTGGATAATATAAACGATAAAGTTACAGCCGAAGTGGCTAAGCTGGAGCCATTTCGCCACTTCGTTTTTTTATAATTTGCGCACGCGTAAAGGGGTTTGCACGCTTATAATGCTCGGCTGTATGCTTGGCATAGCATTGGCGTTAGAGAAAAGGAGGGAGGAGAAAAGAGGAGATGTTTATGAGTTTGTCTTTTGAATGCCTGTGGATCCTAGCGATGTGAAAAAACAGAGCTGCGCAGAATACTTCACATACATATTGTACGGCTGAAGAACAAATCTCTGAACTTAACTTTACGTCCGAAGAAGGGATTGGGGGTAAACTGATGAGCATTTAGAAATCCACGAGTATTGCGGTTGAATTCAAGGAGAGGTGGTACGCAAGTGGCTATTTCTCTTGAGCACTGTTGATGGAAGAAGAGGAAACGTTGCTGTGGTTTTCAAGCGAATTGTTTGACCTTGCAATGTTTTCTGTGTTGCTTTGTTGTCGATTCTTTTCTCAAAGAAATTGGTCAATTGGGCATACAAGTATATGGCTCCCTGTATAAATCTACAGAGTCTTCTGCATCGGTTGGATAACCGCTGCGTAGAAACGGAAAATATGTAAGGCCGAGCAAAACAACTCTGGTTTTATTTACTCGAAAGCGTAAATTTGATGGTCTTGTTACTCCCGTACTTAAAGAATTCACTCTACCAATCTCCACGGAAGTCAATATCTAGATATAATTCTATTTTGGTAGATTAGTTGGAGATATAGGAGAGAAAACAAAAGTTCAGTCTACATTTAAATTAATGTGAAAGAGCATTTAGTAAATCGTGCGGGCTTAGTCCGAAAATAGTACACTCGTTTTTCTTAACACTCATCATCATCATACTTGGATCTACAAGCAAGGTCCAGTCCTGGACTCCAGCAAAAAGTCTCTCCACCGGTTCCGATTTTGAGCCGATGTCATCCAGTTTTTCAACTCTAAATTCTGAGCGTCCTGGCTTACGGCATACGGCTAAGAGGTCAGAATGCTTTTTGCTAAGCACCCAAGTCTCGGATTCATATGTAAAAACTGTTATGCCTATTGTCTTATTAATCAGCAGCTTGTATCCTATGGTTAAGTTTATGGATTTGAAGAGTCTTGACAGACTTAACGAAACGATAATCAGACCTATTCACACCTATGCGGCAGTTCTTTGGTGGTCAAGAACTTGCCTCAGAATGACTCAGAGGATACTAAACTTGGATATAACAAGCGTAATGCGCTCTTACTCGGCAAATGCTTTCAATACACTGCTGAGTCCAACACCTCTGGATCTAATTAATTAGATGAAACTATAAGGTCTGGCATGATGGACATAAGAGTGTGCAAAGAAACATATTCCATAAGGTTTCGGAAGAATTTTCTTCGTTTCTGAAGCCTGTGGATAGCACTGTACCGTTTTTAATGATTAAATGAAGATATAAAATTTAGTACCTTAGCAGGTAAAGGAAAAAATTCATCTGAGACTCTTAGTACAATTTGAACTAATATTCGATGAAGGAACTGGAGCATGATGGTTCTTAGATGAGAATTCTAACTCGAAGATTATTCTGGAATGTAATAGAAAACTGAACTCTATTTTAATATGGAAATCTGTGATTCTTATCTGAGTTCCAGTCCATACAGGGAGGGATAAATACCAATCAATCTGCCGATTCACTTGCAAGAAGCGGTTCTTCCGCTGTTGCTACTGGTGTGGAACAAATGTTTAGTGACTTAACTGTTGATATTTATGGAAGCCGAACAAGAGCACTGTTCTATAACATTCTATAAACATTTGTAGAACTACCAAGCACTTTCAAGGATAGGCGAAACAAAAACACCACCAAGAATATCTATAAGGAACTGTCGGATCATATTCGGTTCACTAAGTGGGCATAACGCGAACTTGTATTGGATCCAATATGTAAGTCCTACTTGTAAATTTGCGCTGTAGCTGTCCTGCGCTTTCCAGGCTAAGGATGAACATTTTGGGAAGGCATCTAAAGAGAACTAAAAGAAAGAAAGATCACAACTATACATTAAGCTTAGTGCAGAGAAATAATTAAAGGAATGTTTGACTCAACCGAACGTAAAGCACAATTTCAAAGCGTATTGACGAACGTCCCGCATTTTATTGACCATTTTAAGAGGCTATTACAAAGAAATATCAAATATACATGACATGCCATCCATTTCAATATATCATCTATTTCCAATTCGACAGACGAAGCAACGTATTCTTCCTAAAGTCGGCTGATTTTATCCAGCAGCCTCTGCTCATTTATTGGTTCTTCTTCTTAATTAACATAGCTCTCCAGAAATAGCAAACAACTATTCCATGTCAAAAATGTTTCCATGTAAATCACTCGAGTAATACACATAAACTTTATAGAAGCTGTAACCAGTTCCAACGTTCTTTCTGGTTAAAAACACTTCCGATCGACCAAGTGTCGCCGCTATTGACTATTTTAGTACCCTGATAGCTAATTAAATTGAATAAAAGGTAACAGCCGGTGATTAATCGATACATCCTTTGGCGAGACAACAAGTGGCGACTGTTGTTCTTGTACAACATCAACATCATGCCCATCGCCGCACAAAGATAACATTACTCTCGTACATCGTCCGATCCTAAACCTGATTAATTTAATAAAATGCTGCCTCCTTTGCCGAGTTGGTAACATTTTATTAAATCATCTCCATTATAGGAGAACATCGAATATCAATGTCCATTGGCCGATCATTAGGTGATCCTTCATGGTGTTGATAGTGTTTGTTATTAATTATTTATCAAAATAAAAAGTTAATTGGTAAATTTATTAAGAATCAAGGCATTGTACGTAACAAGTACAAGTGAAGGAGTACTTTGTAGGTACTATGGTTAAGTGCGAAGCTTCATGTAAGTAACGAGTGTAAAAATAGCCTGCGTCATAGCATATTCTCTGTACAAAATTATTAGTTGCTTGCGTCGACCTAACTATAGTCGGTGTTATTACTGCTTAAAAAGAAGTTACAATATGGCTAGGAAGGTTGGTATATATAGAAGTGTTATAGTTATATATACAATGTTATACTATAGCACTTCCAAGAGCCTCAATTAGACCATGAGTAAACCTAATAGGGATTATTTAGATGTTTTTATTTTAAATTTATATCAAGTACGTAGTTAGTTCGATATTCCTGTACAAAGAAAGCTCTTTCATGTCGGCAAATAATGATTCGAAAGTGATTCGGAGTATTCTAGGGCCGGACATCACTAATTCATCACTAATCTAAGATAACGAGGTAACTAATCTAAGAGACTTACTACCTCCCTTGTGAAAGAGTTTCAGATATCTGCCGACGAACATATTGCCTTGTGGAAAATGCGTCTCCTTAACCAGATCAATGCTGGACAATCAGAGAGAATATACATTCCGTGTTTGAGCAGGCCACAATGACCTGTGAGAAAGCTCACCAGCTTTCTAATGATTTCCTTGTATATATCAAGGATTTCCTTCTTATAGGAAAATGGCCTGGTTAACCGTACCTAAGCCATGGGATATTATCCCAATGGGCCAGGCGAAGTATACCTTAAATTCGTGAAAGGCACTAGAATGGTTTTGCAAGAATTTAGTTTTTGCTGTGTTTACTCCTAGACGAGAAGTTGCCCAAGAGCGGACTTTTCCCAGAATCCTTTCCATGAACTCGCAAACTAGAGATAGCTGGGGTTTTTTTACAAGATCACTAGTTCATCTGGCTACACGATTATTTTATCCTGTCTCGCTCGAGTGTTAATCTCCCTAATGACCATTTGTCACTAAAAGGGTAATAACCTCTCCTTGTAGTGTGGCTCTGTCGTCTAACTTGGCAAAGCTACAGCTACCGAGATAAGCATGAATTATTCTACTACCAACTATGGACATTTTTCATTGCTTTAGAAAGACCTTCAGACCTGACTTATAGTTAAGAGCTTCCTAAATCTTTTGGTAAACTAAACAATAAATAAATAATTTCAAGTTTTTTTCGCTCATTGTCCTGTCCATGCAAAAATACAATTTTAATTTTGGAGCTATATCTTTCTTGCCACATACACAATAAAGAAGTTACAGCTTTCCTGCTCAAACTAAGAAGACATTCAACTCGGACACTAGAGGTCGAAGGAAACTCTTTACCACACCAATCTTAAGGTGGGTTTCATTAGCATTTTTAACGCAAAATAGAGAAAAGTGGGACTACTTCATTTTTATACCTATCCATCCTTTTTAACAAGCCTTATAAACCCTTATACTAATTTTATAAATAGTCATCACAAAAGTGTCCAAGAATCAAAGGATAATGGTTATCGTTAAGTGCCAATTTTTACTGAATTCTAACAATACACATAATGTGTAAGGGTGGTGACAATGATGAATTCTTATGCTGATAAAACTTTTCCATTGAATTGAATCAATTTGGTTTTATCCGGTGAACCTTGTCAACAAGGACGTGTTATGTGAATGGAAAAAATGGTGCACAAACAAGCATCAACCACCCCACCACAGTATAATGCAATTTATATAAATTTCACCCCTTTGTCTGTTTTTCGTGTGGAATAGCAAAGTAGCAAAGATGAAAACCTAAAAAATGAGAAGTATTTGGATTTGAAAAAAGGGGACAGAATTCGAGTAAATTCTTTTTTTTTTGCCACTCTACTGACATCTGAACAAAGAGAAGAACTTCGAAAAAGCTAAAAATTGTATAAGAAAGACAAATATTATTCAATTGAGCTCTGATAACAAACTCGAGTGTACTCCTATCAGCACAAAGAGAGTCCTTCATTCCCAAATGTTTGCCGTACCAACCTAAATTCAATAGAATTTGAATTTTTTTCTGTTGAAGTTTGCAAGTTTTGCTCGTTTGAAACTCCTTTTTATAGATATTGATAGATATTTCATGTTGTATTGGTAATCGCAAAGTCACATAATGGTATGTGTAACTAGTCGCTTTTACCATTAAACATTTCCTTTATGTTTGTTTGTTTTTTATTTTTTAATTGTAATGTATTCCTATGTGCCAGGTTATTTTTTAAAAAAACCTAAGTTTGGCATTAATATTTTTGGAAGAAAATAATAAGAACTACTCTTGCATTAACTTCATTTTTCTAAGGAAATATATTTCTTTGACTTGCATAAAACGATATAATGTTTATGTGAAGTCGCACAATTTACAGAGATATGGTATGAGAAATTATAAAGGAATCTGAATATATGGCTATTAAAGGAAAAGTAATTTGAAGGAAAAAGCTATAGAAAAAACCTCCAATCTAAATAATGTGCCTAAATATAATGTTATGTGACACTAATAAATAAGCTTAAGATTACAAGACTTGATTAGATCAGTAAATAAATAATTAAATATATAAATATATAAGTATTTATATAAATAAAAAAAATAAATAAATGAATAATAAGTCAATATAATATAGATAATAAATTAACAATATAAATAAGAAAAAATTATAATGATTGAATAATGAACAACAAGTAATATAAATATAAGAAATAACGAAAAAAAACTTAACAATCTTAAATAAATAACAACAATAAATTTCGATGAGGTGTGATGAACAATTAGATACACAGACTGTTGACGAGTGAATGAGAGTGAGGAGAGAATTCTATATTTTATGAGAGAAACATTTGATTCCTCGTGAAGGGAAACGGTGGAATAATACCAAGGTAGATTTAACATCATTTTAAGCACCTTTTTTAATGTGCCAGTTGAAGTGTTTGGATATGTGTAGTTGCACAGCTACCCCATGCTGGTGATGCGTAAATGTATAATGCCTGAAAAATTACCGTGCAGAGAATAACTTTGTTGTCATTGCTAAGCAAAGAGCTTCGATTAATAAGTGGGTACATAATTTTAATTGCTATTTTAGATTTTTTTACTGTTTGCCTAATATGCTCCTTAGACGCTCCGAAAAGTCGCAATCCCAAATAAACTGGCCCGACTTTATTGGTTAACAATGACCAATGGAATAAGCACAGTAAAGATATCTAAATCACTATCAAGCCCATTATGAAGATCCAACATTGGCCTCTCAATTGAGTAGAAGCGAGAGTTCAAAGTAGTGCAATTCTTTAAATATGTCAGGTCCAGCATAGCAGGTGAACCAATTGCTTAAATCCAGCAATGCCTACTTTAGAATGTCAAGATTCTTCAAATCCAACAATTTAACCATGACATCCAAGCTGCTGCAGTAGAAGGCAAAATGCTCATTCGAAAGAACATTCTTATGGAGAATTCTTAGCCCCGTATGCTAGGAAGGACGATTTACTGCGATGTTGATATAATGAAGAGAATAAGCTTGATGGCCTCAGATGGGCAAGACACTAAGCTCGTATCAGCGAAGATGAGCCTGCTCGGAAAATCTCTAGCGGTAGGATTTGAAATTGGAAAACGGATTGGAAACGAAAGCGAGGCAGGCGAAGAACACGTTAAAAGAATGGTGGAGACCAGTACGCCCAGAGTTTGGGGATGCCAAACAAATCGGCGAACGGTTGAGAGATTTTTGAACGAGGCAAATGAACTTCTTCTTCTATCAAAAATGCTTGCTTTTAAAATCGATATAACTCTGGTTCATTGGATTCTAAACGTTGAACGGATTGAAAGTTCAGTTCAAGTGGTTTTTAATGGAAACTGCCAACTTAAATGCTGGCGTCCCCGAGGCGAGGTTATATCTTCGACACTCATTTATTCATTAGAGCACTCTTGTCATCCAAACCTTTAAATTCTTTTGCTCACGAAACCTTTGCAGCTAATACAATAATGCAGTAAATACGAGTATTTTTCCTGGCCCACGTCAAGTGAAACTAAAACACCAGCGTATGTTAGGCGCATTAGATCCTGGCTCTATGTAATCTTTTAATTGCTATTAGAAGTACTTTTCATTTACTAAAGAAATATAATTGCATTGAGTTTCTGAATTAAAATCCGAAAATTCAATTTTCATAATATCTAAGATAATTTGCAAAATCAAGCTTCTAGCAAACAAATTCGTATAATAGTGAAGAGCAGATAAAACCCCTTATACTCTACTCTCTGCTTCAGTCAAAATAAACTTTCTGGTACTTGACGTAAGGACAAATTTTAATTAACCCCACATCAGCTAAGTCAATTACCCAATCCTCGCTTTACTTTGAACAAATACGAGAAGTAAACTTCTCATATGCCATGATTTTATTCGATTTTCTGTTAAAATGAGGAACTTAGAGATTTATGTTATAGAACCTATGAAGTATCAATCTTTCTGAACTGAGCATAAGTTGGTTGCTAGTCTTCTGGAGGCTTATGCAATGTGAGGTGTTCTTTAATGCTCTTAGCTTAATTCATCTAGAGTTAAGGAGGGTGAATGTGCACGGCGATATATGTATGTATTTGGATTATATATTGGATTGCATTGGATTATAGCGCAATGGAAAACTTAATTTATTTCCTACAATCCAAGTAAAAGCTGATAGATTAAAAATAATTGAAATTTGGTGTTGTTGACGGGTTCTTCGTGTTCGCTCGCTCTTAAGCATTAACGTTTTATGCCATATCGATTTATTATCGCCACGTCCCATCTCCAGCTACTCCAAGTATCAGATGACATTGCCTTTCAACCCACTACCACCACTGGTAATTACCTTTTATAAACGAGGGATAAAAATGTTATGGGAAAGGTGCGTGCGCTAAAGCAACATCACACTAAAACAAAACCCTATGGCATGTGTCAGTTAATTTGCCAATGTAACAGCTACTCTCAGTCTAACGTTTATACACAAGCAACCAATTTAGATTCATTAAATTGGTTGCAATTATTTTCAAACAGAAGAAGCAGGTGACGAAATAAATAATTGGGAATTTGCATGTGAAAATGTGGCGGTACGGGTTAACAGAAACATGAAATGTTCATACCTTTTACTTCAGTCCGTAGTTTTTGGACTTTCATGTAGCGTGTAACGCAAGCATATCCGGTTACCTTTTCCCAAAATTCATATTTGTTACGCTTAATTAAATAGTTAAAGAGTAATGACAAGCTGGCACGCTTGTTGAGAATAATTGTGTAACGGACGATTGGACACAAGTTTATACGCTGGCAGATAAAATGGCAGATAGAGAGTTAAACACACAGAAGAAGGATGGGATGAAAGAGTGAGAGATACAGATGGTAAAGCGGATAAATAAACAGGCGGCATATAGAAAGACAGATATGCAGAGAAGACAGGTGTTCTAACAGATAGGGATATGAGGTTCTAAAAATTCGTAGGGAGTTAAAGAAAGTAGCGATCTACGTTTTAAACTAAAAGCTGCACATATTATCACAAGGATGTTCAAATATCAGAGTTATTTTAATATCAATCAATATATAGACCAAATAGATTTTTACGGGAGGGTGCGGTATGGATATGATGAGGCGGAAGCAAATACAACAATAAAGAAACATACCATTTTAAACCACATTATGTAAGAGAACTTAATCTCTTGGACTATTGGTTGGAGAGAAAGTGCATTTCGTTAGACTTTACGCTTACGGGAATACCAACATATATTTTTGTACGAAAACGAATACTACGAATAATAGAAATATTTCCCAGTCACCTGGTACAAGAGTACGACTCCTTCAAATGTCAGTGTTTTTATCTGAAGGAGAGAAAGTGCACCTAATTATTTAGCGAAAAACTGCAACAAACACTTGACAAGGATCGGTCTCGCTGGCTAACCGGGGATCTTACAGTACTTAGAAATTTGTATTGTTCAGTCGTGTAACTTTCCATTTTAAATTTCCCAAATCCCAATACCGAAATCTGAAAAAGAAAACTAAATTAAAGAAATTGTATACCATTCGATCCTATGAATTTCTTTCATTTCTGTTTCATTTCACATTTCTGTATCATTTTCTACATAATAAACATATTTATCAATTCTCTGGGTTTATTAGGAGCATTTGGGATAGTAATTGATGGTTGCTATCTTTTAAAAGAGACGGTGATGTTCGTTGTTTGCAAAAGACTTTGCGATCCTTTTCTATACATTATATTAGATTAGGCATTTGGAACGTTGTGTGCAATATTATTTATGATATTTATGAAATATAAATGATGCTTCATATCAAGATGGTCGACCTCTTCGAAGTTTTTTAAAATTAGCATTTCGTATATAAAATCTGCAATTATTAGACGTGATTACAAAATCTATTATCTGGATTTGTATTTTTTAAATTCTCCATATTAACTTCGCGTGCCCGTGGCTGTCTGGCTGGCTGGCGAGTTGGCAGAACCTTGTGATCAATTTTTAACACACTTCCTAAAGTCCGATTTTATTCAAAATTGGGACACATGTGTCTTTGCCATGACAATACTTTCTATTAAAATTTGGGGCACCTCGGGCCGCGGGGTCGGGGGCTCCCATACAAATTTTATGAAAAAAGTTTCCGATTTTCTTCAAATTTAATACGCATGTGTATCTCCGATGGACAAAATTATTCGTATAATTTTTGAAGCGATCGGGCCCCGGGGTCGGGGGGATCTCATACAAAATTTTTGTTTTAATTTTCAATGTTTAACCCACTTCCCAAAGCCCGATTTTGCACACATGTGTATTTCCGGAGACAACACTTTCTATAAAAATTTGAGGCCCCTCGGGCCACGGGGTCGGGGGGCTCCCATACAAATATTTTACAAAATTTTACTCGATTTTCTTCAAATTTTATACACATGTGTATCTCTGACGGACAACACTTTTTGTAAAAATTTTGGAGAGCCCGGGCCCTGGGTTCGTGGGGCCCCATAAATTTTTTTTTTATAAAATTAACCCGATTTTCTTCAAATTTTACATACGCGTGTATATCCGATAGGCAACACTTTTTGTAAAAATTTTGGAGACCCCGAGCCCCGGGTTCGTGGGGCCCCATAACATTTTTAAAAAAAAAATTAACCCGATTTTCTTCAAATTTTATATACGCGTGTATCTTCGATAGCCAACACTTTTTGTAAAAAATTTGTAGACCCCGGGCCCCTGGCCGTGGGGCCCCAAAATTTTATTAAAAAAAATTAACTCGATTTTCTTCAAATTTTATATACGTATGTATCTCAGATGAAAAACACTTTTTGTAAAAATTTTGGAGACCCCGAGCTCAGGGTCATTGTGCCCCAAAAAATTTTTAAAATTTTTTAAAAAAAACATTCTGCAGAATGTTCCACAATGATACGCATTGAATTTATATTGTTTGGCGCAGGGATATAAGTTCCCAAAAAAGTCAAATCGAATAAGGGACTTTTGTCCCATCCCATCGGGATATAAGTCCAAAAAAATATGTTGGTTCTTATATCCCACATAACATATTCTTTTATAAGACGCCATTTTATGTAATGTAATGAAAGTCCACACATTTTTTTTTGATTATTATCTGTCCGAAAATTCGAGACCTATGTACCATCTTCCACTAAAAAATTTTGGACTTATGTCCCGATCGGATGGGTCATAAGTCTCTAATTCGACTTGGGACTTATCTTATGTCCAATTTAAGTGGGTCATATGTCCCAAAAGTAAATATTGGGTCTTAAATCCCTGCACTTTATGGTCTGTGCATGATCTATTAAGTAAGATCTATTAAGTCGGAAATCAAGACTCATCTTTTCTTAATGTATTGTCGAAAACTTCTGATAGTGATATGTGTACAACAAGTATTTATTATTTATTATTATATTAATAATATAGTATTTATTATTAGTATTAACATACCTTTCTCCATTTTTCTGAAAAGTTTGATTATAAAACGTTCTGTCCAATTTGCGTGAATTTCATGCGATCCCCAATCCTCAGCTATGTTACTTTCGAGCATTCGTCCACTTTAAGCAGTTCAGATTAGATATGTCTATACCAGAAGCTTATTTCTTATTTAATAATGTAATGAAACTGTGCACCCTGCGGAATTAATGAACACAGTAAGTAAAGGGTTTTTCAATAAGAGCACTTCAACTTTTTTTTTGAATAAAACACAAACTGTTCGACTTTTAACTAATTGTTTTTTTTATTAACGAACTTGAACATATACATATGATACATTTAAGTATAAAACTCAATTTCTTTTGCATGACCACCGCGTGCACGTTTTACGAAGTCCAATCTTTGAACCCAATTTTCGACCACTCTTTCGCATAAATCGGCCGAAATTCCAGCAATTTCACGTTCAATATTGGCTCTGAGCTCTTGCAACGTCGCCGGCTTATTGGCATAGACCAATGACTTCACATAACCCCAAAGAAAATAATCTAGAGGTGTCAAATCACACGAGCGCGGCGGCCACTGGACGGGCCCATTTCGCGAAATAACACGCTCATCGAACTAAGTCATCAATAACGTGATTGTATCGTGTGCTGTGTGGCATGTGGCCCCGTCCTGCTGAAACCACATGTCGTCCAAGTCCATTCCATTCAATTGCGGCCAAAAAAAATCGTTTATCATATCGCGGTACCGATTTCCATTAACAGTAACGTGGCGATCGTTATCGTCGATGAAAAAATATGGCCCAATGACGCCGCCGGCATGTAATCCGCACCAAACAGTGACTTTTTCGGGATTCAACGGTGCTTCATGAATCACGTGTGGGTTGCTTTCTGCCCAGTAACGCATATTTTGCTTGTTGACAAATCCTTCTAGCCAAAAGTGAGCCTCATCGCTGAAGATGATTTTTCGGTGAAAATCTGCATTAAAGTAGCGGCAACAGAACGATTATTTTGATAAAAAATTTGCACGATTTGCAATCGCTGTTCACATGTGTAGCGGTTCACGATAAAATGTATACTAATGAAATTTCCAAATGACAAAAGAACAATAAAAAATATGGCGTCATTCGCGGTCCCTATCGGAGAAAAGTTGAAGCGCACCTGTTGAAACACCCTTTATGTCCTGGTTCAAAAGTTCAATTGGAAGTAAACGATTGAGTAAACATATGCGAACATCATCATATACCAAGTAAGAATAAGTTTTTAAAAGCTTAAGGTAATAAAAAAAAGTATAAATCCGTACTTTTTTATGTTCGTTATACCTCCGTTTAAGTGTTGTTCAGTGCCACCTGCAAAAGACGACGGACGGGTGGAGCTTAAAATACACACACCTTCCATGAATCACGAGCAAGTAAAATTTATCGTTCTCAAGTCGAAAAACCTTAGGTAACACATAAATAATTCATCGCCACCTGGTTTTGGTCAGTATTTTATTAAGGGGATATAACTCATAAGTTAAGGTGTTTTATCTTGCAGCAATTGTTCATATGGCTTGCGACTGCCATACACGTTCAACACAGCCGGATATTCTTTATTATTGATAATAGGTTCAGTCTGAGAGGAGTATTTGAGAAACCGCATACACATATGAGTCAGAAATAAAATACGAAAATCGATACTGGAAACACTTTGAGGTATGTACTTGAACTAAAAGGACAAAAACTGTACATTTCATTTCTAGCGATTGGTGATGATATCACTTAAAAGGTTAGCTGCGCGCAAGGAGCAAGGGCAAGGTGTCGTGTGGAAACTAAGGACCACGAAACAACATTCAAATTGCAAGCTGCAAGTACTGACAACCATCTGCAGTTGATGCATTTTTGTCAGATTGTATCGTGCACACTCTATGTATACTCTTAAGACACCTTTTAATCGCAGCGATTACTCTTGGAAATTTCCGAATTCAATATCCCAAAGTGGCTATGATGGTGGAATATTCTGGCCTCTTTCACTTTCACGGCTGTACCATTTTCTCTCCCACTTTGTGTCTGGATCTGGAGGCAATGGTGGACAATGGTGCACGTTTCTCTGACAAACTCCATAGAACAGAAGTATTCATCAATGTAGTGTGTGTGTGTGTGTGTGTGTGTTTGGAAACAAAGCGAAGCAGTGAATTGATCCGTGCCATGGAGTCACGACTTGCCAATGCAAACAAATGTCGTGACTTTTCACTTGGGAATTCGTGGAGAAGCCAGAAAACAAACAAACAAAAAACCGCAGTCTTTGGGCGTTAGATGGTCCAGATTCTTTGCATTAGTTGCCACATAGAGTAAAGATATGGGAGAATACACGTACTGCCTACTGTTTTGTTAGCTTAGAATGGTAGTAAGTATTCCTATAGCTCAGATTTTATACTCCTGACAGGGCAATTATTTGTAATGCAATGATTTTTCTTGGGATTTGAGATTTATCTTAAACTTCAGATAGCTTTTGTTGTTGTTTTTTCATGTGCTCCTCTGCTCAACGATCAGTTACTCTGCTTCATCATGGTATTAGCATAAGAATGTTAAATTGAAAGGAAATGTCTATCACCACATTGGTTCTTAAACGATTTTTATAACAACCTTAAATCCTGTCTGTCTCTTGAAAAAGAGACTATGGTGACTACACTTTGAAAAAATGCTGCCTTCTTTAAAGGTTGAATCGAATGCTTTCGCTTATCCTTAACTTACTAGGAAGCTTAAGGATGTAACATCTTCCTACGCGTAGATTAACCAGAAGCTATCCCGTATTAAGGACAACATAACTCATTTTAAATTTTCTGTCCTTTTTTATTATTTTCCCATCTTATAGCTGTATGTGAAGCAGCTATCACCAGGTGATAAAGACGTGTGTCCCATTTTTATTGATAACTTCGCGATTCAATATTTATCCATCATCGTTGTTTACGTCTTTTCTAGATTTTCATGTTTAAAAAAACCGACTTGCATATCATTTGATATTATTTGCGAATTCATCTTGTTCCAGAATCCTGCAATTAGAGGATATCATAAGAAATCTGACAACTCGCGTAGTAAATGACGCAAAGATGACAAGAATTACAAAAGCACACAGTAGGATAAAAATTAATCTTTGCTATCAAATTTATTTCAGGAAAACTAAAATAATTCAGCCATCATCAAAATAGAGTGAATAACATACTCGTATAATATCATTATGTCTGGGTGCAGTGTGATCAAAACTCCTTATGGTGGTCGTCAGTTAGCTGAATGATCGATTCAAAAAATTAGGTTGGCGCAGAGCTAATAAGAGCCCGTAAAAATTATATGACTCCCCCTAAAATCAGCCTGATCCACATCGACGATCGCACATCAACAAAAACGGCTGAGAAATTTGAGAATTTTCTCATGGAGCGTACCCTCACTGTATAGAGCTCGAGCTAGCCGATATCCTGTCCAAACATAAAGTTGGCATACGAGCAATACAAAAATCAGAAAATGACATACATTTCACCAGTCACGCAAGTCATCGTATGGTCGAGGTTGGCAGTAATAGACAGCAAAAGAATGAAACCCACCGTTCACCTACCTACAGCCAGTATTTAAGCATTATATTAGTACCCATAGTTGTCACGAAAACAATAATACCAATTAACAACGAGTCATAGAGATGGCAGAAATTAAGAATTGAGTTGTAGCGAGTACAAAGTTTGTATGTAAGATAATCCGAATCTTTATATTAAGCTACTAGAAACCAGACCGCGTGTTGATAGACCGCCACTACAACGCGAATCTGATGACGGTACGAACGTATCGATGTGGCAACCTCACCTCGGACCACTATCCCTTGTTATGTTGCTTCGAACGCTGACTGCATGACCAAGAAAGACCTCATCTGCAAATCAAATTCGAGTCAACAGAGCTGTTCTTTGAAATGAAACGACGAGAAAAAACTACAGTCAGGTGATAGGACTATCCCCTAATAAAGGAATTGGGATTGAGATGCGAGGCGTAGAAGATAAATGGACCGCCTTTAAAATACTCTGCGGGCTTCAGTGGTTATTGCGTTGGACTTCTGAGGAAGAGGATCTTAGTTCGAATTCCGGAAGACCAAATATATTTTTCACGTTCCCATACCTCTCGCGAGAATTTCTGACAAACGTCCGAGAGTAGCATCTTGTCACGGAAAACTTCCCAGCTCGCCTTTCAGATACGACATTAAATTGTAGGTTCCTTCCATTTGCGTGCAAAAATATAACACACATAATATGAAAGGTCGCGGGAAGCAAAACCTTGGACCGCAACGGTCTTTCACGCAAAATATTATTATTATAATTAGAAATAATTCCATTAGTTCTTTTGATTCCATCTTAGGCGCTGGGCGTAAGGGTGTGTAAGTTAGCGGCTCTTCTTACTCCACTTGTACGCTTCAAGCGATTTAATGCCTAGGGAGTGCGTTTGTTTGGAATTGTTGGGAGAGAAGAAGGAAGGAAAATCTTGTGTTGGTTGGATTTGAGTCCACACCCGACAACCAATAAACTATAAAATTGTGGTCATAAAACCCACATTGTTGGCTGTACAACTTGGTTATCTATATCCCATACATATCGTGATATAACGTTAGTGGGTATTGGCCCATAGCAGTGTAACTTCTCCCATAAAATCCACAAACTAATCAGATATTTTCCCTTAGACAGGCAATGGAAAAATTTCTAGAGTTTGAGAGTTCCAAAACTTCATAGAACTTCATATATGTACAAGCAATCAGAGGATTCGACATTCCAAACAAACTGACAACACTATGTCGGTTGAATATGACCAATGCTATAAGCCAAGTAAGGATATCCGGATCACTATAAAGCACATTCAATATAATCCAACAGTCTCCGACAACCTGGCACTGGAGGCAGTGATCCAAGACTCTGGTGTAACGGCGTGGGAAACAATCCTCTCTAAGTCCATCGAGATACTGGCTTACGCAGACGATATTGACATTATCATAGAAACACAAGAACTGTACACGATGCTTTCATCCAGCTCGTGTGGGCGGCATAAATCCTATGGCTGCAAGTAAATGAGAGGAAAACAAAGTACATGCGGGCCACAACTGCGAGTAGAAGATCCAAAATTAAGATAGGAGGAGCGTGAATTTGAAGTAGTGCAATCCTTTAACTCTCTCAGGTCAATTGTTGCTTCCGATAACAGCATGAAGCGAGAACACTTTCTAAAAACTTTATTTAATTTGACCCCTGTTTGTTTGTAGTTTCGACTAATTTGAGGTCTTTTATAACCACCTTTCATACGACCTAGAGAGCTCAAATTTTGTGAGTGTCTAAGTCCCAAATAGCATTTTTAATATTCCGCGTGTGTCACGTTTCGCATGTGGCCATTTTCTTGTTTTTGAGGTTTTTAACCACATGTTGCACGACCTAGAGGGTTGAAATTTTGTGAGCAGCTCAATGTCGTGAGACGCGTGTGGCGCGTGTGATGCGCGGAAAAAAATGAAAATAGAAAAAAAGAAATAGAAATAGAATTTGTTGTTACCAAATAATACAATGTAATAGGCCTGTGTGGCGTATGTCGTGTGGCGTGTGTCGATGTATACTTAAAAGTTTGTACCCGAAAAACGAGGTTTTTTGACCTTTACTTATTTTAGGTTAGCGGATTCAACTTTAGTCTATTATCTCTTCTTATACGGAAATTTATCCAGAACACCCAGTCTGCTACTGTATAACACAATTGTCATACGATATCCTCCTAGGAAAGTCCTATGCTATTGAATTATAGAGATACAACAGTGAGGCCGGCCAATTCTACGCTTGAAAGATGTTGCAGATCAGGTCGCTCAGAGTTTAGGGATGACAAATTCATCGACATAGGGGCCGGTGGAGAAATTTTTGTGAGCACAGGTTGGCAACTCAGAACGAATAAACGGGCTCCTAGTTTGTATTAAATAATTTAATGTCAATTATTTCAAAAGCGGCTGAAAGTGTTGCTCCGATTATGGTTTAAGTTTCTGTTAAAAACTTTTGGACAACTGTAGAACTACTTTGTGCGTTATTGAGTGACAATTAGTATATAGATTACTAGTTGTTAACCCCGGCGTTATTCGGGTTCCGTCGACCCCCTCACCCTGGCTAAATACACGAAAAGCTAACATAAAAGGCGTTCTCCGGGTGATGATGATTACAACGAAAAAAAAGAACCCATACAAATTTTCATGCAATTTCGCATACAACCAAATGATGTGGCACTTGTTGTTCAATGCATAGATTGACTTCGAGACCAAACGGCATTTCCACTATTTGTACAAAACAGAGCACAGAAAGCAGCACAGCACACAGCATACATTATGATGCCGCTATATGATGTGATATTTAAAACATTTATATGGGAGACCCCTCCCGTACAAACAGATATACAACCGGTTACGTGATCGGGTACTAGTCGACCACCCAGAAAAGTATATAATCGACACTAAAAAAACATGTTCGAATCGTGAGTTATCGCGAGTTCATACATAAATCCCATAGAAAACGGCATTTTTCAGTTTTTCCCGAATTTTCCAATTTTCTAGGTTCCAATAACCTTTCCCTTCATTTTAAAAAAATGAGCCAATTAGGCCTGCCGTTTAGCCGTGTTAAGGTAACAGACAGACAGAGTTACTTTCAAATTTATAACATTAGCATGGATATGGATGTTTCTCGTTTAATTAGGAATATTTCTATGATTCGTTCCTAAAAGAATTTGAAAATTTCACACCTAAATTGTTGCCTTCATCCCACAGTAGAAGTTGACGCTGACAACGATGACGATGACGAAACACAATGACAAATAAATGCCTGGGTGACAGCGCAAACAATGTAACTACCACCCATAAACAAAATGAATATAATCCTGCCGGTGAAAACCCTCTTTTCGAGATGCATGCTAAGGAGCATTTTCTTATTTTCATCCTCAAAACTTCTTCGCTTATTCAACTCTCGAGTACAGTTTCATCTTCAGGAAAGTAGCGAAGAAGCAAATCTTGAGAAAGTGAATGATATCATTCTTTTTCAATGGCTGCGCTTATCCTTCATTGTTGAAAATGTTTTCCTTCTTTCTTTCTTTTTTAACAAACAAAACAAAAAATGGAGTAAGTATGTCGCTGGCTATAATCATCCCCTATACAACCGTACCATTTGCAGTACTCTGTCAAGTGCATTGTCATCATTTGTAGTCATTATATTTCGCGCCAACATTTCACATTTTGTCTCCCTGTTTATGTAATTCTGCAAAACGCTTGTTTATTTATTCATCTGCAAGGACAAAGGCAAGCGCAGACAGGTAAGTTGGACAACGGAAAACTACACAAGTACAATTATGCTCGTTAGCAACTTATGTAAGTATTTCTCATGAGGAGGACTTGAACAAATAAGATTCTATCTTGAGAGAATGTTGAGAAAGCAGCTATGAGCCTAATAACATCAGGCTTTGGTTAAGGACCGATGTCGACCATTGTGACCTGAAGCCTCTTTGAATGAATGTGTATTATTGTCCATTGAAATAGATAAACAGATTTTAACAAGGGAGGAGAGTACCTTGAACTTTTTTGGTTGGAGCAATATTTCAGGACAGTTGTTTCAGGTTTTTTGTTATTGTTGCGTCACCTTGAGATGTTTTCTAGAAAGAACTTACTGTATGCAGAAATATCCAACTTCCATCAATTTTAAAATGTACCCGGTGGGTACATGCGTTTCTTAAAAGAACTTTTTGTATTCGCTTATTAAGCTTTAAGTAGCAAGTCCTACGGACAAACTATATGTTACTTTTATTGATTTAGTATTAATTTTTAAATTCTCTATATTAACTTCACTTGTTTGTGGCTGACTGGCTGGCTGGCTGGCACACAAAATTTTGTGATCAATTTTTAACCCACTTGCTAAAGCCCGATTTTATTGAAATTTTGCACACATATATCCCATGACAACACTTTCTATTAAAATTTGTGGCCCCTAGGGCCGAGGGGTCGGGGGGCTCCCGTACAAATAATAAAATAAATAAAATATTTTACAAAAAGTACACGATTTTCTTCAAATTTTATACACATGTGTATCTCCAATGAAAAACAATTTTTGTAAACATTTGGAAGTGAAATGGCCCCAGGGTCGGGGGCTCTCTAACAAAAATTTTAAAAAATTTACTCGATTTTATTGAAACTGCACATTGTGTATTCCCGATTAGAGAATTTACACGAAAAATTTTAATTTTTATGTGTTGTTTTTTTATAATAAGTACGACAACTCGCTGACCTTATGGAATTCCTGGTGTGTCTTCTAAGACACTTAACATATAAATCAAAGTTGGGCAGGTTACTTGATGAGTTGAGACAGTTAAGACAAATGTGACCGGTTGCAAAAATATAACATAAATTGGTTTTGAAGAGAGATTTTTCGAATATTATCACTAGTCTGGTGATTAGCGATTGACAAATCAGCCTTTATTACAGGTGCTTTAGGAAGAAATTTGGGTAGACGTTCAGGTTTGCATTGACGTGCATATCTTCAAGTAATGCATTGTCCAGAAGAACTGGCTTCGATAAGCTTAATTTTGTATGTAATGCCAGGGCAGATTAAAGGCAATGAGAAATAAGATAAATAAGCCAAGAGAGGCCTTGTTTTCGCCATGGGCTATAAAGGTTAGGAAATAACTAACTGCCCATTGAGTAAAGTCTAAAGTACGGTGGAACAAATTGTGCCATACCATAAATTACGTTCTCACAAGCAATAAAAAAAAATTACGTCAATCGGTAAATTGTCACTGGAAATATGTGGCTAGGAAGCTAAACTAAATTAAACCAGCAAAGCAAACAAAATTTTGACAGAACTTAATGGGAAGGAAGACAAAATTTACTGGGAAGAAAGATATGAAAAGAAACAAAACTGCAACGTAAGCAAAGACGAAATTGGAAAAGGCTTGACAAACATGTCGGGAGAAACAAGCATGCACAACATATCCTCTGAATTAAGTAAGCTCATTATATGTCATCATTTCATTATCATACATATATCCGGCTAACTCTGTCTATACATTTTTTTGGTAAGTTATAAACACTAACTAATGACTTAATAAATAAGAAAACTTTTTAAGTCTTACTACTAAAAAAAAGGGAAGTATTTGCCTGCCTCCTGAACAACGTGATAGAGGATGAGATTTGCTCGATCTTCTTGGTGGTTTGGATATGTTGGCCGGTTCTGGTGCATTACTCTCAATGACACCAGCTTCTAATATGAACACTGCTGTTGTTGGATTAGCGGATGATGGTCTATGTCCATTAACTCATTTTTTCCAAAATGAGCTAATGATACAATTTTATAAATTTGTTGATTGTCTTTTAATTTCTGAAGTCAGATTTGTTCTATATTTCTTCTAATTTTGTCATAAATTTTGGGTTATTTTTGTTCTAAATACCATGTCTTGTTTAGAATTTATGTTTAATTGTTCAAAGGATAATATTTGTACTAGATAGAACAAAATTCAAAATTCAAAAAATTGTTAAATTTGAGTTAACGGAAGTCAATTTCCATATTGCATCGAATGCGTAATTAACCCTTTAACCACTAAGGCCGACTAAAGAACTTCATCACTCCAATCTAATTCTATTCAAACTTCAAATTCTATTCTTTGCACTCTAACCGCCAACGACGTTTTTGTCTGTTGAATTAACCTGTCGAATGGTGACGTTTTGAACGCACTCATTTAAATACTTTGGGGGATTTTGTAATTTTCGTCAAGATTTTTGTGAAAACAGAGGCGAAAATTATTTATTTTGGTGCAAATAAAAATATAAAAAAAATACTTTCCAATAGATCAATCGACCCAGGAATTTTGTAAAAAAAATTTATTCGAATCGAGTTTTTGTGAAGACCGACCACTGTACACTGCCCTTTTAACTGTAAATGGTTCCTTAGACATACCGATTGCTACATGCAAACTCATGCTAGAGCTTGATGAAGCATATAGCCGAGTATTATAAGGGTCCGAACCACTTTACGCGTGCGCAAATTATAAAAAAAACATGCGCAGCTCTTTCTCTAAAACGTAAGCTCCACATGGGTGCCTAAATGGTTTGTCACATATACTGACATTAGAAGTTTTCTACGCTTCATTCAAAGTTCCAACTGGTTCAACGAGTAGGGTTAAAATCTTCTCGATCCATGTGGTATCGCAAAGGAACAGTATACTGCCGACAGCCACTACAACCTAATCTAACCTAACCTAATGTTGAATTCGAATATTCGTCTACCTTCTATTTTTATATCTTACTAACATTCTATCTTCCTATCCTTCCATATTCTGTCGTACTAATTTCATATCCTATTATCTTACTATCATTCAATATTTCTATCTTCCTATCCCCTTATCCCCTTATCTTTTTGTATTTCTAACCTTCTATCTTTCTAGCTGGAAGTATCTATCAGTCGAAAATTGCTCGTTACAATCGAAAAGAAAACTTTTTTGATAACATTGATTGTCCCCAAATTATCCGTGAGTACAATGCGCAGGTTGGCAGTGTCGATCGAAAGGGTCGCAATGAACTCCAAATAAAAACACAGCATATGGCAAGCAGGGTTTTTGCCATATTCTCGACATGGCTAAAACAAATGCATTCGTTTTGTATCAAAGACTCCCCGTGGGGGGTCCAGCTGCATCTTAACCTATATATGGTTAGGTGCGGGGCTCTACCGCGGAAAATAAATAAAGGGCCGCGTGTATGTTCGGGATGGGCAAGATCTTCGTACTTTAGCGACCCATAAAAGGCTACTAGTACGTAAAGATAAATCATTTGGGTATCTCTTCGTATTTAGTAGCTCATTCTTCCACCAAAGACCGTAGAATAGTTTCTATTCTAGGCGGCCTACGACTGCTTGGCAGTGCTTGCTTAAAAGTCCTAGTGGTAGGTGATATATTTCGAGGTTCCGAGTAATATGCTGCCAGGGTCTGCTTTCACTTTCTTGGATCACTTTCTCCAACTCCAGGTTGAAGAGGACTTAGGCCAGTCCATCCCCTTGTCGGAGCCCGTTATAGATGTTCAATGGGCTTGATAGTGATCTGGATATTTTTACTTATCTTATAACATTGGTCATGGTCAACCTACATGGTCGTATCAGTTAATTTGGGATGCCTTTACGGCTTTATAAAGTTCTACTCTGGCTATGGTATGATAGGAGGCTTTAAAGACTATAAAAAGATGGTGTAGTGAGTTTTGAAACTCTAGACATTTTTCTATCACCCTCCTAAGGGTGTATATCTGATCAGTTGTGGATTATATCTTATAAGTGGTACTTAACAACGTTATACCAAGACAATTGCTGCATTTTGTGATATCTCATTTCTTAAGTATGGGGCACAGGATGCCTCTTCGCCGGTCTTCTGGCATCGCTTCATCCTCCCATACATGCACTATTAATTCATGAGTTGTTGGTGTATTGTGGGGCCTTCTATTTTAATCAGCTCCGCTGGTATCCCATCTGATCCTGAGGCCTTATCATTTTTAAGCCGACTTATCGCCCTGCTAACTTCGTCTATGTTTGATGGTGGCAGTATAGTATGGTCTTTGGTCATTGGTGAAGCCTCCAATTCCTCAGTTAGCTGGCTATTTAGTTACTCGTGAAAGTGTTCTTACCATCGCTCTAAGATGCCTTTGAGATCGGCGAACAGATTACTCTCTTTGTCTTTGCAGTATGTGCAACGCGGTGTATATTGCGTCATATCACGGACTCTTTGGTAGAACTTCCGCGCCTGGTGCGGTCCTTGCTCTCTGTACTGTTCTAGTTCACGGACGAGGTTCTTCTCCCAGACTGCTTTCTTTCGCCGGTGAACAGTTTTTTCATATCTTCTGAGCTCTTTATATTCATCTTCGCGTGCCCGCGTTCTATGAGATTGTTGCATTGCTCGGTACGCAACATAGTCTCTACGACTACTGCCTAAGATGGAGTCAGCAGTACTAATGACAGTATTCTTAAGGCGTTCTTTTCTACGCCCGATATCTCAGCCCCAGAACTTACTCTTCCCGTATTTAGGGCGAGTCCTTTCGCTTGACCGCAGTTGTGTCCGGTCTCTTCGTTTCGAAGGGCAGCCGTGTTGACTTGATGCAGTATTTCGTGATGATGCAATCCGCACTCGGAGCACCATTCCAAGGAGATAGTGGTCCGAGGTTCGTTCGTACCGTCATCATCTTCCTGAAAATTGGCTCCCAATAGCATTTTAGCATTCATATCCCCAAGAATGATTTTTACATCTACTGAGGCATAGTGTTCCCGTTCGACTGATTCAAAGAATTCTTCTTTTTCGTCATCTGAACGTACGTGAACGTTTATGAAGCTTATGTTTTTAAATCTGGCCCACACGCGAAGGGTGCATAGCCGTTCATTTACTGTTCCGTAATAGTTTTTTTTACAGGCGAGGTTATTGGTCTCGCGCCAACCTTACTTTGAAGGGGCTGGCCCGATCATTCAGCTTTTCCTGTATTGGAGGAAAATTACCGGCGGCCACCACGTGTAGGTTTGATCGCAATTCCACCAGTCAGAGATAGTTACGGCCACTTGCAATTCTGATGCATTTTGTGTTATTCCCATTATTCTGTTGATGGATGACCGCCAAATGTATAGTCCAAAAAATTTATTTCATTCAGTCCATTTAAATAAACAAATAAATAAAATAAAGATTTTTTTTATTTATTATTGTTTTATAATTGGCAGGTGCGTAAAGGCGTGTACACCCTTATTTGCACAACGTGAGTGTGTAAGGGTAGGAAAAAGAAAAGATGTGCAACAATTTTTCAATGACATGATGGACACTACTGTATTTTTCTTAAACTGGGTCAAGAACAGAATAGTTCACTTAAGATAAGTGTGATTAAAAATTGTGCACCCTAGCACTAATTGTATCTCGTGTAGAATCGCAAGGGTCACAACGTATGAAAGAATTCTTAAAACTAAACTAGCTTGTTAAAAAATTAAGTGTGCAGCATATTTATTTATTTGTAGTCAACTTAATAACAAAATCTGAAAATAGATAGCAGCGCTTTTTAAAAATAATTTTCAACTGATAATCTTTAATTTATTAATGCAGTAGCTAACGATAGTTTATGGGACATACAAAAACTATAATTTCGCTAATTTATACTCGTATTGGCACACATAATATATAGCATTCTATTCTATTGTATGTATGTATATATTTAGTTAATCAACGTTCTTTTAATATAAAAAATTAAAATTAATATTTAGCGTGATTTGTATTTTGAACAGAAACGGTTTGCACTTTGCTGAGTTATCAACATCGAAAATGAAGTTCGCCGTCGTTTGTGTTCTGTTTGTTGCATTTGCGTTAGTGACGTGTGAAGCTTCCGTTCAACGACAAAAACGTAACTAAACTTTAACAACATTTATACTTCAACACTTGCATTTTGAGTTTATAATAAAATATATATATATATATATACATTCGTAGGTGAAACTTGTGGACCAAATGAGGAATATTTGGACTGCGGTCCGAGCTGTCAAATTGAATGCGAGACTCTCAACGAGCCATGCTTAATTGCGCATTTTCGATGTCCCGATGGGTGTTATTGTATTAACGGGTATGCTAGAGATAAAATGCATGGACGCTGCATTCCATTTGAGAAGTGCTAAGCCGATGCAGATTATAACAACAAAAAAGTAACAAAAAAGTTGCGCAAACAAACCAAACTAAGCAATAAAAATTATATTTAAATCAATTTTTGAGCGGATTTTTTTTAGCCCATGCATTCATTTGAGGCAAATCGAATTTTGTTAGATTCGGCACGTTTGTCCTATCTAATGACTTCGGATTATTTGTTCTTGATAATTTCGAAAGATCTGTGTTCCAACTTATTAAAAAGTACTAGAGTGTACTTGAGCGCTGTGGCTCAGTGGATAATTACATGGATTTTTGAGCTTCGATTCCCAGGAAAAATTAAAAGTATTTTTAACGGTGACACCTCTCGCGAATGTCTGATAAACATCCGAGAGTAATAACTTGTCACGGAAAGCTTCTCAATTCGCCGTTCGGATACGACATTAAATTGTAGGTCCCTTCATTTGCGTGCAAAAACATACATGCAGAACATTAATGGTGACAAAAAGCTAGGCCTTGGACCGCAACGGTCTGTCACGGCGAATGTGATTTACTAGACAAAAAAAAACAACCCATAAAAATTTGCATGTAAATTCTCTAATAGGAGGTATGTGTTTAAAATTTGAAGAAAATCGAGCTAATTTTTAAAAAATTTATATGGGCATCCCTCGGGCCTCCGGACCCGTTCACTCCAAAAACTTTACAAAAAATGTTGTCCATCGGAGATACACATGTGTATAAAATTTGAAGAAAATCGGGTTAAAATTTACCCGATTTTCTTCAAATTTTGTAAGCATGTGTATCTCCGATGGACAACACTTTCTGTAAAAATTTGGAAGTATTCGGGCTCATGGGGGAGGCTGGCACCAATACAAATTTGATGAAAAAAATATCCGATTTTCTTCAAATTTTATACGTATGTGTTTCTCCGATGGACAATACTTTTTGTTAACATTTTGAAGCGATCGGGCCCCGGGGTCGGGAGGCACCCAAACAAATTGTTTACAAAATTTACAAGATGGATGGAGAAAACTTTTTGTAAAAATTTAAAAGTGAAATGGCCCAGGGGTCGGGGGAGCTCTCTAAAAAATTTACCCAATTTTATTCAAACTGCACATTGTGTATTCCCGATTAGAGAATTTACACGAAAATTTTTAATTTTTATGGGTTGTTTTATTAGATAAGAAAAAGTCGCAGTAGGTCATCTGCCATAGTAAAGGTCCGATCATAAGGTGGCATATTAAGGTCCCACTATAAAGACCTTAGTATAATAATAATAATAATAATATTAGGCGCGACAGACTATTGTGGTCCATGGCCTTGCTTCTCGCAACCATTTGTGTTGAGCATGCATATTTTGCACACAAAATGGGAGGGACCTAAAATTTAAGGCCGGATCCGAACGGCGAATTGAGAAGCATTCTGTGACAAGTTATTAGGTGTAGTATTATAAAGGTCAAATATAACGGTCCAATCATATAGGTGCCATCATGAAGGTTATAAATTAGGAGAAAAATTTACAAATTAGCAGCTAAGTGTGAGTAGTGCACCAACGTAGTGCTATATATATATATTAGCTGATTAGTGTTTGCTTTTTCTTCGGATTGCTCACGTAAATTGCTTTAAAATTCTACTACACCTGGTACCCTACAACCATCATACTCTTCATATTCTATCGAGTTTGACGAACTGCTTTCGGTTATGGCTGTTCGGTAAAGTTTTTAGTTTGGGCGTAAAATCTGTACAAATCTTTTCATCACCAGTAGTTATTATCCGCATGTGTAGTTGTGGATTATCTTTGACTTCATTAAGCGACTCCTAAGCAATTTCCAAACGGCACAAATAATAATTTCGGAAAAAAAATTTGTTGCCACCCGTATCATGCTTCATTATCTAAAAACCTACTTAGAATAAGCCAAATGATATGCCAACATGGGCAAAAATCTCTCAGATAAAGATGTTACGATTGTTTATAATTATTTTGTTCATTTTATTATGCCATGGTGCCGGTAATCTGCAAAAACCAAAAGGCGGTCATTATTCCGTTTAGTTCATATGCATATAAAAGACTCACAACTAACAGACGTGCTTTTAGATGCTTTGTTTTCGAAGGGGATCTCCGTAGGTATAGCACCTATATCATAGAACATCGTTTAATACAAATTTAATACAAATACTTTATATTTTTTCCGCAACGCGTGTAAGTTGACCTTTTTGTCATCGTTCCTTATTCTATATCAATATTTCCAAGTCCACGTTGTGCTTAGGCGTTGTAAGAGTGCGCTAATCATAAAAAAAAACTAAAAACAATAAAGTAAGCATCTAATATGGCTACCAATGTCAAGTTACTTTAGCGACAAGTGTCCAACACAACAAAATAAAATTTTGTGGTGTAAATTTTGATTGGACATTTTCTGCGGATTCTTAAAAAAATTAAAAATTCATTTTCATCCATTTACATCCAGCAAACAGATGTATACGTTTGCTACGTTATTGCCCACGATATGTTCAATGCTATTATTTTACCTCCACAAAACGACCGAATTTGATGTCAGGATCAATGGAATTAATTAACTGCAATGTCTACGAACGAATACAAAACATGCTAGAATGGTGGCAGCATTATTGTGTTTTCACCAAAAATTATAGAATGCCATCAATTAGAGCCAATATATCTATAGATGAAGTATATATATCTTCTTAGCTCTTGCGATAGATTTCATTTATTTTCCTGACAACTAAAGTTAAATACCATTAGCTAACCACACACCAAAGTTAGGATATCTACGATACGAGTATATCGATGTACCTCTAAAGAGCTCAAACATTGGATATGCTAATTATTTCTATCACATGTGTACGTGCAATTGATATTAGAAAATGGAGCAGCCTTTAGCATAGTATGTCGTATGCGATTTCTCTTTACGAAATTTTTGCGAAATTCAACGATGATGTGTGTTCTATTTGAACCATTTCAACAGAATCTATGTACTCAGCTGCAAGTACGCTTAATGCAAATGTTAGCTGTTGGACGTCGGATGTGCCGAAGTCGCAAACGCAAAATTTCCGGCCGAAAAGTACAATAATCCGGCTGATGTGACTTTATCTGCTAATTGTAAATTTACCTTCAATTCAGCATGAATACATTTTACACTTAGTTCTGATGTGTTTTCATGTGTTCTTCTATTAATAATGTTGCTGATACCCATTACAAATTAGGATAGTTGTTAAATAAATAAATTTTGAAGGCTCGATACTTATACCGCCGATTGACACAAATTGGCACAAATAAGGTCAGATATATTTTATTAAGTAAGTGGATTTTAGAAACCTCATTATTTAGTTATCTTAGGCTATGTTAACGGGTCCAAGCGTATAGCTTTAGTAAGACATAAAAGCAGGCTTGCACGTTAAAAACTAAAGCTATTTAAATTCTGTGGTTGTCCTTTTCAAATTCCATATAAGATAGTAAAGCGGACTTTGTCCCCTCCACATATGTCTACTAGTAATTCAGTCTAAAGACTTAATTAGGGGTTATTACCGAAAAACTAAGTTTTTTTTCATTCTCTATATTAACTTCGCTTGCCTGTACACGTGTGTATCTCAAGTGATAACGCTTTTTATTAAAATTTGGAAATGATCAGTGATCAGGCCATAGAAAAACCATATATATTTTTAAAATTTACCCGATTGTGTTCAAATCTTGTAAGCATGTGCATCTCCGATGGCAATACTTTCTGTAAATATTTAGGAGGTATCGGACCTTAATAGTACAATTTCATGATTAATTTTAATCAAATTGCTTTATTCACTCGAAAGAGCATTAATATTTAAAAACGATTTAGGGCTTACGGCCAGCGCGTCTGTTCTTGACGATGCGCATGTTGCTCGTTTTTCAGTATAAGCCAGTGGCTTCACAGGAAATACTCGAGAGGTTTCAAATCGCAAGATCTTGGAGATTGGCCGATCCATTTCTAGAAATCAACTTATCGCCTATTAAGTCGATGGTTGCCGTCGCCGTATGTAGTGCCTGCCTCTTGAACCACATCTCTCCGGATCAATGTTATCCATATTTTCAAACTAAAAGTTATTGATCATAGTGTGGTAACGATCTCCCTTGACTGTAACGCGAATTCTGGCCTAATTTATTGAAGAACCAAGGTCTAATGATGCAACCAGCGCGTAAGCCGCATCGCTTAAGAGAATTATCCGACAAAATGCGGTAATCATCTCCATTGACTGTAACGTGAATTCTGGCCTCATTTTTGAAGAAATAAGGTTTAATGATGCCATCAGCGTGTAAGCCGAATTTTCCTGGACGCAATGGAGTCTGTAGGGTCTCTTGTGCATTGGTCTCACTCTATGTGCGGAAATTTTGCTTGTTAACGAACGCATTAAGCCAAAAATTAGCGTCATCGCTAAACTCGCTCTAAAGCCAAATTGGCGAATGTACGATGCATATGATGGTCTCTTGGCTTTAATTCCTAAACTAGTTAGATCTTCTACAGGTGTAGGCCCAAGACCTTTGCGCAAAATTTGCTACGTAGTGGGCGGACAGTGCCCCAATTCCTGCGACTATCTGGGACCGAGAAGAACTGCCGGAGAATTGGAAGACCGCACTCATATGTCCGCTACACAAAAAAGGAGACTGTTTTAAATGTGAAAACTATCGTGGTATCGCTCTATTGAACACTGCTTACAAAGTGTTGGCTAATGTTGTACTTGCCAGAATCATCCCTTTCGCCGAAAACATCATTGGCGACTATCAATGTGGTTTTCGTCCCAACCGATCGACCACTGACCAATGCTTTACCATGAGGATGATCTTGGAAAAATGTTGGGAGTACAACATAACCATACATCAACTGTATATAGACTTCAGACAGGCATATGACAGCATCAACCGCGAAAACCTATGGGCCGCACTCATATGTCTAGGAATTCCAGAGAAACTAGTCTCACTGTGCAAATTAACAACCTCTGGGTCTGTATGTAGAATCGTAATTGAGGGAGCTGTGTCAGACTCCTTTGAAATAACATCTGGTGTTCGTCAGGGAGATGCACTCGCGCCTGTGCTGTTCAATTTGGCGCTTGAGTACGTAATCAGAAAAAGCAACATTGAAACGTCGCGCTGTATATTTAATAAATCAGGCCAAATTCTTGGATATGCAGATGATATCGTGCTTCTTGGCCGAAGACCTAGCGATATCGAGGACAGTTTCATACAGCTCGATCGCTGCGCAAGAAGACTTGGTCTGGAGGTGAACAGCAACAAAACAAAATTTCTATCAACACCCAGGAGCATCTCCATGACAAATCTCGGAACTGGCGACCATAACTTTGATAGCGTCGAAAACTTTAAATACCTCGGGTCAGTTATAACATCGTCGAATGATATGCAGGCAGAAATAAAAGCCCGAATCGCTGCCGGACAACGAGTTTTCCATGCCCAATCAAAATTATTGCGATCTAAACATCTGTCGCAGTCGTGCAAGCTCGCACTTTATAAAGCACTCGTAAGACCTGTGCTGACTTTCTGAAGCGAGAGCTGGAACATGACCACTAGCGATTGTAGATTGTTATCTACCTTCGAAAGAAAAATCATTCGCTCAATCTTTGGTCCAATTAAAGTCGCGGACAACGAATACCGGATTCGTATGAACCATGAGATAAGGCAGCTTCTTGGAGGCTGTGATATTATCGGAATCATTAAATCCAATCGAGTTAGATGGCTCGGCCACGTCACACGGTCCCCACAACAACGAATGACCAATAAAGTGTTCCATCAACAACCAGCCGGTGTGCGTCGTAGAGGAAGACCCCGACTGCGCAGGCGTGACGACGTCGAACAAGATCTACATGCATTAGGATGTCGAAACTGGAGGACGAGAGCGTTGGACCGAGACGGATGGAGGACTTTAGTGCGGGCGGCAAAATCCCTACATGTGAAAGCCAGAGAGAGAGAGAGAGAGAGACGGCGATACGATAAATTTGGAAAACGTTTTGATATATTTATGCTCAACCGCAGAGATTTAGTTGAACTCTTCAAGCGCTGAAATTATTATTCTCCCTTTACTATCTTGAAAAATATATCCACCTTTAACCTTAATAACTTTCTTCAATTGTCTCGGAATAGATTCGGCGAGTTTTTGCAGCATTTCTGCAGAAACTTCATGCCAGAGCTTTGATTCATTTTCCTATGCATTGTCTGCACGCCACAAAGTTGATACGGTCCTCTAAATGGGTGAAAATATCTGTGTGCATTACTAGACATTGAGGGCGCATTCGATAACATTGGCTACGACTCAATAGCAAGAGCAATCTGTAGCAGAGGTATCGAAGACTCGACCAATCAGTGGATAAGGGTCATGCTCGAAAGTCGAGATATTACTTCCTCTCCAGGAAGAGTGTCTGTGTCTGTGACGGTAGTTAAGAGTTGTCCCCAAATAGGTGTCTTGTCCTCCCTTCTGTGGTCGCTAGTTATCGACAATCTTCTAGCCGATCTACAGAGATCAGGTTGCATCGCCATTGGTTATGCGGATGACTTGGCGGTCCTTGTTAGGGGTAAACACAGCACGACCATTATTATTGTTTTGCAAGTTGCTTTACCATACTTTACTTTTAAAAAGTTGAAGCTGATAAGGACTATCCGTCAATCCTTGCAAAACCGTTCTGTCTTTCAAAAAAGAAGATTTTCCAATCTAGGACCTATCACTGTTAAAGGCACCATTTTCATATATTCCAGTGAGGTTCAATTTCTTGGAGTTATCCTTGATAAACGGCTAAGCGGGAATTCTTACATCAAGTGCACCATCGAACGCTCCACTGTGAGCCAGCAGACGTCCCTACGGAAGAACTCAGGATCTAAATCCTCAAATGATACACTAGATGTATACAATGATGGTGAGACCCATTATCACGTACGCGGCCATCGTTTGGTGGCCAAAAGTTCTTGAACGGAACGGCAACTAAGCTTCGGAAGCTTCAAAGAATTGCCTCTCTTGGTATCACGGTTGTCATTCGTACCTATCCTACGGCGGGATTAGAAGCTGTCATAGGTTTTCAAATCTTCATTAGGAAGATGGCCGCTAGAGACGCTATTAAGCTGCTGCTAGAATACAGAACAACATGAACATGATGGACACCTTAAAATACTTGACTCCATTCCCGAAAGAGACATGTTGTAAACTATCACCGGCAGGTTATTTGAAGTAGAAATATATGACGGTGCAAAACTGGTCTAATGGTGTTCCGGCACTTGACGCTAGAGATCTGGTCTGGTTTGCATATATATCAGAGTTGGAATCCGGAGTTGGAGCTGGTGTCTTTGGACCCAATACCAAAGTCTCGGTATCAATGGGAATGAGTCTTACGGTTTTCAAGGCTGAACTCCATGCCATCGGAATCTGCGCTAGGATAAACCTGATTAATAATTGGGAGCACAAACTTCATCTGGTCCATTGGGAAAATGTCTCAGGACTAAGACATTCCAAACGATTAATCAGTCCGGTCTCTTTTAAGGAAATCCTTAACCTAGACAAGGGTAGCATTAGAAAGCTGGTGAGTTTTCTCACAGGTCACTGTGGCTTGCGATATCACCGAATAACAAAATGTCACTTGGCTCAGAAACGGAATGTAGATTCTGCTCGGAAGATGACGAATCGCCCGAGCACATTCTTTGTGAATGCAAATGCCCAGCATTACATTGGTTAAGGAGTCGTACTTTTCATTAGGTAATATGTTCGTCAGCAGAGTTAAGAAACTCTTCCAGTAAGGATTCCTTATTAGGTAGATAGATAGATTAGTCACACCCTATAATACAATAGATCTAGGTCGCAGTGTCAGCTAGGGTTACATACAAACCGGGTAGACTGTGACGGATACACGGCCGCGGGATTTGAGCGTGACAACGTCTGCCGGGACGAAAGAACAGAAAACAGAGATCTTGTTGTCTGTGGGACGAATACATGAACGGACATCTCAAAATGGCATAGTTCCCAAAATTCCAGACCCTAATGACCTAATATCCCAGAGTTTCCACAGAAGCAAGTCTTTTAGTCTTTAGAATTTCATACGAATCGCTTGAGAAATTGGTTAGTTCCCGAAATTCCAGACCATAATGACCACATTCCATAATTGATAAAGCAGTTTCAATACAATACAATAAAAAAACAACCCATAAAAATTTTTCATCTAAATTCTCTAATCGCAGAAATGGATATGGGAGCCCCTCGATCCTGGGCCATTTTTTTTTTATTGTAGGAGAAAATCATCGAAAAAGACATTTGTCATCAGATGAGCACTTAGAGCACGCTCATACTCTGCGCAAATAAGAAACACGAGCATTTTTCTTGAGAACTCTTTGCCTGCTCTGAACTAATTTATGAAAATGCCAAATGACAGAATATTGTGAAAACTTGTTGTTCTATCTGTAAGTTGATATCGACAACAAAAAACGACATCAATAAAAATACAATTCAGTAAATAAGTATGTAAGTTGAATTAAGCATAAAACATTTATGTCTCGTTTCATTTGCTGGTTTCATTTGTGCGTGAGCTAAGATTTCTCTCTCTCTCTCTCCACCGCCAAAACCATGCAGCGCAGCCGACTGCGCAGCACACACCGCACACAGTCATTAAAGTACGGCGGTATCTGATGTCACTATAAGAAATTACAAGGCCCGATCACTACCAAATTTTAGAAAAAGTATTGTTTATTGGGTATACACATGTGTGTAAAATTTGAAAAAAATCGGGTAATTTTCATTTTAAATTTGTATGGGAGCCCCACGAACCCGGGGCCCGATCACATCTAAATTTTAAAAGAAAGTATTGTCACTGGAAATACACATGTGTACAAAATTTCAGGAAAATCGGGTTTTAGGAAGTGCGTTAAAAATTGATATTTAAAAAAAATTGTATGGGACCCCGGGGCCCGATCGCTTCAAAAATTTTACAAAAAGTTTTGTCTATCGGAGATACACATGCGTATAAAATTTGAAGAAAATCGGGAGCTTTTTTCATAAAATTTGTATGGGTGCACCCCGAACCAGGGGCCCGATCACTTCCAAATTTTTACAGAAAGTGTTGTCCATCAAAGACACACATTTGTATAAAATTTTAAAAAAATCGGGTAAATTTTGTAAAATATTTTTATGGGAGCCCGAGGTCCGAGGGGCCTCAAATTTTAATAGAAAGTATTGTCACCGGAAATATACATGTGTTAAAATATTCAATAAAATCGGGCTATGGGAAGTGGGTTAAAAATTGATAAGAAAATCTGACCAGCCAGCCAGCCACCCAGCCACCCAGCCACCCAGCCACCCGCCACCCAGCCAGCCAGCCACGTGCACGCGAAGTTAATATAGAGAATTTAAAAAGACGGCAAGCAACTCTTCGTATACGTAGTAGTAGTAATTCAACCTGGACTAACTCGCGCAGTTGACCGAATCCACAAACATTGTGCCATGGATTTGTAGGAAATTGAATAAACTTTAATATAACATTTGTCAACAAAAAATTTATCCGAGAATATTTCTAGAAAACAATCGTGTTTTTAACTACAATTTAAGAAATAAATATGAATAAATAATTTAAAAAATGAAAATAGACCCCCTCCCATACGCTTGTTTTCACGAAATTAACCAAGGCATCACCCCTTTAAGTATTTGCCATCTTAACGGATACACCCATATATACATATAAAATATAACTATAGGAAACGAGGCATAAAATAGTGACATTTAGCATTGAACATAACAGTGTGACATAACAGTGTTTCACTTAACATTTTACTTTTTGAATATGTATTATGTACTCCTTAAACCTTGTAGTGAGACCTTGTTTCGTCAAACAATAGGTGAAAATGCTATTAAGATATTAAAAGCCCGTCCAAATCAAATAAATAACTTTAGATTTAAGACTCTTTCATTTTTTTTTTTCAATTTTTAAAAACTTTTATTTAACTTGACTTGACTCCTTTTTGTCTTTATTTTCGACTACTTTGAGGTCCTTACACACGACTTAGAGAGCTAAAATTTTGTGAGTGTTTAAGTCCAAAATAGCATTTTTTATAATCCGCGTGTGAAGCGTGTGGCGTGTGGCACGTGTGATTGGGTTAAATTTTTTTCGACTACTTCGAGGTTCTTTTTAACCACACGACCTATAGAACTGAAAATTTGTGAGTGTCTAGCATTTTGTATGTTCCGCGTACGACGCGGAACGAGTCTGGCGTTTGACGCGTGGCACAATTCGCGAGTCGCTTGTGGCGCGTGTGAAGCATGAAAAAAAAATACTTTGAAATAGCCCCCCGACCCCAAAAACAGATATTTTGGCAATTATTACCAAATAATAAAGGACTGTGTGGCGTGTTTCGATGCATACATAAAAGTTTGTAGGTACCCGAAAAACAAAATTTTTTTACATTTACTTGTAACTCTTCACACGCTATACGAATACTTAGGTGCTGACGAAATTTCATTTTGTTTTATCTAAGAAATCAGATCACAAGAACAAGACTCAGCCTACAAGGTCTTGCGTTTGCTTATCACTAGAGCCAGATACTCGTAGAGCTTTTTTTAACTTCCCGCAGCCGTGGTGCGTTCTGTTACCCTGCAAAAGTTTTCGTATCAATTTTCCATTCCTAGAAATTAGTCAAAACTTTTGACAAATGTAAAAGGAGACAAATAACAATAATTGCCATCCAATTTTATTAAATCCAAAACAATTCTGTTTATTTTAAGAAGCAGACGTGACGATTCATGACAAATGATGAGCAGATAAGGCATAGAATCACCGGTTCTATCATGCAGCGAGCAGGTTTTGCAAAAAATAGTGAATACCCGTGAAGTACAAAAACAACGTTATACTCGTATATCAATAATTTTGCGCTTCTCTGTTATTGACACAATAACATTTAACTCGATTCAAATTACTGAATTTTAGTGTGATTTGTTACATAGAACAGCAAAGATTTGTATTAAAACCCAACGCAAGAACTAAAATTTATCATGAATTTCAGTTTTGCCTTTACCTTACTGGTATTTATTGCGTGTGCATCTGTGGCAAGTGGAGATTCCGTACAACGACAAAAACGTAAGCATAATATTCTGTAAAGTTTTGTTGTAAACTAAAATCGAATTTCAAGGGAAAGCTTGTGGTTCGCACGAGAAGTACTTGAAATGTGGTCCAAACTGTGAAACTGAATGCAAAACACTCAACAAACCGTGCTTAGTTCGACATATTCGATGCCCCGACGGATGCTTTTGCGTTAAGGGATACGCTAGAGACAGGCATGACCGCTGCATTCCAATAAAGAAGTGCAGAAAAGATAATTAAATTATAGTTTTCGTATAAGTTGCGAGAAAGCCCCGAACAAAGATAAAAATCATTCGTTATTTTGTAAAATTTATTGTTTTTGTAATTTGCTAAATTGCCCTTCCATATACAAGTTTGTTTGTACCATAATATTTACAATGAATAAAACACAAACTGTTCGACTTTTGAACTAACTTTTTTTTTTATTAACGAATTTGAATATATACATATGATACATTTAAGTATGAAACTCGATTTCTTTTGCATGACCACCGCGTGCACGTTTTACGAAGTCCAATCTTTGAACCAAAAATATGGCCCAATGACGCCGCCGGCATGTAATCCGCACCAAACAGTGACTTTTTCGGGATGCAACGGTGCCTCATGAATAACGTGTGGGTTGCTTTCTGCCCAGTAACGCATATTTTGCTTGTTGACAAATCCCTCTAGCCAAAAGTGAGCCTTATCTTTAAATGGACCGTAAAATGGCCGTAATGCTCTTAAAGTAGCGGCAGCAGAACGATTATTTTGATAAAAAATTTGCACGATTTGCAATCGCTGTTCACATGTGTAGCGTTCCATCATGAAATGTATACTAATGAAGTTTCCAAATGACAAAAGAACAATAAAAAAACAACCCATAAAAATTAAAATTTTTCTTGTAAATTCTCTAATCGGAGATACACACACACACACACCAAATGACGCAGCGGCAGCGAACAGCGCTGCTCACAAAGCACAGAGCTCAGACTTTGCCGTGATCTGATGCGATATAGCGATATTTAAAAATTGTATATTGGGGTCCCCAAGGGGCCGATCGCTCCAAATTTTTACAAAAAGTGTTTTCCATCGAAGACACACATGTGTACAAAATTTAAAGAAAATCGGGTAAATTTTGTAAAATATTTGTATTGTATTGTATTGTATTGACCCCGCGGCCCGAGGGGCCTCAAATTTTAATAGAAAGTGTTATCTTGGGAGATAAACATGTGTGCAAAATTTCAATAAAATCGAGCTATAGGAAGTGGGTTAAAAATTGATCACAAGATTTGGCCAGCCAGCCAGCCAGCCAGCCAGCCAGCCAGCCACGTTCGCCGTCTCTATCGGAGAAAAGTTGAAGCGCACCTGTTGAAACACCCGATACCATAAATTCAATTACAGCAATAAGTAGTTAAAAGAACAAAGTAAAAGCATGGTAAGTTTGAGTATGTAAAGGGTGTTCTTTTAAGTTCAATAGAACTTGAAATTTTAAAAATTAACATAAAAAATTAATTTCAACCAAATTGTTTTATTCACTCGAAAGAACATTAATATTTGAAAACGATTTAGACTACGCGTCTGTTCTTGACGATGCGCATGTCGCTCGCTTATCAGCATAAGCCAGTGGCTTCACCTGGCCTCACTGGAAATAATCGAGAGGTTTCAAATCGCAAGATCTTGGAGATTGGCCGATCCATTTCTAGAAATCAACTTATCGCCAAATAAGTTGATGGTTGCCGTCGCCGTATGAAACGTAGTGCCATCCTTTTGAATCACATCTCTTCCGGATCAATGTTATCCATATTGCCATTGATAATGGTGTGTAACGATCTCCGTTGACTATAACGAGAATTCTGGCCTCATTTTTGCAAAAAAATAAGGTCTAATGATGCCACCAGCGTGTAACCGCATTTTTCTGGATGTAATGGAGTCTGTAGGGGGTCTCACTCCATGTGCGGAAATTTTGCTTGTTATCGAACGCGTTAAGCCAAAAGTAAACATCATCGCTAAACAGAATTTTCCGATAAAACAATGGATCAGTTCCCAACTGCTCTAAAGCCAAAGTGGCGAAAGAACGACGGATATGATGGTCTTGTGGCCTTAATTCCTATACCAGTTAGATCCAGAAGCCAAATTTGTCACGTAGCGGACGGACAGTGCCCCAATTCCTGAGACCGACGGCGAATCGATAAATTTGGATCTTCGATCACGCTTTCAACTACAGAGGTATGTGCATATTCCTTTGTCGTGTTGGAGTTATTGCATCATTTAGAAACTATGGGGTATAAAATCTATGCACAGCTCAACGGATGGCTTGCTCAGATGGAGGCCATAAAAATCATCTATAAGTTGCGCGAATCGATCACTGATTTTCAAAGTAAATTTTGGATAATTTTGTAGCATTGTTTAAGCATGAATCTATTCATGATGTTTTTCCGGAGTATATGTAATAACAAGTGTTACAGTGAGCGGAATATGACAGCTCGTTTGACAGTTAACCCTTCAGTAAGTTCTATCTAACATATAACAATTATTACTTTAATACTTTACTGACGGAATTTCTAATGAATCGAACACAAAATCAACGATTAAGCAAAAATGACAAACACATGATCTTGAAGGTTAGATTGCTGGATAATGGCATCTCTGAACTTCTCAATAAATTGATTGTTTCTGCCGCAATAGTAAGACATAGCCGCATCTTGCTGCAACCAAATATCCAAATCATCAATTTTTTCGAAGAAATAATAACGGTTCCACAGCAACTCCCGTTAACCGTTACACGTTGGCCACGAGCAAAAAGTCTCTCCACCGGTCCCGATTTCGAGCCGATGTCATCCAGTTTGGCATCCCTAAACTCTGGGCGTCCTGGTCTACGCCATCCTTCCAGCGTAGGTTTGGCCGGCCTCGCTGTCGTGTTCCATAAATCCTACCGCAAAGGACTTTCCGAGCAGGATCCTCTTCGCACATGCGAGCTAGGGTGTCCTGCCTACTGGAGCCTACCGAGCTTAATTTTTTTCACGATGTCGACATCGCGGTAACGCTCGTAGACCTCATCATTATAAATGCGATATCACCTTAGGAAAATTAATCTAAGCTCAATCACGGAATGTAGGTTCTGCTCGGACGATGAAACATCCGGGCACATTGTCTGTGATTGTCCAACATTGATCTGGTTAAGGAGACGTAAGGCAGATCTGTTCGTCGGCAGATCTGCGAGACGCCGCCACTAAGGGCAGACTATCCTTCATTTGGGAGGTAGTAAGTCTCTTAGATAAGTTACACCCTACGATACAAAAGATCTTTTTAGGTTGCAGAGTCACCCAATTGGGCTAGGGGTGTGTCAAATATACAAAATGCCGCATAAAATTGCGACCATTCCATTGCAGTAAGATTTTCAAGTTAGTTTTATTTAAAAAAAATTTAAAGTTAAACACTTCGCGATGCAATTGTAAAATTAAAACCTATCGTGGACGATAAATTAAATCCTGTTCTGTACCGTGCACCACATTTAAAAAATGAAGAAAAGTATGAATAGCGCTGGAATGATTAAAATCGAATTGTTTTAAATGATGTGGTAGATGACTCTGCTATGTATGCCGGTTTGTGTTTTCGATAAATTTTATACACTGTACACTACCATATCGACAAAAGCCTAGAGCCATATTTTGCACTACTCATCAAACTATTTGTGCTTTTTCAAATGCATACTAAAACGTCAAACTTTTTTCCTGCAGTTTACATTATGAAAATTTGTTTTTGTACTTTTTACACCTTAATAGATGTGTAGCCACATGCCAGTTTGACACTTATTATGAACTCTATCTTATGCACAGAAAACTGCTCGCGAAAACATATCGCAGACATTTGGTCTGAGTAAGTACTACTTTGCGGCGCAAATTTACGAACATAAGATAGTAAAGCGAGCTTCTCAGCTCGCCATATGGATAGCTGTAATTCAGTCTAATTATCTTACTACAGTGACAAAAAAAACTTTTTTCTTATTTTTTGGGAAATTTTTTATTTCTTAAAAAAACTTTCTTTTTTAAAAAAAAATATTTTTTAAAACGCGCCACACGCGTCACAATTGTTTTGAAACTAATCCCATTAAATTCGAACTGGTTGAAGCCGAGAAATACGAGTTTCTACTAAAAACTTTCCACTAATATAGACACATGAGTCAATGTATTCTGCTATGGGAGTGACTACACACATCCGTGTATGTATATTTAGTTGTAATTCAGTCTAAGAACTAATTTATCTTAGAAGCCTAATAGTATGCAACGTAAAATGTAGGTCTTTCATTCATAAGCGATAGGCCATTCAGTGTTTTCAGCGATTTCTAAAATAGACTGAAAAAACCACATTTTACTTTGCATCCTTGAGTCTTAAAAAAATCGATAGGGATGCGTAGATTGAATATGCTTTCAGTTTTCTCAGTGGTAGTAACCCCTATGAATGAAAAAATTACGCTATCGAAAGCCGAAAGCTAACCAATTGTTTTAAAATATATGAGATATGCGACACGACAAACAAACGTTTAAACGTATAAACGTACATCCGTACAAATGTACACACGTTCGCTGAAAAATGTTCATCTCCTCTGAATATAAGCTTCGCCATTCGTGCTCGCAATAAATTATCTTCTTTAAATAAAAGGAATATTAAATCGCACGACTTGATGCACTCGTTTTCAATTTATGTGAAATTGAATAATGTATCGCCTATTTTTGAGCTTCATGTAAATTGTGAAAAACTAAATGTCGCATTCCTTTGATCATCTACTCACAACTACCTTGTATGACTTCGGAAGGCATAATGGAGCACAGCAAATGCACTTACGAGTATAAATGCAAGTGCACTCAGTTTTTTTCGTATCACAAGAATAGAAGATCGCGTCGTATAAAACACATCAGTGTGAGTGGATTTGCAGCCGGCTTTTTTGTTCTTGTTTTTTTTTTCAACTTTTTTCAACAGCCTGATAAAAATCAAATATTTTGGCAACATTTTATTGGTAGCAAACAACAAGGGAAAACAACCATACACTGAATGGAGGAACCTTCGAATTGGCTAACAAATTAAACGACTTTTGCTCATCTCATCGATTCCACCGGCCGTGATCATTCGCCGAAACCAGTTCATCAGGTTTCACATGTTATACAAGAACTCACATGTCTGAAGCTCGGGTCTTTTGCAAAATTTGTTTACAAAAATAATGAAATACAAAAGTGAAGAGAGTGAAGCTGTCGCTCCCGCGGACTCTTTGGTTCACAGAATCGTAGGAGCAAATATTTTGATAAGCTACGAGTTTCACTCACATACTAATAACTGATATACTGATGTTAAAAATAAACAATTAAGCGATAAAACTGTTTATGTTTTTTTGTAGTTTTTTTAACCAAGGTTTTCATATTTTTCGTGTTAATAAATTGAAAATCAAGATTGATTACTGTTTGCGTCGCGAGTGTTCTCATTTGCAGACGCTTAAGCCGGCACGTTCGTCGCTGCTCAGTGCGTTGATTGTTTGTTTTGGAACAAAATTGTATTTCGTTATCACTGGAAACCAAAAGTAATTGAGGTCAAATCAAACATTGAATGAGAAGCACAAATTGATATCACAAACACACACACACACAGACAGTTTAATAACATCTCGATCTCGTTCCCCTTTGACATCGTTGCGTTGCGACTTGCGAATGTGAATTTTTAAAATCCAAAAGGAACGTACTACGTGCCAAAACGACCATGTGGCCAATTCACTTCCATCAGTGGACAATGATTTTATTAAATTATCTTCATGTGTATTATTTGCTGCTGCGGTAACTTTAGTTAATTTCTTATCCACCATGTGTGGCCGAGTTAACGAATCAAGCCCAGAAGATGGCAAACATAAAAAAAAACAACCCATACAAATGTTCCATGTAAATTCTCAAATTCATCCAAAAATTTTCAAATTGTATACACGCTGTTATCTCCGATGGACAAAACTTTTTGTAAAAATTTTGGAGACCCCGGGCCCATGGTGGCCCAATACAAATTTTTTTTAAAAATTAACCCAACTTTCTTCCAATTTAACACACGGGTGTACCTCCGATGGACAACACTTATTGTAGAAATTTTACAGACGCCGCCTCATACAAATTTAAAACAAAAATTAACCCGATTTTGGTAAAATTTTATAGGCTATGTACGCCGATAGACAAAACTTTTTGTACAATTTTTGAGTTTTTGATTTTAATTTTTTTCCCATACAAATTTTTTTACACATGATCGTGTATCTCCGGTGAGAATAGTTTTTGAAAAATAATATTAATTTTTTCCAAATTAACCCGATTCAAAATTTGCACACATATGTACATAGAATTTACATGAAAAATTTGTTGTTTTTATGGGTTGTTTTTTTTTTTAATTTAAAAAGGAAATTTATATTTTTTTTATATAATTTGCATTTTGTTTAGAAAAAAATGTTTTAAAATTATTTTTATCGATATTTTCCAGTGGTGTACAAAATACACCACGCGAGTACTTGTGTGATTTTGATTGTGAAAAATTAGTAAATAGCTTCAACTCATTTTTTTAAATTCATTAACTTCGCGTGCCCGTGGCTGGCTGGCTGGGTGGCTTGCTGGCTGGCTGGCTGGCAGAATCTTGTGATCAATTTTAAACACACTTCCTAAAGTCCGATTTTATTCAAATTTGGCATACATGTGTCTTTGCCATGACAATACTTTCTATTAAAATTTTGACCACCTCGGGCCGCGGGGTCGGGGGGCTCCCATACAAAATTTTTAAAAAATTCACCCGATTTTCTTCAAATTTTATACGCATGTGTATCTCCGATGGACAAAACTTTTTGTACAATTTTTGAAGCGATCGGGCCCCGGAGTCGGGGGGCTCACATACAATTTTTTTTTAATTATCAATTTTTAATGCACTTCCTAAAGCCCGATTTTCCTGAAATTTTGTACATATGTGTATTTCCGGTTCGTAGGGCTCCCATACAATTTTAAAATTAAAATTACCCGATTTTTTTCAAATTTTACACACATGTGTATATCCAATAAACAATACTTTTTCTAAAATTTGGTAGTGATCGGGCCCCGGGTTCGGCCGCAAGGCCCTTATACATTTTTTTAAATATCTTATAGTGGCATCAGATACCGTCGTACTTTAATGACTGTGTGCGGTGTGTGCTGCGCAGTCGGCTGCGCTGCTTGGTTTTGGGTGGTGGAGAGAGAGAGAGAAATCTTAGCTCACGCAAAAATGAACCCAGCTAGTGAAACGAGACATAAATGCTTTATGCTTAATTCAACAAACTTACTTATTTACTGAATTGTATTTTTATTGATGTCGTTTTTTTTGTTGTCGATATCAACTTACAGATAGAACAACAAGTTTTCGCAATATTCTGTCATTTCGCGTTTTCCTAATTAATGAATTTATTCAGAGCAGGCAAAGAGTTCTCAAGAAAAATGCTCGTGTTTCTTATTGGCTCAGAGTATGAGCGTGCTCTAAGTGCTCAGAATAAAATGATCTGAGCATTTTCAATTTTAACATCTGATGTCAAATGTCTCTTTCGATGATTTTCTCCTATAATAAAAAAAAATGACCCAGGATCGAGGGGCTCCCATATCAATTTCTGCGATTAGAGAATTTAGATGAAAAATTTTAATTTTTATGGGTTGTTTTATATATAGGAGATTGACGTTTTCTTTGTATTTTTTATATTATTATGTTAAAAGGAATTATATTTTTTTTTATAATTTGCATATTGTTAAGAAAAAATATTTTAAAATTATTTTTAGCGATATTTTCCAGTGGTGTACAAAAAACACCACGCGAGTACTTGTGTGATTTTTTATTGAACCGAGTAGGTAAGAAAGTTCTTAGAAAAATTAGTAAATAGCTTCAATAAGTTTTTTTTTTGCATAAAGACCCATGAACTCATAATGTCAAGATGATTAATAACACTTTTCAAAATGTTCATAAAAGTATTGACCATTGGGTCGGTAATAGATCCTCAACGCCATATAAGGAAGGCGAAACACACCACATCTACATTAGAATTTAACATCTTTACCGTTTTCTTACCATTTACAAACCTTAAGTGTTCATTTGAGAAGTACAAGTAACCTACTTGTAACTCAGGAAAGACTGAAATTGTAGTGTGCAGCACAAAATCCGAAATACCGGCCTTTGTCATTCTAAAACTCTATGGTCATGGTCTCAGCTGATGAAAAATCCTTATCAAAAAAAGATTAAGTAGCGTTTTGATAAAAAAAATGAATTTGTTTTTATGAAAGGAAATGGTACCATTTTTTGAAACTGTGAACGACGCAATTACACCGTTGATACGCATCAGTACCCATAATGTTCGTATGCACACACATGAACACCATTTACAGTACAGAGTATGTTGTGTGTACAAAGTTGTTCCCCCTTTAAAAAAAGCCATTATGCTATTTACGATTTTTGGTCCTATCAGACGCGCACGTAGTCCATATTTCCCACATTAATGCAGACGTTCGAATGCTCTCGTACGCATATCGTACACCAAGCATCTCTGTTACGTGCAATTGTAAATGGCATACATCTCGTCCCGTTATGTGGGATAGTCTGTTGTTTTTGTTGTTTGACGAGAAAGAAAAACGAATCGCCCCTTGTGTCAGGCCTTCAGGGCTTTCACCTCTATCTGTTGCTCTGTCTGATAAAAAACGCAACTGACACCCATAGCACACACAACGAGTTTCCAGCTCCACTACTTGTTGTCGTTGTCTTATACATATGGACCGTCCGCATTCGCTATAAATCACGTGCACAATGAAAAGAAAATTAATCGCTCCAAGAACATGTGGAAGTATTTTTTAAAACGTACTTGCCAGTGTATGTGAGGAACTTCTGACTACAAAGGGAATCTACATAAATGACAATGTGGTCAAGTTTTATAGGGCATCACCACTCTCGAATTTCGATGAAAGGCCTTGTACTCTGACATTGTCACGTTGCTTTAATTAATCGATAGGGAAGGAAACCCGTCAACTGTAGGGTGCAGGCAATTAAAGGTCATGAAAACAAACTTTTAGTACGGGTAGGAATACTCACGCACTCTATTTATCCAACCAATAATTAATTTCTACTTATGCAGAAACTTTTATTTACGAATACTAGTATTGTGCCTCGTCAACATGGAGTATACTTGTTTTGGAATTGGTTGAAAACAAAAAAATAAACCAAATGTGTCCATATATGAATGCACGTGCATGATGTGCATTTGTCCTGTATTTATTTATTTATTTATATGGAATCCCTAGCGTTTCCTTAACCAAATGAGTGCTGGGCAATCGCAGAGAACATGTTCGAATGACTCCTCATCCTCCGCACAGAATCTGCATTCTGTTAGAGAGCCCACACCCATTTTGCTAAGATGATATCTAAGGCCACAATGACCAGTTAGAAAACTCACTAGTTTCCTAATGCTACCTTTATCTAAATTCAGGATTTCTTTATATGAATAGGGTCTGATCAGTTGTTTGGATTGCCTTAGCCCTGGGGTATTAACCCAATGAGCCAGGCGAAGTTTGCCCTCCCTTTTATTTTAGGGTATCTTTACTCTAAGAGACGTACCACCTGCCTAATGAACAAAAGTACATCCTTAGTAGCAGAATTTCTCAACTCCGCTGTCGAGCATATTTCCTTGTGAAAGATGCGTCTCCTTAACCAAAGTAATGCTGGGCATTCACAGATAATGTGCTCGGGTAAATCTTCATCTTCCGAGCAGAACCTATATTCTGTATCTGAGCCCGCACCAATTTTGTAAAGGTGATATCGCAAGCCAAAACGACCTGTTAGAAAACTCAACAGCTTCCTAATACTATTCCTATTGAAATTAAGGATTTCCTTGTAGGAAAAGGGGCCTGATTAATTGTTTTGATTGCCTAAGCCCAGTGGGCCAGCCGAAGTTTGTGTTTCCAACAATTTATCAGTGTTAATCCCGGCGCAGATTTCAATGGCATGGAGTTCCGCCTGGAAAACCGAGGGACTTTTACCCATTGGTATCGAGACTTTGGTGTTGGGTTTGAAGACACCAGCTCTACCTCCATCTTCGATCCACCTGTGAATCAGACCAGACCTCTAGCGTCCAGTGCCGGAACACCATCGCACCAGCTTACCCGGTCCAATATTTCTGGCTCAAATTTCCTTCCGGAACATTGCTCCCTGACCATAATGTCGGGGATGGTGCAGAACATGTGTCTTTCAGGAATTTAGTCAGGAATTTTTAAGCGACCCATATAGTCATATATAGTTTGTACCCGTCTTCTAGTTGCAGCTTAATAGCGCATCTAGCAGCCGTCTTCCTAATGAAGATTGACAGTGGTGAAAGCCCTACAACAGCTTCTAGTGCTGTCGTAGGGCAGGTGCCCATGGTAACCGTTATACCTAGACAGGCAGCTTTTTGTAGCTTCTGAAGCTTAGTTTCCGTTGTCCATTCAAGAACTTACAGCCACCGCGTACGTGAGGTCTCACCATCATTGTGTACATCAAATGTACCACTTTAGGATTTAGACCCCAAGTTCAGCTCCTGGATCTCTAATGGCGGAATGATGTCCTCATCACCGGGGAAATATGCTGAAGCACACACGATGTTCTGTGTTCCATTCTTGGTCGGAACTTCAATCAGCAGGGCCACCAGGTCTTTCGTTATGAATTCTGGAATAGGAAGAAAGTTGATGTTCGTGCCGATCAAGCAGGAGGCCCTTGGCACTGTCTCCCCGCATTTACAGATCCACTTACTTCTCCCGTTCCGTAACCTTTTATGTCCGCTAATAACCCAAGGCTCTTGGATGAGACCAAGGGATATGTTTTCCTCGGCGAACCACTTGCTGATGCAGGTTCGCCTGTAACACCCTGATAGAGCTCATATTAGTCCTCCCTGCATGCTGAAGTTGAAGGGGCGGTTTTTGCAAAAGCAAGAGCACTCTCTCTATCCTTGCCCATGCGTAAAGCATGTTTAAGTCGCCTTCCCACTAGCGAGTTCAATTTAATGAATCTACCTCGCTGTTGCTGATTGAATAGTGTTAGTGACACAGGGGTGGGTCAAATTAGCGCGCTTCAAGGCATTTTTAGGGTCTTGGCGTTTTTTGGGGACGGGGTTGATATTGACATTAGTGTCGAATCCACAGTTTTCGGGGTCGCTGAAATAAATAGCATTGGTAAGACAGGGGTTGGTCGACGAAGTGTGGGGTTTCATCGAGTTATTTTTTTAAAGCGGACGCTTCTAGGGGTTTGGTGGGTCTTCAGGGGGTCTTGGGGGATTTTTTTTTAGATAAATAGAAGAATAATTAGTACACGCTTCAAGGGATTTTGAAGGTAATTTCATTTTTTCATTCATTTAAATATGTAATGCAAACTTAGGACCCGCTTATTCGTATAACGGACTGTGTGCACACTTGGCAAAGAAGAAAGCTTATAGGATTATTAAAGAATCATGTTAGTATTATAGGATATACCAAAATTAATGTAAAAATATCTCTCCCTAAAAATAAAACACAAAATAATATTGTTGAGCGGAGTCCCGTGCTGCAACGGCAACAAGTGGTTCTTTGGTTGACTTGGAAAATTAAAAAATGATTTTAGGATTATAGAATTATCACAGAAAGCATTTACGATGGTTACAGAATGATTGCAGAATAACAATTTGTTGTGAAAGGTCGCCTAAAAAGTTTCTGTTCTATCACGCATACTGAGATATGGACGCAGTTTTTAAATTTAAAAATTTTCCCACTGCAACGAAATGTTGTTTCCCTTCATTACAACTGAAGGAACGTTACGTTTTTATGTGTTATGACCTCACAATCAACAATCATTGCTTGGTTGCATATCCTGTAATGCATTTCGTATCCTTACTACCACTTCCAGAAAATGATCTGATGCGCATTAATTTTCTTTTCGTGTATTAGTATGCATTGTGTCTTCTTATTGTCGAATGTCGACCCCTTCTTTTGTCATCCACACAATTCCACTACCAAACTCAAAATTTTGATTACTGCGTGTTGTTTGTTTTTTTTTTTGTTTTTTTTTTGTACATACAAAACACAAACACACACACGTATACCACTTTTATGCATGATACTCCAATGTTATTATTTCTGTCGTTATCGTCTTTCACTTTGTTTCTTCTACTTTTTCATTTTTTTCATCGCGATAATGCCTTGTTATGTGCTTACCGCTGTCGACAGTCGCTTTAATCGTTGAGGCTTCTTGTGCAGCTCGGCTCAAAGTTGCGTTCAAAACTAATTCGAAGGCGCAAGCGATCGGTCGACTTTATCAAAAATTTGTTCTGCGGAAAGAAAGGGAATTTGTGCATTTTTGAAAAGTCATTTGAATTTTGAATATAAAGACAAACACAATTACCAGTGAATAGGAGTGTCGCTTCTAAAAAAAACATTTTCCTCATTTTTAAATTTGAATATTTGTGTGAGCCTTGCCTTTCATTAAGACTTTAGAAAAAATTTAGAGTGTGACATATACAAAATATTACCAAAATGGCATTTACCCTTGTACGCCGTGGACTGGTCCGTACCTCACGAGAAATCATCGATAGAAATATCACAGCAGTGATTGGTCTCAACAGTTCCTTGGATATTGACAACAATGTAAGTAACTTGGCTGATGGTTTTAATTATATAGCGCTTTCGATTTGCTGGGTACAGTGAATGTTTGGTGTCCCATTGCTTCAGCGTTCTCTGGTTTTCGTCGAGAACGCTGTCGAAATGGGATATCAAACCGTCACTTTACCCAGCAAATCGAAAGCATTGATAATAATATTGGGTTTAATTAAGGGCTTCTTTTGTGCCACTTGTTGATTTAAAGTTTACATTTTAAACAAACCAACCTATATTTGAGTAAGATGTAACTTTAAACAATATAACCGGCTTTTGCTGCGCTTATACGACTGCTAAATTCATAATGCTGCAAAAAGGGACAGTTGTAGCAACGATATACACGAGACATGGTCATAGCTCAGCTAGCTACAAAAAGCACTACAGGGCTCTCACATTAGAAAAACTTGATCTTAAGACTTACAAGTTTGTATGGATTTTAGATTTGAAATGAAAAAAATGGTAGTAGTGCAAAAGAGAACAAACTTTCAACTTTTTCTTAAAAATACCGAATGAAGTTAGTTAACATTACAAAATATTTGTTTTGTTTGTTGTTAAGACCTCAATTTAACAATAACTTTATATATTCTTTGTATGAGCTAGTTTAAGGTTTAAGCATAGATAATATGATATTGTATTGTCCATGGTTTATGGCTTAGGGGATCAGTTTCAAGTTTTTCCATTGTGAGAGCTACGTTTTAACAGCTAAAGCATTGTTATTTAGCTGTGGTTTAAGCATTTCACAGCTTAAGGAAAGGCATAGTTTGATTTTTGTTGAATTCGAACTAATTGTTGTTGATTAAGTGTAAGAGAAAAATGGTTTCAACAACGTCCTTAAAAGAAACACAAATATACCGTCGTAGTTCTAACAACTATTGGACAATTAATTTTGGTTGTGCTATTAATTACTCAGAAATAAATACTATCGGAAACTAAAGTCCAACAAGTGAAGCCCATTTATTTTAATTCTTTAAATGAGATTTTAAAGTGCAGGCATTTCTAGTAAAGACATAACCGGCCTGAATTTATTTCCTATCTTTTATCTCTTTTCAACAGGACATTGTGGAAAAAATTAAAAAATTGAATTCAATTCATTCAGAAAGTTCGGTAGCCGCGATCGTTGAGGTCATTCTGTGTGACACTATTTGAGCCGCGTTCGATTGGACTGAATTAACTGAATTATGTAGTAGCTGTATCTGAACTAACAAAAGTGAAGAGACTGTTCGATTGGAAATTCTTCACTTCAGTTAAAAATTTGGCGAAATTGGGCAAATGAAGTAAGTGAAGAGGTGTTGTGCTCGTGTAATTACTTCAGATGAGTAACATTGACATTTATCTGAAGTGAAGAATACCAATCGAACAGTCTGTTCACTTCAGTAGCTCAATTTAAGTGAAGAGTCGCGCAATTAACTGAAGTGAAGAGTTGTACTCTACAGTCCAATCGAAAGTGGCTTTGATTACATTTTCCCACAATGTTCATCGTTGGGGATAAGATGCCTTTGAGAATGCCGATCAGATTACCCTTTCTGTCTTTGCAGTATGTGTAACGCGGTGTATATTGCGTCATACCGCGGACTCTTTGGTAGAACTTCCACGCCTAGTGCGGTCCATGTTCTCTGTACTGTTCTAGATCACGGACGAGATTCTTTTCCCTGGCTGCTTTCTTTCGTCGGTGAACTGTTTTTTCATATCTTCTGTGCTCTTTATATTTATCTTCGCGTGTCCGCATTCTATGAGATTGTTGCATTGCTCGGTACGCAACATTCTTACATTCATTCGTAACGTTAGTGCAATTGCACAAAATAGGTATAGCTTACCATGCTGTGTTCCATTATATCAACGAAAGAACGATTATTTACTAATATTAATATATGTTATATCATATACACCAATCCAATACAAGAGCCGAGAGCTATGCTAAAAACCGGATAAACCGACGTTTTCTTTGTGTTTTTTTGTACTTTTGACTACAACTAGGCATAGTCAGGAAGCCGCTTTGTTAATCTAACTACATGTTGAGAACCTGCCTTAAGAATTCCACGAAGCTCGAGCCATTAATCGTAATTCTTTAAAATCTAAAAAAAAGTGGGCTTAAGAAACATAATACGACAACAGTGGTATCAAATAACCTTCACCAATCAAGTTTCGTAGTAAAAAAAATACTCTATTGTTAAGTAGTTCCGTGCAAATTGTGAACTCCCACTCATTTAACGACTGGGTAGTATGGTAAACACTTCAAATTATCCATGAACTTGCAAACCAGGCGATTGATTTTTAAGGCAATCTGATGTAAATGTACGAAACATATCACAACTTTCAAGGTAACCATGAGATAAATGTATTTGCTCGATTTATTCAGAACGAAAAAAAACGTAGTATCAAGGACAAGGTGAAGTGACTGATCGTATTTTTCTCAACGGATTGGTATACGGCAACGCAACGTTAGATGATTACTTTATCAGAAGATGTTGTGTTCGAAATAAAATGGAAAGCTACTTCTAGCAATGAACTTAAACCACAATAAGTCATATTGGCATTGCGGCAGAGTCTATCAGATGAACCACAATTTTATTTTTTTATTTTACGATGCCACCCACTCGAGTATGTAAACTTCAAATATATACGTTAGTTTGGAAATATTGGGCTAGCAGATGTGGAAAATCATTGTAGTGGGTGGAGTTGAAAGTTCAAACCGAATACTTACATACTAGAATATTGTGCTTATCCCCACAGTGTTGATGGCTCTACATCTAGATTACTCATTAAATCAACTGAACCGTACACTAGATCAATAGTACTGTATATGATTCTACAGTATCGTATCATCATCAAACCATCACAAACGTCTTAGTATTTCTTTTCTAGGTCGAAGTCGCTGCGCAGCTCGTATATCAGTCAACACAAACGGGACTGAAAAATTGTCTTAAGATTTGTACGCCCGAAACCACCAAGAATACCTTCATCCACCTTCGATTGAGTCCAAGCCTCAGCACCATTAAGCAGGACTGGGATGACTAGAGTCTTCCTAGAGAGGGCTTTACTATCCAATTGATTTCTTTGCGCGAAGAAACAGCGATTGGCAAGACTGACTTCGTTTGATTTCATTAGCAGTATCGTTATCAGATGTTAGAGCGGACATGTCCATATCTACCTAAAAGTTATAGCTGTCTATTGTGTCGCTCTAAATAATACATTGTTGTAAGTGTCCCTTTGTGTTGACTTTTTCTTTCCCTCATTAACCCCAATCACATTTTTGCCATTTCTTCCTCAATGCTGGGGAGTGCACCGATCCACCGATATCAATTTCATCAGAGCCAGCAGCTGAACAGGCTTAAAGAAATTTGTGCCTCTATCGTACACCTGAGAGTTTCTCCAAAATTATGTGAAAAAATCGCATGACAGCGCGTCACCCAACTTACCTGAATACTTGAAGAACTCAGTCGGGTTGTTCCACATATTGGCGTAGCAGCTAGAGTTCTTTATCGGCATCCTAGACAGTCCACCGAGTTAGGGAGGATGCGTCGTCTCTAAAAATGATCTCATATATTTCTTTGAAATCGATAAAAAGGTGGTGAGTATCGATTTGTCGGGAGGCCAAGATCGGAACGGACTGAAATCTGATGAGTATCGATCTGCACTTTTTGGATCTTCTCCATAATTTTCCACAGTGTGTATATTTGATCGGCTGTGGACTTTCCTGGCCATAAACCATATTCCGGATGTTGATAAATGGTTTCAAGCATTGACACAATATGGAAGATAGAATAAGCGATGTTACGGAGACTAATTACTCTTTAGTTAGATCAGTTTAGTGGGTTATTATTTTTAAAATGGGCACCACTTCACATTGTAAACATTAGTATGATTCGCCTAGAAATCGGGACCGGTGGTGAGATTTTTTGCAGGAGGCCAGGAACGGACCTCTGTTGAAGAGCCGAATATGATGACGATGATGATGTAAAAATGCTATTACTACTTTTATGATCCAGTTAACTTTATAATTTGTCTATTTTTTGTGAAAAATTTACTTTTGTTTTCACTCTTTTACCGCGGAAATCTACATAAGTGAGGCCATTTCACTTTTGTGTTGGGTTGTATACAAATAATTTAAGTTCATAATGAATTTCTTTTTCGTGCTGCTTACCCCGCTTTGTAATATAATAAAAATTAAACAACTAAGTATTTTATTTTAATTGAATATATTGCCAAAATCTTCCAAGTTTATTTATCGATTGCCAGCAGATTTGTTTTTATTATGCTAGGATATTACAATTCTCAGTTCGCATTGACCAGGAGGATGTAATCGTCCAGGTTGAATAGTTCCTTCTGCTTGCCAGCGGAATGTTGATCTTCTTTGTCGTTTAACTTTGAAATTCTTTAAAAAATTGAGTTGACGTCGAAATCAGAACAATGGAATGGAAAAGCGAAATTCTTGCTGTATTGGTGATGGAATGTGACCCAATATGACATCACTTATTTTACGATTTCTTGTTGCTTTTCTTGTTATTGTTTAACATATCGTTAAAATATAATTGATAAGCTACCTACTGCTTTAAAAAAACAATCAGCTAAGCGAACTTTTCTTGTTTCTTATTGTACCTAATAGGCGCGAGTTGATTGTTGAAACGATCTTGTCCTCTCCGCGATAATAACGCTTACTAAAGCAACATTGTACCAGTTTTGTTCTAGACGTAAATAAGCAAATTATAGTAAATCACCCTTACTCCCCCCTCACAACACCAGCGGGGTCACTTCTGAACGTCTTAATTTCAATCGAAGGTAGGTAGACAAGGAACGCAAACGTAACGCTACAAGAACAACAGTAACATATTTGAAAACTAAATATAATGTGAAAAAAAAAGTTATTTTTTGTGTGGAACCGGTACTCGTTTTGGACAAAATCTCTTTCCACTTCACTTCACCAATCAAAATGATTGCAGATCGCATTAAAATGATCCGCTTTGTATATAGTTCTGTGTGTTCCATATGGTTTATACGGAATTGCTTTTTTAAAGATCAAAATCTCACACACAGCCTTACAATTTTATTTTGATGTCTCCTTATTTGCTGTCTTCTTTTCCCCTCACTCATCGCTTACTTGTATTTCTTGTTATGTAAACACCAAAAACTGAAAACTGGATTATCAAACAATCTTTGAGTTGACCTCATGACAATGGAAATGGATGGAATCTGAACTGAATGCATGCACAAATGTTGCTTTGTTGGCTTTCCCCAGCTGGTATTCTCTGTTAAGCACATTTTGAAAAATAATGAATGGACTATGAGACTAATTTAAAGCCACCCAAATGGTCCCGGCTATTCCAACACATGTTAATGGATTCACTTTGTTTGATTTATGTTTTTGCTTATCTTTATTACTTATTCCACCGGATTAAGTTTATTTTTAGAAAAAAAATACTTTCACTTTCGATACAAAAGTATATGAAGAAGATGCAGAACAAAGCATGAATCTTCAATAGCAATACTGATAATCATAATTATTTTACTAGCTCTTTGTGGTAACGCACGTAAATATTTGGGTATTTGCTGTCTTTCATTAAGGCTTAATCATTATGCAGCTTCGCCTTACACTAGAGTCAAGACTAATATGTTTTCTTAAGAAAGGGCACTGATGACTAGCTCATTTTACAAATTACACTCAACTGCTCTAGCTTATCACTAGTTCATTTGAAGTTTAATATTGCGTTTAGTCCATCTTCTACAATCAATTATTTTATTGTATTAAAGAACGCACAATGGAAGACATTAACTATTGCTTCGCTTAAATTATTGTTCTTTATATACGGGCCCAAGATTTCCCCAAAAAAACTTTCGACTAAAAGTTAGAAGTCCCTTTTTATAACATCGTTTGTATTCATTGCTGGCTTTAAGCAACCGTGCACTCATCCGTTATCGGATGCTACAATTGATCTAAGATCATAAAAGGATCGTGTGAATGTGAGTAGTATAAGCTCCTATATATTAATCAACAAGTAAACACTACTAACAAATAAGTTACTTCGGCCAGACTACGTTTCTGACCATCCCCAACTAGGGATGAAAATATCGCCAAGATAGATACTGGATAGATAGATATCGGAAGAAATTATCGATACCTATTTGGAATCACAACAAATGTATCGATACCTCGCAACAAATCAAAGTGAAAACAGCATTTGTTTTTTTGTGTCTATTAAGTTCTTTATTTTATTTTTATACTATCAAATACTAAGGTACAAAGGATTAGATTTTGAATTAGAAACAGGACCATAAATAAGTGTCCATCCCTTTTAGTGTTTGTCCTCCTCCATTCCTGATTGATGAAAAGTTCCCTGTGATGTTTCTAGAAATCGTAATCTGCTTGTGTTTTATCAACTTCCGAATCTCAGCCCGACGTAGCTTAATCTTGTTAGACTAGCTCTTTCAGTCTCTGAATCGCTCTTCCACAGGCGTTTAGTCTTGAAATTGGATATTTTTTAACCTTCGATCCAATAGCGTTGCAGGCGCTGCAGGAATATTATACTCTATACCTTGAAATCTGTAATAAAATTCTGAGAATAACGTTTTTTGAACACTGGTGACACATTCGATAGAAGATGTAAAATTTTTAAGCTCTTTTTTCAGACGGGTTGTAGCTCTTCAATTTTTTCTTTGCCTACCGTAGGCCAACAAGATGTTTCCATCTTACGGCGGTAGCTGTTGCTTCCATTCTGTGCATATTCTTCCCCATTATCCGGTATCCTCTACTACACAATGGCTCTGCACTTACTATTTAAGTTTCTGCCCCCTTGTTCACGAGCTCATCCACTACTCCAGACATAGACTTGAAATTTGCCCTGAAATTTGCCCTGCACTTCTACACCTGTCTTGATGTGATGAGCAATGCATTCAGGACCCTTATTACTGCTAGATGTCCATCATGCTAACTATTTTCTGTCTTATGGATTTCTTTTTTTAACCTTATTTTGCAGATTAAAGTGAGCACATCTTTCAATGGCATGCACTTCTGCACCGATCTGGAATATGATCGGTTCACATTGCTTCACATTCTTGGCTCATGTACTCATGTGCACCACTTATGGCTCTCGTATCTGCTATACAAACATGAAGCCCAAGAAAATATGGGTGTGGATAGGAAAGTTCGCAGCCTGATGAAGAAAGAAGACTCAAAATTAACAAAACACTTTCATTTATTAACACAGCTTAAGCGGTTTTAAAAAAAAATACGTTCACTGCATCTTCCGTCCAAGATTCCGAAGATCTCAGCTATCTCCCTAAATCTTTAATCTTCGATCCCTCATGATCAGATCACAAATTTTTATAGTTTTCATCTGTAGTTAAAGTTGATGGTCTTCCATTATGTGGGTGGTCTTCAATACTCTCTCATCATGTTTGAATTCGGCTACCCACTTTTAAACAATTGCGTTTAATGGGACAAATTCCCCTCAAGTTGCCGCCATGTTGTACTTAATCTTCTTTGAAGTAGGAGTATAAAGTGTTTTTAACGGGTTCTCGAAGCTCGAAGCTAGATTTCTTAAATTTTTTCAAAATTGTTTTACCCAAACTTACTGCACCATAGGAAATAAACTACGCAAAGTCAATTTTTGAATGTTTAGTAAAAAAAGAGATGTACCAATTAAGAATTCAAACTATTTCTATTGTAGGCCGCCAACTTTTCAATCATCCCTCGCACAGAGCTCTCGTTATGATAAAAAAGTTAAAAATTGCATCTGACCTAAGAGTAAATACTTAGACTTTGACCTCTCACATAAGAAACAAAAAAAATTAAATATTAAGTCTGTCTGTGGAACAGTATGTTTTTTATGATTTTTAAAATTGTTCGAAATTGATACGATACGCAGGCCGAAGTTTTGTAAATAATTTTGCAATTGTGCCCTGTGATATTTTATAAAAAGAAAGATAAATAAATAGAAAAACAAACAACAAAGAAAGTATCAAAACAAAATTGAAATCGAATCGCAATGAAACGCATGTCAACAATTGTGCAAAACAACATCAACAAAGTTGCGTTCGTCGCGTTGCGTTGCATTTACTTAACAATTTTTAAGGCGTTGTTGATTTTATTCACACCTGGGTAAAATTTTGTTGCTATCGTCTTAGCAGTGCGATTTGATAATTAAAAAAAACACACAAAAATACACATTCTCTTTCATTTTTAATGATTTTTTTTGTTTAAAAATATTTCTGGGTCAATCGTTGAATTGAATTTGAGTTTGTTTGTTTTTATTTGTCTATAGGTACATTTGCATATTTAACATTTTAATTTAAACATTCTAAATATCGATATATGCTACATACTACTTTTCGAGCCCTGGGGCTGGATTTCGCAAGCGGGATTTTTTTTTGTGTACCCTAAAACTCTCTTGACTATCTTCGGTAAAAAAAAAGTGAATATATTTTTTCGGTGCACAACAAAACTAATGCAATACTTGTTATTTTAAACTAGCTGTTTCCGGGTGCTTTATTACTCGCACACACACGAACGTCGCCTTCCTCTTACCACCGCGCACCGCATTGTGGGGGGTGTACTATAGCCTATAACCTTCCCCCACCTACCAATAGTTTACATTGAAATTTTTTAAAAAGTTGGTTTGTAAATCTGTCTGATGATAAAATTTTACATTTTCCCCTCCCCCGTCTTACTACTTGGTAGTGGTGGTGGTGCACTATGCCTATAACTACGAATAATGTACATTAAAACTATCTTAAACAGCAGGAAGTAAATGATGAGATGATATTATGGCAAATTTAAAATCTCAACTATCGTATGTTTATGTACTTGACGTGTTCCCTACCTCTCGTCTCTCTGATAAACACTCGTCAATGTAATATCGCCTCTAGGCTCGTCTGACCATTGTGTAGTATCATCTAATTTCTCGTTAATAAACCACGCAGTTAGAGAAAAACTCTACAAAAACAAACAGTATGGCAAAACGAGAGCCAATTGGGACGGCCTAAACAACTTCTTTAGGAGTATTAACTGGTCGCTATTGTTTTGCGATAGCAACGTGGATGTCGCCGCTGATGCAATCACAAACAACATCCTTATGAAGTCTGTTAAACCAAAGGAATATGGATGCTATGACTGTAGCTGTAAAGAGGCTTCTAGGATTAGAGAGGTATGCTTTCGGTTTTACAAAGTAAACCCTAACGAGGAAAACCGAATAAATTTTAAACGAGCCAGAAATGATTGCAATACCCATCGTAGGCGAGTCTAATTCGCCTACGAGTAAGCATTGAGGCAAAAAATACAATGCCCCAAAGGTAGTAAACATTTTTGGTTATTCGTAAAAAGAATCAAAAATACAGCAATGTCTTCGATTCCAACGCTCAATAATAATGACATTCCAATTGTCAGCTCTATAGACAAGGCTTATCTCCTTGCTGCATTTTGCAGATAGCTCCACGCTTCCAGATTGTACATTGCTGTCTCCTGCACCCTCGAGTATGAACACTCTATGGGACAGATCTTCATTCGAACTCGTGCAGTTGCTACAGTTATAAACGATCCAACACTCACAAATCCGCTGGGCCATATTGTATTTCCCATTAGTTCTGAAGAGATGTTCTTCCATGCTGGCATTACCGTTGCGTAAGCTTTTCCATCTATCCTATTCTTCAGGACTCTTCCCGAGAGGTTGGAAAGCAGCCTTTGTCCAGCCCATACCCAAAAAATGCAATCCGTCGTCTCATTCTTTGTACTTACATCCATTCTTTCCAAGGTCATGGAAACGATCAATTTTCAGCTCAAGAAATATCTTAAAACCAACGAAATCCTTAGTGACCGGCAGTATGGATTTCGCGTGGAACGTTCTACTGTGGAGCAGTGGAACCGGTCTTTGCATCAATTTGGAGAAAGTAAAGCTGTTGCATTCGATATTTCTAAGGCATTTGACATAGTTTGGCATCAAGCTCTTTTGTCCAAAATGCGTGCTTATGGAGTCGACGCTTCACTGGACAAGCTATCTTTTAAACCGCTCAATTCAAGTTGTATTTGACGGTGTCAAGTCTAAAGTACATTACTTAAGTGCTGGCGTTCCTCAGGGCTCTGTTTTGTACCCGAAACTCTTTCTCACTTTTATTAATCATCTCTTATCTTTGACCTCTAACCTAACCTCTTTCAGTTTCTCATATAAGTTTGAGGAACGTCGCTTCACTTCTCATGTGGAACTCAAACCACTACGTATGTTAAGCACGTTAAAATCTGACCTAGACGGTATAATACAATGGGGAGAAAACAATCGAGTAAAATTTAACGCTTCAAAAACCCAATGCTGTCTCCTGTCGTCCAAGCGAATCCTAAATCCCATGCCATTATCCATGAAACTACACTGCCTACACAGAGCGACGGCGCCCACGGACCACATATTTACCGTCGCCAAAAATGCTGCGAAATGTTTAGGTTTTCTAACCCGGTGCAAAAAATATTTCACTCCCTCTGGTCTGGCTACTATCTACAAAACTTTTATCCGCCCTAAACTTGATTACAATTGCCATAATTGGTCTGGCGCGCCTAAAACTACTTTGCATCAGCTAGATATCAATAGATTCGCTTGACCACCGCAAAAACGTTTCCAGCTTGTCACTGTGTTATCATTTCTTCCACCAGGGGTGCTCAAGAGATATAGCCAGCTGCATGCCACCTCTCCTTGAAAACCGCAATACTCGTGGCGCTTTAAATGGTCATCTGTTAACCTCAAGCCCACAGTTAAGTTCAGGGATTCGTTCTTCAGCCGTACAACACTGCCAAGCTCTGTCTTCCCACATCACTATGATCCACAGGCATTCAAAATACAAGCTCATAGACATCGTCTCTTTTCTCCTCCTTTTCCTTAACATCAAGCAAATATCCGAGCATTATAAGGGTGGGAGCCCCTTTAAGCGTGCGTGAGTTATAAAAAAAAATCTACACCGCAAGGAACCGCGGTTATGATGATTGCTAATTTATAGCAGCTGCTTTTCTGTCAACAATCCGCTCATCTAATAAATATTAATGGGGTCCGTTTTCTCGTTGTTCACCTTCGAGGAACCAACTTAAATGGTCATGGATGTATATACGTACCGTACATGTTTATTATACTACATTTATATACTACTACATGTTGTAAAATGCCAACAGACTGAAAATCCGGAAGTTTCGATGTTTCTTTTTTGTATTTTACTGCACTTTTTACATATTGGATATGCACGGCTGGTGTATTTCGATAAAATGAACATTGAACTTGACTTAGTTTTCTGCCTTGTGTGTATTGTATTATGCAAAATGTCAGAGTTATTTTTAATAAAGGGGCGTAAAAATTGCCGATTTTTAAATCGTCTTCATCTTTTTTGGCTTTATGTGTATATCTTCAAGTCTATGGCTCTTAAACAGAACTTGACTTTGAGCGTGTGAAGAAATCGGAGAGATAATTTAAGTGTTAAAATTCAGTGCAACCATTGTCGCATATTATACTAAGCAAAATGTTAACATTCTATTAATCATTTTACATTCGCGTAGCATTCACTCAATTTTCTAAACAAAAATCAAAATGCACAAATCTTTATTTGTCTCTAATAATTTAAAAAAAACCGCTGACTCCCTTTCATGAACTGAAGAGACGATTAAAACTTTCAGATGTGGTTGTTAAACTTTTACTTTTTTTTTTTAGCGCTGGTTTCTTGTTAAGGGTCATTGTATCCCAGCAGCACTTTTCTATTACTTGTTGTATAGCAAACGTTTGACGCTCTTATGACGTATTATAGCATTTTTCATATATTGCTAAAATAAACTTTTAAAAATCCAAATTGCTTAACATAAAGAAATGACGAAAACAGTTACAGTGTTTTCAATAAAAGTGTTTCACTCAGAAGAGTATAATATGATGGTAGATTCGCTGCTGTAGTAAGTACACTTAGTTACCAAAAAAGTGGCACACCTTGAAAATTTGAAGTAAGTTCGAAAAAAATGTGTTTTAAATACACTTTTGTTTATTAATATAAAAGTAAGTAATTTATGTTAAAAAAAAAGAAGAAAAAAAAGAATAACTTTAAAATAAAACATAAATTAACAAAATGGACAGATACCTAAAAAAACAACATTTTACATTTTTATTATTATTTTCATTTTTAACGGATCCTCGTTTCTTAAGTAGTTGGTATTGGCTCCACGAGCATCTAACAAAGCAATTATTCGCCGGGGCATACCTTGGACAATATTTGTTGCGATGGTGTCGTCCAAATTGACCCATTCCTCGATCAGAGCAGATCTCAGGCCGTTGAGTGTCTCTGGAAGGGTACATCGCATCCTAATCTTTTTCCACCAGCAGGTCGCAAACGTGTTTAGTGGGATTCATGTCCGGACTCATCGCAAGCCAAGCCATAACGTAAATGTCTACTTCTTGCAAATATTCAACAACGCACCTGGCGACGTGGGGTCTAGCATTGTCCTGCATTAGCAAGAAATGTTCCCCAATAAACGGTGCGAATGGAACTCCAGGATGTTGTTAATGTAATATATGAAGTTCACCGATGCTTAAACAATGCACAGCTTGGTTTATCCGCGCGTGGAAATTCCTGACTACATGGATGGAACCTCCCCAGAAATTTTCCCGCGATGAACAACTGTTGCCGAAGATTATCTCTCACCCGATCATCTCCACACTCTGTCTGCTACGTCCATCTAGTGAGCGCAGATAAAATCCGGACTCATCAGTTAAAATGACTTTACCGCCCTAGTTGGCATCTGTCAAATCCTGGTGAAGGCGAGAAAATTCCATTCGTCGTCGCTTATGCTTTATCGTGAGTCTCGGTACACGAGCAGATCTTCTTGCTCTCAGGCCACTTTCCACTTCGCTGCCTTACCTTTTGAGCACTCCACAACTCTCCCTCTAACGGTTTGATGTCTGTGAACAGCTCAACTGCTGTTTGGTGACGATTGCGAAGACCAAATATCGTCATCCCTTGCAGACGTTTCTCTGGGGCGAACTGAGCCTTGACGCCGGGTGTAGGAGTTGGTTACATGTATCTTTTCATGGCTCTTCTTAAAGTCGTCTCCGGTTTTGTTATCATAATAGCGGCATATCGTACACTTCGTCCATCCTCAACCAAAGCCACCGCCCTGGAGACTTCTTCTGACGTATTTGCATTTTTTTTTTACAAAAATCACTTACAACTAACAAATAACTAAATAAAAACATATTTATAACAAAAAACTTGTTACAAGTCTTAAGGGATCATAGAATCCAAAATTGGTATATTATCTCAAGAAAAAATTGATAACAACGCGGTTTTCCTCAATATAAAGTACATAGCACGAGCGAAATGGAAAAAGATTATGCAAACAGGCACACAAGTAAATCATTTAACCAGTAAACCACAAAAAACGAAGCTCTGCAAAAACATAGCGGTATATTACCAAAATGATAACAACACATGAAAAAGTATGAATGCGCCACTTTTTTTGTATCTCAGTGAATATTCAAGAGTACTCACGAGTGATGAGATAAAGGCAGCATTTACAGTGACACTATTTTCAAATTAAAACATACATATTAGGATTTGGAGCCTATCTGTTAAAGTAGATAATATTATTGAAAACATAATTCCTATTCTCGTCCACTTTTATGATTTTATATTCTAAAAACTGTACTGTAAAGTTATGTTATTCTTTTGGAATACAGTTTACTTTGTCACTAAGCGTACAAGTGAGTGATAATTTAAAAACTGATAATTGAGTTAAATATAACATGCAGTCGCGCAACGCTTATCACTTAAACTAAGCCAACAAATAGTTATTTGATTATTTGCTGAGTGATAAGTTATAAGGGGTTGGTGCAATAGAGCTCTCTCACACCAGTAGACCTTAAGTCTATACAAGATCGATAATAATTACTATAAAAAGTGTATCGGGCTGCTATTCAAAGTATCAGGCCAGTGATTATCAATGATTATCTCATACTGTTTCCGGTCTCACCAACAACGATGAAGAAGATCTCCCCATTTGAAAGAAAGGTACTAAGAATCTGTTCAGGTCACTGGAAAGTGCCAAATATCTACAAGTTTATACGAAGTAGCAGATTTGCTGCCAATAAACGACCACTTGTTCCATATGGCGAAAAAATTCGTTGACGGGTAGGAAACACACCCAAGTCCGGAGATGCAAGAACTAAAAAAACAACCCATCAAAAAAAAATTGCATGTAAATTCTCTAATAGGAGATGGGTATGTGTTAAAATTTGAAGAAAACCGCACTAATTTTTAAAAAATTTACATGGACACCACACGTGGTCAGGGCCCGATCACTCCAACAAACTTACAAAAAGTTTTGTCCATCAGTGATACACATGTGTTTAAAATTTGAAGAAAATCGAGCTAATTTTTAAAAAAATTGTTGGGGCCTGTCTCCAAAATTTTTGCAAAAAGTGTTGCCCATCGGAGATACACACGTATATAAAATTTAAAAAAAAATCGGGTCTCCAAAATTTTTGCAAAAAGTGTTTCCCATCGGAGATACACACGTATGTAAAATTTAAAAAAAATCGGGTTAATTTTTATAAAAAAAAATTGGGGCCCAAAGACCCTGGGGCCCGGGGTCTCCAAAATTTTTACAAAAAGTGTTTTTCATCGGAGATACATACGTATATAAAATTTGAATAAAATTGGGTTAATTATTTAAAAAAAAGTTTTGGGGCTCCACGAACCCGGGCCCGGGGTGTCTAAATTTTTTACAATAAGTTTTGTCTATCGAAGATACACATGTGTATTAAATTTGAAAAAATCGGGTTAATTTTTTTAAAAAATTGTATGGGGCCCCACGAACCCGGTCCCGGGGTCACAAATTTTTTTACAAAAAGTGTTGTCTATCGGAGATACACATGTGTATTAATTTTGATGAAAATCGGGTTATTTTTTAACAAAAGTTATGAGGCCCCACGAACCCGGGCCCGGGGTTTCAAAAATTTTTACAAAAAGTGTTGTATATTAGAGATACACATGTGTATAAAATTTGAAGAAAATCGAGAAAAATTTTTTAAAATAATTGTAGGGGAGCCCCCCGACACCGTGGCCCGAGGGGCCTCAAATTTTAATAGAAAGTGTTGTCTCCGGAAATACACATGTGTGCAAAATTTCAATAAAATCGGGCTTTGGGAAGTGGGTTAAAAATTGATCGCAAGATTCCACGACAGACGTCCGACAGACGTCCGAGAAAATTATGACAAGTCTCCTGTTTATAAAACATTACAGTTCACAGACGCTTATTATTGGCAGGTGGATGAATGTTATAGGCTATATTACACCCCCACACCGGGTCTTCATGTGTGAGGGTAGCGAAGCTCCCGGGATTAGCTAGTCTAATATAAATTGAAAATGCCCTTCCAGCTTGCTTTGTCGGCTTTTTTATTTATTTTTATTCTATTCTTGTTTTCTACTAAATATCCTAAATTTGTGAAAAATATTGAAAATTTCAATCCTAAATTTGTGAAAAATATTGAAAATTTCAATCGTTTTCTATTTATTTTCCTAATCAACAGCGCCAATCGATGTCCTTACCACAAGCACAAGGGGCATTAGTAAACCATTCCAGAAGACACAGTTCACTGACACTAAAGCCTGAACGCAATGCCCTAATTAGGTCTGCAAGACGTCAGTACTCAAAAAAATTAGCATCAGCTTCATCAAAGCGCGAACAGGACAGTGATAGCGACTCGGACTCAGACGATGAGATCGATCGCCGGCGTAAAAACATTAAGGGGCAAAAATCGCTAAGGGTAAGTTGGAATGTTGGAATTGAGGAAATAATAAAAATATTTTTGTACAACAGACCGTTGTGATGGAGGGCCTAGGTTTTCGCGACCATCCGTGTAGTGCTTGTTGTATTTTTGCACACAAATGAATTAATGTATTCTTAGTTGGAACGTCGCAATCATAGAGAGTTGTAGAGTCAAATAATGATGATTATCGATCAAAGAAAGAGTTAACCGTTTTGTAAATTTTAGCTCTTCATTTCAATTTATTGGACGTGTAATGCGATTAAGTGGCTTCATTGTTCACTGCGGTTGCTCTTTGAAAGTGTTCCATGTTTGTTTGTTCCATATTTGTTGCTATCGGAATATTACCAAAAACATCTTTCGAAAATTTCATCAAAATCTTACAAGCAATCGATTACCAATCACAATAACAGACATAAATAGCTTATGCGAACGTATAAATTCGCGATTCTTGGTTATATGCGCGAAGCAAACTACGCACGCGTTCTCCCCAAACAAGCCGCCAAACTCCGCTTGCTTCACTACTGGAGTCCACCTCAAATGTTTATTTCGAATTAAAAACACGAAACGCAAATGTGCGACTATTAATAAATATTCATATCATTGACGCGATGCAAATTTTGTTGACAAAAAAAAAACAAGAGTTAAATAGAAGCTCCTCACGTAGGCTACGTCTCCGGATGGTATTGTACAATGATACTACATATTAAAATATTACTTTGTATGTATATGGATGTGAATATATTTCTGTTTTCTTAACTATAACATTTAAAAAAAGCTAAACAATGTTATTACCCACGGATTTGTCTGTCGTCCGTCCGTCGTTGTTACGTCATTTGTAGTAGAATGGCTGACGAATATTAAGATTGGATTGTATTTATGACAAGAGACAAGAAAGAACCTGTTGTTACTTACTTACATTTTGGGAATAATTTACCTACATCTGAAAACAACATTTCTGTCTGGCTTGACTATTCTTCTGCGTAATCTGCTCAACGAAGCAGCGGGCACTGATTCATAATAATCAGCTTCGTTTGTCATTTGCATTACCAATGTCAACAAAAACGAAAACAAAAAATTACATTCTGTCATTTGTTGAGCTTTCTACATCCGCTGTAAAAAGACATCAAGTGAGACATTGCTGCTTTTGCTGCCGGTGAAAGTTATATTTTATCCTCAAAGTTTCTTAAACAGGATAACAAAGTTCAACGGCCAGAAAACCATGTGATTACATAGGTTATTATATATAATTGCGGTGGCAGCAATTGCTCACTTAGACCAGTAGCGGTTCTTTGTGGTTACCACAAAGGGCCAAACCGGGCCTTGGTTTATCTCGAAATATAATAAGCAGCGGTAGTCGGACACTTTCAGGGAGGACTTCTTACGCTTCTTCCTCCTGACAAGAAACCAAGAGCAAAAAGATGACGAAATCCGTCGTCCACGACAAAAAACGGGAAAAAGCTTCAAAGATTTCGTCATCGCCATGCAAAACCTTACGCGGCATGCCAGCTATTCAAGGGCACAACAGTTGGAGCGGATATTCCGAAACTGTTGACAGGAATACAAACTGTACATCCGGCGGAGGGACTTTCAAGAGTTGAAGGATCTAATCGAATTGGCCGAAGACTTCGAGAACATTTCGGTCGCTCCAGAACCGGCCAGACCCAACTCCAGACCTTGGCAGGCAGAGAGAAGCTTCACGGTCAACAAAGAATGATCCAAGACCGACAGAGAATTCTTGCCCGCATCATGATCGGCCGCGAACCCGTTCAAGCAACCATTGATACCGGTGCATCCCGCAGTTTCGTGAGCGAACGGTTGGCCGATAGGCTTCGAAATTCAGGCAACACCATTCCTGTGCACATCCCAATTCAAATTCCCAACGGGAGTCAGACAACAGTCCGCGAAGGGTTGAACGTCAACGTTCGTGTTCACGCCGCTGGTATTACCGACCGCCTTGATCACCTTACACTGGGGATGGACTTCCTTGCAAGGACCAGAGCGACTTTAAGGTTAGGAGGTGAGTGCATAACACTCTAAACTAGGCAAGCACATCTGGTTAACCATTCGACGTACTACAAACTCCAAGAACCAAAACAGCCACAACGTCCAAAGACGCAGCAGCCGCTAAAGTAGCTCTATAAAGTTATCACGAGCACAAGAGTTGGTGAAAGTCACCTCTTTCCAGAACAGCATGGTGCTAAAATTGGCGTGATACATCACAGTCTTCAAGTGCTACCAGTTTCGATTGAACAAACTCCAGAGAAGACTCCCATCAGAAATTGCCACAGGCGCCTCAAGAGCCAGCACTGCAAGAATTCGACAACTGCAGCACAACAACAAAACTAACGACGGCAGTATAACGACCACAAAATCGAGTGCAAAAAAAAAAACAACCCATAAAAATTAAAATTTTTCATCTAAATTCTCTAATCGCAGAAATTGATATGGGAGCCCCTCGATCCTGGGCCATTTTTTTTTTATTGTAGAAGAAAATCATCGAAACAAACATTTGACATCAGATGTTAAAATTGAAAAAGCTCAGATCATTTTATTCTGAGCACTTAGAGCACGCTCATACTCTGAGCAAATAAGAAACACGAGCAGTTATCTTGAGAACTCTTTGACTGCTCTGAACTAATTTATGAAAACGCCAAATGACAGAATATTGTGAAAACTTGTTGTTCTATCTGTATGTTGATATCGACAACAAAAAAAACGACATCAATAAAAATACAATTCAGTATATAATAAAAATGTAAGTTGAAGTAAGCATAAAACATGTATGTCTCGTTTCATTTGCTGGGTTCATTTGTGCGTGAGCTAAGATTTCTCTCTCTCTCTCCACCACCACCAAAACCATGCAGCGCAGCCGACTGCGCAGCACACAACGCACACAGTCCATAAAGGGCGACGAATATCTGATGCCAGTATAAATATTTAAAAAATATATAAGGGCCTTGCGGCCGAACCCGGGACCCGATCACTACCAAATTTTCGAAAAAGTATTGTTTATTGGGTATACACATGTGTGTAAAATTTGAAGAAAATTGGGTGAATTTTTTAAAATTTTTGTTTGGGAGCCCCCCGACCCCGCAGCCCGAGGGGCCTCAAAATTTAATAGAAAGTGTTGTCTCCGGAAATACACATGTGTGCAAAATTTCAATAAAATCGGGCCATGGGAAGTGGGTTAAAAATTGATCGCAAGAATCCACGACAGACGACCGACGACCGACCGACGACCGACGCAACTACTACGCAACGGATTTTGATGCGTAAAAAGTAAATGACAAAAAAATGTTATTGTGGGATATCCATAAGAGATAGACATATACCATCGGGGAGTTTTCTGTAGACCTTTTCAATGTGTACAATACTTAGTACATTATTTTGATAATTCTCGTAGGGTTCAGCCTGCGTTTGCAATGTAAGCGGAAAAAATGTAATTATTTACGACATCACATTAGAAACCTCAAAAATAACAGTATTTCTCCACTATTTAATGGATGTTATTATACATATAAACCTTCCTCTTCAATCACTCTATCTATTAAAAAAACCGCATCAAAATCCGTTGCGTAGTTTTAAATATCTAAGCATACATAGGCATATAGGGACAGAGAAAGCGACTTTGTTTTATACTATGTAGTGATGATGATTCCCAACTATTTTGTATTTCTTGAGAAGGGATAATGTAAGTAAGTATGGTTGCGAGTAGTATGGTATGTTTTTTAATAATTTACTGTTTGGAAAGGTCTGCACTTAACGTGCTTAAAAAAAATGCATATGTTTTAGTTGCACTTATGGCTTATGGGGGTAGATATAAGCAGATTGGTAACTGGTGAAGTTAGTCAATATTTTTGCAAGAACAAGAAGGTAGCACAGTTGGCTACAAATCAAATTTGGAATTTTATCAATTAAGGTGACAACACATTTCACCGGTTAATGATTTGTATTAGAAATTCAATTTTATTACCAAAAACAAACAATATACTTCGAATAAATAACAACTGCCAATGTATGTATAAAAAAATAATTTTACCTAAACCATGTTTCTACTTCCGAAATGCATACTATTGGTCTAGGCTCTGATTCTGATTGAGATTCTGCTTCTTGGTTTAATGTAATATATATACAGGGGTGTATTAGTTTAGGTGGCAAATACTTAAAGGAGTAATTACAAGAAAAAATCGTACGGCGGGGGTTTATTTCCAACCCTGCTGCGTAGGGTTTTAATGTGAAGAATAGTACTGTGGACCCTGCAACACTTTACACCCTGTAACTCTTGAACGCTTTAAGCTACAAGCTCACTGTTGGTCTTTTTTGAAAGAAAATTAAATCTTTAAGATCAAACTTTGTACATTCTTTTTAATCTGAAAACCATTACCAAAATGAAGTTCAATGTCAAAATTTTTTCTTATTGCCATAAGAACAAGTCTTATAGTCGCATCTTAGTCCTACATACAAAGTTTCGTACGAATCGCTTGAGAATTTGCTTAATTCCCATAATTCCAGACCATAATGATTATATTCCAGAATTGACATAGGAACAAGTGTTATAGTCGCATCTTAGTCCCACATACCAAATTTCATGCGAATCTCTTGAGAAATTGCTAGCTTCAACGTGGTTTCATTTAACAATGTGACATTTAACAGTGTCTCATAACAGTGCCTCATAACAGTGTCTTATAACAGTGTCTCATAACAGTGCCTCATATCAGTGTCTCATAACAGTGCCTCATAACAGTGCCTCATAACAGTGACTCATAACAGTGCCTCATAACAGTGTCTCACTTAACAAATTACTTTTTGAACATGTACCCCCTTAAATCACGTAGTGAGATATTGTCACGTCAAAATGGTTGTCGGGATACTGACAGGATACTGCCTCTAAGGAAACACGCGAGAAGGATATGATGACTTCTGTAGAAGCTGCATGGATGAGGAGGCAAAGGAGACTTTAAAACATCTTCTTTGCACAGAAGGCACAAACACTTTGGTAAACGGTTAATGAATAACCTCTCAGATCTCGAAAACGGCAAAGTACGAGACATACCTCGATTCATTAAGAGCTCAGAATGGATCCTCTGTTATTAAATTCTCTATATTAACTTCACTTGCCCGTGGGTCGTCGGTCGTGGGTTAAAAATTGTTCGCAAGATTCCACGACAAACAAACAAGGAAACAAGGAAACAAAGAAACAAAGAAACCAAGAAACAAAGAAACAAAGAAACAAAGAAACAAAGAAACAAAGAAACAAAGAAACAAAGAAACAAAGAAACAAAGAAACAAAGAAACAAAGAAACAAAGAAGCAAAGAAACAAAGAAACAAAGAAACAAAGAAACAAAGAAACAAAGAAACAAAGAAACAAAGAAACAAAGAAACAAAGAAACAAAGAAACAAAGAAACAAACAAAAAAACACGGGCACGTGAAGTTAATATAGAGAATTTAAAAAAGGGGCAACGTGGACACGATGGACAAACTTTTGTTCAGCACTCCACAAAACGGACAACTTCACGTTATCATCCTTTGGCGTTGTTTTATAATATTCTGGACACGGCCGCACTTGCTGCGTTTATTATACTCCTACATTAGGGAAACAACTCACTCGGTTCCACGAATAAGTCCGGAAGTCCGGATTTATAAAACTAGTGGGGTCGCCAAAATGCCTCAACTGAAAAAGTGGGTCGCGATAAAAAAAAAATTAAGAACCCGCTGATCTAAGCACAAATCTAAACAAACTTATGCTGCGTTGCTTTGGCTTATCCAGCTTGGCTTACAACAAAATCGCATAAGCATAAAGCCGAAAATAAATCCAAAACGTTTTTAGGATAGCCATTTTTTAGTTATAGCGCTCACCGTAAGGCGGTGTTTTGTTTAACACCACATAACAATTAAAATGCATCGAACATTTAAAGCCCATTTAAAGCCAAAAGCTGTTCCATTTGTAAAGCCAAGCTGGATTAGACAAAGCAACGCCGCATTAATGTCAAAAGTAAAAACAGTGTTACAAACTCGTGGGTTTTATTAATTAAAAATATCCGATTTCAAAAAAATATTGGTAGTCCTCTGCATTTAGCGCAAAACTTTAAAATTTGGGCTTTTACTTTTATTTTTAATCCCTCTTTTATAATTTATATAAAATAAACAATATAAAACTAATTCAAGCGAACTTTAAAATATACTAATGACAACAATTCATTTTGACAAAATAGTAAATTTTGCTAAATTTATTTTTTAATTCTTAATGAAACGTTAACGTTTAAAGTTTGTTAACTTTTAACTTTAACAATAAACAACATAACAAAAAAAAATTTTATTTTAAAAAAAAAATTCGTATATTCTGGTAAATTTTTCATTGTTCGAGAAGTAATACAAGGAAATTTTTAATGAAAATTATGTATTTTTCACGTATCTTTACGTTTTTTTCCCTATGGAATTTATCTCTCAACTCGTTGCGTTGCAATCGATTAAAAAAAACATTTCCGGAGACACTGTGATATTCTTCAGTCCATTTATTTTGTAAAGTTAAATTTTTTGTTTTTGTATAGTTTTTGGTATTTAAAAATATATATATATATAACATATAAAAATTCGTAAAAAGAATTTGTCTTCTTGAAGGAAATTTAAGGGATTTTTTATTTTTAAAATGGGAAATATGTCGTGGAAATAAAGAGCACAAAGCTACAATGACTGCTGAAACCATCTTAAAGAAATTATTTGTGCAACATTATCAAGTGAATTTTTGCGGTGTTTAACTACGAATAGTAGCTACTCCATCATTTTCGGTATAGTAGCTCGGTGCATAATGGAAGTTATTTTGAGCCACATAATACCGACCACTCCATTCCAAACAGTAATTTATTGAAGAACATACGAGTAACTTACTACACGCAACCACACTTACTTTAGTATTACATTTTCATTCCAAGTCTAACTACATATTCCATTTTATTTTTTATTTTCTATATACAAGTCCTTAATTTAAAATTAAATAACGCATAATTGAACACAGCCACAACAAATGGTAAACTACAGAAAATCAAGAAATATGGTGTTTCGTTTAAATAGTTTATTAAAGTCTGTAGTTTTTCAATAAAGCTTTCGATTTGCTGGTTGTAGTGATTGTTTGTTGTCCAATTTCTACAACGTTCTCTTGATTTCGTAGAGAACGCTGTCTAATGGAACACGAAATCTACAATATATCCAGAAAATAGAAAGCGCTCTAAAAGAAAACAGATGCTTGCTGAAGACACACACCAATGCTCTTAAAATCGTATGTACTTTTGCAATGTTCATGAAAGTAGTTGCAACTACACTTGCTCTCGTTTGTGTAGTTCTATTTTTGTTTTAAAATATATTATTGCAATTTGTTTATTGTCTACAATCAGGTAAATAAATTTACGTAATACCGCTTGATAGAAGGAAGGCACCTAATTATGCCCTCTCAAGTCCTACAAAGTATTTGAGATAGAACGAATGCAACTTTTTGTTCCATAGTACCAAATCGGTTAAATAAAAATATGGACGACGAGCTGGTTCATGTGTTAACTTATGCTTCCTTTAATGGTACTACAATACTATAGATTGGTATAATTTTTAAATTCTCTATATTAACTTCACTTGCCCGTGGGTCGTCGGTCGGTCGTCGGTCGGTCGTCGGTCGGTTGTCGGTCGGTCGTCGGTCGGTCGTCGGTCGGTCGTCGGTCGGTCGTCTGTCGTGGATTCTTGCGATCAATTTTTAACCCACTTCCCATGGCCCGATTTTATTGAAATTTTGCACACATGCGTATTTCCGGAGACAACACTTTCTATTAAATTTTGAGGCCCCTCGGGCTGCGGGGTCGGGGGGCTCCCAAACAAAAATTTTAAAAAATTTACCCGATTTTCTTCAAATTTTACACACATGTGTATACCCAATAAACAATACTTTTTCGAAAATTTGGTAGTGATCGGGTCCCGGGTTCGGCCGCAAGGCCCTTATACATTTTTTAAATATCTGTACTGGCATCAGATATTCGTCGCCCTTTATGGACTTTGTGCGGTGTGTGCTGTGCAGTCGGCTGCGCTGCATGGTTTTGTTGGTGGTGGAGAGAGAGAGAGAAATCTTAGCGCACGCACAAATGAACCCAGCAAATGAAACGAGACATACATGTTTTATGCTTACTTCAACTTACATTTTTATTATATACTGAATTGTATTTTTATTGATGTCGTTTTTTTTGTTGTCGATATCAACTTACAGATAGAACAACAAGTTTTCACAATATTCTGTCATTTCGCGTTTTCATAAATTAGTTCAGAGCAGTCAAAGAGTTCTCAAGATAAATGTTCGTGTTTCTTATTTGCTCAGAGTATGAGCGTGCTCTAAGTGCTCAGAATAAAATGATCTGAGCTTTTTCAATTTTAACATCTGATGTCAAATGTTTGTTTCGATGATTTTCTTCTACAATAAAAAAAAATGGCCCAGGATCGAGGGGCTCCCATATCAATTTCTGCGATTAGAGAATTTAGATGAAAAATTTTAATTTTTATGGGTTGTTTTATTTTTCCTTTATTAGCTAAGCTAACGTTCACGTACTACAGATAATATAATATACAGATGCCGCAAGCACATCCATCTATTTAGAGGTATCGGATTTCAATTTGAAATATAAGAACAAAAAATCAAATTGATTGGGCAATCTTTATTATTTTTGTTTAGAACCATTCATGACATTTATTTTTTGAAGATAATCGCTTTCAAATGTTGGCCGCAACTGCGCCGTAATTCGGCCATCCGTAAACACCAATTTTGAATGACTCGCTCGAGGACTTCGGTCGGTATCTCGCGAATAACTTGAGTAATATTGGCTTCCAATGCCTCAATCGTAGCTGGTTTATCCACAAAACATTTAGACTTTACATACCCTAACCCCCCCCCCCAAAAAAAAGTCCAAAGGTGTGATATCACACGATCTTGGTGGACAATCCACCGGTCCTAAACGAGAGATCAATTGATTATTGCTTTTGCTTATTGACGAAGCCATTAAGCCAAAAATGGGCCTCATCGCTGAACAAAATTCTGGTCCCAAAATTCGTATCTTCGGTGAGTTTTTCAAGAGCCCAACGACTGAAAGTATGACGCTTTGGAAGGTCGGCCCGCTTCAACTGTTGGACTAGCTGTATTTTATTCGCTCTCAAACCAAGACCTCTGCGTAAAATCGCCCAAGTAGTGCCATAAGATAGGCCAAGTTGTTGAGAACGGCGCCGAATCGATTCTTCCGGGTTTTCGGCAAAACTCTCACTTGCAGCCGCAATATTCTCTTCATTTCGGGCTGTACGTGGTCTAATCGGTCGAGTATCATCCAAAAATGTAAAATTATTTTCAAGTTTGCCGACGATGGTATGCCGAATAGTGCGTTCGGTAGGACAATTATGTACACCATAAGTTGGCCTGAGCGCGCGATGAACACTTTTCACAGAGCGTCGATTTTCGTAATGCAATTGTACGATTTGTAAACGTTGTTGTAGTCTTTCCATGATGAAATGTCAATGAATACTGAATAGTTTGACAGTAGTCACGCGTGACATGCCAAAAAAATCCTATTGAAAAAAGTACCTCCAATCTAATCACCCTTGATATACTTTCAAAAGATTTGTGATACATTTTTTATATCAGTTATATGTAACTCAAATTGTAGATGTATGAAGTGAAATATACCAGACATAAAAAAAACAAGTAAACTTCAATGTAGAAGAGTATTTGTAACTCTAATCTGAGGTTTGTGTATAGGATTATTTGTCATTACATAACTTGTCAATAGATGGCTAATGAAAACAGAACATAATTTGCTGCTCATAGCATCAGTTAATAAGCGTAAGACATCTAATTATTTATTATCTTTGCACATACTATACACGTATATTTTCGAAGATTACTACGAGGGTAGGCTGAAAAGTAATCGGCCTTGATAAGAAAACACAACTTGTTTGAACAAACCTCAATTTATTCCTCAGCATAGTCTCCTTTTAGGTGGATCCACTTCGTCCAAACGATTCTCGAACTTTGTCATGCCCACCGAATAATAGTGTTCCTAATATATAGTACTTAGAAGATAATTCAAATGGAACAGACATTGGTATAAATAACCCGCACTGTATCGCAATGAGTTAGCTATTGGTTGGATTAGTACCAGAGTACCTGAAAGTATAGAAAGCAGGGGTCGAATTACCACATACGTGATTGAATAATGTTAATTTGGCATGATCGCTTACGTGAACGAGTGACGAGTATATTTTTGCACACAAATGGAAGGGACCTACATATTTTAAGGCCGGATCCGAACGGCGAATTGAGAGGAGAGCAAGCTCTCCGTGACAAGTTATTACTCTCGGACGTTTGTCAGACTTTCGCGAGAGATGGGACACCGTGAAAAATACTTTTGGTGTTACTGGGATTCGAACCACGAACCCCCTGCTCAGAAGTCCTTGCTCTTATCCACTGAGCCACGGCGCCATAGTTTTACGAACTATATAGTAAGCCTTAATTTTGTAACAATATGGCACCATCTTATGCCTAGGCCGATAACTTTTCAGCATTCTCTCGTATTCTATATTGTGGTGTTTGCTTTCGAAAGGTCAATCGACAGCTGCGAGTGTAGAATATGAGAGTAAACAAATTCAAAAAACATTTTTTACCGCGGTCGATTGATCCCATAATTATTGAGTATGACCGAATTCTTCTGATTTTTTAAATTATATTTCATTTGGCACGTTTAGTAGAGGGTGAAGTTGAGATCGTTACGAAAGTGCTACATAATGAGTTCATTTTTTCACTGTCCGCTACGCAGTGCTGATCAACCAAATATCCAGTACACAAACCACTGAACGCAACATCTTGGTTCTTTTGGAAGTCTTTTGGATATCCTTTTGGGGTCTTTTGATAGTCTTTTAGGTTTTTTTTTTGAGGTATTTTGGGGTCCTTTTGAAGTGATTTTGGACTCTTTTGGGAGTCTTTTCAGGGTTTTTACTGGTATTTGGTGGGTATTTTGGTAGTTTTTTTTTGGAGTCTTTGAAGGGTCTTTTGCGAATGTTTTGGAGGTTTTACAGAGAATTTTGGGGTGTTTTTAGAGGGTCTTTTTGGGGACTATTTGGAGTTTGTTTCAAGTTTTAGGAGGTATATTTGAGGGTATTTTGAGAGGTCTTTTGGGATTATTTCTTCTTTCCCTTTCTTTTTGGGGTAGGTAGGTTGGTAGAGTGGTGGTTCACGCTGTGCTTGCGAGGTCCTCAATTGGCGCTAGTGTGCGCCATTTTGATGCCACAAAACTCGAGGGTTATAACATTGAACAAGTGACTACAGTGTGCACTGTAGCAAGGTTTAAATTTAGCCTGTAGCGTTTAGATATGAGATCAAGTCGATGATCCTGTCATCCGAGAGCTTTTTTAGGTCGTAAAAAAACGGTTTACCCGAAATGCGGTGTCTTGACCCTGCTAGGGCCGTACAACTGCAGAGGAAAGCTATGAGAGTTTCTTTCTCATTTTCATCTGTGCAACTTCTGCAGAAGTTGTTGTGTGACCCATTGGCCAGTTGCCAGTGCTGATACCCACAACTCTGGCAATATCCTTCCGGGATCTGGACTCGGTGGTTTTTGGTTTTTTTTGCTGTAGGATGGACACATTGCGCTGGACATTGATCGTGTGCTTAATCGTTCTTTTTGGGGTTCTTTTGGAAATGTTTTGGGGGTTTCTTTGGCGGTCTTTTTGTAGTATTTTGGGGAGTTTTTTAAAAGTATTTTGGTAGGTCTTCTGGAGGTCTTTGGAAATCTTTTTTTTATATATTTTTAAAAAAAGTGTAATATACATTTCTATATTTAATAGTATAAGAGCATTCTTTATTATCCAGTTGTGACATTTTGTTGCGCAGTGAACTCAACCATTCTGCTACTTTATTTATCGAGTCTTGCGGATAACATTCCATAGATCGTATTTACTCACTCACTCTCACTTTACTCCTCCTATCATTCTACTAGTATGGATTTTTAGCGGGCATATTAACATTTACTCTTTAAAGGATGCCAAAGCAGTATAACTTCCAGGCACCAACTTTTTTATTTTAAAATTTAACTCAGCCTGTGCAGTGTTATAAAGGTTGATTGCAAATTCGTCAAATTCGCCTACGATCAGAAATTGAGACAAAAAATATGTACTACAATGTGCCAGAGGTCATCGTGAAAAGAATCAAAAATACTGCCTCGTCGTCGATCCAACGCTCCTTTATAATGACATTCCAGCTGTCCGCTCTAAAGACAAGGTCGATTTGTTTGCTGCTATCAGCTATCTTGACGCTTCCAGATTGTGCATTGTTTCCGCCTGTACCTTAGATTATCTCTCTCTTTATGAGACAGACTTATATTCGTACTCGTTGCTAGAGTTTTAAACGATCTCTACACTCGCAAATGTGTGCTAATGGAGTCGATTAAATTGCTTCATTGGATTAGAAGCTTTTTCTTGGACCGCTCAGTTCAAGTTGTTTTGGAAGGTTTCAAATCTGAAATTTATCACATAAATGCTGGCGTTCCTCAGGGCTCTCTTTTGTCCCCGACACTTTTTTTCATTTCTGTGACTTCTAATCCAATTTACTCTTTCGCTGACTACAGCACTCTAAGGAACGTCCTTCCCTTTCTCATGTGGAACTCAAACAACTACGTATGTTAAATATTTTGACCTGGACAGCATAATAACATGGGGAGAAGAAATTAATGCTTCTAAAACCCAATCCTATCCTATCTCCTATCGACCAAGCGAATCATAAACACACAGCCATTATCAATGAATGGCACTTGCATCGAGGAAACAGAAAAACTCGCAGTTCTCGGTATGTGCGTCCATGACAAGCTTCGTTGGAATAACCAGATTTTCATCATCATATTTGGCTCTACATCTGGGGTCCGGTCCTGGCCTCCCACAAAGAGTTTGCCGTCCCTAAACTCTGGGCGTCCTGGTCTACGCCATCCTGCCAGTGTAGGTTTGGCCGTCCTCGCTGTCGTGTTCCATAAATCCTAACGCAAAGGGCTTTCCGAGCAGGATCCTCTTCGCTCATGCGAGTGCGAGTAGGTGTCCTGCCCACCGGAGCCTACCGAGCTTAATTTTCTTTACGATGTCGACAACGCGGTAGCGCTCATAGATCTCATCATTATAGAGTCTCCAGAATCGTCCAACCTCACATACGGGACCAACAATTCTCCGTACGACTTTTCTCTCGAAGGGGGCTAAGAGGTCAGAATGCTTTTTGCTAGGCACCCAAGCCTCGGATCCATATGTAAGTACTGGTATGACCATTGTCTTATATATCAGCAGCTTGGATGTTATGGTTAAGTTCCTGGATTTGAAGAGTCTTGACCAACTGCTATAGTAGGCTTTGTTGGCTGCTACTGTTGACCCAAGATAGTTAAAGAATTGCACTACTTCAAATCCGCGCTTCACTATTTGAATTGTGGCACCCAAGTAAGATCTTCTACTCGCAGACGTGGCCACCATGTACTTTGTTTTACTCTCATTTATATGCAGCCCCAGATTTCATGCCGCCTCCTCTATCTGGATGAAAGCTTCCTGTACAGCTCTTCGGTTTCTACCAACTATGTCAATATCGTCTGCGTAAGCCAGTATCTGAATGGACTTATAGAGGATTGTTACTCTCGCCGTTAAGTCAGAGTCTCGGATCATTTTCTCCAACGCCACGTTGAAGAGGACGCAGGCCAGTTCATCCCCTTGTCGGAGCCCGTTATAGTTGAGGTTAAATGGTCTTGATAGTGATCCGAATATTTTTACTTGGCTTATAACATTGGTCGTGGTCAACCTACATAGTCGTGTCAGTTTATTTGCGATGCCGAATTATCTCATGGCTTCATAAAGTTCTACTCTGGCTATGCTATTCATAGGCGGCTTTAAAGTCTATAAAAAGATGGTGTAGTGAGTTTTGAAGACATTGATTTTGAGACATTTGTCCATCACCTGCCTAAGGGTGTAAATCTGATCAGTTTTTGACTTGCCTGATATTCACCGTCGCTAAAAATGGTGCGAAATGTTCAGGTTTTCTAATCAGGTACAAGGAATATTTCACTCCCACCAAGGCGTTTATTTGCCCCAAACAATTGTCATATCTGCGCCTAGGTGCGCCTAAGACTACTGCTATCTGCTGGATAGAATTCAAAACCGAGCGATAAAGCTGATCGGTGACGAAAATATTGCGAAGTCAATAGACTCGTCGCTTGAACACTGCAAAACGTTTCCTGCTTGTCACTGTTTTACTGCTACTACCAGCAGCGGTGCTCAAGAGAACTAATCAGTTGCATGCCACCTCTCCATGAATTGAGCCTCAATACTCGTGGCGTTCTAAATGCTCATCAATATACCCTTAAGCCCATCTTCAGACGTACAGTTAAGTTCAGAGAATCCTTCTTCAGCCGTTCAACACGTGCGTGGAATGCCAAGCTCTGTTTTTCCTCATAACTACAAAAAACAAGCTCACAGACATCTCCTCCTTTCCTATCCATTAACGCCCCGCTGTGCTAAGAATAGCATTATAATTATAATTATATAATAGGAGTATTTATAATTATTATTAGTATTACATTATATACTAATTATTGCAAACATTTATGAATTTATGAAAAACTTCTGAATGCGTGTTTTTAAATTACGAATTTATACGATTTTTCCAATTTCTATATAATTTCATGGCCATATCCTTTCCATTCCAGGGCAACTCGGAATTTTGGCGCCGAAAAATGCGTACACTTCATCGTATTTTAGACATCAATCGCGATGGCGTTGTATCATTTGACGATTTGAACCTTTTGGCCAAGAGATTCACCGACTTGGGTCATTTGTCGGCGGCAACATCAGAGGAGTTCCACAATGTGATGAAGGTGCGCAATCGTTAGGAAGACAATTGAACTTTTAATTAAATGAAATGTTTCCCCTTCCACTTGCAGACCACATGGGAAGAACAATTCGGAGAGATAACACCATACAACTTGGTAACGGCTGAACAATTTCTCACCGATTTCCATCACAGACTGAACGATAAGGATATGGTGAAGAGGATCGGACGATTTTTGCCGTATTTGTTCAAGGTGAGAAAGCTTGTCACACAGGCATCGTCGCGCCACTATAATAGGAAAACATTTAGATTACGAGAAAGTCAAAGTTAGTTGATCCTCTGCAGGGTTTGACGAAGATCCGTTGCTGAATTCATAAATTTTCTTTCCAAATTTGCTTTCTCTTTTTCTTTCCCTGTATTTTTTCTTTCTCTATTTCTCTGTAATCTTTCTGTATCGCTCATAAAGGTCATAGAGATTGATGACAAAAGATCTCAAGTTAACAATAGAAATAATAAAACTCTTCCAATAATGCAATGACACTCGTCCCTTTGCAGGCTGTCGATTACGATCACACTGGTCACTTGGATCTCGATCAATATAAATTATTCTTCCGCTGTTTGGGACTTTCCGACGAGGATGCGGCCATTTCATTTGCTGTGATAGATAAGAATGGTGACGGACAATTGTCCCTAAAGGAGTTTGTTCATCTTGGCAGGCAGTTTTTCCTCACCGAGGACGAAAGTAAAATATCGAAAATGTTTTGGGGGCCACTTATCGATCACTAATGATACACGGAATGCAGGGCGGCTTACAACGGTTGACTTTCTCTGGAAGAGGCCAATCCAATTGTTGCAGGCTGTCGCCGCTGTAGTGGTGAACGATTATTTCGAATCATACCAGGAAGAGGAGGAGAATGAGCAGACCCGAAGAACAGAATATTCTATAAGACTTTTTTTATACGTAAATTCCTTAGTTTTATTAATTGTCTCAATTAGATCGTACGATCCAATTGAATGGCGACGATCAATACAAAAATTTAATAAAATAAGAAAAAAAGCATTTCTTCGATTACTTTTCTTAAAAAAACCTATGGAAAGTAACATTGAAGGAGTAACAGGTGATAATTAGTTAATGATATTGTTGATCCGCTTCACTTCTTTGATTTGCCCATCGATTTCTGCTGTCCTGCAAGGATTCATCAATGAGACAGAATGAGAACGGTGAAAAGGAGAATACAAAAATAAAAACTTACATTTGCATTAGAATCTCCTTGATGGTCCTTTCCTGTTTTTCCGGAAGTTCAAAAGATTTTTTCTTATTGTTCTCCGAGTATTTGGAAATCTGAAATTGGCGAACAAAAGTTAGTGAGAGGAACTATTGGCTGATCTACAGTCAAACTTACATGATACCACTGCTTGTTGATCATATCGCGGGACTTCTCAAGCTTGTTGGTCATATCAGTTGTCTCCTTATTGATCTTTTGCACCTCCTTACAGAACTCTTTTCCGGCGATGGTATTACTGGGCAAACAGGTGTTTGCTTGGCGGATGAGATCCTGACATCTGTGGAAGGGAAAACAAATTAAGAAAAGAGATCGTCATGCAAATGCACCCACTTCTTTGACAACAACTCCTGATTATCGCTAATTTCTTCGAAACGCTCCGCCAGCCGATGGGCATTTTCACGAATCTGCTCACGTTCCATCTCCAGATAATCGATGTCCTTTTTCTGCTGTTCCTTGCGCAGTTTTATTGTATTCAAGCGCTTTATAAATTCAGCGCGTGCCTGCTCGTGCTTTTTGATGTATTGAGTTCGCAAGACTTCCATCGCTTGGGTTAGTAGCTCGTAGGATTCCTGTGCCGAAGGTTCGGCCGATTTGTCCAGCGACATTATTGGCTGAGTAACTGAACGCTTAAGAATGTTCTGAATGTGTTCGACAAATGACGGACTCATCAGTTTGTCAACTTGCGATTCATGTCTATTATTTTCTGTTTCGTTAATTGCCGCCGTTGCACTGTGATCGAACAAAAGTTTCGTATCGATGACCAATTTCAAGCTTATCACTTGTCCACTTGACAGCAAAAGAACAATACTCGACGGCATTTGCATGAGGACAAAACCGAGAACCGCATTAACGCGTTCTCCACTGTCGATTTTCGTGCAGACGATGTACTCGGCGTGCGACGAATTCGAAAGGTTGGCTATATCCGATGTGACTGTGTGTGTGTGTGTGTGGAATGAAAGGAAATTCATGAAATTATTAGACGAAACTATTTGCCGACTCACTCACCTTCCGATTCCAAATAACGCTGCAGCTCCTCGATGAAATTAACGGTAATCACATGCAGTCCGGTGTCGTGGTAGGCAAAATATCGCAGTTCGTTTATGAAATCCCTGAAATGGATGAATGCCAATAGAAATTAACGGTTATTTTCAATTAAATCAAACGTTTGTCTGAGACCAACCTTTTCAAATGAATTGGACAAATGTGGCATGATGATGACGATGATGATGCTTCTTTCTTTGGCAGACCCAGTTCCAGTTCAACAGTTTCGAGGACATTCAATGTCCATTCCGATGGGTGAATAATCAAACTCGAATCGACCTCGTGAAAGGACTGGAAGGAAAGAATTTCATGGACAAAAGTATTATGAGTACTCGTTATGTTGTGCGATTGAATTTTAATGCGCGATTATCATCATCCTTTAGTCTAAGTGGTCGCAACTTGAGTCCCAGTAAAGCTAAATAGCCAAACATTTAAACCTTTTTTGAAGGTCCTCCGGGATAGGGTGGTATTTTTTACACTGCTACAGTTAGCTACGGAAGTGATACTGTCTACTCTTGTATAGAATATTATGTGGGGTATTTTATATCTGTGTTTACAAGCACATGGGAAGTTCATTTGAGTCAGAATATGTGTCAATGACCATTATTTTATAAAACAGATGAGCCGTATAAAGCACTCGATAAAAGTTTTTAATAAAATGAATTATAACAAAATTTAAGACAGACACTGAAAATTTTACATACACGGATAAAAAAGAAAAAAAAAAAACAGACATATTTATTAAAAGGACTTAACGTGGTCTTCAGGAATTGAAGAAGTTCAATTTGTTAGTTCCTTCCGATACGCCACTGCTCGTTCGAAAAGAGAAAATTGAATACTGCCCATTGTAGCTGTGCAGCTATTGACAGACAGCGATATACAAAAACTAAGACATCATAAGATGGGAAAAAATTAAGAGGAGTGATGTGCTCCAATGCAAAAACTGCCAACGCGTCGGTCATGCCGCGTCTAACTGCAGCAGCGTTAAGTGCCACGAAGGCCATGAACCTGGTAAGTGCGACACAAATAAGGAGTCTCAGATGGACTCCTTGTTCTGTGTTTTGTGCGGAAAGTTTGGGCTTCCTGGAAGGGTTGTGAAGATTACTCCAATTTACGGAGTAAACTTCAGAAAAAGAAAGAGGAAGTTAAAACAAAAAACATCGACAAACATAAAATGTTTGAAAATTACGTCGAGAAGAGCATCAGCTTTGCTGACAGGGCTAGTGGGAGCTCAACAGAGACCCCAAAAGCCAGTTTTTTTTTTTGAAAATGCAGTCAGCAAGCTGCAAAAGCAAATAAGCTCGCTTGTCAGAGTAGTTGAGAGCCAGGCGGCAAGAATAGACGCTCTTTTCAGCGTGATCCAATCAGTGTCCAACCATGACTAGGGTGGAGCGGCGAAATCTTAAAATTATTGCATTGAATGTCAATTCAATAATAAGTAATGAGAGGAGGGCAGACCTGCTTCGTTTCTTAGCAGACCATTCACCTGACGTGCTTCTTCTGAGCGAAACAAAACTGAACCCTAGACATAGGTTAGACTTTGGGGACTATGAAGTGTTAGGTCGGATAGGAGATGTGCAATACGGGACAGGGGGATAGCAATATTATATATAGTAGATTAAGGAGAAATTAGAGAAACTTTAGCTGTCTTGAAACTTGTATTGTCTCCTTTAAATTAACTAATAACTCCAGATACTTTGTGATATCTGCATATGCCGATAGTAACTTTGACTTTGAATTCCAAACATTGTTCGCGTTACTAGAAGATTAGATAGTTTATCAAACTATTTCATTCCAGCGGAAGACCTCAATGCGAAACACACCAACTGGCTCAATAGTGTGAATTACACAAGAGGCACTTTTTTAAATAATTTTATTGACGAGAGCCAGCTTGATTACAAATATAAATTCTATAGCCCAGTTACAGAAAGCTTCCCAAGAGGGAATTCTTTTCTTGACGTTTGTTTTGCAGACGCTAGATTAAATATTGACACCGCGAGTAGTGAATACGCAAACAAACTACCGCTGTTGCCTTATGACAGCGACCATGAATGAGAGTCCGTTTTTAGCTTGGCCATCAACGAAGAAGATCGTAAATTAAATTACAATAAAACTGATTGGAGCAAATTCGGGCGATGCGCAATCAGAAAATATAGGGATTCATGCCCGTATTGGGAAATTCCTAGCGATCGAAATCTGTTCAATTCGAAATTGGATACCTATATCGGGAAATTAGATTGCGCGATTTAAGAAGCTGTAGAGTCCATGGTATGAAAAATAAAGAGTCGGAATTCTATTGAATGTTATCTGAACCGCCCTAAAGAGATATCAATGTTCTCTTCTCACTCACATCAATGGTATCTATCGTCGCTTTGAGGATAGAGAAAGACAGGATAAACTGAAAAGGCTGAAGGCTTTGCTAAAAAATTGTAAAGCGCTCCTGAGCCAACAGTTTCGGAATAGCATCAGTGACTTTTGGCGACAAAAAATCAAAAACATTCCAAGATCCGATTCTAGGAACATGTTTCCGCAGATTAATCGGATCTTTAGGACGCGAGCCAGGGTTGCTATTCCGGTACTGAAGGCTCCAGTTTTAAGAGAGCCATTCTTACAACAGGCCGGGATTTCACTAAGTGCTATACGTAGAGTCGGTGATGATTTTGTAATTTTTTTGACAAAATCAGCCTTTCTGGTGTTTCATTCATTCTGGTGTTGACGAATCGGGCGATTCGGAATCCGATTGTCTGTACATGGTCTCGAAAAAAGACTTACTGGACGCATCGGGAATATCCCGAATAGATAATGAGATCATTAGGCAGGTAAGGAATCACTTCGCGAGGTCAGCAAACGCTATAGAAAATGAAGTAATATCGGGGTTATTCTATCCCAACCCTGGGTACTTCAGAAGGACGTTGGAGACTGGCCAATAACCGTCCGAGGCATTACTATACTTCGACGCTCATGGCTACGTCTCTGACGCGCATAATGTGCCTGTACTGTATCACGCATATAGACGCGCAACAAATAAAAAGATTACGCATGAAGCACATCTTGATCCGAGTGTTCCAAATCCTGTCTGGAGATACTGCATGGCTATACCTGAACGGGATGAAAAAGATGACTGCAGAGAGAAGAGAGATCTTTATTGGTGGGTTGACTGGGGAGACTAAAGATGGACACAGACTGACTTAAAGATCATTTAAAATCATATTGTTGAATTTTTAAAATACGAAATGTACTTTGTTTAAAAATTATTTATATTTGTCTGTTTAGTTGTAATTGTAGACAATTTGTTTACTTATATTATTTATTTATTTATTTATATATATTATAACTGATATGTTTAATGAATTTATGTTTGAAGACTAATGCCCCACTTGTTTATTAGAAAAAGAAATCATTATCCTCCAATTGACTATGAAGCTGCTTGGTTACTGCAAAACTTACCTCCTCAGCAGTTTCCGCTTCCAGCAACAAGGCATGATGCAATTTGCCAGTGCATTCGGCAATCACCAATGTCGGTGGCAAGGAGGGAATCACCAAAATCGAACAGGAATCCAAACCGTAATTGTTATCTGTCTGCGGTTGCATTGTAATTGGTCCTTGGAGTCGTGGTCTTTTGCAAATAAAAAAAACAAAACGAAAACATTAACATTTAATCAAACTATAGGACGACATGATCGCTCTTACTTGCTCGTATCGATGCCAGCTGAGAGGATGTAAATATTTCCATTCTCTCGCAAGATGACTATTGGCCATTCGATTTTTTCCGATTTAGTTCCTTTCCCTCCAGCAGGCATAATGGAAGAGTTGTTCGTTTCATTTAGATGAGAATCTCTTGTTTTTCCAACTACACTGAGACTCATTGACAACGTTCTCTCCGGAATGACACTTGCCGGTGCAATATCAAAGTCGACAGCACGCTCACCCAAAGCACATGGCGTCGGAAGGGTCGAACTGTTAAGTCTAGTCTCCATTTGCAATGGCAAAGGTCCAACCTGCCAGACATGACGTAAAGTAGAATTGTCATAAACTCTGGAAGAATATGAATCGTATGTTTAACACGACAATATAAAGATTTTCTACACACTTGCCCACCTAATCGTGTTATTCGAGAGCAGTGCAAGGAGATGCGAGTCTGTCGGCGATGCAGGATGCCAGCGAATTTGCCGCAGTTCCAGGTGTGGATTGTTGTTGAAGAAATGCGCATCAAGAATTGTCGACCTGCGTAAGGATGCCAAACGAATTAATGGGCGTATTTTGGGAAAGAACTCATTGTTAAGCTAAAAAATACATTTTTTTTGTGGAACAACTTTACGGTAAACTAAAACATTTCACGCACGCTTATCGCTGAAGAGGCTTATCTCTGAAGAGGGTGAGATAGGCACGCCAAATTCTCACACAGGATGATCATAACTTTTAATGAATTCAGGATATGTGTGTCTGTGTTGTGCCAAGTACATAATTTAGATTTAGAAAGCGGGTGGGGCCATGCGATATACACACATGTACCGACAACAAGGCGATAGGCGGCGACACATCCTTGAGATACAAAATGAAACACACACAGAAAATAAAGGCAACACATGCAAATACATTTAAGGAAACCGAGATGAGGCTCTCTGATTTAAGTGCACTTAATATGACTTCACGCGGAGGAAGTTAATTTGTGGCAAAAGTTGAATTTTAAAAGGCTTAAAGGAATTAATTAGCAACATCCGGAGGCAGACGGTTGATGATGTCGACACTTTTTTTATTTTTTTACACACAAATAAGGGCACATCCAGGTTTAGGTGAGAAGCGATACGATTTTTCATACAAAGAATTTACGGTTCTTTATAACTTTGGAAACTTTGTATTACTATCCAAGCGAAATTAGGTACTCGTATGGAGGAGGCAAGTTGTGCAAATGTCTTGCAATTTATATGACTTGTCAGGGTATAAAAAACTGGATTTAAGTCAACAATTCGCTCCGTCCAATATTTACGAAGTACCGTACCCATTTTCAGGTCTGTATTTATATCGCATTGTATAGTCGGTTTAGGATGTGATGGATCCGTGCTAGAGGATATGCGTAGGGGATCGGTTTCTTGTTGAGCTGGCGGTGGCAAATTCAGAGCCTCAGTTCCTAGTTCCTAGTCAGAGATGAGGACACCGATATTGTCGTTGTTTATCTTCTACATTGCCGTGTTTTTGGGGTAATGTTGCATGTTTAGTATTAATCTACTTCCATAACGATTTTATAAAAGGCAATGGTGGTGACTCCATGTATACCCTTTCCACGACGATCGGTTTTACGCAACGAAAAGACTCCAGTGTTTCTCACACTGGACCAAGGCTCGTTAACTCAGCAATAGGTTTAACAGACCTGGAGCTGCTACAACAACAACAACTCCTTACCTTTCCACGAAGATTGGTTCTACGCACCGAAAGAACCCCAATACCTATCAAGACTATTCTATCCTATTCGTCCAGTTTTACGCAAAAATGCAACCCAAACCACCGTAACTTGACCGCCCTTGAGGCAAGATGCCATAAGGAAAGCTTAACTTTTCAAGGCACTTGGGCCGGACGGTATTTCCATGTTTATGCTGAAGAAGCTACATTACTCCAGCCTGGATTATCTAGAAAAAACCTTCAACCCAACCATGGAAAACCTCACCATACCAAACGTATGAAAAATTGCCAGTATAGATCCAGTTTTAAAGCCTGGCAAACCCACCCACGAAGGATCGTCTTATAGACCAATTTCGCTGCTCTCTCCTATAGCCAAAACGTTAAGAACACTTCTCCTCCCAAATCTTCATCAACACTTGAGTCTCGCCTCCTACCAACATGGCTTTACGAAATATCGCAGCACTATTACCGCCTTAACGGAGCTGACGACCCACATTGCGGACGGTCTTAACCACAGTCGCCCGCGCTGGCGCACTGCTGTCGTGGCACTCGACGGTTGACCATGACCACTCTACTCTACTACAGGACATACTGAATTCCACTCTCCCGACTCTATCAAAAGGATCCTGTCAGCTTACATAAATGGCAGGAGCGCATATGTGGAATTCAGAAATTCCTGCTCAAAGCATCGGAAACTTAAGATGGGAGTCCCACAAGGAGGGGTCCACTCCCCCATCTTTTTTAGTCTCGATGCTTTCTACTCCCCTTACTGGCATTAAACTGATCACTTACGCTGATGATTGCTCTGTTGCTGCCTCCGGTGCAGATGTAAACGAGGTCACACATAGGATTATTTCCTACCTGACAGAGCTATCTGAATTTTTCAAGAAAAGGAAACTCCACCTCGCTTCCCAAAAATCATCTGCTACGCTGTTCACCTCTTGAACTAAAGAAGTCAGGCTTTCACTTGACATTCGTATTAACAACGAAACTATCCATACAGTTGGTAACCCCAAAATATTCGACAACCTCCTTAGCTTCGGTAGGCACGCAAAAAATATTTGCAGTAAAGTGAACAGTCGTAATAGACTTCTTAGACCCCTAGCCGGAACCGCATGGGAAAAGGACAAAAAAGTCCTTATGACGACGTATAAAGCTATTGGCCGCTCAATCTTTAAATACGCCGCCCCCATCTGGACGTCATTTTTAAGTGACACTCAATGGAATAATGTCCAGTCCAAGCAAAGCACAGCCCTTCTCATTGCAACTGAGTGCCACTCCATTACCAATCCTGATCATCTTCATGGCGAAACGTCCATGCTCCCCGTCAGGCAACACAATGAACTGTTGTCAAAGCAGTTCTTGTTAGCCTGCCACAACCCCAGACACCCAGTTCACGACATCACTGTCACCGTTGGAGAGTTGGGGTATGACCCCGCGCTTGCCTAGCTTTCGCCATTAAGCATACTCACGAGAGTTAAGTAATATTTAGCAGTCCTCTCTTCGAGAGTAAACCACAGCCCCCGCGTTGCATCCCCAGAGCGTGCTGGGTCCTCAACCAAAGTTGTCCTCAGACCGGTCAACCTTAAGGTTGGCCTTATTTTATCTGTTGCCACGGACAACCCCGCGGAACCAATGGCGACCTTGGTGAGATCTGACATCAAGGGACTAAGCTCGTTCAGAATGAGTGCCTGGGCGATTGCAAAGTAGACCCTGGCAGCACATTCGTCCGGACCCACTATCCCCATCATTTGCCACTAGGATGGTTTCAAGTCCTAGGCCTCTTGGAATAAACTATTCCCGTCTGTCCCCTAATAACAGACCTGTGTTATTGTACGAAATGAACCACTAAATACGAAGACTTGCCCATAAGGTAATTCTAAGTACCAGTAGTCCACTTCGGGTTGCAAGTACGAAGACAATACTCATCGGGAGTATACTCTAAGCACCGACGACCCTTGATTTGTATCCCGTGTTCAAGTCCTGCAACATTTCAGGAAAAATTAATGCTGCAGATGGACCCCACGGGGCGACATCACAGTCAGTAAGATGCCTTCACGCTATATATTATATGTATTATATTCTAATAATGATGTCGTCGATCGCTTTTATGGCATGATGATTTTTTCTATAACTAGATTCTGGTGTTCAGCGTCCCCTAAACCTTCGTCCGTGTGTCATCCACCATTTCGGAAGTGGTTTTCATGGGTATGGTGTTATTTGGAGTATGTATAATATTTGCCAGAGAGGATGTATTAGTTATCGTGGTGTAACGAGGTTTTCCCAAACGGGGTAATCCTCAGTGTAACCAGAGTTCTTATTTTTAGGGGTCGTTACAATTAAAGATTTGTTCAGGATCTTGGAATTTCGTTTTATTTGTTTCTTCAAATTAAAATTTCTTCCAATTATCATGCAAATTTGGCTTAAAGTTATTCGTAGCTCCGCGAGGTGCGTAGGTCCTAGCACCGCGTATGTTGGGGCGGGATGTCGTAGCGATGTGGTCACTAGTGATGTTTCCGTAGCAACGCGTGATGTCGTAGCGATGGGGTCACTAGTGATGTTTCCGTAGCAACGCGTGATGGGCTTACTAGCGATACCTCCGTGGCAACGCGTGATGTGTTTTCCTAATGTTAGGTTAGGTTAGGTTATGTTAAGGTGGCTGTCAGTGAAACCGACACACTTAGACCAGTAATGGTCCATTGTGATACCACATGGGTCAGGAAAAATTCCCTCCACTTACTCGTTAAACCAATTAGCGCTTCGTTTCAAGGCCAAAAGACACACATAACATAACAACATAACATAAGATTCTTTTTTTTTGAATGATCAGTTGTCAAGTAATCGTTCAGTTCTCTTAAGAACGTGTCAGCCGTGTGAAAATGAAACCTATAAATTAAAATAAAGCAAAGAATGCTTCCAAACTAAACTATTAATTCAATCATTTCATCATTTATGATTGATTGATTGATTTTGATTGATTTTTTTTTAGAGAATGTTAAAAACATTTCAAATTTTATGAAAAACACGTTACTACTCGATATAGCCACCTTTTGCGCGGCTAATAGCATCGAGTCTTGTTCGTGAATGCATTGCATGCTGCACGAACTTGACCTGTTGGTATTTTGATCCATTCTCTACGAAGAGCAGTCTTCAATGAGTTTACACTTACATATCTTTTGTCGACACCTTGGCCTTCAAAATAGTTTTTTCAATCAAAACCACTGTTACGTTTGATTGTTTCTTTCAAATGCGACGTATATAGATATGCTTCCGTAGACTTGTCAACGATATAACAGACTTACGTTTGTCAAAATATGAGTGCGCTTTCATGAGCCGTTTGGCAAAGAAAAGTGGCGTGAAGTTCGATCGTCAGTGTTATAGAAGCTTTTTGCATTTTCGATTTTTTCAGACTTGCAGTATACAACAAATTTGATAAAGTATTTTAAGGGTTTGATTAAAAAGTAGTTTTACATAATCGATAAAAAGGAATATCGATTTTATTCAGGTAACACAAGCTCCAAACTTAGTCCCAATGAATCGAAACTTTTGTCAGAATCAAAAATCTGAAGATCTTGCTACTGAAATTTGTCTAACGACGTTGCAAGCAAACTTTCGAAAATTTAAAACAAAAACTAAAGTAAAACTTCCACAATAAAAACAAAATAACCCCTCTTCTTCAAAATCATTTACAAGAAAATATCAGTAATTGGCCGGGAAAAAAGTTTCCTCGCCACCTCTTGTTACTAAAATGGACCAACGCTAATTCCGTATAGCTTCCCGAGCTCTATGTACTTTAAAGTCTTTAACATAAGTAATAATATGAATTATCCTCGTCTCGTTTAATATGCTCTAAATGATGTGCTGCCCAGGAGGTGTGTCTGTGGAGTTCACTTTTCTACGGTGGGTATACAAATTAGTGCGCACATATCGCAGGAAGTATCCTACGTTCGTTGCTGCTCCATGATCCGAATTGCATGCGGTGCGCGCGCGTTCGCGAATCAATGTATGCAAAGAAGATGGAGAAAGAAAAAAATGTCAAGACCCCACTCGGCTAAAGGGAGGCATGTGTATTTAGTATAAAAAATGCTAACCACTTTTCATAAGTACAACCTTTTTTCCTCGCTCACCATCGTTTTCCACACTCAGACTGTCGCACTGGTATTTGTCGTCTTTTTATTTTATTATAATTCTGACCGTAGTTCATATACATACTATAATGAAATCGAAGAGACAAAAAAAAGCAACAAAATCGTGGTATATCCTTTTAAAAAATCGGACATCCTCTTCTCCATCTGTGTATCAGTTGGCAATGCTATATGCTAAGTAGCAAAAACGCTGAACGATGCACACGATGAGAAAAAAGTGGAAAAGCAACAAAAAAAAAAACCTTGCAGGAATTAAATCTGATTGTGGTAGTACGACGGTAGCAGCCCTGCTAGCCGACCAAAGGACATGTTCGTCCTGCATAAATGATGTAATTACAGCGATAGAGAAGGTCCACTCATCGTCGTCGTTTTGTTGTTCAACATACTCTTACGAATATCCTTTTTATTTTTGTCTATTATTCATATGCGAGCATGCACTCTGTTTCTTCCTACATTGCGAATTAGTTGCAGTCACCTTAGTCCATCTAGATGGATGAGTATCAGGTTCTTTGTAACCAACTTCCTATTGCAGTTTCAATATACATAGTAAAATGGATCTAAAACTTACAATGAGTCTTTGGAGCTTTTTAGGTCGTCTAAGGAGCTAGCAATTTTTTTTTTTCAAAACAAATTTCAATTACTAACTGCCCACTGTTTATTGGGAACCAAAAGTCAAGTGCTCGTATGTATTCCAGTTAAGTTTGACTGGAAAATTCTTTTCAAATAAAATTAAAATAATTATGGAGTAAGGTATGAGGGTAGTCCCGGATGTACCCAACCTAACAAAGAAATTTTTTGGAAAAATATCTTTATTTCTCTACTTAGTCTCTTTTTAGTTCGATACACGTTTCCCAGCTATGTTCAATAGCTTCGATACCTTCGAGCTCCTTAAAAAAGCCATCAACCGCAGACTCCGCCTCTTCATTGTTGGCAAATCTTTTACCAACGAGCCATATTTTTCAAGTTCGGAAACAGAAAATAATCCGAAGGGGTTGTATGAGGAAGCAATTCGAACTTTAACTCTTTGATTTTGGCCATCACGATGTCGGATATGTGAACTGGTGCATTGTGTTGATGAAACAAAACTTTTTTTTTTGCCAAATGCGGGCGTTTTTTCCTGATTTCATCTTCTTTCAAACGCTGCATAATACAAGCCGTTAATTGTTTTTCCTTTCTGAAGATATTTTTCCACGTGCATCACAAAAAACGGACGCCATGACCTTGCTTGCAGTTGGAACTGTCTTCGCCTTCTTTGAAGCCCTTTCAGTCCATTGTTTTGATTGTTCCTTCCACTCGGGTGTGAAGTGATGGACGCATATTTCATCCATGATTATGAATCGACGAAAAAGTCGGCTTTATTGCTGTGAAACTACGCCAAACACTCGATTGAAACATCCTCACGACACTGTTTTTGTTCCATTGCGAGTAATCGCGGCACCCAACTTGCGCACAGTTCTCTTATGTCGAAATTATCAGTCAAAATGCGATGTACAGCACTTTTTGGAATGCCTGCCATATCTGCTAGCTAACGCACTTTCATTCGACGGTCATCCAAACCAATTTGTGGATTTTTTTCAACATTTCTGGTGTTCTCGCCTCATTTGGTAGACCACTAAGATCTTCTTGTCGCTTAAACTCTGCCACCCAATATTTTTCTATTGTAAACGAAGAAGCGAAGAACCTTCTCCAGAGTAGGCCTTTTAAATGAAGGCATTGTATCACATAACGATGACCAATTTTTTCCATGTTTTAAAATTCATTGAGAGCGTTCACTATTGATGGCTGCCGTACAAATACTAAACAACGTAGCGTCGTCAGCTTTGTAAAGTTGGTACTTTCTACCACAGTCATTCTTTTTAAACAGCAACCACTATCTATACGTCAGGTCGTGTAGTTTCGTAAATATAGGTGGAACAAGAGGTAGTGCCTATACACGAGCCATAACTAATGACCAACCGATCCGATTTTCACCCTAAAGCAGGCGATGCAGTCTGTCTGGAGTCTAGAGTTTCAAACTTACTACACCATCTGTTTTAGATTTTAAAGCCGCCTACGATAGTCCTCCCAAACAAACTGATACGACTATGTACGACACCAAGAATAGTAGGTCCAAGATGCCACCAATATATTACGCTCGTTAATGATCCACGATCTTCCAAGCTGAACTCTATGCAATAAATGCTTCAACAGATACCTTGAGGGCAAAAATCAAGTTATCTGTTGCCTATATAAGGGCAAAAAAATAGCATAATATCCTATAGTTAAGCCGCGCCAGAGGCACACTCAACTGCAATTACCACCTATACAAAATGGGCATCAGCAGTGACGAAAGCTAAAGACACTACTACGAAGAAGATAAAACAATTAAACACCTTCAAGGAGATTGCCCAGCTCTTACACGAAATAGAGCTATAACTTAGGGAAAATTCAACTCAAGAGAAGAGTTCATTACAAAACGAGAGGACTCCTACGCCCAAAGAATAGAGGGCACAATAGATTCATGAGGGTCGCAATGCATGAGGCTTGCACACACCCCATTTCATTATCGTATCGAATGTATGTTGACCATGAACAATGTAATAAGCCAAGTTAAGATATCCGGATCCTATTCATCACCGATGTTTTAAGCAGATGCAGATTATTCGAGTTGAGGCTTGATCTAAAGTTATATCGGGCAAAATGCAAATGAGGCTAAGACTTATATGTGAATTAATAGGAGCTGATGAAACCCCAACTGCTTTTAGAAATATTTAGGACTACCTCTAAGGTTATGTTGTCCTACCCTAAGTGAATTGTTCCGATCTAATAATTAGAACGAAAAGTAAATTCCTTTCAAAGCCAATTGCCATAAATCTCTTCATAGTTTTGGTTTTCGTTCTTTTTGAGTTAAGTTAAGCGAAAAGCCCTGTGAGAATACCAAAAGTGTCTGCCGGTGTTTGGCAACGTTCTATTAAGAAATACTATTACTTGCAAAGAAAAATGCTAAAAATAAAAATCATAAATACTTTGTAATGCATATTCGATGTTGAGCTGTCGCAGCACACTAAATTAATTAATTAATGAATAATGGAAATGGAAAACGTAACAACAACAAGCAGCCGTACCAGAGTAGCGAAAAGATTGCTAGGAATTCTAAAACTAATTCATTTCTTCTTTGCCAAACACCTGTGGAAATGAATTAATCCTTTTTTTCCTTTTCACTTCATTTATTTTATATTTGTTGCTGTGCTCCTCCTTAAGGACCTGTCTTCTTGAAAAGTCGCTAATTAAGACTTATAAACTTTATCCTTGGTGCGAAGTGATACCAAAGTACTAAAGTACAAAAGTAGAATATGTAAAAAGTCAATGGACTGAGTGAGTGAGAAATTAAAACCTCACCCGAGGATAAAAGGATTTTTTTTGGTGTGTCTTTTAAGATATATTTTCTATAAAACCGTTAATTCGTTAATGAAGTTTACAGTGGCGAACAGGTGAATTCTTCCATAATTGCGAGTGCGAGAGATGTAATTTCTAAAAGTGCCGAGTTTAAGGAGTTAAGGCAGCAGTTAGCATCCCAGAAGCTTTACGGTCATGCCCAAAACTCCATCTTTTATCTACTACGTTCTGACGTATTTATTAACGCGAAACGTGCAGGGCAGTACAACTCAGAATATATGGGTGGTGTTTCACCAGACCGTATGGGTACTGCAATATACTGCAGAGAGTACCAAGAAATATGATACCGACTGCTGCCAAACTGAGCTTCAACTCAAACGTTACTTCTTAGTTTCCGACTAGAAGAAATTGGATTGGATTGGAGTACATATTTCGCCAATAGTTTTAAAGAGGTGTTCTTCATCGCTGGCACGTAAGCTTCATCATATATACAATACTCTTGACCCTTACCAAGAAATTGGAAAACACCATTTGTTTGACTTATACCGAAAAAGGCGAACCGTAATGTTTCTCTTCGTACCGATCCATAGCACTAGCATCCTTTCTCTTTAATTCATTGAAAACTCTGACTATCCGTTAGCTTACATAATATCTGTATTCACGAGAACTCGCTGAAGACTGCCAGTATGGTTTCCGGTGGCAGCATTCTACTATCTCATCGAACAGTGGAACCTGTCTATTCACCAAAATTCCGTGAAAGCGAAGTTATTGCACGCGATATTTCCAAGCATTTAACGAAGTTTTCCATACATTGTTACGCTGTTATTGTTTTACCTTTAGTATAAAAATGCTATTTGGGATTTCATCTCTCTAGGACCTCAAAAAAGTGGAAAAACAAATTTCTAGTCATTACACGCGCCACACGCGAAATGCGTCACGCTATTTGGGACATAGACACTGACAAAATTTCAGCTCTCTAGGTAGTATGAAAGGTAGTTAAAAAAAAACCTCAAAGTAGTCGAAAATACAGATAAACAGGGGTCATGATAAATAAATGTTTTTTAAAAATATAAAAAAGCTAAAATAACAAAGCTCTATAGACCATTTCTTACAAAACATTCCCGCAAACACATGATCACCAATTGGTGTCACTATCAAACGTGCTTTTGATTTTTAAACAGCTCTCAAAAAAAGAATAAACGCGTTTAGTAATGCCGACTATCTGAATGGCCACCATTTCATTATCCTGCTTTGCATTTTTTGCTTTGAATTTTTTCTTGGTCGTTTTTTCTAAATTCATTGCCATAATGAAAGATGTAAGAGCAGCAAGCAGAGTGAAGCAGAGAAACAATAGGACTAAATGCACATCGCGGCCACGGACCAGTCGAGAAACCACAACTAAGTAGCGCAGAACACAGAAGACCGCTTCAACGCTTTGGTGGCATCCTTTACTGCGAAAGGAAATAATTGCAAAAATGTGAAGCTGCTCAGTTGGTGCGTGCTGATTAAATATGAGGTGGGTTGGAGTAGCAGTAGCAGCAGAGGGTTGTATGTAGAAAATAATGTTCTTTTATCTAGATTCTAGAACATCCTTGTGACTACTCTCATTTACCATTTTTAATAAAATTATATTTCCATACGCATTACTTGTGTATGCCTGTGTATGGACCATACGCGATATGCATATCCGAGTACATGCCGGTTTCGGTTTTTTTACCCGTGAAAAGTGTATGGTGATGGTTTGATGGTGATGGAAAGAAAGAAAGAGGGAGATAGATAAAGAAAGAGAGGAGAGAACAAAATGAAGGGATACGTATGACCATCGGTTATGTCTTAAGTATAGGTTGAGTTTTTTAAACGTGCCAGAAATGATTGCAATGCCCATCTTTGAAATTCGCCTACGACCAAAAATGTCCCAAAGGTAATAAAAATGTTTGGTCTTTCGTGAAAAGAATCAAAAATACAGCCTCTTCGTCGATTCCAACGCTCATTGATAATGACATTCCAGTTGTCAGCTCTATAGACAAGGCCAATCTATTTGCTGCGCGTGGAGCTAGCTGCGCGCTTCCAAATTGTGCATTGCTGCCTCATGCACCTCATAGTATTGAACACTCTATGGGACAGATATTTATTCGTACACGTGCAGTTGCTAGAGTTTTAAACGATCTCAACACTCACAAATCCGCTGGGCCAGATGGTATTTCCCCATTAGTTCTGAGGAGGTGTTCTTCCAAGCCGGCATTTTGGAGGGTCCCGATGGCTATACTTACTACTTTCATGATCTTCGAAAGGAAGAGCATACTTTAGATCGACTGCACAGCCGTGCTGGTGGGTGTCATGATATGGGGAGCTATAACGTACTATGGCACCCGCAATTTCTTACTCGTCAAATAAATGCCACAACATAAGGAATAACACATAAGGAATAAAAAGTGCCTGGGAGACTATTTCACTTAATTCTATAAAGAAATTATATGACTCCTTACCCAACAGGATTTACGAAGTCATAGTTAACCGTGGTGGTAGAACCCATTATTAATTATTTTATAAATAAGTTATAAATGTATGGAATTAAATTAAAAAAATATTTTGGGGGTATTCTCTGCCCATTTTCTTATGTTATTTGGCATTTCCAAGTAAGGGTTCTAATCAAATGTCCGGAAAAAGTGGATTTTTCATATTAAATTCTTTAAAATTCCGTTAAAATGTTATTAATTGAGTTACTACCGTAACTTTCATTTCTTTTCGCGTATAATGTCATAAACTTTCAATGGCAAAAAATTAATTTCAAACGTTTAATTTGATTGGCTGATATTAAGCTTCAAAGACAAGAAGCATAGGGGCGTTAATCGGGTTTCGGGCAATGTATATGTATGAATGCTATCATCGGTAATTACAGAATAAAAGACATGAAATGCACATCATCTGCTTTATAAGCTACGCATTTAGCTTATTAGGTGTTCACATATAACTGACTTACACTGTTGGTTGAGGATAATTATTTTTTTATAGCAACCTAACTAAGAAATGAAATTCAAGGCAACTCTGTTTAATGTGCTCTTTACAAAACTGTGTTGGTCTGCTGAGCATAAAGCGGTTCTTAGCTTTTCTCTGTTTGATAAAACTTAACTCCAGTTAAGGAGAAAAAACAGACAGAATGTGATTGTGACCTTTAACAAGTAAAGGTTCATTTGTAGGTCTATTCTGCAAGAAAATCGGATATTGTTTTACGTTTATTCGAAACATTGTATTATTACCTATGCAGTTTTACTTATGAAACCATTCGGTTGGTGTAAATATTGAAAGGGTGTGACAACATCGTTACAAATTTAGCATTTTATTTAATAATTTACAATTTTTATTGAACTTATAGGAGCACAAAGCTTTGAAAAAGGGACGTAGCAAATGCTACACTGCTAAATGTGTATACAGCATTCAGCTACAAACTATAATTTAACTTTATGTGAATTTAAGTCACCATTTAAGAATTCAGGTTACATAAATGCTACACCGACAATAGACAATAATTTAATATAATTTTTTTTTCTTAATTTTAGCTCTTTACGGTTTTAGAATCGTTTTGGTAAAATTGTTATATGCTTAGGGTGTCGATTGTAATACTGCGACAGAACATATTAATTACCGAAAACGAGAGCCTTTCTTTCCTCTTAGAATTTCCGCATTGTGATAATGCTAATTTATGTACTCAACATAAACTCGGGTTATTATGGATCTAGAGAGAAGATGTTCCTCTTGCTACTTTGGCACATGGACATGGGACATTATTTTAATTATATTTATACTTAATATGTATTATATTTTGTGCATCACAATGGCGCGAGATAATATGAAAACCGAATACGAGACGAACAGCGAAACATACTCGTATGTTTGTTTGAAATCCTTTTTCGGTATTAATTCCTGCTAATAATTATATACCATAAATATATCTATGTATATCTAAACATATAACTTTTCATTCTGTCATGTGTCTGTAGATTTGTATGAACATTAATTCGCGATTAAATTAAAGAAGGAACGACAATGGATTTTTAACTATATGCATGACTCTGATATACAGTACTTTTACGAGTATCTTTTTGCAAATAATTTATACAAATGCTAAGCGTATAAAATGTTTTCGCTCTGCCGCGGAACTTTTTGTCTGAGCTTCTTAGTTGCACAATTTTTTCCAAGGGAATAATGTGAAATTTGGCATCTGCTTTCCAGAGCTTTAGAGTCCCGAGGCTAGATTGTAGCTCTCATGAGATCAGAGTGATTTTTTCTAAGCACCTAAGTCTCGAATCAATATTTAAGTACTAGTGCGATCATTGTTGGACACAATTCCCTGATTGTTTGCGTATTGCGAGTATTATTCTGAGTGTAATTATCATATACTCGTAATTGTCATAATGCTCGTAATACGTGGATAATCGAAGAATTTTGCAATGTATGATAAACATTATGTAATACAGCTTTGTACCATATAATGTGCATATCAAGCACACATTCCTTGTACACATCATTATATGTAAAGGGTGTTTTTTTGGGAGGTTTGTTTTTCCGATAGATGTCGTTTTATTTTATGACAGTTGTTTTGACAGCTCAAAGTGGCATTTCTACTCAGTATTGTTTGGCAAATCATTATGAAAAAAAAAAAAAAAAAAAAAAAAAAAAAAAAAATGACATTTGTGAAAAATAGTCGTGGTAGCCATATGTCATATGCCATAAAAAACACCCGTTAGATATAACGTGTTTTTTTAAGAGGTTGCCGATTTTTTTTTTTTGAATAAAACACATATAAAATTATGAAATGACCAAAATTTTTTTTTATTTGGTAGATAATTTTTTGGCATTTAACATTTAAACACAATTTCTGGCATATGGCTACCACGACTATTTTTCACAAATGTCATTTTTTTTTTTTTTTTTTTTTTTTTTTTTTTTTTTTTTTTTTTTTTTTTTTTTTTCATAATGATTTGCCAAACAATACTGAGTAGAAATGCCACTTTGAGCTGTCAAAACAACTGTCATAAAATAAAACGACATCTATCGGAAAAACAAACCTCCCAAAAAAACACCCTATATGACTTGTCTGGAAAGAAAAAACCTATAACAAAAAAAAGCCAAAAATATAAAATGGTCAGGAAATAGCAATCTATGTATGTACATACATATGCCTGTAAATACCATACTACACAACAGACTTGGTGTAGATCTTATATAAGTACTTACTCGTAACAAATAAACATACGACATATGTAGGTTTTAAAAATAAATATCAACAGAGATATTACGCAATTTTAAATGCAAGAGTCTTGCAGTCTTGCAGTCTTGCATACATATTCTTGGTCTTGGTCTTGGTCTTGGTCTTGCAACTGAATGATCGGTCTTGGTCTTGGTCTTGCATTTTTTGCAAGACCAAGACAAGACTGCAAGACCAAGACCAATTTTGCTCATCACTAGTAACCATCGCATCGGTAATCGCTAAAATACAAACAATTGTCTTATACACATAAAGCTTGGATGTTATGGTTAAATCCCTGGATTAACTCTAAACTGATACAAGCGTCATAGGAATTTAAAATTGCTATAATTTCAAAATTCGCAACCTTACCAGCCAGCTTGTTTTAAGTACCAGTCAATCTATCGGCGGAATTTCACGTCCGATCCGATATAGTTATTTGGATTTAACGGTCTATGAGAGTGTTTATTAAGCGGTCTCGTAGACAGTGATTAATGACAAAACTTTTACAGTTTTTTGTTTTAAAGTTAAGGTTTTTTGCATAAATAACAAGAGAATATAAAAAAAATTCGTTTTTCGGGTACAAACTTTTATATATACATAAAATATGTTTTTGAGGTCGAACCTATTTCCAAGTATTTTCTTTTTTTTCCGCATCACACGCGCCACACGTGACTCGCGACAATCGTCAAACGCGGTTTATGAAAATTTGCTTCTGACATTGAGCCGCTCACAAAATTTCCGCACTCTATCACACGCCACATAAAAAAAATATAAAAATGGAAAGTCACAAAGTTTTAGCTCCATAAATCGTGTTGTAGGTGCTTAAAAAGGGCCTTAAAGAAGTCGAAAAAACAAAAATGTCCACCCATCAGACGCGCGACATGCGACACGCGTCTAACGCGGAATATAAAAAATTATATTTTGGACTTAGATACTCACAAAATTTCAGCTCTGTTAATCGTGTGGAAGGTGGTTAAATAGACCCCTAAAAGAAGTTGAAAAAACAAAAATGTCCACCCATCAGACGCGCCACATGCGACACGCGTCTAACGCGGAATATAAAAAATGATATTTTGGACTTAGATACTCACAAAATTTCAGCTCTGTTAATCGTGTGGAAGGTGGTTAAATAGACCCCTAAAAGAAGTCGAAAGAACAAAAATGTCCACCCATCAGACGCGCGACATGCGACACGCGTCTAACGCGGAATATAAAAAATTGATATTTTGGACTTAGATACTCACAAAGTTTCAGCTCCCTAAATCGTGTTGTAGGTGCTTAAAAAGGGCCTTAAAGAAGTCGAAATAACAAAAATGTCCACCCATCAGACGCGCGACATGCGACACGCGTCTAACGCGGAATATAAAAAATTGATATTTTGGACTTAGATACTCACAAAGTTTCAGCTCCCTAAATCGTGTTGTAGGTGCTTAAAAAGGGTCTTAAAGAAGTCGAAAAAACAAAAATGTCCACCCATCAGACGCGCGACATGCGACACTCTCTAAATCGTGTAGAAGGTGGTTAAAAAAGACTTCAAAGAAGTCACGCGGAATATAAAGAATGCTATTTTTGACTTAAGATAATCACAAAATGTCAGCTCTCTAAATCGTGTGGAAGGTGGTTAAAAAGGACCTTAAAGAAGTCGAAAATACAGAAAAAAGGGGTCGTCAAGTTAAAAAAAAGGTTTTTAAAATGTTTTTTGTTAAAAAAAAGAAATATATTTTAGATTTTTTCAAATAATTTGGAAATTTACTAAAAATTTATTACTCCAATTTTAGATGGAAAATATAAGCTAACATGAATAGGAAGACAAAGTCTGTTATTTAAACATGAATCGAAGAGTAGTTTTGCTATTTTAAATTAAATGAATAGCATCCAGCATGACAGAACTAAGAACAGAACAGAACTAACTAAAAAAGAATAAGTAAAAGAAGCAGCACTAAGTCGTAAACAATCAACTAAAGGCTCCTAATGGTACTAAAATATACAACTGACCCACTAGCTTGATGTCCAATATATTGGTATGTTGCAAAATTCAAAATTAGTCTAAACATAAATCCCAAAGCAAATAAAAAAAGTCAAAACCGATTTATTGGCGATCCTTTGTGTTAATTTGATGCAGAAATGCTGGCACATAAACGCCATTAAAAGATCCACTGTCGCAATTATCGCCATTCTCCATCCAAGACATATAACAGAAATAGACTACACGACAAAACCCGATAAAGGGTTAATAAAAACCCCTCTGCACGAGAAACTTTCTTAATTTATTAATCTCATTACTGAGAAATGGAAAAAAGGAAACGATAAACGATGGTTGGGATAAGCACTAAGTAGAAAAGGTGACTCTTTGCGCGTGATGCTAATTTGTACATTCTCCAAAGGTTTACTTCTTTTCGGGATGTGGTAGAGAGGAGGCAGCCATAATCTACCCCTTTCGTTAAATGAAAGTCATAAAAAGTCGTCGTTGTTGGAATTGTGCGGATGGTATGGTGAGTGGTTCCCAATGTTCCACAAAAAACAATGATTCCTTCTGCTGTCTTTTGCTGCCTGACATAACATTGATAATCCGCTAGCGACAAGAATTAAATGGTTCTGCTAATAAATTAAAAATTCAGGAAAAAAAAATAATCGCAAGATTTGAGTTCAGTCAGTCTATCCTTGTGTTGGACGAGTCACTAATTCCAATATGGTGGTGGTGAGGGAGGAAACGAACAGAAAAAATTATTCTCGAGTAGCTTTTAGAAATATCCGCAAATTTTCCCTTGTGGAAAAGCTTAACTACTCTTTTCTACACGCTTCTGGTTCATCGGATGTGGCTTAAAGAAATATGATGACGGTCACCCTAACAACCGATTACTTTCAATTGGTTCTCTATGCTGTTGATTCTGTGTTGTCTGTGGGCGGTTTCCCATGTGGTTGATTTGGTTGGTTTGGCTTGCAGACACAAAACGTGCTGCGCGAACGCGCATTTGATAAACTTTAAGTAAACATTTTTAATTACTCTTCCTCTGTGGTTCGATTTGAATCTCTGTACGCACCGAAAGGATACCAAACCGAAGTTGGAGGTTTTTTCTTTTTTTTTAATGCACGATACCATTTGAGTACGGGCGGACGGAAAACTCTTATCTAAACGCTACACTTCCAATAATGGTGGATGCGCGGTCCCATGCCCTGTGCTGCCTTCGTCGATATAGCGCAGGTGTAAAACGTGCGAGGGAATTAACCCTTTCAGTAAATCGTCTCTGCGGTGTGGTGAGCAATTTTTTGTTTGGTTTTTTTTTTTTATCGCGGCCCACATATCTAACGAGCGGAGTTTGAATTTGAACGGCATGGTGGGTTACATTGTGTTTGCTTGTTGTTTGCCAAACCACAACGGACGGCCACATATTTTTTTTAATGGCTTTTAGTACGATATACCACCACCGACGAGCGGTCGGGCTAACAGATATTCCAAATATTTTCGGCACGAATCGTGCTCATGCATAATATTTGAAAGCGGCGCCAATATTGGCAGCTAAGCGAAGTCAACATTGTTTGCTGCTGCTGTCACTTTTTGTTAATCGCGATTTTGTTTTTAGATTTGTTTGCGGTGGTGGGCTTATTTTGTGGCCAATCCAATTCAAAGGGTGTAGTTTCTACCTTTTTGAAGGTGTTATATATAAATAAACTGACTCACTTGATTGTTTGAATTCGTTGCCGGTTTCAAGAAACTGTAGAATAGATAGGTTTGGTGGATGTATGCTAGAACTTTTTATATTTTCGCAACTTTCAAAACAACTCTTGGTTAGAACTTTCTTCGAAACAACACCAATAGTTGTTCCTGCTTTTGGGTTTTTTGGTTAAAAAACAATTTCATCGACAATTTGGTCGACACATTTTTCGCACCTTGATATAAATAATAATAATATTCGGCGCGACAGACCGTTGCGGTACAATGCCTAGCTTCTCGCGATCATTTGTGTTGTGCATGTATATTTTTGCACACAAATGGAAGGGAACTACAATTTATTGTCGTATCCAAACGGCGAATTGAGAAGCTTTCCTTGAAAAGTTATTACTCTCTGACGTTTGTCGGACATTCGCAAGAGGTGGGACCGTGAAAAATACTTTTAGTGTTTCCTGGGATTCGAACTATGAACCCCCTTATAGACTTATAGAGTATTGTTCCTCACGCCGTTACGCCAGAGTCTCGAATCACTTTCTCCAACGCCAGGTTGAAGAGAACGCAGGCCAGTCCATCCCCTTGTCGGAGCCTGTTATAGATGTTGAAAGGGCTTGATAGTGATCCGGATATTTTTAATTGGCTTATAACATTGGTCATGGTCAACCTACATAGTCGTGTCAGTTTATTTGGGATGCCGAATTCTCTCATGGCTTTATAAAGTTCTACTCTGGCTATGCTATCATAGGCGGCTTTAAAATCTATAAAAAGATGGTGTAGTGAGTTTTGAAACTCTAGACATTTTTCCATCACCTGCCTTAGGGTGTAAATCTGATCAGTTGTTGATTTGCCTGGGATGAAGCCACACTGGTATGGACCAATGATGATTTTAACGTATGGGGCTATCCTGCCTTGAAGGATAGAGGAGATAATCTTGTACGCGGTAATCAACATCGTTATACCACGATAATTGCTGCATTTTGTGATATCTCCCTTCTTATGTATGGAGCACAGGATGCCTCTTCGTCAGTCTTCTGGCATAGCTTCTTCCTCCCATACTTGCATTATTATTTCACGAATTGCTTGGTGTAATGAGGGACCTCCTATTTTTATCAGTTCCGCTGGGATCCCATAAGATCGGTATTCAGATTACCCTCTTTGTCCTTGCAGTATATGCAACGCGGTGTATATTGCGTCATACCGCGCACTCTTTGGTAGAACTTCCGCGCCTGGTGCGGTCCTTGCTCTCTGTACTCTTCTAGTTCACGGGCGAGATTCTTCTCCCAGGCTGCTTTCTTCCATTTCCATTCGTTCCGATCTCTACGACTACTGCCTACGATGAAGTCAGGAGTACTAATGACAGTAGTTGTAAGGCGTGTGTTTCGTGATGATGCAATCCGCGCTCGGATCGAGTCGACGTTGGCACCTCGGTACGTTCGTAACGGTATCAGGTTCGGGTTGTGGCGGTTTTCTATCTGGTTGCGAATGGCTCCATCAGGAGCTACCGAGGTGGCTTTGTGGATATTTTTCCGCGCAAACCTTGTACTCGCAACGACCAAATTATTGCTTGTTGTCATCTCTATGACTCGTTCTCCATTGTCATTAGTGTTCTCGTGTAAGCTATGGGTGCCAAAATACTGCCTGAATACTGGCTCCCTACCTATTTTAACATTCATATCACCCATTATGATTTTTACATCATACTGAGGGCAGGCATGAAGTTCCCGTTCGACTGATTCAAATAATTCTTCCCCACCTCCTTAGGTACTTGAACGTTTATGAGGCTTTTGTTTTCAAATCTGCCCCGCACGCGAAGGGTGCATAGTCGTTAATTTATTGTTTTAAAGCCGCTAATGTTGGGTTTCATTCTTTTGCTGACTAGAATCTCCAACCCGAGCACATGATGTCATGCATGACAGCTGTAATATTTGCCATATTCCGATTTTTGTAAGACACCATTCCCAGTCCACAGGATCTCGGATCTCCTGGATTGCTGTTATGTAAACATTATATTTGGAAAGGGTATCGGCTAGCCGCTCGAGCTTTATACAGTGAGCGTACGTTCCATGAGAAAATTCCTAAATCGTGTAGCCGTTTTCATTGCCGTGGTCGTCGTCGTTCATCAGTGTATCCGAGGCTGATTTTGGTAATGAACGTTTTTTTACGGGCGAGGTTATTGGTCTCGCACCAACCTTACTTTGAAGGGACTAACCCTATCATTCAGCTTTTCCTGTATTGGAGGAAAATTACCGGCGACCACATCGTGGAGGTTTGATCGCACTTCCACCCGTCAGAGATAGTTACGGCCACATGCAATTCTAGAGCATTCTGTGTTATTCCCCCTATTTCTGCTGATGGCTGACCGTCTTGCTTGCAGTTCGGCTATGCTTTTTTAGCACAGGGTGCGTCCTCGATTTTGTAAAAATAAGAAAATTGTGCATACATAATTCTGAGAGCTTCTCTCGTGAACATGTATATGGTTCTGGGTTTATCTTGCTGGTCTAAAGGCTGCTTCTTTCTTTTTCAGGTTTTCTTTCTAGAACTAGTATGCTGTTGTCTTGTTGAAGATAGCCTGATGCGCTTGAATCTGCAGTTGTAACAGTTAGACCTGCATCCTCATCAGCTTGTCATTACTGTCTTTTGTCTTTCGTAGAGTGATGAAGAGTGCGATTCGATATTGAATAATTTGTCTGTTGTATGTATATATTGTTTGTAATAAACTGGAAAATATTATGGAAAAGAACAATCAAATTCTTCCACGGTTCTAAAATTAAATAAGTTCGTTATGAATCCAATTGGAGTGTTCCCACTGTGATATCAGAGGTTTGTGGTACATGGCACATTAATGTTACCCCTGCTTCTGCAGATATTTTATCTCCTGGAATCAAAATCAATTTTATTGAACAATATAGGCCTTAAAGAGAAAACTATTTTATTCATTGGTGCATAAAAATGTGTATGTTGCAAAGCAAATTGAGCACTTTGATTGGAAGAGCTTTCTCATGCTACTTTTCATTTGCACTCTGGAAGCAAAATTAACTTAGAAACCATAAAGGAGTTTCCATTATGGAAAATCAAACGAACTGTACCTAATGACATTCAATTAGAGATTCAAGTTTATTAATTTCCATTCCAATTAACAAATAATATATTTTCTCTGAGCTCTTGAGGAGAATCTGTCCAGAAGTGTACACTCCGAATAGTGTATCCATCAGATCAGTTAGTGGTAGAAATATGTTCTTTTTTTGTGTGTGTGTTCTTACTTCAAATGGATAACCAATTCATTCACCTGGCTGAGTTTAATGCTTCTGGCATTTCCCGGCTGGATTTAGTCAATTTTCTTTTGACCTGCTTTTGTCTGTCCGATGAGGGAGCTGTGATTTTAGTAGTTGTGATTGTGTGTGTTCGTTCGTGAGTCTGACTATCAGTAATCAAAAGCCAAATTATTTCAATTGGCTCTCAGAAGCTGGAGCAAAATTTGGCTGTGTGGCTTTTACGAGAACCAATCTAACGACTACGTCAGTTGCGATTCCTGGGTGAAATATAAATTCGGTTAAAAAACAATTTCAACCACAAACGTAAGCATAATACACATACACTTACATCACATGCACACAAACAGAACAGAGCTTAAAGTGGAAATTCATTAGGCGGTAGCTAAAGCTGTTACAACCGTATGTACGTCAGTGAGGTCGGGACAGTACTAGTCCTCGATGGTGTTGGTGGGACGATACCAGACAGACAGCCAGATACTTAACCATACCGAATGAAACAACATTCAATTTGCTATTTATGAACCGCACTAGGATAATAATTGCAAAATTTACAATTAATTTAACACAGGAATTTATTTGTTTGAACATTTTCGCCGAGAAAGAGACTTTGAGACGGGAGGCGGTTAGTAAGTGAGTAAGCACCTGAGCGACTACCTTCCACCTCATATAAACTATCTATGATAACTACGATAACTAACCAACCAAGTTTCCGTAATGGGAAACTAAACTGGATGGTAGCTTATGCAGATGACGATGATGATAATTCCGAAACACAGAACTCTTAGTATCCTGTGATGGTTGAAGTTCCCTTGTAAACGATAAAATTGAAATGGAAATGAAAAGAAAATGAATACCAAAAATTAATTTTAGATCGTGGTGAATGGGAATGTGAGACCGCTCATTTAAAGCCTTGATGATATTTTAAACAGAAGGAAATTGCATTTATTAAACTTCATTTTTTAAGCGTGAACGAGAGTTAGTAAGGTCAGGGCTGCAGAGTACGCAAATTCTGAACAAACATGATTAACTCTTGCAAGGTAACTGTCAACGATTGCAATTTTAAATTATTATTCACTGAGTGCCCATATTGATGATAGGAATTTATTCAATTTAGAGAATTAGAAACAGAGCGGTTTTAACAACTTGCAGCTATTATAAAGGTTCATGACTATCGCATAAATACACACGACATCCGACATGTCACAGTATACCTTTATCACAGATACAAATTAACAACGGATCAGAATTTCAAACGATGAGGAAATGTCTGGATTCCTAAAGTCAACCTTTATATCGACGGTTTAGTGCCAAAGGAACGTTATTTTAACGATTTTGAGTAAAGGGAACCAAATTATACAAAATGTTATCTTTTATTTAGTGAAAAAAAAAACGTATGTCTAGGTTATATAAAAAGCTTTTCCGGGCGCTCCGCCACCCGCACACATGAATCCCCGACTTTTCATCACTACCACGGCAGGGATGTACTATTGCCTAAGCCTAAACAAAGCGCCACCTCGATCGTGTTCGCACTATGTGGTTTACAGAGATAAGACGTTAAACACATATTCTGTAAAAGTTTCAGCTCAATCGGCTGTCTAGTTTTTGAGTTCAAGTGTCGTATTCCAAACCAATAGACATTCATTATAATGACATTTCCCCATAATAATCATTATAGTACGTACAAAGCAGCACAGCACATAGCACACAGTCATTATGATGCCGATATATGGCGTGATGTTCGTACAGCACAGAAAGCAGCGCAGCGAACAGTGCAGCACGACTTTAGTTATTTAGTTACAAAATTGGTCGCCACGAAAGGCCCATTTATTTAAAGGGGCCAAGGTGAACATAGGCTATATATGTCTGTGAAAGTCCATTGGTCAAATAATTTTTAAATCGCTCTTTATAATATTAGTATAGCTGAGATAGAAGATAACGTATCTACACATTTTTAAAAAATATTTGCAACAAAAGGAACTAGGGAAATGCTATTTTTTTTAAAAAGTATACAGGATATGAGATACGTTTTTGTTGTATTGAGTATTTATTAAAGATGGATGAAACATGCAGGTTTGCCAAGGTTTTTTTCTTGCAACTTTAGAAATATTGGAAAAGTTTAGGAGAAATGTAGTCAAACATAGATCACAATTCATTATTGTTCCTACAAATAAAAGCGGTTGTCATTCAACCGACGCCAAAAGGCCCGAAGATGTAAGTACTACAATGTCCCAAAGATAGTCAAATCTTTTTATCATTCGTGAAAAAAATACAGCCTCGTCGTCGATTCCAACGCTCAGTTGTCAACTCTTAAGACAAAGCCAATCTGTTTGCTGCGCATGTTTGTGCAACCATCCAGTCCTGGTTCTAAGTTGTAGAACCAGATAATAAATCAATGTGTAAAAATAAGATAAACCTTCTTTAACTTCTGTACTTGCTTTTTGTGGTGCATATAACTGCATAGCTATACAAATTTATAATATAAATTGGATTGATCTATAATGTCAGCGCCGGTAGTCAGCCATCAGCATCAGCATCAACATAAAAAAGTAAACAGGTAGTATTTATGCATGTGCATGTGAATAATCGGTCTCATCCCTTGAGGTAAGGTGGGCGCGAGGCTAATAACTACGGCCGCAAAAAAACTATTACTACGGAACCTTAAATCAGTCTCGGAAACAATCATCCATGACGACGACCAATGCAACGAAAACGACTGAACGATTTAATAACTTTCTTGTGGAACGTACGTTCACTCAGTAGAGCTTGAGCTGTACAGCAGCTAGCCGATGCCTTGTCCAAATATAATGCTAACATAAAATAAATGCAGGAGCTGCGGTCTCTTACAAAAATTAGAATATGACATATATTACAGCTGTCATGCAAGACATCATGTGTTCGGGGTTGGTTTTCTAGTCAGCAAAAGAATGAAACCCACCGAGATCGACTTTAAACAAAAAAAAAAAAAACAACCCATAAAATTTTTCATCTAAATTCTCTAATCGCAGAAATTGATATGGGAGCCCCTCGATCCTGGGCCATTTTTTTTTATTGTAGGAGAAAATCATCGAAACAAACATTTGACATCAGATGTTAAAATTGAAAAAGCTCAGATCATTTTATTCTGAGCACTTAGAGCACGCTCATACTCTGAGCAAATAAGAAACACGAACATTTATCTTGAGAACTCTTTGACTGCTCTGAACTAATTTATGAAAACGCGAAATGACAGAATATTGCGAAAACTTGTTGTTCTATCTGTAAGTTGATATCGACAACAAAAAAAACGACATCAATAAAAATACAATTCAGTATGATGCCAGTATAGATATTTAAAAAATGTATAAGGGCCTTGCGGCCGAACCCGGGACCCGATCACTACCAAATTTTCGAAAAAGTTTGAAGAAAATCGGGTACATTTTTTAAAATTTTTGTTTGGGAGCCCCCCGACCCCGCAGCCCGAGGGGCCTCAAAATAGAAAGAAATTAAATCAAAATTAATAGAAAGTGTTGTCTCCGGAAATACACATGTGTGCAAAATTTCAATAAAATCGGGCCATGGGAAGTGGGTTAAAAATTGATCGCAAGAATCCACGACAGACGACCGACGACCGACGACCCACGGGCAAGTGAAGTTAATATAGAGAATTTAATAAAGGGATGTGAACTTTTTGCGTGCCGGGAAAACTTAAGCAAATAAGACTCGTTAGCATTCACGCCTCTACGGATGGTTAAAAAGAAAATGTATTGCATCAGGCGAAGGAGCGAGCTTAATGCCTGCCCGCAGTAGGATGTGAAAATCATTCTGAATCCACGAATCAGATTCGATTTAAACTGGCTGCCTTTCGCAACGAAGAGGCCACAAACAACAATGGTTAAGCAGTACGACTCGGCCTAAATGATGGGAGTAAGTTTTGGAGCTAAGGTGCCTGGCCTAGAAGATAAATGTAATAGTACTGCTGACTCCATCTTATATAGTAGTTGAAAAATTAAAAACGTCTGGATGGATGCTGAACGTATGCTTGTGACTGAACGTAAAAATGATGCGTACCGAGCAATAGAACAATCTCATAGAATCAACTGGTGAAAGAAAGCAGCCCGGGAGAACAATCAAGTCCGTGAACATGAACAGTGCAGAGACTGAAAAACAAAACGCGGAAGTTCTGCGGTATAGGACGCTTTGGAAATACTGCAAAGACAAAGAGGTTACACTGATCGCCAATCTCAAAGGCATATTGGAGCGATGGGAAGATCACTTTTATAAATTTCTAAATAACGAACTAACTAAGGAGTTAGAGACCCCATGAATGACCGACGACCACACTATCCTGCCACCAAGCAAATACGAAGTTAACAGAGCGATTAATCGTCTTAAAAATAATAAGGCCTTGGCATCTAACCGAAGCCGATTAAATCTGGAGGGCCCGCATTACGCCGCGAAATTTATGAAGTAAAATTGCAAGTGTGGGAGGTAGAAACGATGCCCGGACACTAAAGAAGAGGCCCCAGTACCTCACTTCAATTCTATTTTAAAGCCGCCTATGATAGCTTAGCCAGAGTAACAAATTTTCAGCTTGGATAAAGTTATAAAAAATTCTTACGTACTCGTGACGACGAAATGAACAATCGAAAAAAGGTAACTGAAGATGCCAAAGCCAAAGCGAACGAAAAAACTGCATAATTTTATAAAAATTGAGATATCACTTTTTGAATTTTTTTTTTTAATGAATTAGTTCCGCATTGAATGACACTCGTCTATATCTTCATTATGCGAACGTTTCCAGAACTGCATCTGAGAAAAAAATATTTCCTGCAGTATGCACTCTTGTACATAATAAATGAATAAATTTTGATTATATCCTGTTAGATGGGTAAAAAACATAAAACAAAGAAATCGCCATTGTGCATCACACATTTGAGCAGTACGAGGATATGATTATAATGGTTACTTCATCCGGACATTAAAAAAGGAAGCAAACAACGGGACGGGTGCAGAGCTCTCCAGCAGCTCTTCTACAGCAATCGTTATAGTCGGACTAACAAAGCAACGAACGGATCAAATTAAAGGCTTTTGCCATTAAGAAAAATTCATTAGTATGCATGGAGTGGTTGTGTGGTTTGTATGGTGTGTGTCGCGCAGCCACAACAAACTACTGCACTTGCAGCCGTGTCCAATTGCTAAACGATGGTCAAATAAAGGGACATTGTGTGAGGAAAGACGAGAGCGCCTGTCTCAGAATCGAAATGAATATTATATTTTTGGTCCCGTGAATGCAAAACATTTTTTTTTTCTTTTTTTCAACCTGCAGATGTGTGGTCAACATATCACCTATCCTAGATGGAATGGTTGGCAGGAGATTGTATATAATTCGAAAAATAGATTAGAACGGACGAGCGGAAGAAATATGGGTGGACTGAATGTGTACTCGTACGAGTACATCCACATATCCATGTTGGAGATAAATTATCAATTATTTATAATGTCGTTCCTTTGGTTTTTATTGCATCTTTTTGATCTATATAGTGGCTTTGTAGTATTATCACAACCTTTGAAGAAACAACGAGATGTGTGTGTGGAAATCTGGTGTCCGACCAGCAACAATAACTTCTACTTAAAATGAGTTATAAAAACCACACAAATTATAAAATGAATTGCATACTCGTATCTAATTGTTTTCATTAAGAACGACGAATTTTTTTGTTGTATTTATCTGTGTATAAGACATTGAACACAACATCATTCAAAAGTCCTTCACGGAAACGATCGTATAAGTGAATACGCTGAACCCAATTTTTCCTAACTTTTTTGTATAAATTGGCAGCTTTTCAAGCAATCTCGCGAAAGAAAGGAAAAAAGTCTTAAGGCATTAAATCGCTTTACTGGTGCATTTCTGGAGATAACGCGTTCGCTGAGTTTCGATTTCAATAAATCGACGGTGTGGCTGTAACCACATATCGGCCAAGTCAAAGCATATCACAGGAGCAGTTTCCATTAACCGTAACGAATTGATTATTTTCGTTTGAAAATAAATAAGGACCAATGATACCTACAGAATGAAGTCCACACAAAACATAATATATTTTTTAAAATTGTTGACACTGACGATTTAAAACGTAAAAACAAAACGGGAGTAAATTTTACAACATACATTAAAAAAATAGTACAAAAATGCATCGCCCTTATTGAAAAACCATATACATACATTCTTGTAAAACGATCCCCATTAAGGGTAGGGTTTACTATTTTCCTCAAAACACAAAAAAAAGAGCGCCGCTTAACGCCTAAATTTTGTAAACTAGAATTGTTTTTATTGCGAGCCCGAAGGGCGAAGCTGATATTTAGATGACATTCTTTTATATTTAAACTTATTGCCAAGGGAATACTCCCTGAATGACTTGCGCCACGGCAATAAGGTGGGCTAAGCCCTTTGTTAAAATTAAGAATTAAATCGGAGTAATGTGATTTACAATATAGCCGGTTTCAATTATATTTTCTCGGAATTCTCCCTGATTCATTGAAAAAAGCAATACGGAAAAAACGTTCACGAAACTAAAACGACGCGAGTCCAAATGCTTTAATGAATGGATCATGGTCAAGGAAAACTACAAAAAACCTTGACCAAGAAAATATTACAAAAAAAATGACATACGTGAGCCTTCAAAATTCTTGAAGCCTCTTATGAAAAATTCGGTCTTTCAGGAACTAGCTGACTTCTTTCTTGAATGCCCACAACTCGACAGTTAATTGTACCGGATTCATTTGTAGTACCAGGCCTAACAAACGAAAAAGGCACGCACAACTATCGAGCCGATAAGCTCCAACGCCAAGGATGAGCGAAAAAGCTGGACTCAAATGGAGCTCTTGATGATTCTTTGCGGTTCCTCGTAACTTCCTCCAATTCAGGCCTTTCATGAAGATTTGTAATTTGATTCTTTTATTTAAAATGTTAATGATTTAAAAAGAAACAATTACAAATTTAAAAATTTAATTCCGAAAAACGACCTACTACGACAATTATTTTTATTTCAAAAAAAAAAAAAAAAAAATTCAGAGAACGTGTGTACATTTGTACGATTGTAAGGATGTAAAGTTATACGTTTATACGTTTGTTTGTCGTGTCGTATATCTCGGCTTCTCCCAGTCAAACTTTGATGGGACTTGTTTAAAAACAATTGGTTAGCGGTCGGCTTGCTTCATAGGGGTTACTACCCCTGAGAAAACTGAAAAAATACTCAATCTAAGCATCGCTATGGATTTTTTTAAGCCTAAACGTTTGCAAAGTAAAATGTGGTTCTATTTCGCTTTTGACTGAATGACTTATCGCTTATGAATGAAAGACCTACATTTAACGTTGCATACTATTAGGCTTCTAAGATAAATTAGTCTTTAGACTGAATTATAACTAAATATACACACACGGCTGTGTGTAGTCAGTCAAATAGCAGAATACATAAGGTCGTGTGTCTATAGTAGTGGTAAGTTGTTGGTAGGAACACGTTCAGAGTTTAATGGGAGTAGTTTAAAACAATTGTGACGCGTGTGGCGCGTGTAAAAAAATTAAAAAATAAATAAAAAAAAGTTTTTTTTTTTTCAAAATTAAAGAATGTTTTTTTTTTGAGAAACAAAAAATTTTCCAAAAAACTAAGAAACATTTTTTTTTCTCACGGAAACAAAAAAAAATTGTTAAGAATTTTGTGAATTAAATGGTTACTTTTAAGATGGGCTTTTAAGATAATTCAGTGTTTAAACTAAATTGCAACTATCCTTATGGCGAGCTGCGAAGCTCGCTTTAGTATCTTAAATATACAGTCGATTACGCCGAATTTAAGGCCCACTCGTAATTAATCCAATAATGTAAGAAAAACTGTAAAACTGTTAATTTTATGTGCCTCTACGGCGGTACTGTTTTTGTGGGGATGGTGGTATTAACGACAGGACTTGGCGTTTAAAGCAATTAATTCCTTCGGTGCGAACGGATGGATGATATACAAAGGGTTATCCATTTCGCGGTTTCAAAAGTATAGGGCTGGAATTCGACATCTGTCAAACAAAGTTGTTAAAACAATTTTTTTTTTCAGTTGAAAGTCTGACATTAACGAAAATGGATCGCTTAACTATCGCACAACGCTTGAAAATTGTAAAAACCTACTACAAAAATGGTGATTCTGCCACAGCCACATATCGTGCTTTAAGAGGAGATTATGGTTTACATAATCGTCCAACTACGCAAGCAATTGGCAAAATTGTGAAGAAATTAGAAGAGACTGGATCGGTTATAGATATTGTAAGGCCTGTGCATCATCGTTTCGCTCATACCACTGAAAATATCGCTGCTGTAAGTGAAAGTGTTGCCGAAGACCCGAATGTGTGGATTCCTCGTCGTTCTCAGGAATTGGGACTGTCTTACGGCACATTATGGCGTATTTTGCATTTGGATCTACACCTTCATCCATATAAAATCCAGCTCACACAACAACTGAAGCCAGCTGACCATTCACAACGTCGTAGATACGTCGAATGGGTGCTTGAACAACAGGCGGTGGACGGCGATTTTTCGAACAAAATATTCTTCAGCGACGAAGCCCATTTCTCACTCGGTGGGTATATGTTAACAAACAAAATTGTCGTATTTGGGGTTCTGAGAATCCTCAAGTAATTGAAGAGAGGCCATTACATCTACAAAAAGTCACTGCTTGGTGCGCTCTTTGGTCCGGAGGTGTGATTGGACCTTACTTCTTCGAAAACGACAATGGAACGACTGTCACCGTCAATTCGGAGGTTTATGGTCATATGCTAACCGACTTTTTTTTGCCTGCTATTGAAGAATACGACTTAGAAAATATGTGGTTTCAACAAGACGGTGCCACATGCCACACAACTCGAGCGAATTTGGCTTTATTGCAAGAGACATTTCCTGGCCGCGTAATTTCTCGTCGTGGCGATTTCAACTGGCCACCAAGTTCATGCGATTTGATACCGCTTGACTTTTTTTTGTGGGGCTACGCGAAAGACCGTGTTTATGCAGATAAACCTTTAACTCTTGAGCACTTAAAAACCAATATTCGTCAAGTTATGGCTGAGATACCGCCCAATATGTGTCAAAAAGTGGTCAAAAATCACCTCAAAAGAATTGATGCTTGCAACAATTCGCGTGGTGGTCATTTAAATGATGTAGTGTTTCACACATAATGTCAACGTTCAAACTTTATAATAAAAAAGAAATACCATGATAAAAAATATTTTATATGTGTTTTATTTACGTTTACTTTTGAAACCGCAAAATGGATAACCCTTTACCTCCCTACAGCGCCGTGAATATCCTTGCCAAGTAGATGTTCAAAGATGTACGACATATGAAAGAAGAAGAAGACTGGGACTTGGTATATATCTAATGGGTGTTATTAAAAGCCCGCCCCATGTATTTGATGTTACTTTTATAAATTTTTTTGAAACAATTATATTGCAAAATAAACGTCTTGTCGAAGGACAAAGCTTTTAGAGTGCATTGAACAGAAATAAAGTACAGTAACAGGCAATATATTGTATACTGTGCATACGATTTAATGTACATTAAAATAATTAAATGAGATTTTTGTTTGTTTGTTTGTTTCTTATACAAATCCACACCGGTGATCGTATCAATTAATTTTGTTAGGATGCTTCACTGATGTGTGGAAGGAAGGAAGAGTAAACATATTTCCGCCAAACAAAAACCACTTTTTGGTTGGTTAAAATTGCATTTCATTTATAATATATATACAAGTACTTAATTGTACTTGAGTATATGTTTATTTTTTGCTGATATAAGTGTCGATTCTATAGTTTTCTTGGTTGGTATATATATATAGTAATATGTGTATACTAATATACTAATTACTAATGTTGATCATGTCCGTAACGCTATTTTGTGAAATCAATGGGCTGAACTGTAGTGTAGATCCAATTTTTTTAAATGTTATTCAAATTTGTTTAAAAAAGAAAGAGAAGTCGGCAATTTCACGTTCAATGTGGGTCGTCTAAAGTCTTTGGCTTATTGGCATAGTGACAATGGTAATCAATCTAGGGTACATGACATAGACCATGGAGTTCACATATAACCCTAAAAAACATGTAATGACGTTAAATCACACGAACGAGTTGGCCAATTGACTGCCCATTTCTGGAAAGAACACAGTCACTAAAAAAGATATGGCACTGACTGCGTACCTAAAAAATAGTTAATGAGTTTTTTAAAAATCAACCACAGCTAAAACATGGGAATGTTACTTCTCATACTTGTTTAGCAAATAACAAGAAATTATAACAACACCTATAAGCTCTAATGAAAAGATCTACGAGCGGTACCACAATGTTGACTTCGTGAAGAGATGTCGGCTCAGCTGAGCGGGACACCTAGCTCGCATGAGCGAAGCGGATCCAGCTCCGAAAGTCCTTAGCTGTAGGATTTATGGGACACGACAGTGAAGCAGGCCAAGCCTTCTCTGGAATGACGGTGAAGAAGAGAACTCCCAGATTTTAGAGATGCCAAACTAGATAATAATGGCTCAAAATCGAGACCGGTGAAGAGATTTTTAGCAGGAGGCCAGGACCGGATCCCGGTTGTAGAACCAAATATGATGGTGATAAGATAAACCTAAACAGCTCTGATCACTAGAACCACTGCTCAAAAAGCGAAAGCCTTCGGGCATTGACGAAATACCCAATGAGCTGATCAAATATGGTGGAAGATCAATCCGCATGGAAGTACGAACGCTTTTGCTAAAAATATTTGACAAACAAACTGTTCCACAACTTTGATAAAGAGTACCATCTTACCAACATAACCAGAAAGGTGATTTAAACTTAAAGGCACCAGACACCAGGCACCAGTAAAAACCGATGAAAGGAGGACGTAATATTTATCTCTGCGGTCGGGGAGGTGGAACCTTAGGTCCTTAATCGAGGACTCCTTCCCCAAAAAGACACGCCGGGCAGCTCGAGAAGCTGTCAAAAATGACATTACCCATAACTGCAGAAAGCCTACTGCCAAAAAGCGTTATTATTTACATGTGGTTTGTGGAATTAAGAAAAGCGCTTGATCGAGTTATGCCGAACGACGTTATAATACTACTCAAGCGCTGAGGTTCTAACCATAAAAAAAAAACCTCGACACTGGCAATAGAATATTTGTTGCAGTCGACGATACAACAGAATCTCAATGACATCTGGAATCCGACAACATAAACACAATGCATTTAAATGTCATAATGAATGCCATAATTGAAGGTTTAAACTTTCAACTTATGCATGTCTACCTATAATATGCTACGCAGAAGACGCAGTTCTCTTTGTCGAACCCGTAAACAACTAATAACGGCTGCTACACAAGCTTGAAAATACAGCAATACTCTAAAATATGGAGATCTCGGTAGAAAAAAACTTAAAAAACTCGTAGTGTCAAAGAAACTGAAACGATGAGTGTTGGCTGTAAACCACAAACCAATAGTACTTACCTACTTCGGAGCCTACATAACCAAACGATTGGTTGGATTGGACGATTGGACTAACACCGATATAATTTTTGTTTTTATGTATATTTACTGCAATTCAGTTTTTTGTAAAATAACAAGACGACATCCTGCGATGAAGAAAAAGACAGCTTAACAGGAGTTTTTTTTAGTCCAAGCCGAAAAAGGGTGATAACAACTTAAGAGATCCTCTTTTGCTTTTTAAATTACTTTATCGTGACTTACAGGGTTGCTCGCAAAATGCATAGCTTCATAAGTAATTCAATTATAATTATATGCACTTTACTTTCTGCTCTTCAGACCATTTGATTATTAAATTAAATTCTTTTGTTCTCGAATATACCCTCTTTTAATTCTGAGGCAGGCAACTTTTCTGGCCACCACTATGTGCACTACAAAAAATGAGACGCGTCGCTAAGCAACACCAGGACGAACATTTGATTTGGTAAACTAAAAAAACATAAATATTCCGTCTGGAGTTTCACAACAGAGGCTTGTCCGCGAGGGTTTCTTGCAAGATAAATCGAGACGAAAAACACCGCACCAGAGATCAGATACCAAGGATTGGGCCGAGAGGTGAGCAAAAGGCAATTCATTGCACTGCACGTTCAATAAAAGTTTATTTTACGACAGAACGAGCACTTCCGAAGTTTATTCCTCTGAAAATCAAAAAAACTATAAACACCCCCCTTCCAACAGATAGCTAGGAACTTTGGAATAGTATTCAAATGCCAAATCATATATCACACAACGGTCGTCGTTGGCGACGGTGTCGCAGGATGGATCATGACGCTATATTCCCGTGTACAACGAGTACTCGTAGATACAATTTTTTCCTTCCTCTAGAAGCCAAAACTCAACACGGTGATACAATTTATATCCATGTATTTGATGCAAGAATATCATTTCAAAAAGGCAAAGGCAGCCAGCAAAGCCAAAACAAAAAGTAAAAACGCAACACCCTCAAAGCATAAATATAAATAAAGTCTCTGTAAAGTCTCATTAGTTGCCCATCGCGCAATTAAACACAATGTGTGCACGGATCTTGTCGCGCAATTGGCGCAGGGTGCAGTGTATCTTATCATATCCTCTCCAAGGGCGAAATTTATAAATTTGTCTCTGTTTTGGCATTGTCACGAGACGCACATTCTTCGGAAATTTATCGTGAAAATGTTCACCTGAGAGTTTACCCGCCAGGATGAGCGCAACGGATTTATAACTCTTTTGAATGTTTTGAAAAAATGCGTGCCGCCTGTGCAAAAATTGTACTGCAGAAAGCTCCCAAATATTATTACCAAAGTTCCGGTTTCTCTTTGTGTTTGCATGAAATATTTGCAGAGTATGCTGGATACAGGGATTTAAGGATGCACTTTTGTGGCAAAAATTGATTGCTTTGCGTTTCGAAACATTTGATAAAGGAAGAAAAGTGAAGACTCTACTAACTCACGTAAATATCTACTATTTCCGAACTCGTGTCTTCTTACATTGAGTGCATGATATCGTGATTCAGATATTGAAACCAAAAAAGGTAAGGCAATGACTTACTGCTGCCAAAAATCTTTAAGAAGAAAAGAAATATTTTTTTTTAAACAAGGACTTGAGTGAATTCAAGTGCACCGCGTAAGTCTGAATCTGCTGACGCGACGGGAGTGGGATTTTTTTGGAACCATTTTTGTATCATCGGCAATTACAGCTCGGGACTAAAGCGGTTGGGTATACCAATCCTTTGGTTTGGATATGGAGAATGACGATGATTCATTGAGTGATGCACCTTTTTTTGTAAATTCACATTTATAGCAAAGCAATTAATATACATAGATGCAGATGGCGCAGCTCTATTATCAATACGACACAGCGCAGCTGGATAATATCATATTGGAACCAAAAAACACATTCTTTTGTGGGACTGAACCCCTTTGGTAGAGCCAAAAAAGAAAAAGAAGAAGAATAAAGTTAATTTTTTACTCCATTTCTACATATTTATTGCAAACAATTTTGTACATAATTCCTTTGAGTTACTTTTTATGGAAAATGTGGCTAAAAAATATATATCTACATATCACATAAAAGCTAAACTCTGATTGTACATATGTTCCCTATAGAACTGCCAAATTCCTTAACCAATCGCCTTCAAAGTTTGCGTAAGTGTTTTATACCATTCTAGCTGAGTGCCCGGTGTTGCGCGGTTGTAAAATTAGACGCTAAAATTGCCCTTCCACTGACTCCCTCTCTATAGGGGTAAATTCCCATTCATCTCAGCGACCCCGAGAACTATGAAACTAAAACTAATATGGGCCACACACACCCCTCACTTATCGACCCCTTTCCATTTTATTCACCTCAGCGACCTATAGGTAGAATCGAGACTAATATCAGTCACTACCTCTCCAAAAAAACTAACCTCCATAGATGTGTCCTACCACCACTCTTCATCTCAGCTACGCTGGATATCGGAAGACCTCATCCTCTAACAACACCAGATCACCCAGAACTATTCATCACATCGAAAGTTCAAACTTCCATTAAATTTGAAACACACAGAAACACCAACTTGCAACATCAGCAAAAACTCCGGCATGGCCACAATCCTTAAAACGTGTACATTTATCATTTGGGACGAAGTCACAATGGCCCATTAGAAATCACTTGAAGCGCCTGACCGGACTCTACGTGATTTTCGACGAAACAACCAACCGATGGGAGGCGCTATTATTCTTCTTGCTGGTGATTTTTGCCATTTTTTTTCCTGTAATTCCGCGATCAATGCCCGCAGATGAACTAAACGCATGCTTGAAATTATAATATCTTTGGAACCGAGTCGAGAAACTACCGCTATCGACGAACATGCGTGTGCATTTGCTGCAAGTCTGCCCAAGCATTCTCGAAACTACTTTTGGACATCGGAAATGGCAAAATTCCAATTGATCGCGTCACGAATAAGATTTCGTTCCCGCCGAACTTCTGTCAAATGCAACTGAATATTCAAGCCGTTGTCAAGGTATTCCCAAGTCTAACAACCAACTACAAAAATCCGGATTGGCTGTGCAAACGTGCAATTTTGGCACCAAAAAATTATGATGTCAATAAGCTCATAAGCAGATTCAATTGAAACTTCCAATACAAATCGATCGACAATTATTTTGAATTCATTGGAACCACCCGGAATGCCACCGCACGTATCAATCACTGAAGGTTGGAACACCGATGATGCTTTTTTGCAACTTCACCAAAGCTGTGCAACGAAACCAGATTGACCATCGAAAAATTGTCACCAAATAAAATCGAGGCAACCATCCTCGGTGGCAAATTCAAAGGCGAAGACGTACTGATTCCACGCATACCGACGATTTCCAACGATTTACCATTCGAATTCAAGCGGCATCAGTTTCCTTTGCGTCTTGCCTTTGCTATAACCATCAACAATTGGCTATTGCTGGCTTAAATTTGGAAAATTCATGTTTTTTCACACTCGCGAGCTGGCACACCGAAGAATTTTTACGTTTTTACTCCAATTAATAAAAAAAATATAATTTCCCATTTGCCTTAAATATTTTTTTTATTTTTTCTTGGGCCTAGCAAATCACTGTACATATAGATATCTGCTAAAAATTCGTCACATGACCGCTCCCATCCATCCACCAGAAGACACCTGGCTATAGATAATTAGTGCTAACCGTGCCGAGGCGTGTCGCTAGTATTTAATAAAAACAAGAACCCCCATATATTGGAAGGGGTTGGACACTTTGTCCAGAATTTTTTAATAGTAGCATCCTGCATCCTTATATTTCGCAAACGAGCAAGAACCCGTCATATTTTGGCACGGGACTCCTAAGTCAATAGACCCCATAAACATTTTTTTCATATACTTATGAATCCTCGAAATCTAAGAGCAAGAACACCTCAGAGTTTATAGCTTAAAGTTTATAATAGAAATGAGCGCTAGAATTGGCAATGACGTAATGTTTTTAATTCCTTTTATTTTATATCAGAAAGTATATCTCTCTATTCCTAGAGATGGTGGATTAAATCGTATCATCCATCTACCTTTGGTCTGACAGATTTACTGCTGGAAGGGATAAAGTCTCCCATACCAATAAGAATTATGTTTTTGATCGTTTCTGTGCTATCACGTAACAATAGAGAACAGTTGGCTTTCTCGTATTGCCATACTGTTATTTTTGGAAATTTCTTTTCTAAGTGAAAAGAGGAATCAGCTAATACAATACAAGCTTCGGATGAGATTAGAGTGTTACTGATAACATATCTGGCCTAAAATGGGAACCAATCTATTTTATCGCTTTAGTAAAAGCAAAGTTGTCGCACTATGTAGTTTGGCACCAAGGTCTTGAATTGCATTCCTGCTTCATTGGATTACAAACTTTATTACAGTCCGTTTAATTCAAGTTAGTTCGGACGGATATGAGACGAGTGTTAACCGCATAATTGCTAGTATCACCCAAAGTTCTCTGTTGTGTCAACAGCATTCTTCCATATTTCATGAACGATCTCTTGTCTTCTGCTTCTAATCATTTAAACTCACAGTACTTTTTACATATTTTTTCATACTCTGTGGTACTAGCACAGCAGTATGTTAAGCTATAAAATGGGGCGAATACAAGTGAGTAACGGTGTGCCAAGAGCAGAGCCTGGTTGTAGAGTAAAATATGATGATGACAAGTGAAAACGCTATAGCCCAATGCTTTGTCAAATTGTCAGCCGGTATCCATAAATGGCAATTTCAATCGCGATACTCAGTCTATGCATTAAAGACAAAGGTTGGAATGACCACATATTCAAGGACATCGGTAGAATGTGGACTGAACTGCAGGATTTTGTGGTCTTCGAGTATATTAATCTGATTTACATAAATGATACGCAGCCATTCAAGATCTCTGTTTCTTTCCTTAAGGCCTTCACGCCTACGCTCTGCCTCGCAATATAACGATGGATCCATATGTAAGTACTGGTATAACCTTTGTCTTATACACCGGCAGCTTGATGTTATGGGTACATTCCTGGATTTAAAGAGTATTGGCAGACTATAGTAGGGTGGAATATTTTCTGTGTGGCACTGCGTTATCGGGATTTTAACCGGCGGTGGTACTTAAGTGAAATAGCCAGTTGCATTTCTCTCTCATTCTCCAAAAAAGAAAAAAATAATACACATGACGGTTTTAATGTTCATCAGTTTTTCCTCAAGCCTATTTTTCGACAGTTTTTAAACTTTACGATATTCCTTTTCTTCTTTATCCGTACAACTTCAATGTTAAATGCTTTGCCAAACACTGTTTTCCCCCTGGCTTCGTCACATTAGGAGGGTCCAACTGTCTGACAAACGTCTGAGATTAATAATTGCCGTTTAAAGCCTCTCATATCGCATTTCGGTTCTGGCATTTCTTTTATACCTTTAGCGTGCACAAATTATATAAAAAATAAGCAGGAAGTGATTGATTGAGGCTTCGATGTTAGTAACTATCAAAATCTAACGAGAACGGTCACCAATATTAGAGGTGAAAAGACAAAACACAGCTTGACTTCTCTATTGATCTTGAATGTGGCCGTTTTTTCATAGATTTTGGATACTTTGCATTTTGCAGATTTTTGTAATAAAAACATAATCGCTTGTCCACCTTTCTTTCAATTCTCCGAACAAATCTAACTGCCACCATCATCAGTCACCTCCACTGTGAGTACAACAGTTTTCCAATTCCGGAACACCGTAATTATGCACTCAATTTGCCCCCGTTCAACTTCCTTCCGTTCAACATCTTTAATCGCCATGTACGAAACGGGCTGCCTCGTGATCCTTTCGACGTTGTGTCGTTTGTTGATGTTGATAGTGGGTTGGTAGGAGGCCACACGAAGAATACCCAAGAGACTTGGTACGTTATGCAATTTAGTACATATTTTTACTTTACTTCGCGTAGAAAAATAATTATTTTATCGACAAGAGGCAGGATACGAATACAGCAGCAGTAGCACCTAAAACCAATGCATTGTGTTTTGCTCACAGCTGAAGTCAACTTCGAAAGCAATTTTCTCCCTTTTACTTACATTTACACATGCATCCCCGTTGTGCATACGTATATGCATCAGTGTATTAAGAACAATAGAATTAAACACTCGAAGAAGAATTTTACAATCAAACAAAATGAACGACAAAAAGAAGTGATGCGGGCTTTAGCCAGGGAGTAGGAAGGAAGAGCAGAATTTCAAGTGTTTACGTTCCGCTCTGGTGCAGCAAAAGTAGTAGTAGTAGTGGCAGTAGTACCAGTAGCAATGGAACAAGGAAGAAACTTTCAATTGAGCTCCAATGATGTACTCTACTAACTATTGCGTGCGTACCGTAAGTTGGCTTCCTGTAGTAAGAACTTAAAAGACAATTTAAGTATTTATTGTTTCTATAAATATTTTGTAGAAAGAAAAAAATTAAACCGCCACTCCTCTGTATGCATCTCATTTAAAAAGCTTTTATTTAACTTGTTTTGTCCGTTTACCACAAATCTTGCATCATCAACTTCCCGTTGTCCAATTGAGTTGAGCACAAACCTGTAGTCCCCGTGGAAATGCAATGTTATGGTAAAAATAAAAACAACCCATAAAAATTAAAATTTTTCATCAAAATTCTCTAATAGGAGATAGGTATGTGTTAAAATTTGAAGAAAATCGGGCTAATTTTTAAAAAATGTACATGGACACCACACGGGTCTCAGGGCCCTATCACTCCAACAAATTTACAAAAAGTTATGTCCATCAGTGATACACATGTGTTGAAAATTTGAAGAAAATCGAGCTAAATTTTAAAAAATTTATATGGGCACCCCTTGGCCCTCAGGGCCCGTTCACTCCAAAAACTTTAAAAAAAAATTTGGTCCATCGGAGATACAGAGGTGTATAAAATTTGAAGAAAATCGGGTTAATTTCTTTGAAAAATTTTTATGGGGCCCCTCGACCCCGGCCACCAAAATTTTTGCAAAAAGTGTTGTCCATCGGAGATACAAATGTGCTTAAAATTTGAATAAATCGGGCTAATTTTTAAAAAATGATTTATTATTATTTTGCATAGCTTCACAGGGTGTACGTCTAATTGTTGAAACTGCTTGATGTACCAGTGTCATCAACTATTGTCAAGGTATAAGAACCTTGGTCGGAGAAGGCGAAAGTGGTCATTAAACTAAAAATCTTAAGTGCAGCACTAACAGGACATTGTACTTGTAATATCATTTACACAAAATAAGAGTCAGCAATGATGAGACCTGCAGATACTGCAATGAAGAAGAGGAGACAATGGAGCACCTCCTAGGAGATTGCCCAGCCCTAATAAAATTAAGGATAAACTATATGGGCAAAATAACTATAAGGGTAGAAGATTACCAACAAATCCCAGCCAAATGAATAATACAGTTTATTAAGAGACTAAAAGATTTCTAGGCTCGAAGAATATGGGGCACAATAGACCCATGTAGGTCAAGGCGCACGCGCGTGTGTTGTTTTTTATGGCTGTGCCAAAGGTGGGGAATCTTCCTAGATACCAGTAGAGCCCTCCAGGGGTACTAGCATGCACGATTCGTAAACCTGAATGTTCGTACCAGGAATTACGCATACGTACTAAACCCTCCTTACACACTTCAACCACTCTCTCCGCGGGACTGCCGTTAGGTATTACGAATACACACACTTCTGTTCACTTATCCTCAGATCTCAGCATTTCGCGCGTGTGTCACGTGTGGCGTGTGTGTATACATTTACATTTACTTTTTATGAAAATAAATTTTAACAGAAACGGCCGTAAATTGAAACGCCGTCAACGGTTTACGGTATGACAAATACCTACAAATACTGACACATGTGAAATTTCTTTCGTTCTTACGAATATTCAAACACAAAAATAATAATTATTTTTCGTTTCAATGCACAAGGAAAAATTTTGAAATATTCCCTCTCAACTTAGCTCAGCTTAGCATCAGCATCAGTTGAGTTGCCCATGATGATGTTGTCGTACGGTCGACGGGACGGGCGGACTCTCCATCTTTGGCCGTCATTCTACATCAGCTTGTTAGATTTTGCAATGCGATGAGCGAACGAACGAGCACTTTGTTTTCGGAACTTTTCTATGTAAGGACCTGTGCCAGCGGCCCCGACTAGGATACATACAAACATACATTCATCTACTGACGGTATGCGGTACTCTATGTTTACAGGTTATTTAGGAATTGGATATAAAATGTGCACATACACACACAAGCTATATACACTGCCATACAGAGTCACCTACATGCGGAGAACCTCTGCGAAAATTAATTATTGCGATTGCCAAAGGATTTTCGAGTATTTGTTTCATAATTCAAAATAATCGCTTTCGCATTTTTTTTGTTTCAGTTGTTTTGAGTGTAAGCGTGTGTGTTTCTTTTTCTTCTCTTCAGTCGTCTGTGAAGAAGTCGGCGACACATTTTCTACGTACCCGCACATAGCTTCTTCTCGGTTGTATTGTTGCCATGTGCTGCCGGAACCTACACGCTACACCACACAACACTTGCAGGCATGGCCACCTTTAACCTCCTTTTTTAAGCGTTTCATTATTTTAATAATTTTGCATTGCATTGGAATTATTTATGCGAGAAAGATGTCGGTTGATGTTGCACAAATAGCGGAAGAAAATCTTAAAAACTGAAATGATTGAGAAAAGGACAAATTCTAAATAAAGTAGAGGGCTTCGAGCAAAAGAACAATAAGTATTTAATTGCATTGGATTTGCAAGCTTCAGAATGTTATGGGTACGGATGAGAAGACATTTTTTAATTGCAGGAAGTAGAAAATATTTGAGTTAATTAGAATATGCAAGTAGGTGGTGCTCACCCGGAATAATGGAGGCCAGCCTGGTCAATAAAAACTTCTAGCACCAGTATTTGGCCAATCACCCTACTCATCCGTACATATTTATCCAAAATTGAAGAAACCAACTGACTAACTTCCATTCGAATACAATTTCACTTGTAGATCCTTGGTCGTGGGCGCCACCGCGCTGAGAATATCTAAGCAGGCATTAGTGGCGAAAAACATAATGCAGAGGCGTTGAGTACCAGTCACCAACTCTCTTGGCTGCGGTTATATTGAATAAGAATTCGTACGAACATTTCTTCGCACGAATTCGGTTTGTATATTAAAAGCGAAATAATTGTATCCAGCTACTGGATATTTATTGGAAACATCTCCAATAAAATTTCTGTTACTTGAAAATACTTGAAAACGGAGAATTTGGAAGATAATTTGAAGAAATCAAAGGCAACGATGAAAAGTTCTTTGAGTATACTAGAATTATGCAATCTTCATTTGGCTATATTTTAAAATGGTGCCATGACAAAAGGTCAAGTGTCATAAGGCCAAATTTTAGCATTTGGTCTTATGACACTTCCGCAAAGCGACCTAAGTCCAATTTGTGTTTAGGTCACTTTCCACTATGAGATAACCTACTATGGGATTGTTGCATTACGTGCAGTTGCTAGCTTACATTCGTCATCGAACCAGCCGTTCCAATCTCTACGACTACTGCGTACTGCCTAAGATGTAGTCAGCAGTACTAAGGACAGTATTTTGACCGTAGTTGTTTCTGGTCTCTTCATTGAGAAGGGCAGCCATGTTGACTCGGATCTGATTCGCGCATGCAGTCTTGCGTGATGATGCAATCCGCGCTCTCGAAGTACCATACCAACAAGATAGTGGTCCAAATCGACGTTGGCACCTCGGTATGTTCGTAACGTCATCAGGTGCGGGTTGTGGCGGCGGTCTATCAGCACGTGGTATATCTGGTTGCGAGTGGCTGCATAAGGAGATACCCAGGTGACTTTGTGGATATTTTTACGCGCTGGCAACGAACAATTTATTGCTTGTGCCTTCTCTAGGACTCGTTGTCCATTATCTTGTAAGCTATGGGTGCCAATGTACTGCCTGAATAGTGGCTTGGCTTACATTTATAATAATAATATTCGGCGCGAAAGACCGTTGCGGTCATAGACCTAGCTTCTCGCAACCATTTGTGTTGAGCATGTATATTTTTGCACACAAAATGGAGGGAGGGGACCAAAAATTTAATGCCGGATCCGAACGGCGAATTGAGGAGCTTTCCGTGACAAGTTATTACTTTCGGTCGTTTGTCAGACTTTCGCGAGAGGTGGGAAACCATGAAAAATACTTTTGGTGTTACTGGGATTCGAACCACGAACCAACTGCTCAGAAGCTTTGCTCTTATCAACTGAGCTACAGCGCCCCAGAACGGCATAGCCGTTCATTTACTGATTTAAAGCCGATAACGGTGGGTTTCATTCTTTTGCTGACTAGAAACCCTACCCCCAGCACATGAAGTCTTGGATTTGGGGTTCAGAGATAGTTATTCCTCTGGAATAATATAATAACTTTGCAAAAAAATATGTTTCTAATGAAAACAAAAACTGCTGAGATTGCTTTTGCCGACATCCTAGCTATAAATTGATGACCTGAAGTTGTTTTTTCTAATCAACAGTGGATTTGTAAAATGAATAATGACAGGCAGTATACATTTAATGAGCCAACGAAAGCGGATGACTATTCGGAGAAGGCTTTGGTTTCTTTATGGTTAATTGCTAGCGTTCAGTTGGTGTAGAATTCTATGTGTGTAAGGCGAGATAAGGGTTAATTGGAAATAACTGTTTGTGCAGAAATTTCTAAATTAAGTTTCTATTGCATCTTTCGATTACTTAGAACCATACCCGAAACCGTACCCGGTAAGCTAGCAAAATGACATGGTTTTCGTGTTGAATGCTTTGCAAATAGAACGCCAAACCGAACCCAAATTTAACAAGAACAACAAACTCAGAAATAAGTCTGCTTGCTCTCTCTCTTCGCCATCTTGCTTCTATTAAAATTTTAATTTCAAATTTTTTAAAAACTAACCAGATTTTCTCAAATTTTATGAACAACACTCCCAAACAAATTTAAAAAATTTACCCGATTTTTTTTCAAATTATGTACATACGTGCATCTCTGATGATAACACTTTTTGTAGAAATTTGTAAGTGATCGGGCCTTAGGCCGAGGGTAGCCCATTTAAATTTGTTTAAAATTATTTCGATTTTATTCAAACTCTTCGCACATGTTATCTTTGTTAATAAGCGCAAACCACGCTAGCTCAGAAAATTTAAGGCTAGCAGACTTTCGCGAAAAGAAAAAGGGTCCTATTAGTGAACTTTGTGGTACTCCATTGCAAACGGGCGGTTTGCGTCCGATGAGAAATGTAAAAAATACGTATTTGGGTAGCTTTCAGAGCTTTATTTTGGCAAATACATATAAATGTAAGGCAAAACCTTTCAGCAGGTCTGTAATAATCCTACATTATTCCAAGTATTTTAGTATTATCAGTGTTTTCTTGCATTGCAAATAGTGAACTTTTATTAGGCACATAGTTAATTACATTAACTCTTACGGAAACAAACCTTATCAATTGCCCAAGTGAGTTTTTTTTCCTCATCAAGAATTATAAATGCTCCATCCATTAACCACAAATTCAACGAACAATAAATATTATTATCGTATGGTATACACACTCACACTTGTTCGTGGATGGGTGGCATGAGAAAAAGCATAAAATTATAAGAACTTTTATCTAATCTCAACGACTAGACATTATACGCTAAGAGCAGACGAGAGCACGCATCACATCCGCTCATCAGCTATGAATTCAATTAGTGCCCCGCATCTATGTTTTTACACAAAAAAAAATTATACCAAATGGTTCCATGGAAAAGAATCCTGTGCGTCGCCATTAACCCTTTTTGTCGAACGAAGGGACAAACAGCGAATCCTATACAAATTTACAAAACAAACACAGTTAAGGGCAACATCGTCGTCGTTGTCGTAATCGCCCAAAGATACACCGCACATTGCTGCTGTTACCGCCGCCGCCGTCACAACCGAAAAAAGGACATTATTTGATCTCATATTTTTTTCTTAAATTGCCATGAAAGACCAATAAAAATTCTACTGTGCGTATAATTTTTTTCCGCATACGACGAATGTTGCGCCTCATAATTATACAAAAGTTGTAGCCTGGATGAGAAAAGGATACCTTCCGATTTTAAAAACCCTTTCCAAGTTGTTCCACATGACGGAAGCTAAAATGAAATCTCGCAATCTGGAGGTCGGTAGGTCTACAAAACTTCACCACCATTCGAATAAATACGCTAATGTAAGCTCTGAGTCTGAGTCGTGTATTTACAAGACACCCAAGTTTTTTTTATTCGTAATTCCGTTACTCCTCCCCTGCCACTGCTCAACGATGGTTTTTTAACCAACCTGCCTACTTACCCATTATTTTTAGTTAAAAAATTCTACACGCATTTTAGTCATAAAATTAAGATAAAGGGTTAAATAAAGCGCACAAGTGCGACCGACGCTGTTTGTTGTCGCAAAGGAATGCGTTTCATTGTAATTTAAATCGTGTACGCCGCTCGGGATGTACTGAATACTTGGTAAGCTCCTCGTAGAAAAATCGTAATGCCCTGCGTTTTTTTTTCTTCTTTCTGTTAGTCTTATAAAGATAATTTTATTTCATTAATCCTTTGCCAGCCGAATACAAAGGGAATTAAAAATAAAAAGAATTGCTGGATACGCCCACATTGTTACGCCTTTGAGTGATGTTGAATTGGATATAATATGTACTTTGGTTACTAAGAGAGTTAGGGGTAGGCGTTTTGGCATAAGGTAAGAAGGATATTGAATAAAACAAAAAATTTGATTAATGATTTATTCGACATCATATCAACTGAATAGTTACGATTGTACGAACGATTAATACAATTTTCTCTTACTTATTAGAGAAAATTTTGTATAAATAATACCGTTAGAAGTTTGGAATCTGTTCCTTAGCAACGAGTATATTACGAGTATATTTCTGAGCTTTAGTTCATAGTTTTGCAAAATTCACGTAACATGATTGAGATTGATGAGAGATGGGCAAAATGTGATATTTTTGGGCGAACTTAATGGATTGATAAACTACGCCCTCTTCCGATGGTAACACGCCCGGGTAAACGAGGAGCGTTTGAGGCAACGGATTTGTCTTATCCTCAGTAAAAGCTATTCCCAATACAAGATGGAAATGCATACGCAGATTGATGCATGGCTAAGAGGGTGCTTAGTCGATAGTATGTGGAATCTAAATACCTGGCGACCTTCGACTTCAACTCGCCTTCCCATGGCATACCGGGCTCTGTCATGGGTGACCTTCATTCACGGATACTCGTGGGTTAAAGTTTTAATAATTATGAGATCGTTGCATGTCAAAGCGCATCAACCTCGGGTCCTGCTGCTGAGCAGTCCGTTGTATATAGAGAACTGTTGAGCTCTCGATGGTCAATCCCATGTTGGCCTCAACTGCTCGGTCCGCTGTAGAGCAGTCGAACCCTACCCATAGTTCAGACTGCGTAGCCATACAGTAACTCGCGAGGGCGTCAGAGCTGATGACGTTAATCAGCCACTTCTGATTCTGACGCATCCACAATCGTTGATGCATGTAGCGTAATTTCGGAGAAATTCGGATGCTACTGAACCAGCAAGACCGAGGTGGATTCATTAAATTGTACTCGCTAGAGAGAAGGCGACTTAAACATGTTTTACGCATGGGCAAGGATAGAGAGAGTGCTCTTGCTTTTGCTAAAGCCGCCCCTTCAACTTCAGCATCTAGAGACGACTAAGGAACTCCATCAGGCGAACCTGCATCACGCGAAGCTAACATCCGCTACCCACAGCAAGCGGTTCGCCGAGGAAAATATAACCCTTGGTCTCATCCAAGAGCCTTGGGTTATTAGCAGACAGATAAAAGGTCTACGGAACGGGACAAGTAAATCTGTAAATGTTGGGAGCCAGGGCCAAGGTCGGCCTGATTAATCGGCACGAACATCAACTTTCTTTCTATTCCAGAATTCATAACAAAACACCTGGTGACCCTGCTGATTAAAGTTCCGACCGAGAGGGGAACACAGAACATTGTGTATGCTTCAGCATATTTCACTGGCGAAGACGACCAGGAGCTGGTCGACTGCATGCCGCAAAGGAAAAAGGATGCGTCCGCTACCATTAGCATTAGATTCGCTGATGACAACATAGCCCATAGTCTCATTCAAGAACTTTGGATTATTAACGGACAAATCAAAGGTCTACGGAATAAGGCAAGGTAGTTAAATGCAGCGAGCCAGTGCCAAGGGCAGCCTGCTTAATCAGCAAGAACATTAACTTTCTTCCAATTCCAGAATTCGTGACAAGGGACCTGGCGGCACTCCTAGTAGAGATTCCGACCGAAAGGGGATCAAATAACATCGTGTGCCTCTGCATACTTCCCCGGCGATTCCGCCCATCGAGGTCCAGAAGCTGCCAGGACAACAATTTTGAAGCAAAAATGGCCGCATTTGGCAAAGAGAAAAGTTATTTTTCACCAGGACAACGCACCGCTGCACAAGTCCGCAGTCGCAATGGCAAAATTGCATGAGTTAGCCTACGAACTCTTCCCTTATCCAGCATATTCCCCAGATTTAGCCCTCTGCGACTATTTCTTGTTTCCAAAAATGAAGAAATGGCTTGGAGGTAAGAGATTTGGGTCGAATTAAGAGGTCATCGCTGAAACAAACGCTTATTTTGAGGGGCTCGAGAAATCGTATTATTTGGAGGGCATCAAAAATAAAATGTTTTTATGCCGAAAAGAGTGTTCCTTGTTTCATTTTGCATTGACTTATTGACGCACCTTCGTATATTTGGCTTTTAACAGGGGCATTTTTTTCTTTTTAAAGTATTTTAGTTTAGTGGGCGTTTTTCATTCATGTTTCATGTAAATGGGTTCCATACATTTACATGAAACATGAATGAAAAATTAGCCTTCAAAATGCAGGATATTTTCATCCTTTTGAGAAGTTCCACAATTGTGATAATCAGAATGAAAGAACGAAAATTTTGAATGTGAAATGCATTTTGTACATAAAATTTTCGATAGTTTCTTTGCGCTACCGGAATTGCTCTTAAAATGATAATTCGCTCTGAATCGCGGCCCTATAAATTTGGTGCAGTTTTAGTGAATTACTATAGGACGGAACGACTATAGTGCACGCGGCCAAAGCATCATCATAAAGGAAGTAAGATGTCGACAATTTTGAAGCAACTTTTCGTTTTCGTGAATGAATTTTGCGGTGACAATTTTCTGAATTTCTCTGCGAAGATGGACTTTTGCGACAAACAATTCAAAGGACACCCATAGCAAAAATAAGTAGGAACAATGTATATAAAATTTTAGACTCAAAAGGCAATAAAAGCCGCAACGAACGATGTGAAGGGAGTTTCCGTTCGGCTTGTTACGCGATTTGCATAGAATTGCAATTAAAGTAATAAAAGGACTTTGCCACCACCACCGCGAGTTTGTTAAGTCGTCGATGTCTGCTGGGTGGATATACAAACGACATCGCACTGTGCTAAATATTTGCTAAATAAGGCTCTGAAGTTCTATATTTTACGGATAAAGTATATTATTCCAACGAAAATATAGATCCTGATTGCAGGGCGAAAAAGTTCACTCTTTGCATCTTTGCATTTTTGCTGCTAATAATACAAAGTCAGCTTCAGCCGTGAGTTTTTAAATACCAAAATTTATAGCTGGAAAGGATAATTATGAGCGCGAATTATTGTGGTGTGGATGAATGGAAAAAGAGAAAATATATAAAGCAATATTATTGACTTATTACCATTATCCCATTTTAACGGTCTTGAGGTGAGTCTTATATTAAGTATTACACGCGCGGAATATTCAGCAAAATAAACCCAAGCTTCTTGGTCGGCTCGTCGTCCTTGTGATTAAGTAATAAAATACAGATGGGTAATGTAATTTACATCCAAACTTCTTTCAACTTTCGATTAGCTTCGACCGTAAGAAGGACGGCGACTCAACAGCACAACACCGTATTCAAATAATGTCTTCCGGGGAAAGTTCTCTAAGAGCACCTCCTTAGAGTTTCCATTAAACGTCGCCATCATAGTAGTATATCATTAAACAATTTCATGGATGACTAATGACAATTCTTTTCTTAAATTTTTATCATTTTCCTGCCATTAGACTTAATGGCATTTTGATATTTATATTAATATCTACGAGCATTAATTTCTGAGAATGCCTTTAGCGGTAACATACTTTGCTTTGGTCAATTGGAATTGCAAATTCATGTAATGTAATTTTTTCAAAATTTCAACGAGCGCAAACAAAAATACAAGAACCAACAACAAGAACTTACCCGCATGTAATTACTTCTTTGCCTTCCATGAACTGGCCATTTTGTCCCCAACGACGTGGTAGTTCGAGCACTGTAAGACCTCGTGATCCAGCCAACGCAATTAATGATCCTTCTGTGGAAGCCAAAACATTCTCTACTTGAAAACTCAGTGGTGTTGCTGGGATGAGTGTCTAAAAAAAGAATTTAAAAGATTAAGTCATTTAAAGAATTTTAAACTTTTTGGAAATATGTTGTTAACATTTTTTGTGATTAGCAATATGCGGAAATACTAAATACCTCAGGTTTGATTTTTAGCTTAGTAAGTAAAAGAAATTCGATTGGCCTCTTCTTCACTTGATTAGTTTAAGGAAGTCTTTGAAAGGATTATTACAAAAACGAAATGACTTGGCCAGTCGAAGCCAACCACCGTATAACATTAGTTCAGTCGATTGAATAGTCAACGAACTTTTTAAGCCCAAATTTAGAGAAAAATTTAATTTCATCAAAAGTACTGTTGAACGTAAAAAGTGCTAAATGATTTGAGAGTGAGTCCATCGAACGTAAGCTCACTGTTTAGAGCTCGAGCTGACAAAACAGCAATCCAGGAGATGCGATGGAAGATTAGGTTAGGTTAAGGTGGCTGTCAGTAAAACCGACACACTTTAAGCAGTAATGGTCCATTGTGATACTACACGGATCAGGAAAAATTCCCTCCACCTACTCGATGAACCAATTAGAGTTTCCTATCAAGCGTAGGAGACTCCCAATGACAATGTTGATGAGATCATTAGTGTCGTTGTAGAAGAAAGCTCCCATATGGAGTTTACGTTTTTGGGAAAGGACTGGACAAGTACAAAGAAGATGGACGAAAATCTCTTCTCCTCCTCATCCAGCAACTTCTGCAGAAGTCATTCGAGAAGACTTCATGTGTTGCTGCATGCCTGCCTATGAGACAGTGTCCGGTGATGACACCTACAATAGCACCGATGTGCTATCTTTTTTGAGAGATCAAACACTTGGAGCGTTTCGGATCCAGCTTGGGCCAGATTTGTTTTGTCGCTATGCAAGTTGTACCGTTTGACCACCTACGGTAAGTTTTTCATTAGCATCCCACTTTAACATGAGTTTGCATGAAGCGATTGGTATGCCTAGAGAGCCATATTCAGGTAAGATGGGTAGTGTAGTTCCTTGTTTGGCGAGTTCGTAAGCTATACAGTTATCCGGAAAGTTTCTTTGATCCGGCACCCAACAAAGGTGGATATTGAACTGCTCCGCCATCTCCATGAAAGATGATCGGCAGTTAAGGGCTAGAATTGAGTTTGTAGAGACTGATTTCAGATATTTCAGTGCAGCTTGGTCATCCGAGAATATACCGATATCCTTAGCGGATACGACGTGTCTCTTCAGCCAAGTCTTCACTGATCGCCATAATTTCAGACTGGAAAACACTAGCGATTTGGAAGGCGGAAAGAGAGGATTAAGATTTTGATTTTTTGAGAAAAACCTCCGCTGACTCAGTCATCAGTTTTTGATCCGTCTGTGTAAAAACGAATGTATTCATCTACTAGGTAAGCGTCTTCTTCCCAGAATGATCTAGAGGGGAAGTTGACCTGGAAGTTTCTGTTGAAATCAAGTTGCGGAGTGGTGCGATCTATGTTGTCTCGGATCCTGACTAAATTCAGGATAGAGTAGTGACCGATTTCATTTCTAGTCCACTGGGATATAGCATTAAGGCGAATAGCCGAACTGGCAGCTACTATCTGATCTTTGGACTTTGCTTAATTTGTCATGGTTTACATTCTAATTTATGGCAGTCCACCATACAGTCACACCGTATAGAAGGTCTTACTACCGCTTTATATAGCCAATGAGTTATATGGGGTTGAAGACCCTATCTGTTACCAATGGATTTTTTGCATGAGAAGAGTGTCACTGTGGCTTTATAAACTCTTTCTTCTATCTTAAGTTTCCAGCTTAGCTTTCTGTCCAAAATAAGACCCACATTCTTGGCTTTATCAGAGAATATTAAGCTTATACCTTTTATAGAAGGAGGGTTAAAAGTGGAACTTTATATTTCCTGGTGAATAGGACAAGCTCAGTTTTGTGAGGATTTACCCTTAAAAAACAGCGAACTGCCCAGCACGTTAGCTTGTTGAGAGCATTTTGCAGGTGTTTAAGGTTTTTGGGTATTTTCCTGAGACGGAAATAGAAACGTCATCCGCATAAGCGATAACTTTGAAGCCCTCACCTGTTAGGCATACCAGCAGCTCATTCACCGCTAAGTTCCATAGAAGTGGGGATAGGACTCTACCTTCAGATCTTCTGGCAGACGACACGCCCAGCTTTGAATTAATAATCCGACTTTATCCTCTGCATCTCTTCAACCTGGCGTCTGCGTCCTCATCAATCTGGCGTTGGGAAAAGTGATCCTAAACTCTGATGTAACGTATAGAACATCAAAGCAATTCTCTGTAAGCCCATTCAGATAGCGGATTAAGCAGACGATATTGGCGTCATTGATAGATTGTACATGATTTATATCCAGATCAAGCAGACGGCACGAAATCTTGTACTGCACATAACTTTGAGCAAAACAAACTACATGGTGGCTACGTCTGAGAACAGAAGATCTAAAATTGTGAAGCGCTGGTTTAAAGCCAATGGTTATAAAAGCAAATACATATTGATCTGACACTAGGGTGCTTAGCAAAAAAGACTCTGACCTCTTAGCCACGTTCTAAAGCACCGTATTTGCGAAAGGACGATTCCGTAAACCATCTGATAATAATATCTATACGAGCTTTACCGCTATGTCGACATCGTAATAATAAAGATGAAGAGGTGAGATTAAGATTCGAGGACCTAGTTCGCATAAGCAAACAGAATCATGTCAGGAAAGTCCTTTGCGGTACGATTTATGGTACACATCAGCAATGTAGGCTAATCGAAACAAATACAGGCTGGGTGATATCGTAGACCAGCTAACTAGAGTTTAGAACTGCAAAACTAGATGACATCGGTTTAAAATCTGACAGGTGAATAGATTTTTTGCGAGAGTTCAGGACCGGACCTCGGTTGTAGAGCCAATTATAATGACGAAGATATGATCAATATTCACATTCCGAACTTCAACTGAGGATATTTCGACTCAAGTACGAAGCATTTTTTACTTTACTTTCCTGTATTTTGATTTACAAATCACTGCAACATTTACTATTTCCGCACATCTGTAAAAATGCATATTAGAAATTTCAATTTAAATTTCTTTTAAGGTTTTTTTGGATGCTCTTAATAGGAACATAACGTGTGACTTGACAGTAAGGTATATGGTGTTAAGCTTTGTCACATAACCGCCAGCAGAATGCATGAATTCATGAAACTGAAATGAAGTAACGAAACTGCAACTGATACTGACTCTGCAAATGCTCGTGTGTCATTCTCAGCAGTGCTACAGTTTGTCGGGCATAAATAAATTTTTCACAATACGCCGAGCTTGCTCTACATGCCAAGGAAATCTAAATTCACAACAAGAAAATGACGTGTTTAGGGGGAGGGCAGAAAAGAAGAAGAAACCAACCGACAAACCCGGTTATGGTGGTTAAGTGTAATTTTTGCGCGCAATCAAAACGACAAATGTCGTCAATTTTTTTTAAATGTGTCACGTCCAACAGCGAACAAGCTGGGTTTATAATACACGCATACATCCATACAGAAAGGATATTCGCTCCGGTTTGCTTACATTAAGTCAGTCAGCAGTGGTGTGAGATTTTCTGTATTTGATTTCGAGGTTGTTTTTTGTCACATTACCCCACCCTTCTTGCAATCGTCCTATGATTTTTTTTATAGCACATATTTGTATGAGATATGTGCGCTGAATCTGACATTCTTTGCCTGATGCAGCCCATATCTGATGGCAATTCCAGCAAAGGTGTGAAACTATGAAAAATCACCAGCGAAACATTCGTCACATATTATTTATAAAGAAAGAAGAAGAAAATGAGGACAATCGCAAAAAATATCAGCGGTATAATTTTTTGCTTCCAAGTCCCAGGACAATAAGTCTTGATTTATGGAAACTTAAATAAGAGCGGCGGTAACTCTTGGAAATGATGAAGTGGAAGTACGATAGTTTGAATGCTGGCGCATAGGAGGCTGATAACCTCCTATGCCCTTCCACGTCCCATTCTCAGCGAACGCTATCCGACATAATGCCGCTCCTTCTGCACCTGCTGATGATACGACTCGAGTAGAAGACAAATCCGGAAAAATTATTCGGAATTTTATTTTTAAAATTTTTATTTTTTTCTGTGCTCGTAAATATGTTACGTTTGCATGACGACGATGAAGAACTGGTATGGATGCTTATGCTTTGCCATGTCGTTAGGACGATAGAGCGAAGAACAAAGTCCTCCCGTAATACAATTTCCTCCGCCCTCAATTAAGTGAGGACTTCTAATGCAAAATAATTTTAAATAAATTTCTAAAACGTGAAGCATTTCCATTTTATTTGTCATTCTGCAAGTCTGCAATTTGAATCGAATGAAAGACATCCATATGAATTACATATTTTTTTTACCATTTTGAGATGATGTACAGTGAATGAAACATTTGATTTTGGGTTCGGAATTTGGAAGCTGTACCAAATATTATTTTAAGGAAATTTTACAAAAATTTTATTCTGTAAACCTTAATCCAACTTAAATAAACTTTTAAAAATGTTGGTTCAATAAGGAATTTTAAATATTTTAATAAAAATATATATTCATATATTCACTTGTAAAAAACTGGAATTTGAATTTTTGGGCACAAATATAAGGAGAGAGATATAAATATGTAGAGAGATAAAGATTGGTGGTGAGCAAGAATGATATATGAAGATACAGAGAAATATAAGGCAGTTCTAGAAAGATAAAAATAAATAAAGAGATAGCTAGAAAAAGAGAGAGAGAGAGAGAAATAAAAGTAGATACATAGAGAGAGAGAGAAAGAGATAAAGAAAAAGATATACATAAAGAGAATGATAGATAGAGAAAAAGTGAGAGAATAAGAAAAATAAATACATAGAGATAAGGATAGGTAGAGAAAGAGAGTGAGAAAGAAAGAAAGATAGATGCAGAAAGGAAGTGAAATAGAGAGAGATAGAGAAAGTCAGAGATAGAAAATGAGATAAAGAGAGATAAGGAGTGATAGACGCAGATAAAGAGAGATACACATACGGAGAGAAAAACAGGGAGAGATAGAGATAAAAAAATAGATGGTGAGAAAGAAGGATAGATAATTATAAAAAAAGGGATGCAGAGAGAGAGAGAAAGAGAGAGAGAGAAATTGTCTCTTCTGATGGCGATAAGAGCAAGGAACACATATTTCTGAGCAGAGATTTTTAAATTTCCGGTTGATCTTCAATTGCGTTTGCAAATGCCACGAAATCCTGACACTGGTAACAAATGAGCCCTAAAAAGCAGCCCTACTTTTTTGCCCAAAAGTTTGCTATGCATTTTTTAAATAAAGATGTTGTACTCAGATCAATGTTATTTTCGATTTTTATTAACGATCTACCTGCTGTTATTAATAAATGTCGATATCACTTATATGCAGATGATGTGCAGTTGTACGTTTCTTCTCATATTGGACAAGTTGAGAATGCGGTGGCAATGGTCAATGAAGACCCTTGTGGTCTCATCAAAACCAGCTGCTACTTTACGCTAGCAAAACGAAGATTGTCACTATAAACAAGGATCGTTTCACCTTTATCATTTCCTGACCTTATTCTTGATAATAAAGGAATAGAGCAAATTAAAGTCGTTAAAAACCATGTCATTTTCATTAACAGAACACTTTCATGGAATGAAAATTACCCTATCTTCTATCTTTATCTTAACACTCTCTTTTATCTATTCCATTCATTTTTGTTTTTGCTTTTTACTTTGTTTTTCTATAAAATTTATAATTTTTATCTTTATCTTTATTTTAAATTTTTTTTTATTGTCATTAATTTTTTTTTTTGGGAAATGAAATTTTTTTTTTATGTTTATTTTATTTTTTTCTGTCCAAAATGTACGCGAACTATGCAAAACAAGAGAACATTTTTTTTATTCTATCTATATCCACGGCGACCATTATATTTGTCCTAATTCCTTTTACAATTATTGAATTGTAAATTCTTCTATATTCGTTTGTCTTTCTTTTACATTAAATGCACTTTGGAAAGTTTTACTTCCGACCTTTTTGCCTATTTATGGAGGCATCCGTTTGTTACTCTAATTTTCAACGCCTTTACTAAAATAGATGTTGAATTACAAATGACCACTAAAAGTTTCTTAAGCGGCAAAAAAAGCATAATATTATCAGTAAAGGTATCAGTATATTCTTCTTCTATATAGGCAGGAAAAACTCAAGTTGACTAATAATGGTACCTTGCGGAACATAAAAACACTAAAGATGTTCTATCAAACAGAATAATTTTACGGAAAAGAAACGTTCAGGTACAAAAAATTAACAACCCAGCTGGATGAACACTTTTTAGTACTCAAATACTTCAGCATTGATTCAAAACTTCTTCAAATATCAGGAACGATCTTGTCAGATCAACAGACAAAGCAAGTCATGTAATAAGGATGTTGGTAAAAGATGGAATGCGAGCTCAGGTCGGATTTCTCAAAACGAGTAGCGCCAAAAAGAGTACTATGTTCGTAGGACCATGTTTCTTTCTTCATTTTTAAATTTTCTCTATTAACGTCGCGTTCTGGCTGGCTGGTTGCTGACTAGCGGACCAAATCTTGTAATCAATTTTTAATCCACTTCCTAAAGACCGATTTCATTAAAACTTTGCACACATGTGTATCTCCGATGATAATACTTTCTATTAAAATCGGGGTCCCACATAAATATTTTACAAAATTTACCTGATTTTCTACAAATTTTATACGCACGTGTATTGCTGATGGACAACACTTTTTGTAACAATTTGGAAGTGATCGGACCCCAGGGTCGGGGGGAGGGGGCACCCATATAAATTTTCTACCCGATTTCTTCGAATTTTATATGCATGTGTATCTCCGATGGACAACACTTTTTGTAAAAATTTGGATGTAATCGGACCCGGGGTCTGGAGGCACCCATACAAATTTTCTAAAAAAAGTACCCGATTTTCTTCGAATTTTATACGCATGTGTATCTCCGATGTACAACAATTTTTTTTAAAAATTTCAAAGTGATCGGGCTGGGGGTTCCCGCACAAATTTTTTTTTTAAAAAATGTATCCGATTTTCTTCAAATTTTATACACATGTTTATCTCCGCTGGAAAACAATTTTTGTAAAAATTTGGAATGAATTGGGCCCCAGGACCGAAGAACTCCCATATAATTGTTTTTTAAAAAAAACCCAATTTCATTCAAACTTCACACATGTGTAGTGTATCTCCGATTAGAGAATTTACAAGAAAAATTTGAATTTTTATGGGCTGTGTTTATTATTAAATTACTAGCACTTTGCTACCCGCACACATGAACCCCCGGGGTGACGCGAGTACTATAGCCTATAACCTTCCCTCACCTGCCAATAATTTACGTTGACATTTTTTTAAAAATACGTTTGTAAATCTCATGTTAAAATTTTACCTTTCTTCCCTTCCATCTATACCTACATTTTCCCCTACCTGCCAATAATATATCTTAAAAATTTCATAAAATTCAGTTTAAAAATGTGGCTTATATTAACATTTTACATTCCCTGTGTGTAAAATAAAAAAAATTCGTATGGTGACCCTTGGCCTAGGAGTCTGACCACTTTCAAAATATGCCTATTAAGTGCCTATTATGGTAGAAAACCCATATGCAAAGTTAGAACGCGATCGGTTGAAGAGTTTGGCAGTACATACATACATACATACAAAGTTTCACTTTTATATATTAAATTATTTTTTATCAACAAACATCTATATAATGTAGTGTTAGAAATCAAATAAGGAAACTTACAAGCTATATTAGTATTTGTATAATTGACCTGGTGACGTTTGGCATTACAATCACTATTCTTTCTCTGATATAGCAATAAATATTTTTTATCTTGTTACAATACATTACAAATGTAAAAGTAATTTAAGGACAAATTACTTTTTTAATCTTTTGCTCAAAGAATGTGAAACGTAATCTTCACGTTATTAGTCAAAATTTAATTTGTATTTCGGAGATAGAAGAATTCTTGTACGAATGAATTCAAAAAGAGAGACTAAGCAGAGAGTGTCTTACAAGGATGACTTCCAAAACTCATGAAGGCCTTTTTTTTATATATAATGTACATACGCTAAAGGGGTTTGCACCCTTATAATGCTTAGCACAGCGTGGGCGTTAGAAAAGTTGGGAGAGGAAAGGATGAGATGTCTATGCACGCGTGTCTTAAACGACTGCAGATCATATCAATGCGGAAACACAGAATCAGGCAATTCATTCTACATAACTATCGTGCGGCTAAAGAAGGAATCTCTGAATTGGTTAGTACGTCCGAAGATAGGCTCAATGGTGGACTCATGAGCTCGAGTTGAGGCACGGGTATTACGGATGGGTTGGAGAATGGGCGGGATGCATCTGAATCCGCTTGTGGAAAAAGCGATTAAACAGTGACAGGCAGGAAACATTCCTACGATACTCGAGCGATTCGATAGTTTTTGCGATATGTACGTCACCAATAAGTTTTAACGCGCGGTTCTGAACTCTGTCTAGTAGATGCAATGTGGTCTTGGGAGCACCTGCCCAGACAATGCAGTTGTATTCAAGTTTAGGGCGAATATACGCCTTGTAAATAGTAGCCAGATCTGAAGGAGTGAAGTACATCTTGCACCGTTTTAGGAAACCTAAGCATCTCGCAGCATTTTTGGCGATGGCAAATATGTGGTCATTCCAACGAAGCTTGTTGTTGACACACATACCGAGAATTGAGAGTTTTTCAGTTTCTTTGATGCAAGATCCATTCATGGTTAAAGTTTGGGGGTTTAAATTACGCTTAGACGACAGAAGACAGCATTGGGTTTTAGAAGCGTTAAATTCAACTCTATTATGTAGACCCCACCTTGTTATGCTGTCAAGGTCAGAATTTAACGTGCTTAACATACGTTGTTGTTCAAGTTCCACTTGTGCCGAAGAGGGGCGCGCAGAAAGCGAGAAGTCATATGAAAAGCTAAGAGTACTGTCGTCAGCAAAGGAATGGATTGGATTAGAGGTGGTGGATAGGAGATCATTAATGAAAATCAGAAAGAGTGTCGGAGATAAAACAGAGCCTTGAGGAACACCGGCGTTTATGCGGTGGACATTGGATTTGAATCCGTCCAATACGACCTGGATTGAACGGTCAGAAAGGTAGTTCCTAGTCCAATCGAGCAGGGTGTTATTAATTCCATAAGCATTCATTTTCGACAAAAGAGCTTGTTGCCAGATTTTGTCAAATGCCTTGGAAATATCGAGTGCAACGACTTTACTTTCACCAAATTTGTGAATAGACTGGTTCCACTTTTCAGTGAGATAAGCCATCAGGTCACCTGTAGAACGCTGCCTACGAAAACCGTACTGCTAGATTCACTAAGGATATCACGTGAGTCAAAGTATTGCATAAGCTTACGATTGATCAGGGTTTCCATAACCTTGGAGAGTATGGATGTTAGCGCAATGGGTGGGTATGAGGAAAGAGATGACGTTTCGCCTTTTTTAGGAACAGAGTGGATAAAGGCTGTTTTCCAATTCCTTGGGACGACTCCAGAAGAATAAGAAAAATGGAAAAGTCTGCGCAGTGGTAATGCCAACGTTAAAGAACACCTCTTCAAAACTATAGCGGGAATGCCATCAGGCCCAGCAGATTTATTAATGTTGAGATCATTTAATACTCTAGCCACTTGACTAGTACGAAAGTAAATCTGTCCCATAGAGGATTCAACTCTTTCAAGTACAGGTGGCGACAACGCGCTATCTGGCAGCGTAGGCCTTGTCTATAGAGCTGACAGTTGGAACGTCATTGTGAATAAGCGTTGGAATTGAAGACGAGGCAGTATTTTTAATTCGTTTCACGAATGACCAAAAATTTTAACTTCCTTTGGGACATTGAAGTATTTTTTGTCTTAGTTTTTGGTCATAGTCGAATTTTGCGCGTTTAAGGTAGGCATTGCAATCATTTGTGACTCGTCTAAATTTGGTTCGGTTTTCCAAAGTGGGTTTTTTTTTATATAATCGAAAGCATACCTCACGGTTCCTAGTAACATCTATACAGCTTAAGTCATACCAAGCATTTTCCTTCGGTTTGATACACTTTGTCCTGGAAGGGATAAATTGTCTCATATCCTCAAGGATTATGTTAGTGATCGTATCAGAAGTGTCATCCACACCACTATTGGCGTTAAGTGGCCAGTTATAGCTTCTAAAGAAATTATTAAGGCCATCCCAGTTGGCTTTCTCGTGAAGCCATACTTTTCTTTCGGGAGTTTTCTCTTTAACTGTGTGGTTTGACAACGAGAAATTAGCTGATACTACACAATGGTCTGAAGAGCCTAGAGGCGATAATACACTGACGGTGTATTTGTTAGGAAAAGAAGTAAGAAACAAGTCAAGGGTATTAGCGTTATGACTAACAATGACTGGAATTCGAGTGGGCTCATTCACAAGCTGAGTGAGATGGCCTGATTGTTCGGAGATGGTTAAATGGAGACAAAAAGGTGTAATTGGCTTGGTAATAATATTAAAATAACGCTTGACAAAATGCGTAATTACTTTATGCTGACGAGTGATAATCAAACTTGAGACATCAATATTAGCTCTTGGCGTCTCCCTTTTATTTTACTATATATTTGAAAACCGTTTATTTTATACGCAGAACTCTTTTTTTTGTTATTTTCATTAAAGGCTCAGTGCTAGGATTTTCCCCCTAAAAGGAGCGGAACTTCTGATTATAACTTTCAAGCTATTAACGACACCTGTATGGAGTCTTATTTTAATAAGTATCTATTTTATTTAAGCAGTATCTAAATTTTAAAATCAGACTTAAAACAGATATCAAAATATTAATTAACATGTGTTCGAGTTGCTTGATAGTATTTCTGTATGTCATTGCTAATTTCCTATAATTCGTTTTTATATCAAAATGTTTAAGTGATTCCTATGGCATTTTTTCGAAAACTTCAGAGTAATTTCTTTGCGTAGCTTGAAGGGGAGATGAATGTCTTCATATCGGCTCTACCAAAATATTCACGATAATATAGTCCCCATCTACGCATTTTCGGTTGTTTTTAGTGCTTAATATCAATTTGCCCCGAGGGAAAATACGAAAATTTATTTTTCACTAAAAAAATGTTAAGCTACATTGAAAAGGGAAGAAAAAAAATCGTATTTCTTTCAAATATGAAATCCCTACAGAAACTACCGGCGCCTTCAGGATGTTCGTCGCGCATTGAGGTGCACAAAAAGCAGGGGAATAATTGTTTCAAATAGTCAATTACATGATGGGAGGGTCAGTGCAAAGTACGACAATCCCCATTTGCATATTTTAGGCGTAAAAATTAATCACTAATTTGAAACTTTTTTGCTCGGTTCTACACCTGTCCGGTATCAAACGGGAGGATTCGTAAAAAAAATATGAAATCGAACGAAAGCCGTCGTGATGATGCAGACAAGGGCTGCTCTCCGTTAATGTCGCAGATTAATGTAAAATAATTTACATTGCCCGTAACTGCGACGTAAAATTCACTCCGGGCAAACAAATTGAGCGATGAAGCGATGTCAATTATTTCACAGCACCATCTTTCCTTATTGGTACACATTTAGCCTGCAGCTATAAAAACTGATACGCATGGAAAATGTTGTAAGTTGGTTTTTATAAGGTCAACTTGGCAAACGATGAGATCAACTGTGGGTCTAATACGCCAAATTATTTGTAAAAAAGTTCATGCATATTTTTAAATTCATAATATCAATTTGAAATGCCATCAAATGTGCTTACAAATTTTAGCACAGGAACAGCACAGCATTACTTGCTTACTCAAGTGGCGTTAGAAAAGCTGGCCTAAACTATACAATTAGCATGGTTTTTTACCAACTGCCTCCAATTGCGCTCACCATATCCTTTGCAAAACCTAACTGTTACCGAAAGCTTTTCAATTCGTCTTTCGGATACGGCTTGAAAATTGTAGGTCCCTTCCATTTGTGTGCAAAAATATAACACTCACAACACGAATGGTCACTAGAAGTTAGGTCTTGGTCCATAACGGTCCATCGTGCCAAAATATTATTATTATTCTAAGCAGTTGTTCTTCGACGACTTGAGCGCGCCATCTAAGGCGAGGCGATAATTTCAAAGACTCTAAGGGTCGGAGCGCGATGACCATTCGCTCTAACTGTCATCTCAAACATCCTGTACGAATTTTTGGAGCTAGGTCAATGTTGCTGTACAGCTCATATAATTCATCATTGAAACATATGCCGATGCCGACCAACGCAAACGGGACCGAAAATCATTTATAGAATTTTTCTCTCAAAACGATCGAGGATATCTTCATCCGAAACAGAGTGTCCATGAGCCAGCGCCATAAAACAGGACTGGGATGATAAAGGCCTTACACAGGGACGTTTAAGTGGTCCGAGAGAAAGCTTTACTTAACTTAATACCTTTCTTGGTCCAAAGAAACAGGGATTTTCTAAAATTATTCTTCGTTTTATATCTGAGCTAGTTGTAGTCAGACGCTGTAGCAGAGTGTTCTCATTTTTGTCAGTCCTGCATCAATACTGACGTATGCATCAGTGACCGCTCGCTGGGTTCTGTCAATGAATCAATGTCGTCAGCGAATGACAGACAGCTGTTCCAGGGCAAGCAGCTTTGTAATTCTTCAGTTTGGATATTGCAATTCTTACTTTCCGTTGGTTTGGTGGACGGACATTTTGGCTGCCATCATCGAGGTTGAATGGTTCATTCTGCCTGCCATGAGGTATAAGCTGGAGCGAAACCCTTGCTTTCCTGCCTTGCGGCTTTAAGCGACTCTACTTCTCGTATCATCGTCCTAGGAGGACATTTTGCGAAAGTAAACATGAGCCCCCACGATGTATCCACAAAACGAACTGGGTCCATAGTTGGCACAGACTCTGTAGCTTCCTCAGGAGACCAACCTCATCTGCGGGCTTTAACCAACTCCCGCGGTACTGGTAGCTTGTTAAGCTGTTCCAGGCTTATAATAGCTTTTGATTTATGTGTATGACTGAACACTAAATACGAGTTGCCATCTAGATATACTTCGTACCAGCAGTCCAATCAGACACTGTTTCGACTTATGAACCAAGCATTCCAACCAATTATTCGTAACTCAGACGGGGTCCCTTACATGGTAGTATCATCCGGGACAGATGAACTAGCGTTTGTTGGCGTGATCTGTAGTACCAGGCCTAACAACGTGATCAATTTGGTTGACGGTGTGTTGATCCGGAGGTCGTCAAGTCCCCTTGTGAACATTGAGATAAGGAAACAAAGTCCAAAGTCTGCCGCTTACAAGAAATCAGCATCCGTATAAACCCTGTTTTTATTCTCTATTAATCGCAATCGTGGTAGAAGATATATAAACTTTTCATCCTTCCTATGTTAGTTATGTCAAAGTTTCTGACTGGGAACTCCGCTAATTGTTCGACTGCAAATAGTCTGTTAAAGGTGCAAAGATCTGGTAATCGTTTTCCATAAAACGTATCGTTAGTGAATTCGTTCATATCTGAGACTTTTGATTGCTTTTGATTGCATCGTGGCAAGTAAATTTTTTCCGCGATCAATCCCAGGCGCAACCTTCAGTCCATTTGATACCTTCTTGGAGAGAGAAGCCGGGTATGCCGGTATTTAAATGGTCTAAACTATAAAGCTCTAAATAAGTCCGAGTAGCCGTTACCAAGCCGTTCATCCTCGCTAGAGGACGTACTCGTAGCTAGTGTTCAAACTTTTAAACTCTGCGATTGTAAGAATCTTCCCGTAAAAGATTCTACGTCTTAGCAACATAAGAAGAGGACACTTGCAGAGGGTCTGAACTTTTACTTTAGAGTAAGGTTCTCCCCTTTCGAAGTTGATATTGGCGCAGATTTCGACAAAATGGATTGTAGCCTGGAAGACACTTGGAGCGTTTTAAAGAAGTACTGAGACTCTGGTGTTGCATCCAAAGACTCTAGATTTTATCTTCGAACCATTCTCCAGAATACAGTTTTATTATGCTGTATAGTATTTTTGTTCCACGGTAAGAATAGAAATATTTATATTTAAAAATTTTTTTAGAAAAATTCTAAAGGCAGAGAAGGAAAACATTTTAATACCAAGAATCGATGGATGACACTGACATTGACTTATAATTGAACCTTACTCTTACACACCCATTACCGAATTTAAACGATACAAACTTAATAAACAGAGGGTTCTTCCCAATATGTATGAATGTTGTTATCTTTCTGTATTTTCCTGATTACTATATTTGTTAACTTCCACAATGGAGTTTGTCCATTGGGAGTTACCTTTTAAGATAAATTTTATGAAATTGAACTCTGCTTATAAGAGATCGGAGCATAGACTGTTGCAGATTAAATGGAAGTCAGATGGAGGAAGTTGAAAAAGTCACCAAAATGTGATGAACCTTTCTTCGGTTGTTTTTGTAGTCCGAAATTACCAATTCGTTTTACTAATTGATATGTGATTAGGTAGTGTATTAGGCAGTCTAGTATGGAATATGATGTTAGAGATTCTGTGTAGCTATGCTGTTCCAGAAAACCTTAACAATATCATTAAGGAACTATATACCGCGACTGAAAATACCGTCTAGTACAAAACGGAAATCTACAGTGTCCCTTACATTAGCGTTGTGTTCCGACTAGATTCGTTTCACTATAATGCACTTCTCCACTTCCTTTGTTTGTTGGTAATAAACATACGAGCAATATTCTTAATTTTGATTCAATTGTTTAAATTTTTTTAGACAGTACCCACCACTTACTTCAGTGACTGACATTAGACATCTCCACACTCAGCAGACAACAAATAAAATAAATATTCAATACAAAATAAAAAATGCTGTTCCAAAAATATCATTTTCCCTATTTCGCCGATATTTCTGAAAGAAAGGGAACCCCAAAGCCACCGCTTTGTAATCCTTATAAAAATCCAATGCAGCACAGAGAGATGTTGGTCGTGTTTCCGGCTCCATTATAAAATAAATAAATTCGGATGTTAAAACAACACGGTTTTCACGCTTGTTAAACAGTCAAGGAGCTCGGCAATTGGCAAAAGCCAAATTGAATAACACTGAAGACGAAAGACAATCCAAACATATTAATGGCAATTCGACCAACCGATAGACAAACAATTTTGCATTTCATTTAATTCCATTTAATTCCGCCAAAGATAAACATGACAGATGGGGGGAAATGTTGTTAAGAAGGTTGAGAAGTCGACAAAGGAAAGACAACATTCCGCGTACGGCACAACCCATAGAAATATACTTCCTGTGATGAAAATTCAAAACAGAATATGTTCTTCAATTGAAATTTCCATTTCTTTTCAGGTATTATAAAAAATAATTATGATCGGTCAAGTGTGAATGCAATTTGTATAAGTGGGTATTTGAAACGAAAAAAAATCAGTAATAATACCCGATATTCCTATGTTAAAGTTCCAATGATAAGTTAGAAGTAAAAATAATTAATTAACTCTTAAGCTTCTTAATTGCCTTAGTTTGAGTGTCGAATGCATAAGATATCGGCTTTTCCTATTCAGTTGATAGAGGGGTAGATACTAGACATTTTCTTCATGCTGTGGTTTACTATGGGTTACTATTGACCCCCACCTCCAAGACACCGTTTGGGCCCGACAAAAGCTAAAATAACAGGCGTTGTCTGGCTGCCCCTCAAACCCTACTGACCCAACCAAACTGACCGCTCCCCCAATGAAACCACCGCACACCATTAAGCCCCACCACCACCTAACCACCACTGACCCAAAATTGTAGCCTATAAAGTGTTCGAATCGTGAGTTATGGTCGCGAGTTCATACATAAATCCCATTGAAAACTGATTTTTTTCCGTTTTTTAAAGTTTTTTAAAGATTAGCCGTGAGAAGATAACAGACAGACAGAGTTACATCACATTTGTAATATTTTGTTACAACTTGGAGCTGGAACACTTGATTGTACGAACAACTTACCATCTGAAACTATTGAATTTCCAGAAAACTTAATTTTATTTCCGCATACGCATAAAATTTGATTATGGAAAAACAGCCCATAAAAATTAAAATTTTTCTAGTAAATTCTCTAATTGGAGATACACGTGTGCAGAGTTAGTTTTTAAAAAAAATAATATGAGAGCACCTCGGCCCTGGGTCACTTCCAAATTTGTGTGTGTGCCAACTGGTCTAACATTAGGCCTATCTTCAGTGATTCCTATTCAGTGATTCCTTCTTTAATATAATAGCAGGAACCCCCTGCTCAGAAATCCATACACTTAACCACTGAGCAAAGGCGCCACAATTCCTTCTTTAGCCACACAACAATTATGGGGAATGAATTGCCCGACACTGGGTTTCCGCATTTGTACGATTTGCAGTCATTTAAGGCGCACGGGCATAGACATCTCATCTTTTTCACTCCCTAATTTCCTGTTGTTGTACGCTGACGCTCACACAAGTGAGTTAAGCTCAGTTTTCGTTTAGTTGTATATTGTGGTCGTGCTTTATGTAGACCTTGTGCTTGTGCCTTGTGCTGACCCTCGCACTAGTGAGTTGAAATCAAATTTTCTTTTTCGCTTTTTCACAGAGGGCTGGAGAGAACCGATCTTAAAGGCATATTGGAGCAATAGAAGATATCATGGGCTATCTGAAGAATTAGAAGCGTTAAACTATGGAAGTCCCGATATAAGATATCATGAGCTGTCTGAAGAATTAGAGGAGTTAAACTATGGAAGTCGCCCACGCTCCAGAACAGACAATTTCGTGATAATACAATAATAAACGTTATAAATAATAAAATATTATACGATAATTAAAATATTTATTTATTTATTATCCAGTCAAATTTATAGTTCTGTGATTATTTCGCGAAAGTTTTCTTAAAACAGTGCAACGCAACGAAAAGTAAAGGATAGAGTTTACATGTAAGATTTTGATAAATGTTTACGACCTATTTTTTAAATGAACAAATATAATCTGTAAATTCTTTTTGTCTTTTACCACAAAAATATAAGAAAAGCTTGTGCTATGTTTTGTCCCTAACACTCTTTCTTATCTTCAATAATGATCTTTTATCTAATACTTCTAATCCAATTTATTATTTCGCTGACGACAGCACTCTCAGCTACTCACATCCGATTAAGAAATGTCCTCTCGAACCTAGAAAGCTACATAAAATAGAGTATTAGAATTTAACTGTGTAACTGCAAGATTCATTGGAATGACCACGTATTCGTCGTCGCCAAAAAAGCAATGAAATGTCTCGGCTTTCTTACATGGTGCAAGAAATATTTTACTCTCTATGACCTGACCTGACCCTAATTTTGAGTACAATTGCAGAAAGCAGGTGCACCTATAACTACCATGCATCAAGTAGAAATAATTCATGACCGAACGGTAAAACTTACCAGTGATGAAAAAACTGGGATGGCATGAATTCGTGTACATTAAATGCTCTAAAGACCATTTATAGATTTACTGTTACTGTTATTTTATAAATCATAAAAATTAAAAAAAAAAAACAAAAAAAAACAAATCTTCACTAAAGGCCTGAATTGGAGGCTGCTCCGGTGAATTTGGCCAAGCTACGAGGAACCGCAGAGAATCTTCAAGAGGTGGAGGAATTTGTGTATTCGGATTTCCGTGAACACCGCCAACGAGGGGTTAATTCCACGACCCTTTTTGGACACGGATTGGATATCGTTAATCAACGTCCATCTTGTACCAGTATAGACTCAATGGTTAGAGCAGGACAAATCTTACATCTCTGCCGATCTTTAGTTTACGACAACCGGTTGAGACGTGCAACTCCACATGGAGCACATACTCGCACCGGTTAGATCAGGACGGTCACTGATATACGAAAGAAATTGGTAACATCATGGGCGGCAAATGTACCAATGCTAGTGCTCTACCCGCATTTCGGTAGTAAACCACCAGCTACTACGTAGGTCAAGCCCAGAATGACACTGGGTCCTCAGCCAATAGTTGACAAAGACTCGGATAACCTCCACGGAGGTCAACCTCATCCGTGTGCAAAAAGTATCAACGCGACCTTGGTGAGATCTGGCATCGAAAGCCTCAGCTCGTTAAGTATGAGTTCCTCGACGAAGTAATGCTAACCCTGGTAGCACATCGTCCGCAACCTCGAACCTAATCATTTGGCACTAGGATTGCACTAGGAATGCTTACATCACGGCAACATCACGGTCCTGCAGTGTACGACCAGGCTGCTAAATACGAAGACAGTATCCATTGTAGACGTTCTAAGTTCAGAAATATCACCCTGACACTAAGCAGCTAACAACATTTCAGCTCTATAGGTTGTGTCAAAGGTGCTTTAAAAGGACCTTAAAATAATCGAAAATACAGGCAAATAGTAGTCAAGTCAAGTCAAGTCAAATACAAGTTTTTAAAAAGCCTTTATGTACAATACATACATAAAATCGGGATATCGTAACATGCCGCAATTATCATGGTAAACCGTTGATGAGTGCAGTGTATACGATTTTCTCCTCCATCCTTAAAGACAGTATAGTCACATACTTTTAAGTAATCATTGGCTCATACCAGAGTGGCTTCATCCCAGGAAATTATAGAAAAAATGATTGTCATCCTAGGCAGTCGGTGGAAAAAATTCCTACGGTTGCAAAACTCATTTCACCACAAATGGAAGGGACCTAAAATGTAAAGCCATATGGCAAATGAAAAAGCTTGTTGTGTTTTTGTGGGATTCGAACCTCTCGCTCAGAAGTCCAAAGCTGAGCAACGGCGCCAACATAGGTTGTCTATGACAAATATAGATATCTGGGTCACAATTTTAAATCTATGATGGGATTCGACGAGGGGATGGACGGAGCTGAGCAACGGCGCCCACATAGGTTGACTATGACAAATAGAGATATCTGGATCACAATTTTAAATCTATGACGGGATTCGACGAGGGGATGAGCTTGCCTGCGTCATGTTCCTATAACCGAGAATGTTACATCAAGGTCATTGTATAAGGGTATGCCATCAGCAAATCCAAGGGCTGAATTTTACCTCTTCCATACATCCAAGTGCGATTGAAAGCTTTGGAATTACCTTATTTGTAACTAGAATTTGTAACTAAGAGTTAATATTCTTAAGAAAGGAATTTTAGTTTGTCTTGTTGATAACAATTTCCACAGCGAGTCATTGATAATTAATAGTTATATATCTCAATTCTAGCAATAGTCTACCATTTCATTTGTATTGGCGAGAATTGATAAACATTTCAGTACAAAAAAGAAATAAATAATGTGAAAAAATTTTTTTTCATGAACTGTGAAAAATGTTTCATAAATACGTCGTTGAGGCATGAAAAGCCAACCAAAATTGAACCAATATATCTATTCTCATTTTGACATTTTTCACCACCAACCCAAGTATTCGAGTCAGATTGATTGAAATGTTACATTAAATGCTTCTGAAATATCTTAACAGCGAGTCATTTTAAAGTATAAAGCGAAAAAGAATCCGCATTTCGTATGAATCCAAATGTAATAGCAAGAAAATTTCGTGCCATTAGGCTTAAGTCAGAAAAATTACTCGACATTCATAACACAGTGACAAAATGTATTTTTTTGCTGTTGTATTTTTTCTGAGATTGTAAGATATGTCAGTTCGGACATTCGTTTATTTAAGGAAATGCTTTTTGGAACTAAAATCTCAAATGTGGAATGGTTATAGAGAGATGGTGGTTTTCTTATGCTAGGACGCGTACAAAATGAAATCCTTATTAATTTTTGGGACTGATTTGCTGAATATGAATAAGAAAAGGGAGTTTTTTCAACAAAATTACATTACATATATCACTTCCGGCGGAGATGAATGGAAATGGACAGCGACAAAAAAGACGGAAGAGGAAAACTAGAACCGTTGTATGCCTCTTTCAACGCACGAATATAATCGACCAATAGGGACTTCGCTTGACTTTGATTGGTTGTTCGTTTCAATAGAAATCGAATCCTTTTATTGACTATTGATGTATTTCCAATATTTTCATAACTGAAGCACATCCCCATCTACGGTAGAAAGGGTAAATGTTGGAGGAGCAAAACAACCCTTGAATTGTGATGATTTGATATGGGTGCGTTTCATGTAGGAGACCTGCGCGATGTTTGACCAAATAGGGAATAGGGTAGGTTTTGCATGACCGAATAGGAATAGGAAGAGGTTGAATGATACACAGCAAAGTATATTGTATTTTGTATATACTTTTGGAGCCTAAATGGCAATATGGTTATTGATAATTTGAAAAATAAAAAACGGCTTAGTATTCGGAATCCAACAAAAAAAATGTTGTCCGCCAAGGAGGATTGTTACTTTAATTTTTTTATTTTCTATTAACAAAAAATCATAAAAATGAAAGTTTTTCATGTAAATTCTCTAATCGGAGATACACATGAGTTTTAATAAAATCGGGAACTGTAACTGATACGTTCACCAGAGTTGAAAGATAAGCGCCGAAAATTAAATTGACCGAGGGCAAGATCCAGTCGCTACCTAAGATCAGAACTAGAACGAAGTTTGTAACAAGTAAATGCAAAAAATGCGTTGGGAAATTAAGGAGAGGAAAAGGTGAGATGTCTATGCACATGTGTCTGAAGATCATACAAATGCGGAAACACAGTCGGGCAATTCATTCCACATAATTATTGTGCGGCTAAAGAAGGAATCTCTGAATTGGTTAGTACGTCCGAAGATAGATGAGGCGCGAGTATTTCGGTTGGGTTGGAGGATGGGCGGTATGCATCTGGATATTTCTTTTGAACACAGCTTATGGAAAAAGCGATAAAAAGTGACAAGCAGTAAACATTCCTACGATGTTCAAGCGATTCGATTGCTTTCGCGATATTAACGTCACCAATAAGTTTTATCGCGCGGTTCTGAATTCTATCGAGTAGATGCAATGTGGTCTTGGAGGCACCTGCCCAGACAATAAAGTTGTTTTCAAGTTTAGGGCGAATATATGCCTAATATATAGTAACTAGGTCTGAAGGAGTGAAGAACATTTTGCACCGTTTTAGAAAACCTAAACATTTCACAGCATTCTTACCAATGGCGAATATGTGGTCATTCCAACGAAGCTTGTTGTTGACGCACATATCGAGTATTGCGAGTTTTTCAGTTTCTTTGTTGCAGGATCCATTCATGGATAAAAGTTGGGGGTTTAATATACGCTTAGAGGACAGAAGACAGCATTGGGTTCTGGAAGCGTTAAATTCTACTCTATTGTGTAGTCCCCACCTTGTTATGCTGTGAAGGTCAGAAGTTAACGTACTTAACATACGTTGTTGTTCAAGTTCCACTTGTGTTGGAGGAGGGCGTAGAGAGACCGCGAACTCGTATGAAAAGCTAAGAGTGCTGTCTTCAGCGAAAGAATGAATTCGATTAGAAGTAGCAGAAAGGAGATCCTTAATGAAAATGGAAAAGAGTATCGGAGACAAAAAATAGCCTTGGGGAACACCGGTGTTTATACGGTGAACACTGGATTTAAAAACGTTCAATACGACCTGAATTGAACTGTCAGAAAGGTAGTTATAGTCCAAACATGCAGGGTCTTATCAATTCCGTAGGCATTCATTTTCGACAAAAGAGTTTGATGCCGGACTCTGTCAAATGCCTTGGAAATATCCAGTGCAATAACATTGCTTTCACAAAAATTGTGAATAGACTGGTTCCAGTTTTCGGTAAGATATGCCATCAAATCTCCTGTAGAACGTTGACTTAGAAACGGTCGCTGTCGGTCGATAAAGATTTCCTGAGATTCAAGGTATTGCATAAGCTTACGGTTGATCCGCGTTCCATGACTTTAGAAAGTATGTATGTTGGCGCAATGGGTTGGTACGACGACAGACATGACTTTTCGCCTTTTTTTAGGGACAGGCTGGACAAAGGCAGTATTCCAATTCCTTGGGAAGACTCCAGAAGAATAAGATAAGATAATATAACAAGCCTACACAGTGGCAATGTCAACGTTGAAGAACACCTCTTCAAAACTATAGCAGGAATACCATCACGCCCAGCAGATTTATGAATGTTGAGATCATTTAATACTCTAGCAACTTGACTAGTACGAAAGGAAATCTGTTCCATAGAGGATTCAACTCTTGCAAGTACCGCCGTGAATTATTTGTTGTCTCAGTTTCTGACCAAAGTCGAATTTGACTCGTCTAAGGTAGGCATTGCAATCATTTCTGACTCGTCTAAATTTGGTTCGGTTTTCCACAGTGGGATTTTTTTTATATAACCGAAAGCATACTTCCCGGTTTCTAGTTGCCTCTTTGCAGCGTAAATCATACCAAGTATTTTCTTTCGGTTTGATAAACTTAGTCGTGGAAGGGATAAATTGTCTCATACCCTGCTGGATTATGTTTTTGATCGTATCAGATATGGCATCCACACCAGTATTGGCATTAAGTGGCCAGTTATTCATAAAGAAGTTGTTGAGGCCATCTCAGTCGGCTTTTTTGTGTAACCATACTTTTCTTATATGGTTTTTTACTTTAACTGTGTGGTTCGACAACGACAAATTTGCTGATACTACACAATGGTCTGAAGAGCCTATAGGTGATGATACACTGACGGTGTATTTGTTGGGATGAGAGGTAAGAAACAAGTCAAGGGTATTTGCGTTATGACTACCAATGTCTGAAATCCGAGTAGGCTCATTCACAAGCTGAGTGAGATGGTTAAAATTAGCAAATAATTCAACATCTTTTCCTTGCGATGTTGTAAAGCCTGAATGGCGAAGGCAACTAGAATTGTGTATATTGAAATCACCCGCAATGATGATTTCAGAAAATAAATCAAGCGACAAAATTCTAGATATAGTGTCAGACAGTGCATCTAACACACTACAAGTTGAGACACTGTCCTAAATAAGGGCTTCTGTATATGAAGCAGTATTGAATGTCTCTCTAAGAAGAAGAAGAAGCCTATTTCAAAGATAAGCCCACTTTTCACGGATCACAAGCGCCTCACGCCACTCGCGACCTGAGTCACAGGCGGGATATCAGAAACGCGCTACGTGGCTAAGCTTCTGGTAATCTGGAATGTGGTTTAAAAGACGCGCAACTCGTGGAATATAAAAAAACAACCCATAAAAATTAAAATTTTTCATCTAAATTCTCTAATCGCAGAAATTGATATGGGAGCCCCTCGATCCTGGGCCATTTTTTTTTTATTGTAGAAGAAAATCATCGAAACAAACATTTGACATCAGATGTTAAAATTGAAAAAGCTCAGATCATTTTATTCTGAGCACTTAGAGCACGGTCATACTCTGAGCAAATAAGAAACACGAACATTTATCTTGAGAACTCTTTGACTGCTCTGAACTAATTTATGAAAACGCCAAATGACAGAATATTGTGAAAACTTGTTGTTCTATCTGTATGTTGATATCGACAACAAAAAAAACGACATCAATAAAAATAAAATTCAGTATATAATAAAAATGTAAGTTGAAGTAAGCATAAAACATTTATGTCTCGTTTCATTTGCTGGGTTCATTTGTGCGTGCGCTAAGATTTCTCTCTCTCTCTCCACCACCAACAAAACCATGCAGCGCAGCCGACTGCGCAGCACACACCGCACAAAGTCCATAAAGGGCGACGAATATCTGATGCCAGTACAAATATTTAAAAAATGTATAAGGGCCTTGCGGCCGAACCCGGGACCCGATCACTACCAAATTTTCGAAAAAGTATTGTTTATTGGGTATACACATGTGTGTAAAATTTGAAGAAAATCGGGTAAATTTTTTAAAGTTTTTGTTTGGGAGCCCCCCGACCCCGCAGCCCGAGGGGCCTCAAAATTTAATAGAAAGTGTTGTCTCCGGAAATACGCATGTGTGCAAAATTTCAATAAAATCGGGCCATGGGAAGCGGGTTAAAAATTGATCGCAAGAATCCACGACAGACGACCGACCGACGACCGACCGACGACCGACCGACGACCGACCGACAACCGACCGACGACCGACGACCCACGGGCAAGTGAAGTTAATATAGAGAATTTAAAAAATGCTATTTGGGACTAAGAGACTCACAAAATTTCTGCTCTCTAGGTCGTGTGGAAGTTTGTTTAATAGGACGTCAAAGTAAATACAGACAAAAAGGGCTCAAGCCAAGTTAAATGGAAGTTTTTACAAAGAGATCAAAAACCAGTGTTTAGATTTAAGTCATAAACTTTTACTTCGATAACTACAAGTGTCTGTTACAAGGTAATTTAGTCTGTAAATGCAATTTGTTGTCTATAAACTTTTCACATTTATTCCCACGCCCTACTACTTCTCATTACTCACCCACACAACAAATTTTGAAAAACAATAAATCCTTAAAACCTACTAATTGCGTTTGAGTTTGGATATAATTTTCACAAATTTTCCATCAGCCAAATAATGGCTGACGCGATTATGTTCGGCAACGTAAACTGTCATGGCATGGCAACACTATTACCGTTATAATTTAGAGGCCATTTCAAAAGACAAACAATCTTTTAATGAAAATTCTTGTAGTTCATTAATAACGCATTAAGCGTTCAACTTTTCAGCGGATGCTGACGGCTGTTGCACGTAGCAACAGAGCACATCATTCGTCGTTCGTATATCCATACATACAAACATGTGTACGTGTGCATTTGTAATCATTATTATTCGCTGCGATCAGGATGTCTTACCGGCATGTTGTAGTAATATGCTTATAAGTATACTTAATATAAAATATCGACAATTCGATGTATGTGTGAGGCTGTGCGACAAACGGCAGTTGTTTGCGTGTACCTAAAAGTTTACTTAGGATACCATAAACACAACGCACGCTCCATAACAAAACGTACTAAAACATCCGCCATTAATAGGACCTTAACCGTAAACAAAACTGTTGCGAATTGTCCTTCATTCTTGAATTTCAAATGATCGTAACAGAGAAGATTTTAGCGGGCCGCAATGGATGGATGTTGGTGTATGTGTATGTTTTGGGGTGGGAGGGCCACTTCTATAAAGGGTTGAGCGTGTTCCCTAACGTAACACCGGTATTAGCAGAATGGTTAGGTTACAAGTCTACATTTGCCACTTTTAATGGAATATCAGCCAATACGCTAATAAAATATTTGATATTATCTCGGCGGGTTTATTATGCCGCTTTTAACGCATTAACAGAAAACATAAGCACTTTTCATGCCCGATATTTACACGTAAATAAATGAGAGGTTACACGTCGACAGAGGGTGGGCATAAAATTCATTTGTACAAGAGATTGATAGTAATTATTTAAATACGTAATACATTTTGGCAGTCCAAAATGTGAAGCCTTAGAGGAAGGGTGGTGCCAGTCAGTATAATATGTGTGCTCAGTATGTGGCTATATAATGTAAACATATTGGCGAAGTAAAATGTTAATTTCGGTTTTAATTGAAAACATATTAGGTGTTCTTGAGGAAGAAGTTTTCACTCATTTTCGCTATGTTTTGCTGGGCTGAAAAATATTATGTTATAATTTTTTCCCGATTGACGCTCTCTTCTGTGCATGGTGCGCTGCTATAAAATAATAACACAGATTTCAATTTCTTGTACAAAATTACACGATTTGCCAGTCGCATAATATATATTTTTTCTTAAAAAGAATAAAAAGAAAAAATACAACCCATTAAAATTAAATTTTTTTATGTAAATTCTCTAATAGGAGATGTGTTTAAAGTTTGAAGAAAATCGAGCTAATTTTAAAAAAAAATTTACTTGGGAACCACTCGGGTCTCAGGGCCCGATCACTCCAATAAATTTACGAAAAACTTTGTCCATCAGTGATACACATGTGTTTAAAATTTGAATAAAATTGGGCTAATTTTTAAAAAATTTACATGGGCACCCCTCGGGCCTGTGGCGTGTGTGATGGTTGAAAATTCCGCCATTTTCTTGTTTTTTTAGGTCCTTTTTAACAACCTTTTGCACGCCCTAGAGAGCTAGAATTGTCGTTGTGAGCAGCTCAATGTCAAGGACCAATTTTGATATTCCACGTGTGACGAGTGTCGCGTGTCGTGTATGGCACGTGTGATGCATGGAAAAAATAAAGTACTTTGAAAAAAAAAAACAGATATTTTGGCGATTTCATCATCATTTTTGGCTCTACAACCGGGGTCCGCTCCTGGCCTCCCGCAAAAAGTCTCTCAACCGGTCTCGTTTTCAAGCCGATGTCATCCAGTTTGCCATCCCTAAACTCATCATTACAAAGTGCGGAATCGTCCTTCCTCACATACGGGGCCAACAATTCTCCGTAAGACTTTTCTCTCGAACGCGGCTAATGTTTTTTGCTAAGCACCCAAGTCTGGGATCTATATGTAAGTACTGGTATGACCATTGTCTTATGTACCAGCAGCTTGGATGTTATGTTTAAATTCCTGGATTTGAAGAGTCTTGACAGACTATAGTAGGCTTTGTTGGCTATAAGTAACCGTGCGTGTATTTCTGGTTCCATGCTGTTATCTTCTGCTACAGTTGACCCGAGATAGTTAAGGGATTGCAATACTTCAAATTCGCGCTCCACTATTTGAATTGAGGGACCAATGTTGGATCTTCTAGTCGCAGACATGGCCACCATGTACTTTGTTTTGCTCTCAATTATGTGCAGCCCCAAATTTCGTGCCGCCAGCTCGATATCAATGAAAGCTTCCTGTACAGCTCTTCGGTTTGTACCAACGATGCCAATATCATCTGCGTAAGCCAAAATCTGAATGGACTTATAGAGGATTGTTACTCTCGCCGTTACGTTACCGATTTGGTCTTTCGGTCTCGGTCTTTGGCGATTATTACCAAATCATAAAGGACTCTGGAGTATGTGTCGATGTATACACAAAAGTTTTTACCCGAAAAACGAAGTTTTTTTACATTTACTTGTTGTTTATATAGATTAATTATATGTCCAGTAGTTTAGGTGCGATGCTCTTACACACATATTTAAAAATATCTTCACTGCAGCGCCATCTACCGAGTCCATATGGCGTAAATATGGCTTTGATACATTAAGTGGTTTAAGCGTGATGACGAATTACTCGTATAACGGATCGATTCCAACGCAACCTACTGGGTTCTAAAAAAACATAAACTTATCGGAGCACCAAACGAACTTATGTCGTGAATATGGCTTTGATACGAGCGTTTATCTCGACTTCTACCAGTCAGAATTTGATGGGACTTGTTTTTAAACAATTGTTTGGCGCTCGGCTTGCGATGGCGTAATTTTTAGATTTTAATAGGGATAGTTTTAGGAGGAAAAATATATAAAACCCGTTTTTTGGATAAGAACTTTTAATTGAGTCTTAAGACTGATTACAACTATCCATATGGCGAGCTAAGAAGGTCCGCTTTACTATCTTATATATATTTAATTTTACATAAATAAATATATGTTTAAGCTTAGCTTAAAAAAATAAAAGAAGATTTTGTCTTTAAAGCAAACAATGCCATGTATGCAAAAGATCTGCGAAAGTGGGATCTAACATCGAAGGTGACTCAATGTTGAGAGGTTTACATTTGGCAACATGTAGAAAACCGTTGAGAGGACTTGGGCATTTAAGAAACATTTTTAACTATCTATGCAAATTATATCGACTCTGCTATGACTGGAAAAACTTCAAACTCTCTCTTAGCACGAAAATTCTTCGAACAGAGTATACAAAAATAGATGGAACATGGATGGAATTCACAGACTTTTTTATGTAGCCAACTTAATTTGAATGATCCGCACAGAAAAAGAACAACCAGCAACGACAGCATTTCGAAAGTCTTTTCTAGAAGAATGTACCTTTAATTCTTCGATTTCAAGACCTAACGAAAGTTTAGATATATTTGGTATAAAACCTAGTGTTTAAAAAAAAAACGACGAACATAAAGACTAAAGAAATATAAATATAAAAATCCAAACTAATGGCATTAATTTCGATGCTCTTTTTGTCAAGTCATGACAGGTAAATCTTTGGAATTTTCCCATTCAAAATGTGAAGAAAAGACAACGCCATCAGAGCGAATCGTCAATGTTCCATACCCATATCTGGAACTGCATAACAATAACCGGAAGGTGATAATTTCTCAAGTCGTTCTTCTTGCAATGCCTTTGTTGTCAGCGTGTTGTTGTCTTGTTCTTGAAGAATTGGTAATAGTGTGGGAGTGAGGTGGAAAATTTACGACTTTACTTTTGAACAATGACAACAACGACAGACAGCGATGATTTTAACGATTCTTAATGCAGCAAAGGAGGGTAGGTATTTGGAGGAACTCTGTTTTGCAATTCTTTCGCAGCATATCTTTTCAAAAGTTTCCAAAAGTGGACGAAGCAAAATTTCAAAAGCAAATCAGTCGTACTCCACTCAACTTGAACTCCTCTCTTCCCGTGATTCAAATAATAACACAATTGACGGAGGATAACTCTTTTCGAAATATTCACATTTTCATGTGAAGAAGTTGTTAGTTGGGTGCGGGGGAGAAGAAAAGTATAGAATAAAACGTAAAGAGCTCTTGAAAATTTGTTAATTCTATAAAATTGCCCCATGACGATGGCGCTACTCTCACACATGATGTGAAAAGCCAACAAATATTCTGCTGTGTTGTTGTTCTATTGTTCTGTTACCGTCTTAATGAAAGGCCCGGCGAGCAGTTTAAAAATTACATAAAACAAAGGACAAGATAACTGAAAGTCAACAAAAAAACAAAAATAAGGATATAACTTCATTTTACAAGTTAACGAGTCTTGCATTCGCAATTAATGTTAGAAGTTGCTATCATTTTATCGTATGTCGGCATGTTAGTGTCAACATACTCGTACACCGTTATTATTTTTCGCTTCATAAAAGTAGAAGAGGAAAGTACAGTAAGCAGTACAACGATACTAAGAAAAAGATACAGTAGCGTATGAAATATTTATACAAACCAGGAATGCAATTGTTTTTATATTGAACGTTGAACTTGAATTTTTATGGCAATGCTTTTTTATCAAGAAATGGTACAATGGAACAGCATGGGTGTTAGGAAATAAGGGTTGGAAAATACGAGATGTCTATGCACGTGTGTCTTAAATGACTGCAGATCATACAAATGCGGGAACACAGAATCGGGCAATTCATTCCACATAACTATAGTGCGGCTAAAGAAGGAATCTCTGAATTGGTTAGTACGTCCGAAGATATGCCTAATGGTAGACCCGTGGGCTAGAGTTGAGGCATGGGTATTAGGAATGCGTTTAAGAATGGGAGGGATGCATCAGGATATTTCTTTTGAACACCGCTTGTGGAAAAAGCGATAAAACAGTGACAAGCAGGAAACATTCTTACGATGTTCAAGCGATTCGATTGTTTTCGCGATATTTACGTCACCAATAAGTTTTATCTGAATTCTTTCTAGTAGCTGCAATGTAGTCTTGGGGGCACCTGCACAGACAATACAGTTAATATCAAGTATAAGGGAATATATCCCTTGTAAATAGTGGCTAGATCTGAGGGAGTGAAGTCCATCTTGCACCGTTTTAGAAAACTTAAACATTTCGCAGCATTAATAGTGATGGTGAATATGTGGTCGTTCCATCGAAGTTTGTTGTTGACGCACACAGCGAGAATTGAGATTTTTTCAGTTTCTTTGATGCAAGGTCCATATAAGGAAAAGGTTGGGGGTTTAAATTACGCTTGGACGACATAAGACAGCATTGGGGTTTGGAAGCGTTAAATTTTACTTTATCATTGCGAATGAGCGTTGGAATTGAAGATGAGGCAGTATTTTTAATTCGTTTCACGAATGACCAAAAATCTTTACTTCCTTTGGGAAATTGAAGTATTTTTGTCTCAGTTTTTGGTCAAAGTCGATTTTGACTCGTCTAAGGTAGGCATTGCAATCATTTCTTACTCGCCTATATTTGGCTCAGTTTTCCACATCGGGAAGCATACTTACCGGTTCCGAGTAGCCTCCTTGCAGCTTAAATCATACCAAGCATTTTCTTTCGGTTTGATACACTTAGTCCTGGAAGGGATAAACTGTTTCATACCCTCTTGGATTATGTTTGTTATCATATCAGATTTGGCATCCTCACCACTATTGGCATTATGTGGGCAGTTAATATTCCTAAAGAAATTGTTGAGGCCATCCCAGTCGGCTTTGTCGTGTAACCATACTTTTCTTTAAGGGATTCCTGCCGCTTCCTCGATCTGGATGAAAGGATTTTTCTACAGCTCTTGGGTTTCTACCAATGATATCAATATCGTATTCGTACGTCAGTATCTGAATGGACTCATAGAAAATGATTCCTCTCGCCGTTACATAAGAGTCTAGGATTACATTTTCCAACGCCAGGTTGAAAAGGACACAGGCCAGTCCATCCCCTTGTCATAGCCTGTTGTATATGTTGAATATGCTTGATGGTGATCCTACTATCTTAACTTGTCTTATAAAAGTGGTCCTGGTTAACCTACAAAGTCGTGTTAGTTTATTTGTGATGACGATAATTTTATAGAGTTCTTATTTGGCTATGATGAAAAAGATGACTTTAATGTCTTTAATCAGATGGTATAGTTAGTCTTGGAACTCTAGCTATTTTTTCTTCACCTGCCTAAGAGCAGGGACTAGTATTTGTATAGGATATAGGATGTAGGATATAGTATCATAGGAATAGCCAGGAGCCTGCAATTCTAGTAAAGACCAGTGAAGGCGTGCATTATTTTACACGAAGTGATAAAAATATGTAGTAGTAATGCGAATGTGGTCCCGATGGGTCCCGGCCTAAGGTAATTAGTTTTCATGTTTAGTCTGTTCGCCGGCTTGGCATCCCTACACTACAAACGAAGCGTCCAGACACACAGAAAACACCAAAAGTAGTTTAAACGGTCAAACATTTTTAAAAAATTAACCCGATTTTCTTCAAATTTTATGTACATGTGCCCCGAGGGGTACCCATATAAATTTTTCAAAAATTAGCCCGATTTTTTTTTCAAATTTTAAACACATGTGTATCTCCGATGGACAAACCTTCAAATTTTAAACACATGTGTATCTCCGATAGACAAAACTTTTTGTAAAATTTTTGGAGTGATCGGGCCCTGAGACCCGAGTGGGGCCCATGTACATTTTTTAAAAATTAGCCAGATTTCCCTCAAATTTTAAATACAAATTAGAGAATTTGCATGAAAATTTTTAATTTTTTTTTAACTTTTCAATTTTAAGGAAAACAACTAATATCTATAAAGAATATGATCAAAAGGCTTTCAAAAATAATCTAAACATCCTCTTTTACGGACATGACTGTAGATGAAGCGACCGAAAAACATGATTGGGTTGAGTGACTACTTAAATGTCGTGCAAATATAAGAAACTCTTTGAAAGAAAGAGGGATCAAAAAAACCTAGAAGTCTATGGAGGCTCGATTCTTTGATAAACGAAATGAATGAAAATAACGGCATACATGTAAAAACAGCAATGAATGTTATTGTCATTATCGCTGAAACATAAAGTTTTGCAGCATGAAGAAGGAATGATTAAGAAAGCAACCACCGAAAAGATTTTCTAGCAATAATCTGCTAAGGAAAGAGCAGCCAAAAGCAATGTCGCATGATATCTTATTACTGTGATGCCTAAGAAACCGCTGATTTGGAAAATTTAGTTCATCCTTAGAAGTCAAAAACATCCTCAAATGTCACAGTCACACAATGATGTGTGTCTTCATTGAGCAGCCTATCATGGCACAAATGATCACTAGAGCTTTTTTGCTTTCATTTCAATGGCGCAGATAACGCCGTGTAATTTAAGTTCCTAATTGTCTGTTCATTCATTTGCGTGGTTGTTTCGCGCTTCGATTCGTCCTGTTTAACATTTCAACAGTGTGTCTGTCCTCCTTACAGATGACAGATTTTGATCAGTAATTTTGTATGGAAGGAGCAATGCAAAGCGAAACAAAGAATCACAAAATTACAAGAGGGACCTCGTAAATGGTACTCTATTTTTCATTTTTTATTTTACTATATATTAACTAGGCGTGCATAGTTAATAGAGGTAAATGCTTGAAACTGCACAGATCACGATGAATACTTAAATAAGAATATTTTATGTCAACGTTCATCGTTCAATTCCCAAATTCCCTCATTGCCGATTGTGTCATATTGCGGACTGTCAACCTTATTTTATAATTGGATGAAATTCTTGCAGTAACTCTTTATTGTAATGTTTCCAATTGGCAAGGAATGGCTAAGTGAAGTAAAAGATGGACAAGAGGGAATGCAGTTGAACGGATCCTACAGCAGTTAACTTAAAACGGAAACAATCGATTCAAAGTGGGCATTAAGCTGCAGGTCATAAGTAAAATACCCATGAGACCATTTTGCAATGTTGACAATGAATTGAAGTAGCAAACAATGATGAATGAATGATAAGGGGGGAAAGTAATAATAAAAATGTATCTAAATATGTATCTATATTTATATATGTATTTGCTCCAGCTCTGGAACGACTTGATCAATTTTAACCAAACTTGGTACACATTTATGACTTACAATCTGGAAAAAATACTGTATGGGTAAGACAAAGTTATCATCTCTTGTGAAGTGTGTAGAAAGGGGATGACATATAAGATTGCTCTAAAACAACCGATATTAGTGTCGAGTCAATGTTTTTCGAACCGGGCAATGACGGGAACTCAGCTAGTCTATATAAATAATAATGTAATGATGTTCGTTGGTAACCGCATTATTTGAAAACCACTGGACCGATTTGGCTCATTTTTATTTTAAAATGTTCGTCATAGTCCGAATACGGAATTGAATAGTTGCCCGGAAAATTGGAAAATTCGGAAAAAACTGAAAGTTCTGTTTTCCATACGATTTTTGTATGAACTCGTGACTACAACTCATGATTCAAACGATGGATTTGCGTAATTTTTTTTTGTTTTGTTTTGTTGCTTATTGTCCTGGAAAACAAAGACAACTACAAATGAAAGTCGAAAAATTCGGACAAACAGCAAAAATCATAATTTTTGTATGCAATCTCGATCGTAACTGGATATAGAAACGAAATATTTGGTTGATTAATTTTTTTTTGTTTTGTTCGTTATATGCCCCCGGAGAAATTTTTAGCAAAATAAAAGTCGGGAAAATTTGGAAAACGATATATTGGATATTTTTTGAGGAAATAATTCAATTGAATTTTTTCGGTGAAATTAAAACTCTGGAAAAACGTATTCCAGCCTAAATTAAAATAAAATTAAATTTTTGTGGATTCGTGATCTTTCCAACAAAAGTCGTTATTTCATTTCTATTCCAATAGATTCCAATAGTTGGCGCTACGTTCGCAAATATCATTTGTCAGCTGATCCATTTGCACGGTATTTCTTTTGCGAGCTTTCAACGAATCTCAATGATTCCGACCGGCAAGCGCTTGCAGTTTCGGCTGCGGTTTGATTTCGCAATTACAATTAAAAAATCAGTTTTTGCGGAAAATGAAAAACCATCAGCGTTTGTTTACGCGCCAGACATCAAAACAAATAAAAAACAGTGCGTGTAGCATTTACGCACAATTGAAGTAAAACTTCTTTGATGTAGTGGGCAAAAAGATCCCCCAAAGATCCCAGAAGACCATCAAAAGACTCTCCAAAATACCCCAAAAAGACCCTGAAAAGACTCTTCAAAAGACCCCCAAAGGACTCCAAAATACCCCAAAAGACCCCCAAAAGCCTCAAAAGACTCCACAAAATACCCTCAAAAGACCACCTAAAACTACCTACCATTACCCTCAAAAGACCACCTAAAAGACTCCCAAAAGACTCTCAAAAGAATCCCTAAAATACCCCCAAAAGACCTTCAGAGAGTTTAAAAAAAAGTTCAAAGCCAAACTGTAGGCCGTAAACAAAAACAAACTATTTATATTTCAGGTAATTTCAGTCAAAAAAGAAGTCGATTTCTAATCAAAGTTTTTTGAACATGAATATGAAAATTAATGACCAATACTTGTAGACAAGAAATATATAACTAACTTTTTTAAAAACTTTTATTTAACTTGACTCGACCCCTTTTGTTTGTATTTTCGACCGCTTTGAGGTCCTTTTTAACCACCTTCCACACGACCTAGAGAGCTAAAACTTTGTGAGTGTCTAAGTCCAAAATAGTATTTTTTATATTCCGAGAATGACGCGTGTCGCTTGTGATGGGTTGACATTTTTTTCGACTTCTTTGAGCTCCTTTTTAACCAACTTCCACACGACCTAGAGAGCTGAAAGGTTTCGTAGGTGTCTAAGTCCAAAATAGCATTTTTTATATTCCCTGACGTGTGTCACGTTTCGAGTGTGAAATCTGTGATGGTACCTTGATGGTACTATGTGGCGTGTTTTGATGTATATATAAAAGTTTGTACCCGATGATGAAGTTTGGCGCGTGTGATGGGTTGAAATTTTTTTTCGACTTCTTTGAGGTCCTTTTTAACCAACTTCCACACTACCTAGAAAGCCGAAATTATGTAAGTTTCTAAGTCCAAAATAGCATTTTTTATATTCCGAGTATGACACGTGTCACGTGGGGCGCGTGTGATTGGTAGAAATTTTTGTTTTTTCGACTTCTTTGAGGTCCTTTTTAACCAACTTCCACACGACATAGAGAGCTGAAATTTTGTAGGTGTTTAATTCCTTAGCCTTTTTTTATATTCCACGTATGACGCGTGTCACGGGTGTGAAACGGGTGATGGTTTGAAATCGCGCCATTTTTGAGGTGTTTTTTAACCACCTTTCGCACGACCTAGAGGGCTGAAATTTTGTGAGCGGCTCAATGTCAGAGGCCCATTTTGATATTCCGCTTTTGACACGAGTCGCGTTTGGCGCGTGTGAAGCGTGGAAAAAAGAAAATTCTTTGAAATATCACTGACCTTTTGGCGATTATTACCAAATAATAAAGGTCTGTATGGCGCGTTTCGATGTATATAATCTCATTGACAAGGGAGAACTCCCTGAATGACTTGCCCCACGGCAATAAGGTACGCTATGCCCTGTATGAAAATTAAAAAATCGAAGGAATGTAAAGCTGACAATCGAACACCAAGCAAATAGAATTCTTTTTATTTAGCTGGTTGTTGGTTTTTATAAATAAGAGAGAGTTGGAAAGCATTAATAAATTCCCTTTATACCAAGTATGCAAGTGTTATTGCCACAACCTTCTTATGTAAGTGTATTTGTTATTTGCGATACAAATGTTTCGCTGGCATGGTAATAATTAAAGGAAATTAACTCCAAAGCACAAAAAAATGCGTTTCGTTAATAACATTATGCACCTTCAGAGTTGTTAACCCCAAACCAAAGCAAGAGCATCTTCCATACAATTACTTCATACAAAATTCCTCGTGACCAAATCATAACCCCTATTCTTATGCAGTTAATCCTCCAACCACCTGAACTGGTTTGTATTTTTCAATATTTTATGAATATTTTCCAATCTTAAGTATACTCGTGCTTTCTATTTTTTAATCTCATCCTTTTTTGTATATAGCTGCCTTAAGGATTGTCTTCTGGTTCTGTTGACGATGCTTCCTTTTTGCATCGCATCATACCCATCGTCATCGTCGTCATCTGCCAATCTTCTATTCTGTTCTGATTCTGATTTCGACGATGACGATGGTCATAAGGACAAAGGAATATCTGATTATTTATTCATTATTTCACTGGTGGTCTTCAGCGGCTGTGTCTTTTGTCATCATCGTTCTGTTACAGCAATGCAGTTGATGGTTGTCGCCCAGGTCCATTTTGCGTTCTGTGTGTATTTTGTTAGCCATTGAAGCAAGCCAGTTAAAACAACCTGGATTCTTGGTTCGAATGATGATATGCAAATAGAGAGTATGGAGAGTCCCCATAGTTACACAAATCAAACCACGGCAGATTGGCAGATGCGGTGCATGTATATATATATATATATCTAGTCGTTGTAATTTGTTGTTTAACTTCCCTGCAACAGAAGCACTTCTCTGCGATGTTGCGGAATAATGTTTACATTATTGTTCTGCCCTTTTGCCCTGTTTGTATTATGAAATTCTCCAGACAGAACGTCCTGCGGTGGTAAAGTTAATTTAAGGAAAAACCAAACACGAACTGAAAAAATATTCCTTAAAATCACAGAATAAAAAGAAAAAAACGTAAGTACATTTCTGTAAAGATTTCTCATTCTTCAAAGACTGGTTTATGGGGAAATAAATACCCTCCCCCCAACCTCCAAAAAGGACTTGTTCATAAATATTAGAAAAGAAACGCACATCTCAATGGCAATAAAAAAAAAGTTACACGCAAAAAATTAACTGTTGATCAGAAAAGACCTTTTTCCTTCGTTTATATGGGGAATGTTGTCAGGCGAACGACCCACCGCCCAAAAAATCACTGTCCACAATTTAGGTTTTTTTTTCTATTGTCACCTTCGGTATAATACGCCACTTATTTTACTTGCGGTATTCATTATTCTTTCAAAGAAGGGTTTTAATTTATTGGACACTTTCACGCACCCTTTCTTGGCTCATTCTTTATTTTCTTTTGATTCATTTGTTCAAAGTTTGTTCGCACAAAAAGAAACACAAAATTTTGAACACAAAAAAAAATAATAGAAAAACACAAAATAAACCAGTGGAGATTGTATAGAAAAAATTGGTGATAAATGATAGGACAAAAAAGGACCAATAAAACTTTTTTTTTGTCAAAACCGATGTGGTCAATTCTGTGGATGAAGAATAAGGATTTGAGTTTGTAAACAAATGTGCCTGATGTGAACGAAGAAGAATGCCCTAAATAAGCAAATAAATTCATTGGACAAAACCAAAACAGTCACATCTTCCTTACAAAATAAGAACACCTAAAGCTTCATACATAGTAGAAATACTCGTAGTACTAGACAGACTTTAATTGTTTTATTAAACTACAATCAAGATTTAAATCTCAAAACACCATTGATAGCAATCAATAAATCCTCTGCTCCTTAAATCGACAACTTAAAATTGTGACGAGTTAACAGAAAGAGAAACAAGTCTGTAGGAGTAGCATCTCCCGGTGTTGGCCCGCGCAATATTGACTTCCACCATCCATGGTGGTGATATTTGGGAGCTTTTTCCGGAAAATGCGAACGGAAGAGCACGAATGGATAACCTCTTGCTCCACAAAACGGATCATGAATGAAGCCATGAACCACAATTCAGTGCCATTGTTAGCAAAAGTTTAAAAGTTAGCATAAAATGTTTGAGAACAAGTGGTTTTTTCAATAAAAGAGAGAAACCAGTTTGCTATTCAGGTTCATAAGGTAACAAATGTCAGTTGCAATTCGCAGCTTGTGGTGCATATCAGATACAATTGATTTGGAAATGTTTTTGTATTCTCCTCAGGAAGTAAGATCTCATGGAATTTATGTGTTTAAAATAGTAAATCATATGCAAATGCCATCAACAAATATCCTTAGTAAGCTCTTAAGGTTAAATTCTTGAAAGTACTATACTGAAGAGACAACAACAGCAGATCAATGACAATAGTATCTATAATTTCTTCGGAACAATACGGATTTATCAAAGGCAAGTCAACCATATATTAGTTACATCGAATCACAACATTTAATCGAAATTGAATGAAAATCAATCAACTGGTATGCTACATCACATAGTTGAGAAAGCTTTTGACTACGTCTGGCTACTCAAGTTTAATTTCGAAGAAGATCGATTAAAATTTTCCAAGATATCTTAATCGCAACTCTTTTCTACGAATTCGTTTAATTGTTGTAACTGTAGAAGGCAACAAATCAAGTTCTCATGTCATTCCATTTGGCTTTTCTTAAGGGGCAGTACTCAGCCCCTGCTGCTCTTTGCAGATGACACAGAATTCTACACCTCCTCAATATACTGGACACTAATAGTAACGTCATTAAGTAAAGACATACTTACGTACTCGGCTTAATTACTAACTGGAAAGTTAAATTCAATATTTGAAAAACGAAAGCAATTTTTTTACTTGTAGATGAACACGAGAAATTTCCAAGTGACCTCTCAATAGAAAATAATTTATTGAACTAGAAGAATCACATAAATTATTTAGGCATTAGCTTCCATTCAGCTTATTTAATACACAATTGGAAAGACTAACAAATGCATTTTATTTTTGAACATTATTCTAAACAGGCGTTCTAAGCTTAGTATGTATGCATTAATAAAAAACTTATATTATTTAAAGTAATTTTGGTGGCTCTTAAACTCTACTCTCTAAACTTACAAGTACAAACATAATAAAATGCTAAGAATGTGTCAAAAAGTCCTTTTTGTACTTCAAGCTAAGATGGTCATAAAGATTCGAATATTGCGAGAATATCAGTTCATTGTAAACTAAACTTTCTGAAGGATTTTTAATATTTTTTTTGATAATTATTATTCTTACTATACTATCTATATATATAGATATATATAAAAGATCAAAAAAAAAAAGTTTGCATACCTACCGGACACTGGTCATTTATGGCATTCTTGTGCTCTTTTACACTTTTCTTTTCGACTCTCCTCTTCGCCCATACGAGCTAGGTGTCCTACCTACCGGAGCCTACCGAGCTTATCCATTTCTAAAATCTTATTCTCAGCTGTAAGACTGAAAAGTATCTATCACTGGTTATTACCAAGGGATTATTTTCTGTCGGGGCTTAGACCAAGTTCCAGTCCTTTAGTTCGAGTTGTTCTGTTCCAGGAAACGTCGCACTATATTCCATGTTGTGAGGATAACAGATACCTCTAAAAGGTGTTTCGGTATTAGTTCCGAGGCGGATATAATTATTGGCGAGATATAAACTCTTTCCACATGATACCATGCATTGAGTTCGTTTTCGTATTTTTGTACTATACGTCGACTGGATGTTGTTATCAAGGGGAACAGCTATATCGAACAATGTAATTTTCTTTCCAACTTTATCAAATAAAACAATGTCGGGTTTATTAGCTTGTATTGTGTGGTCAGTAATTATTAACATATCCCAGTACATTTTATAGCCAAAGTTTTCTTGCACAGGTGCCGGTTTGTATTTATAGTACGTGAGTTTCTGGATAAGAAGATTATTTTGTATCACGAGAGCTTAGTAATTGATCTTCGCTACCTGGTTATGTCGTTCCATATAACCGTGTGATGCCAGACACGTACATCCACCTATGTGTTCAGTAGTTTCTGCGTTGGTTTGGCATTGACGGCATGAATCAAGTTTTCTGGTAACTCTCGAACTTAGTAGTAGGTAGTTTTTAGTTGCTACTTTATTTTGGATAGCAATCATAAAGCCTTCCGTTTTCGCAAGGCAAGGCCTACGCTCAAGCCATAAATTTAAGTTGGTTTTGTCGATAAAGTTTTGTTTTAATTGCAATGGGTATATTCCGTGCCGGCTTTTGTTTTTCCATACATCTATGCGCTATTCGCAAGGGGGAATGTTGTGTAGTTTTAGAATCTCATTTGATTTTAAGTTAAGTGGTCTGTCCGAATCAAGTCTGAAGTTTTAATTTGACTCCTAAAATATTTTCATAATCCACCATCTTTATCAGATAAGATGAATTTCGACTCCACTTCTCGAATGGTGACACAGGTATTTAGTAAGTGGGATTCTTCCTTAGGTTGAAAAGTAATCAATGTTTTTATTTGACAAATTAAAATCGCCGAACGAATATGTAAATACTGGAATAGCGCAAGTGTTAATGGCCTTTCGTTTATTACCATCATTTAAGTGACTTTTCAGAACTTTTGCCAATCTCTGTTGGAACTTGTTTCGTAATATTTTTTAATAAATATTACTATCATTATTATAATTTTCATTATTTTAATTATTATTATTAGTAGTGAGTGAGTACCCGTCAAAAATGACGAAATCTTTTTTTTTGTGCCATTTCACAATTTTTCAACGGAGCACCAAACGATAATATGGTGGAATTATGAACCAAATCTTTCAAGGAAATTGTAGAGCTGACGAACTCGCAAAACACGGAACTACACTACCCCCATGCTACCTGAAAATGGTTCTCTAAGTATGCCATCGCTACATGTAAACTAATGTTAAAAAAAAAGAACTAACCGTAGATGGTCTAACGGAACTACTTGTCTGACGAGTAGATGAGAAATTTTCTCTAGATCCACGTGGTATCACAAAGAAGCAGTACTGCATTTCGACCGACAGTCACTTCAACCTTAGCTAACCTATAACATAATAAGACACACTATGTGCGCAAGTTCAAATAAAGCTTCTGCACTCCTTGGTTCTCAATGCATGTGCGAAGTCTTTTCACCATACTGGCCATCATAGCTCGTTCACACATTTCCGTAGGTCAACAACAGAACCGAACATTGAATTTCGGCCTTATTTCATTTTCTATCTTTATCTTTTGTCATTATTGCTCGTAATCTTAAATCTAAATGTAAATGCAAATGTAAATCTGTTGAGCCCAAAGAATTGTATTCGAATTACAATACTATCAAAAAGATGTTGCTTGGTGCAGTGCGTGTCACTCCTAGAAAGCTCAAAATTTTCTTTACACCAAAAGTAATCCTTTACACGCAAAGTACCCTTCTATTCCACGATAATGATTTTCCTTTTTCACATCTATCCATCTCTCAGTGTTTCGACTCCTTTCAACAAAAAGTGTACAATAAAATTCACATTAAAAGGACATTATATTGCCTTGGAAAGATTCACATACACAAAAGGGTCAGACAACGACACTCGCATGCAATTTTTTATTGCAAACAAAAATGCTGCTGATTTATGTAATTGATTTGACCCGATGCTTGCTGTCCTATTTAGTGGAAAAGAAAGTATCATTTCATTGGTTTATGCTACAATAAAATGGGTAATAAAAAGGAAACTACAAAAAAAAAAAAATTCAGACGTTTAGTGTCCGTGTTGAATAGTTTACAAATGATAAGGGTAAGGGTTGCAGAAAATTGACAAAGGATGAGTTTTTTGTATACTCTGGAAAAAGGGTTCGATTTGGTCAGAATATAACTTGATGTTAAACGGAAGTCAATGACGATGTTGAGGTATACGGTCGGACGACCCGACACATTATAAGCATATTGGACATTTATCTGGTCAATGAAAGGTAAAAGAAAGAGGTCAGAACCTGTTGAGTTACAGAGAAGGTTGAGTGGGAGTTAAAAGAAAATGGAATTTACAATTTTGGAATTTCTTTATTTGATTAACATTATCCCACTTGTTTGTTTTGTAATAACAGATTTGAAATAACAGAGAAGAATCCCCCCCCCTCTTTACGGCAGTCTGAATAAAAATCACTACTAAAGAATTTCTTAATAAGAAAATCCTTGAAGACAAACCAAATTTTTGCAATACTGATGTCATCAATTAAAGAAATATTAAAGAAATGACAAATATTCCGAAAGTAAGGACAAATAGAATACCAAAGGACATATATTTCAGATGTAAGTTATTACAGTTTACTCGCAATCATCGGTCGGATTCCACACGCACAAATTCGTAAAGTATAATATAATGCGTCATATTATATTGATAGACCCGATGGTATGAACCGCGAACGACATTTACGGTTTATTTGTCATCTTCAATATGGAATGATCCAATAACGCCTTCTGTCTAGCAAAAGGGTAACATTTTTGAAATTTCAACTGAAGATCCGTATCTTGAGAACGGCGGCAGCAGCAGAATTGTTGTTCACTTTCTCAGGGTATTTTCTACGAAAATAAATAAGGATCAGTTCAATTTGAAAAATAAGGGCAGAGGAGATAGAATTATCTGACATAATACGTTTATGAATGCAAGCGGTGATTTATGAGCGAAAACACACACTGTGCGGTGAATTAAGACTACTGAAGCATGCGAAAATCTGATTTGTAGTGTGTGTGTGTTTTTTTCTGTCTAGGAAGGACGCAATAATGCGGAATGGAGTGCGTGAAATGTCTTCCTGTAAGAATCAATGATTGATATAACTGACTATAATTATAGAAAAAACGATAATGCTGAATGCGAATGCTTGATTGTGACAAAGTGTAAATGGTTTGATAATATAGTGGAGGAAATAAGGAATGAAGGAACAATTTTAATTGGAACCTAGTACAGAAAGTGTAATTAGTTACACAGCAGGCTCGTACGAGTGTACAACAGTCAAGTTATTTTAGGATGATGCCTCAGGTTAGGTAAGGTTAACTTTGCTATTAGTGAAACCGACACACTTAGACCAGTAATGGACTATTGTGATACCACACGGATCAGGAAAAATTCCCTACACCTACTCGATGAACCAATTAGAGCTTCGTATGAAGCGTAGGAGACTACCAATGTCAATGTTATTAGTGTCGTTGTAGAAGAAAGCTCCCATATGGAGTTTACGTTTTTGGGAGAGCTTCTGCAGAAGTCATTCGAGAAGTCTCCATGTCTTGCTGCATGCCTACCTATGAGATAGTGTCTAGTAATGACACCTACAATAGCACCGATGTGCGATCTTTTTGAGAGAGAGAACACTTAGAGCGTTTCCAATCCAGCTTGGCCTACATCTGTTTTGTCGCTATGCAGGATGCACAGTTCCACCTACAGTTAGTTTTTCATTAGGATCCAGCTTTAGTAAGAGAAGAGTTTGGCTGTAGCGATTGGTATGCCTATGGAACCATATTCAGATAAGAAAGTAGTGTAGTTCCTTGCTTGACGAGTTCGTCAGCCATACAGTTACCTGGAATGTCTCTGTGCCACAGCACACAACACAGGTGGATATTGAACTGCTCCGCCATCTCCACGAGAGATCATCGGCAGTTAAGGGCTAGAATTTAATTTGTAGAAACTGAATACAGCGATTTTAGTGCAGCTTGGCTATCCGAGAATATACGGATATCCATAGCGGATATGACGTTTCTCTTCAGCCAAGATAAGGCTTCACTGTTCGCCATAATTTTAGTCTGGACAACACTGCAGTGATTAGGAAGACGGAAAGAGAGGCTAAGTTTTAGCTTTTTTTAACAAAACACCTCCGCCGACTCCGTCATCTGTTTTTGACCCGTCTGTATAAAAATTATGTGTTTATCTTCCAAGTAAGCGTCTTCGTCCCAGAAAAACCTGGAAGTTTTTGTTGACATGGAGTTGAAAAATGGTGTAGTCTATGTTTTCTGGGATCCTGACTATGGGGTTATCCAGTATACGCAGTATACGATAATTGCTGCGTCTTGTGATATCTCCTTTCTTATGTATAGGGCACAGGATGCCTCTTCGCCAGTCTTCTAGCATTGCTTCTTCCTCCTATACTTGCACTATTAGTTCTGAATTGCTTGGTGTATTGCGGGACCTCCTCAGCTCTGCCGCTTTACCATCTGATCCCGTGGCCTTTTTATTTTTAAGCCGATAGATCGCTCGGCTAACTTCGTCTATGCTTGCCGACGGCAGCATAGTATGGTCTTGGGTCATTGGTGGAGCCTCCAATTTCTCAGTTAGCTGGCCATTTAGCAACTCATTAAAGTTCTCTTCCCATCGCTCTAAGATGCCTTTGAGATCAGCGATCAAATTACCACCTTTGTCTTTGCAGTAAGTGCAACGCGGTGTATATTGCGTCATACCGCGGACTCTTAGGTAGAACTTCCGCGCCTGGTGCGGTCCTCGCTCTCTAGTTCACGGACGAGATTCTTCTCCCAGGCTGCTTTCTTTCCCCGGTGAACCATAGCAACAAGATAGTGGTCCGAGTCAACGTTGGCACCTTGGTACGTTCTTACCGTCATCAGGTTCGGGTTGTGGCGGCGGTCTATCTGGTTGTTGATATTTTTACGCGAAAACTTGTTCTCGCAACGAACAAATTATTGCTTTCTGCCATCTCTATGACTCGTTGTCCATTGTCATTAGTGTTATAGTATTCGTTTAAGCAAAGGATGGGTGCCAATGTACTGGCTCCCTACCTATTTTGGTATTCATATCCGCCAGAATTATTTTTACATCATACTAGGGACAGGCATGGAGTTCCCTTTCGACTGATTCAAATTTTCTTCTTTTTTATCATGTGGGGAATCTTTTGTAAGAGCGTGAACGCTTATAAGGCTTATGTTTTTAAATCTGCCCCGCACGCTAAGGGTGCATAGCCGTTATTAATTGCTTTAAAGCCGATAACGGTGGGTTCATTCTTTTGGTGATTAGAAACCCCTCCCGAAAACATGATGTCTTGCATGACAGCTGTAATATATGTCATGTTCTGATTTTTGTAAGACACCAGTCCCCGTCAACCGCATCTCCTAAATTGCTGTTATGTAACCATTATATATGGACAGGGTATCGGCTAGCTATTGTGAAGCTCGAGATCTATACAGTGAGCGTACGTTGGCTTAAGATAGTGATCATTAGTAATAATATAAAAAAAACGCATCAAAATTAAAATTTTCATGTAAATTCTCCCTATAGAGATACACATGTGTGCAAAATTTGAATTAAATCGGGTTAGTTTTAAAAAAATTATATAGGCTCCCCTCTGCCTTGGAGCCCGATCACCAGCAAATTTTTATAAAAATCGAAGAAAATCGAGCTTTTGGATGAGGGTTAAAAATTGGTCACAAGATTCCACGACAAACAGACAGACAAAGAGACAGACAAACAAATCCACGGTCACGCGAAGTCAATATAGAGAATTAAAAAAAAAAAACTTTCTACTACATGATTTTGCAATTAGCCTAAACTTATGTCATGTGTATTTCCGCGCCTATATGATGTAATTAGGGAAGTGTTTTTAGTAAACAAACTAACTAAACTGCACGATTTTTATCAATTCAATTATGGATGAGTTTCGTTTTGCAAATGAGAAAAACCAGGAAAATCCTTAAAATTAAGGTGCGCAAAAATAGTGTCATCGCTGGGCACACATACACACTGTGCTCATATACACACAGTCATGCAGTAATTTTTTAATTAAATGAAAACAAATGACTCTCTAGATCATGCAGTCACAGTGTAAATATTACTTTTCATGACCTCGCTCATACCAACCGTCATTCATACGTACAAGTATATCGATGTACATACCTAATATCGACGACTGACCCTGCTCGACTCATTAACTTTAATCACAGAATTAAATCAAATGGCAATGTTGTTGTAGGTACTCGTACTTGTACTTCTAAAGCATTCTAAGCTGTTGCGATGCGCGACGATGAAAGAAGGATTTATGTCACACGAACACTTTTACTTGTGCATTAGGAAAAAAAAAAATAAACAAAAAATCGCTCATTTCCTTCTCTCCAAGCAACAAAAACAATAAAAAGTTGTAGAAAAAAAGATAAATATCTGACGACATGCAAACATGACAGCAGCAGCACACAGGACGAACTTATTCTCTGCACACGCAATTATAATTCTTTTTTTTGGAAATGAGAGAAAAATTCTGAATTTAAATATTTACACGAGTACGCACAGAATATGCGCGCCTCATCTATGCAGCGCAGTAGGGTACGACTTACGAGCATTATGATATCGTGCCAGCTAGCCAAGAGGCACATTTGTTTCTGATTTGGATAATGAGTTGCAAATGCAAAGTAAAAGGAAAGCAAACATTCACTTCACGGATACCATCTCGTACATACATATATATATTATTGATATAGATACACATTAATATAATGGGAATGGGAAAAATCTACTTTCCTTAATTGAAATCTTATCGTCGCAGGACTCGAAAGTCCATTTCATATCTAAACACATTTCATTGGAAGCAACAACAAAAAACGTATCTCGAAGTAGGAAAAAATATGACATCCATCCAATTCGCTTTGGAATCGGATGGAAATACTAAAAGTAAGAGCTCCCAATATGATTATGTGATACGAAAAATTAAATAAACATAAAAATAATGCAAAACATTACCGTCGACACTTTCCGCAACAAAGATGAATTACGATTTTACTTTTAATAAAATTATTTTCCATACCAAATAGGAGTAACGCGTAAGGGAGCTACCACTTCATGTGATTCATGAAGGAAGCAGATTGGTCGTATAACTTGTAAGACCGCGCTAGAGAAATTTTTTCAGAAGAAACGAAAAACTACTTCCCAGTTTCCAGAAGAAAATCGAAAGAACTAAAAAAAATGTTAGCAAAAGTTAAAGAGACCGGTAAATTGTCGTGCGATGCCATTAGAATTAACCAGTGAAAAAAAAAGTCAAGCGCACTTAAAGAAATTCACAATTGATTGCAATTTTAAAAAAAGAACAAAATCTTAACTTAGTTTGCAATCGAACCAAAGAATTCCAGCACAAATGTGTAGTACTCCTTATGATGCATTGTTTTTTTTTTTTTAAATTGTTCCTTTTAAAATATATTTGTATCCACGAAAAAATGCGTATTCTCGCCACGTTACAGTCGGTGGTGCAGTGTGGCTCCCACTTGGAGAACACAGGGTTCGATTCCTGGCGCATACGTTTTATAAGGATGTAGATTCCTTGAAGCATGCACTAATTATATTAAAAAATTGCTTAAAAAGGACATAATCAGTTTCTCTTTTCTTAGTATTGCATGAAGATTGAGCAGAGAGAAGAGTTATTGACTTCGTTTAATGAATTTTTTACTTTCATTGATTGTAACTTGTTCAGAGACAACCAATGCAAGAAGTGGAAAAAATAAAATTTTACTCGTCAGCATGCATGTATCAACAACCCGAGAAAAGTCGTGGTGTAAGGATGGACTCTTACGGAGTGTCAATTGAGTTGCTAAAAGTTGTAGTTTACAGCTAAATACAAAAAATTCTGGGATTTATAGACTAGCGGTATTGAAATTTGTATTTTTTTTTACACATTGACTCATCGCCAAGGGACTGACTACTTGAATGACTTGCGTTATGGCAATAAGGTGGGTTATTCCCTTTATTAAAATTAAAAATTAAAAATCGAAGGAATGAAATTCACACTACACCAATAACTCACTTTGGGTTTTTTCGGACTTGCGTCACTGCTAAACTAAATCAAAAATTCGTTCTGAGTTTTTGTATTTTCGAACTTGCGTTGTTTTGGGTTTAAAACAAATATTCGTTGTATTTTCGAACTTGTAAACAGTTTACATAAAGTTTGTTTTTAATCAACACATGTGAAAAGTTTTTATTTAAATTTATAATTTTTAGACCTTGATGGGGAAAAACGTATCTAATAGTAAAATTATCAAAAAGCTAAGAAAAACGATCACCTTGGAAATAAAATTAAATATTCTACGTCGATTTGAAAAGGAAGAGGAAGCTGTGGAGATAACTAAAGCTCTTGGTTTGGCTGTACTGTCAGAACCATCAAAGATCGAGATGGAAATAAAATACGAGAAGCTGCAAAATCGGCAACATCCTTAGATGCTAGGGCAATGATTCGTACAAGGAGTGGATTGATGATCAAAATGGAATCGTTGCTTATAGTTTGGATTCAAAACCAGGTTGCGCAGAGAATTCCTTTAAGCAAAATGGTAATTCAGAGACCAAAGCAAAAAGTTTATTCGACAGTATAAAAATTGAATCATTGTGTAACGAAACGGCAACCGAAAATGCTAATGACAATGAAGAAAAATTTGAGGCTAGTCAGTGTTGGTTTGACAGGTTCAAAATTCGTGCTAACATTCACAGCTCTTAATGGTGAAGCTGCAAGTGCTGATACCGTTGCTGCAAACCGCTTCCCAGTCGATTTAAAAGCATAAATACACGAAGGACGCTATTGTCCGAAACAAGCTTTTAATGTTGACGAGAAAAGAAAAAACCTTTTCCGACTTTTTATACCCAAAACGGAAAAATCCGCATCTGGTTTTAAAGCGAGCAATGATAGATTGACTCTGCTTCTGGATGGTAATGCAAACGGAGATTTTGAGTTTAGACCACTTTGAAATGTTCATTGGAGGTCAAATAAGAAAGCCTGGGTGAATTGTTATTTAAAAGCTGGGTTTGTACATGTGCTATTCCTGAAATTAAAGCATATTGTAGCAGCGAGAACTTGGACTTTAAAGCTTTGGTTCTAGTTGATAATGCACTGTGCACCGGGCTCCCAGTCTATGTTGATGAATTATCCGAAAATGTCAAATTTGTATTTTTGCCACCAAACACCACGTCTGCAATACAGCCCATAGATCAGGGACCTTTAAAAGTTATTACCTCCGGCTACTTTCAAGTGAAGCCGATGGACAAGACAAACCTACCATTTAAGAATTTTGGAAAAAATGCAACATTGTAAAAGCTATAGAAATTATTTCGGATTCGTGGAAAGAGATAAAACCAACTTGCATAAATGGAGTTTAGCGAAAAATATTTTAATCACAAACGATCCTGACAGCGAAAGAAGTTGCAAAGTGTCGCGAACAGTAGCTGATAGTATAAGTTGCTATAAGGAATTTTATGTTCATATAAAGAACAGACATTACATAAATATTTTGTAACAGACATCCTAACTGCTACTTCGCCAACAAGAGAATCGGAGCATGATGATAGGTATTGTTTAGCAAATAAGTCAATTGGCAATAGTTTCATTGGAAAGATAGGCATTATGTATGAATGTTTTACCAAATGGTTGAATTTTATTCGTTGCTGACCCCGATCAATATATTCTCCAGGCTGACAAGCAAACACTCTACATTGAAAATTGGCCAAATTGTTCAAACACTCATCAAAGTCATCAATGGGAGAGACAACTTTTATGAGTAGAGGAAGGAAGTAATTTCTGAAATTGATCTGATCATCAGCTAATTAGTGGCTTACACGTAGCTAAGGCCAACCCAACATGATGTTAATTTTTTCGTATTGGAATTAATTGATTAACCAACCGAACTAATGAATGTACAAACATTTTGCATGTTTGTGAAAAAAAGGTCATCTTCCTGTTGCGGAATTGATGAGCCAGAACTCTTCTCTTGTCGTATAAGTAAATTGGCTTTTATCATTACCTTGGAGTGAACTTACAAGAGTAGTGTGTTTGTGTGAGTGAGGCAACAAGCAAAATTAGATACAATTCAAGGTGTGTGGTCCGCCCGCTTTGAACTACTACTCCCCCTAATGAATGTGTACATCAAGCTGAACAATTTCTAATTAGCCTGAAGGACGTGTTTCAGTTTTTTTGTTATGTTATGCTATGAGTGACATAAGAGATGTGTGCTGTCATTAATTAAATGAATTTTTTGTCATTGCATTTTATGTTTGTGGAATAAGTAAATGAATGAAATACTTTTTAGGACGCAGTCTGTATTCGACGTGAATGCGATTAACATGTTAGCAACGCGAATTAAATTAATTTATTTCATAAGGAACCATAGAAGCAGATTCGATGTTCGGTCAAAAAAAAGTTATAATTTGTGATGCAAAACTGGTAATTTCCACAATTAGTGATAACTTCTCCTTCTTACTTTACTACTAAGAATCAAATTTTCTAGGTCTTCTGAAGTTTTCTAAAACCATTAACACTTAAAACATTCACTGCAGAATTTGAGTTTGTTTTCCGTTGTAAGACAATATGTTGAGAATTTCAGAAAAAAAATTTCTGGGTAACAAAAAATCTCCCAGACATTTGTGGCTTCCAAAAGGGCGATTACTTTTAAATCGAACTTAAGTCAATAATTCGAGATTTTATGCTAACACTTTCAGCTTCGCAGTCAGTCCCTGCCATCGACAACGATGACCATCGATACTCTGTGTCTATCAAGAATTCTAAATGTTTTTGGTGGTTTAACGAACCAGCGAAGATGATAATAAGCTTTGATATATGTAACTTTAAACTATAAACGGATCTGTTTGAGTCATCAATCGAATATTATTGGAAGAATGTATTGTCCCATTTATGGAATTGCAGCGAACGGAAAGAAAGTTACAACACTTATTAGTTGTATCATTTATTATATGTCGTGGACGTGGAAGAAGCTCAAATTAATAAAGCCAAAGGATTCAAAAATCAATAGCATATGCTTCGCTTTAAACAGGGCAAACATTGGTCCAAATTTTACTGACTTTTGAAATGAAATGAAATGAAAATGAAATGTAGAGGTAAGTAGGTACGAGTAGAATGTAGATTTTACGTGAGAACCTCAATTAGAGTTCACAAGTAATCCGCAATTAGGATAGTGGAGCGCGAATTTTAATATTTAGCGCGCCGTGGCTCGTGTGCTGATTCGGATATACCCAGCCAGGTTCTAATAAAGGACATCTCCAAATTACGCGCAACTCATTGATTTTTTATTTTTAATTTAAGAAATCAAGTCCTACTAAGGCCAGACCTTTTCAGAAGTAAGAGTTTCCTTTTCATTTTCTTACAACTCCTACAATTATATTCTGTTTGCGGTTCTTTTAAAGCTTTGCAATTCATTTAGTGATAATGTCTTTTCAAAGAAATGCTTTAGAATCTGCAAGTTTGTGGGATTTTGAGTTTCTTTGAGAAGACATCCGCACCGAACTCATCGCCCATCATAGATCCATTAGTGTACTCGTAGAGTATTGCTCCGTTAACCCCGCTGTCCCACCTCTAGTCAGAATGTCAACAGGTTAATTAGAGAAGGTATTTAGTTTAAAAGTCGTTTACACTCTCTCACAGAATGAATCAGATGTTCAGGTACCACCTTAGTATATTGCAATATTCTAGCTATATTTGACGTATGCAAAGGAGGACACTACACTCCAACGATCTGAGCATGTAATGTATACCAACCATCGATGCATTTATAGAGGCTTTTGTCTTTGTATTTATTTCTTAAGTTAAACTAAAGGCCGTGGGCGCCGTGGCTCAGTGGAAATGCACGTGGCCACCAAGCAGGAGGTTCGTGGTTATAATCCCAGTAACAAAAAGTCTTTTTCACGGCGTCCCATCTCTCGCGAATGGAAGACAAACGTTCCGAGACTAATAACTTGTCACGGAAAGCTTCTCAATTCGCCGATCGGAGCCGGACTTAAATTGTTGGTCCCTTCTATTTGTGTCCAAAAATATAAATAGGCAACACAAATAGTCGCGAGAAGCTAGGCCTTGGATTGCAATGTGGTCTGTCGCGCCGAATATTATTATTATTAAACTAAAGGCCACCTGCCTTTCAGACTCGATTTTATGACCCAAATCGATCAGAGTGCCATAAAACCTACCAATCCTTACCTCGATTCAAAATTCTTCCTGAAACCTTCTCGCCATGTAACAAACAACAAATTCCTTAATTAGATTTTCTGTAATTACTAAAACATAGGAAGAAATTTTATTAGAAAAAAAGTGGATTTAGACGACAGAGACTTAGTGTATATGTCGAAGTGTAGTATAATGGTGTCCCTGATGAGTTTCTATGAAACCAGCTGATGTTGATCTTTCTGTTCTGTAGCTCGCTGGCGTTATATTTTCGGTTCACCACCGACCTCTAGAAACCAAATCGCAATACTACAAGAATACTGTCACAACTTAAAAAATGAGGCTGCATAAGGTATGTGCGAAACGATCTCGTGAAGGAAGGAATAAGATCACAAGTCTATCTAGAATATTAGATGCAAACGAGAAGAAATATCGTTGTTCATCTAATCTGATTTTGTTGCTCCGACCATTGTCACTTTTTAATTGAGTACGAAATGTATTAAATAGACTACATTCATGAAGCCAATTTTTGGTGAAAGCCCCACGAGCGTGAGAACTACACATACTTTCTTAGCTTTGCAGTCGAAGCTCTCAGTACGCAGGGTGAAACAAAATTTTCAAAGAAAATCCGTGCTTTGATCGGTATAAACGAAAACTCATAAACAATTGACTCGTAAAATATGTTATATGTATATGCAACTCTCCATACGCATCAGACGCGGTATCTAAGAAATGGCCTCGTCACGTGAAAGGCGGTTAAAAAGGACCTAAAAGAAGTACAACAAACCAACAACAAAAGGTATAAAACAAAATAACACTAAAATACAGTTTCCTACTTCAGCATTGATAGCGTCCCATGCCACCAATATTTCTGACTACACAAATCTGACACTAGTGCAACGCTTCGAGACCCATTCTATATTGCGCAGTATCCTGAGGGCGGAATGCGACCACACCCCAGTTGAACCACCCAGGTGACGCTAAAATTGCTAGTGCTTACGAAGTAGGTACAGTCAATTCTGTTTTTTTTTTCATCGCCAAAAATACTGCGAGATGTTTAGGTCTCCTAAAACGATGCAAGATGTACTTCACTCCTTCAGATCTGGCTAATCTTTACAAGTCGTATATTCGCCGTAAACTTGAATACAACTGTATTGTCTGGGCAGGTGCCCACAAGACCACATTGCATCTACTAGACAGAGTTCAGAACAGCTGATATGTTTGAGAGCGAGCCCTCTGCTTACCCACCTTTCGGTATTAAGCGTAAGAGTTCAGAACAGCGCGTTAAAACTTATTGGTGAGGTAAATATCGCGAAAACAATCAAATCGCTTGAACATCGTAGGAATGTTTCCTGCCTGTCATCACTTTTTCCACAAGAAATATCCAGATGCATCCCGTCTATTCTCCAACACATCCGTAATATGATATATGATATGTTAATAAGACAGTTAAGTTCTAAATTGTCATCATATTCAAGAAATGTTTAAGTAGAAAAAAATGAAAAAGCGTTGGTAATATGGATTGACGATCTAAAAAAAAATCCTTTATTGGTCCGTTAATTAAAAATAAGGCTTTACGATTTTACGAGCAATTGAAGTAATTAGAACCATCTATCTCTACCGCTCATTCCGGTACAGCATTTTCAGCAACCACAGGATGGCTTACCGATTTTCTGAAAAGGAATGGTTTTCACAACGTGAAGATTACCGCTGAGATCGTATCAGCAGACGAGGAGACTGCTAGGCATTATCCTGAACAGTTGGCAAAAATTATTGAGGATGGTGGTTATTGTCCCGATCAGAATTTCAACGCCGGGGGTATTATGGGAAAAAATTGCCCACCCGAACATACATTGCGAGAGCTGAGAAAAAAGCAAGTGATTTTAAAACAGCCAAACATAGAGTTACCTTTCTAATTTGTAGCAATGCATCAGGAGATCGGATGCTCAAACCCCTGCTTATTAATCGATCGCTAAGATCACGGGCCCTAAAGGGTAAAGATTTACCAGTGCATTAGATGGCGAACAAAAAGGCTTTGGCGACATCTGCTGTTTTCACTGAGTGGTTAATTAATTGTTTCATCCCGGAAGTACAAGTTTTTTTGAATCAAAAATTCAAAAGGGACTTGATTTTAAAGTTCCGTTGATTGTTTATAATGCTCCGTCGCATTCGAAATTACATCATCCAAATGTGATTATGGTGTTTCTTGCACCTACAACATCGAGCCTTAGATCAAGGCATAATAGCCACTTTTAGAAAATATTATGTTAAACGAACCTTCCAATTCATTTTACATCAACTTGATAATGAGCCAGTTACACTTACAGACGTTGGGAAAAAGTTTTGCCATTTAAGGCTGTAACAATCATGCTACTTCTGCTATCGGTGAAATAAGACCACAAACTTTAAATGCGTGTGTTGGCCTCGATGCATTACAAACATAAACGCAATTAATCAAGGATCGACCGTTTCTGCTCAAATTATTGCTTTAGCACATGCAATTGGTGGCAAAGATTTTGATACATTTAATGAGAATGATGAATCGATGAATTGTTTGTGAACAAGGCCTTAAGTGATGATAATGTTATCGAATTTGTATTGGATCCGGTCCTAGAAACAGAAAATAGTGCAAAAATAATTCGAGCATTGCAGCTCATTGGAAATCATATTATTAATAATGACCCGAATTCTGAACGGCCATATAAATTCCAGCGTGACCTGAAGAATTGCATTTTTAGGTATTAGGAACTACTAAAACAATTTCGGAAATCGGGGCCGGCCTTAAATTGTAGGTCCCTTCCATTTTCGCCAAAAAAAAATATAAATGCACACCACATATGGTCGCGAGAAACTAGGCCTTGGACCGTAATGGTCTGTCGCGCCGAATATAATTATTATTCACGTATTTATTGTAATACAAAAATGTACTCAAATAAACAACGTCTTTGTTGGAATTTAAAATTTTCCAATTGCGTCAAGACCGGTATTTCCAAAAGCTGCGAAACAGTATAGTTTTCATTTTGAATAGCTTATTTTAAGCTTCCATGTTTCGCAGTATTCATCGTATCTACCCGATCTCCACGTATCAATGCTTTAAAGAACCTAATATTGAGTTGGATTCGGAGAATGTTGCTCAGACTCATACTCCGAGATCGAGTAGGTCCAAACATGGATAGTTGATTCGTATTCATTGAAAAGTAGTCTTTAGTCTTAGTTTCCTTAGGCTTTATCTTAGTCTACAATCTCCTGTCAGGAACTCTATTTACCCCTATTTAAGCAAAATGGTAATTTATAACTTTGCCTAATCAAATTCTTCTCAGTTGATGTTGTAATGTCCTGTTTGTGTCCTTTGTGTGCCATCCCATCAAGGGACATAGAATTTCCTTTTCTCTGAACGTAATTAATCGACGAAAAAAGTAGAGGACAATGAGATGAATTTCAGATTCAAGATACGATTTTTTAGATACTCGTTCTTTCTTAAGAAGAACGATTTTTTAAGGGTTCTATTTTGTGTTTAGAGAACGCAGCGGAAACTCGAAGTGACACATAAAAAACAGAATATCGAATTATTCAAATAGAAGGACGACGGCGAAAATAATGAATAGGCTGGGCGCGGTGGAGTGGGATGAAGATTTTTTCAATTTCTCAATTTTTTTTTTTGTTGCATTTCCCAGCATCTCATCGCATCTATTTAATACCATAAATAATTGCACACAATTAAATATTCAAACGCAGAGAATGTGATGTGATGAGCTGCCCCAACTGGTTGTCACAGCAGATAGTGAGTCAGTCACGCGATAGCGGCTGTAGGAAGGAAGGACAAATGCGAGAGGCAACGATGAAGGAGACTTTTTTTAATAGTTTTCAATTAGGAATCATTCATTTGCATCCTTTTCATTTACTTTCACTGTGTATGTGTGTGAAGAAAAACTCACTCGCTCAGAAGAACAAATAGAGTCACGATTTTGCTCTGTTTACTGCAATTTTTTTCTATCCATTTCATTCATTTTGCCGTAAATTTAATTTTATTTTAATTTTGCTATTTTTTTTGTGTTGTGTTGTTGTTTCTGTTTATTATACTCGCATCGCTCGGATAAATGAGATAAAAAAAATAAAATACGAGGGTGATTTGATAAGTCAGTGACTTTTTGTATTTCCATCGCAAAAACTTTAAATGCAACACTGCTCCCGTCAACTGCCTTCTATTAATAGACTACTGTCAAATTTTGAGCAAGCTGCATGATTTACTTTGTGTTTGACAGCCACTGAAACCGTCGTGAATTTTAACAAAAATGGAAAAAGGTGAGTTTCGTTTTCAGACTTCAAAGGAGTGTTCAGCCGCAATCCAAACGAGTTTTGGACGAAACATGGATCCATTACAACACACCAAAGACCAAGAAACAATCTATACAGTGAACTTGCATCAAAGAAGGCCAAGGTTGTGGCCAGTTTTATTTGGGATGAACGCGGTATCGATTACCTTGAAAAGGGTAACACGATCACCGACGAATGTTATTCAGAACTTTTGGACAGATTCGATATTGATTTGAAGCAAAAAAGACCGCATCAGGTGCTGTTCCATCAAGACAATGCATGGGTGCACACGTACATTGTCACAATGGCAAACATCCATAAATTGGGCTACGAACTGCTACCCAATCAAGCATATACTCCAGATTTAGCCCCCGGCGATTGTTTCCTGTTTCCAAACCTGAAGAAATGGCTGGGCGGTAAGAGATTTGGGTCTAACGAGAGGTCATCACTTAAACAAACGCCCACTTTGAGTGCCTTGAGAAAACCTATTATTTGAAAAGAATAAAAAATTGAAAAAACGCTGGATTTAATGTAGCGAGCTTAAAGAAGACTATGTTGAGAAATAAAAAGAAATAAAAATATCTTTTTTTCAAAGTCACTGACTTATCAAACCACCCTCGTACACATCTAAGGCCAAATTCTTTTTCGAAATGAAAAGAAATCGTGTGACGTGACACTCGTGTTTGTGATGTGATGACGACGATGGCGATGACACCAAATGAATGAATAATGAAATAGAAATATAATGAAGAGGAGAATGGAAGAGGAAGAGACAGTTTCAGTCTTGGGTTGTGATCCAAGTTGATTGCTACGACGCCTTTACTGCTTGTGCAGTTTTAAGTGAAATTCCAATTGAAATAAAATGTAGATGAATGGAGAATAATCAGAGTGTCAGTCAGTTCCAGGTTCAGCAGGAAAGTAAATTTAGGTAAAAAAGCGAAATAATCCTCACATTCAAAAATATCTTCTTTCTAATGAACTATTCGATTTTGTACGGCCAGTTGCATTGTCGAAGGATACAAATGTTGGTTCGTTTATTCAACCAACAACTTCTTCCATTCGTAGCCTTTGCAAATGTTACGCGGATCGACTGATTCCTTAACTTAAATCGCCGCTTATACTTTTGCTTGTCTTAGCGCTAAGCGCGACGCGACAAAACTGTCAAAAAATTAAATATCCAATTATTCACTTCGCAGGGTGAAAGGAACGTAACGATAGTCACCCTAGTCGTGTTGATTCCATTTAATCATCCAATATACACGTGTTAACGAACGAAATCAATTGGAAACCAACCAACCAACCAACCAACCATCCAGATAGCCAACGAGCCAGGCCAGGCGATGCGGAGGATTAATTGATTGCGATAAAAAACAGAACCGCAAGGCGGAAGCCAAGTAACGATCCTTGGCGGGCGCCAGCCACACGGAGTGGGAATCCTTGTAAAATTGTGATTTATTACTTTTTCGTCTGGACCGCTTTCTCACATCACGATTTGCATAGAAGATTAAATTCGGAAAAGAAAAAAGAACTGAGACGAAGTTGGCAATTCCGCGGAAAAAATGATGCCCCAAAACGTCGGCGATTACTTTCATAAAAAAAAGGAGAAATATAATTTCCAGTGATTTATTGAGGGAGAGAAAATATATAGATACTTGTATCTAGTACATAGCAAACTGATATCTTTCCATTCCATGTGTTGTACATTTGAGAAAAATGGTTCAGTCGCTTTGTTGGTATCCAATTAACTAAATTAAATGTAAATAAGGACTTCTACGCTTCAGAATCCATGGGGAAGGATCGAAATTGTCATTTCTGATTACATAGACTGCTTTTCGGTGTAAAAAAACTATGGACATGGGCTTGCAAAATTAAATTGTTAAACATATTTTTTACTCAATAATTTGTCTTCAAAATTTACCTTTAAAGCTTTCATTACAATTATTTTTGACAATCTTTTTTTGTGGAATGCTTGAAAAATGTCAAGTCCAATGTCAGTCAGTTATGTACCAAGGAATTTAGTGATATTATCTGCAGCATAAGCATAATAATAATAATATTCGGCGGGACAGACCATCGTGGTCCAAGGCTTAGCTTCTCGCAACCATTTGTTTTGCGCATTTATATTTTTGGACACAAATGGAAGGGACCTACAATTTAAGGCCGGATCCGAACGGCGAATTGAGAAGGTTTCCGTGGCAAGTTATTACTCTCGGAACCTTTGTCACCCATTCGCGAGATGTGGGACACCGTGAAAAATACTTTTGGTGTTACTAGGATGCGAACCACGAATCTCCTGCTCAGTAGTCGTGCGCATTTTCACTGAGCCACGGCGCCCACGCAGCATCATAGTTCATTTAAAATTGCTCCGTACATTTTATTTCGATCGTCTGCTGAGTAAAGGGTTTTTTTTTTTCAATTGGGACGCCCATTTTTCTAAAAGTGGTTCTCAGCTATGAGTGAAGTTAGCTAGGGCTTGTTGGACGTTTTAACTAATCTATGCTTGCATGGTAAATGAAACGCTTCAACAAGGCTTGCAATTTATCAAAATTCGTATTCGGCTGCGACAATTTTTCGTAACTCCAATTTTTGGGATCATCACCGTCGTCCTGAAAAACAAAAAATAGAACACCTGCGTCTTTCAATCAAAATATTCTGCACTTTATAATGTTCCCGTGCCAACAATACAAAGAAACGCAAGCTGTGCGGAATATATTACAGCTGCAGCCACGAGGGTAAGTTAGAGTCCAAATTCGTCGATACCGCTTAGATCTCAGGAAATGGGCATCTCTGTAACCAGTTTGTGACAAATTTTGGACAAGCATTTGGTCCTACAACCGAATATGAATGTTTTGACCTAAGAACTGAAACCGAACGACAATCAGCTCTGATGTAGTTTCAGGGATTTGGTCCTTGGCGAAAACGATCTCGATTTTTATCGCAAGATCATTCTAAGCGTTGAAGCCTATTTCCAGCTTAACGGCTTCGTTAATCAGCAAATTTGTCGCGCAAGTCAGCAACCCAAAGCCATTCTCGAAATGTCATTTAAGGCTGGAGGGTCCATACTTTTTCTACAGTTATGCTGCAATGCAGTCTCAGTCGCAGCGCAGCACAACCACAGCCCTTTCGGAGATCACAACACTCATCTCGTAAGGACTTAACCAACAGCGTCCCTGTGACCGCACTGTCCTTGTTGCACTGGACCTATCCAACTGGACCATTCGACACCGTTGACCTAGGCTTTCCAATACCGGATGGCTTACGAATGGTAGGAAATCTTACGTTCAATTCCGGAACAACAAATCGCTATACAGGAAAGTTAAGCAAGGTGTATCCCAAGGAGGGGTCCTCTTACCAACTCTCTTCAACCACTATATGGCAAAACTGCCTGCACCACCTACCGGAGTCAAATTGATATCGTACGCCGACGGATGCACTATTCTTGCCACAGGCAAGGACATCCCCACCATTTGCAGAAACAACAACGCCTACCTCGATACACTAGAAGACTTTTTTACCAGTCGAAATCTAATCCTGTCACCAGAAAAATCGTTCGCTACACTTTTCACCACCTGGACCAAAGAAGTCAACCTACAGGTCGACATCTCGATACACGGCATGACAATCCCTACAATCAAACATCCAAACATCTTGGGAGTCACATTCGACAATCTGCTGACATTTTCGACTCATTCGGGAAACATTAACAAACGAGTCATGTCCAGAAATAAAGTCCTCAAATCTCTAGCGGTCAGTACATGGGGCAAGGACAAAAAAACCACCACCGAAGGTCACATGAGGACCATCACCACCAAGAAACCCAAATGCTTAAAGTGAAAGAGCACAACGAGCTTCTCGCCAAACAATTCCTACTGGCATGTCACAAACCCGATCACCCGAACGGTCACCTGCTCACCCTCAACACACCACCCAGACATATCCGATCCGATATTCGTATGTTCCGCGAAGAGACAAACCAATTCATCGCACATACACCTCTAGATCCAGCAGACTATAAAGCAGCCCTAAATGCAATTCATCAAGCGTCGTGTTGGGAGGTCGCCCTCCCTCTATACATCAAAGCGATGAAAACCTCCCCAGACAAACCAAATCAACCCTGGCACGATTGAGATCAGGATGGAGCTCTTTTCTGAATAGCTACATACACCGCTTACATGACAGCATCATAGATCAATGCCCCGACTGTGGTGCATTAATAGTTGCTACAACAATAACAACAACAGAAACAGACTTTAATGAATAATTTTTTTGAATTTAGAATTTATTCAGGCTAATGTCTTTGTTTAATTAGGTCTACAGCATTACATGTAAGCTGTAGTCGGTGGAAATATTTGGAATCTTACACATCTTCTAATTTTTTACGTTATTCCCTTCTGTATGTTCCACACGCAGTGGCGGCTCTTGTACTATTGGCCTTTTTGTAGCTGATGTAATAAAAGTGATGATATTTGAATGACGACAGGAGCAGAAGCACCTCATAGTTGAAGTAAAGTTAATTTTAATAATAAAAGTTTTTTATTTTAACTTTAAACCAAAAAAAAACTAACTAATTCCTCATATAAATGTCATCATGTGCAGCAACAGGTTCTTCGTTTCCTATTTATAGGGAAAGTAACGACAAGTAACATAACGCATGCATCGAACGTTGTAGGAAAGGTTTCTTAATCAATTCCTAGTGATCAAACTGGTCTGGAAAAATTTCCAATTTCCAAATGTCTTAAATCCAAAACAATGAGGCGTTTAGCAAGAGGCGAAATATCAAAATTCTTCGATGGAAGAAGTTGCGCCGCCTCGTCCGATGCACAGCGAATACCAAATGCACAGACTTTACGACACCCACGGGAGTAATAAATCCCGTCTGCTGTAACTTTTCGCGGGTATTGTGCCAATGTTTACGTTAATTTTTAAGAAAGTTTATTATCCAGAGGACAACATTGAAACGCCGACTCCACAAGCCATAGCAGCAAGTAAGCAAACTACTAGTAGTTAAGGAAAAATCGATTTGCATTTTGTTGCTTGCATCCCACTTACTTGAAACTTTATTTTATCGAATCCCTTAAGCTGTGCTGCTCTCCAGTTAATAACCAAGAGGCAATATTCCACCGAATCCCAGGCGTAAAGCAAATCATCCTTGCATTCGAGCAAATTCAGTGTGCGATTCCGTTCGACTGGAAGTCCCGCGCGAATCTTTTCAAACATTTGTGATCTGTTGAGATTGAGTGTGTCGGTCGTGGACATTGTCGAAGTGTTGTTCGTTATACTAACTTATCTGAATTTCAACTTAAATATCACACAAATTACACAAATAAACAAAATATATTCAAGAAAACAAACAATTTTGAACAATTGAGGTTGGAATAAACAACGAAAACAATACAGCCGCTGTCAATTTAACCGAATGTCAAACTCATTGGGTTCGCTGGGACTTTTCGTTTTTATGTGTTGGCAATGGTGCTTTATCTTCACCGCGGGATAATTTTAACAAGTAGATGGCACTGTTGCTAGTAAATAATTTTTGTAATCAACAAACCGAAACGTATTCGTCCAATTGGATTTAACAAATTAATATCAAATAAACATTTAATTTGTACATTTCACAATTAATGTGTGTGATTAATGATATCGTAATTCTCAAGAACATAGGAATTTTCTTTTATAACTAAAAGTATAATTCAAGTTTTTAGTTATGAATGCAGTGCGAATTTTGGTTAATTGCTTAACTATCCGAAAAAATTTCGCGTGTGGCGTACAATTACAATTTTAGCCACTTTTCTCAATATTATAAAAGATTTTGTCGGAAAACCGAAGGAAAATTAAAAAAAAAGAACCGCCCCCGGGTGGACTCGAACCACCAACCTTTCGGTTAACAGCCGAACGCGCTAACCAATTGCGCCACGGAGGCATATGAATGTAGTCTGGTTTAAGTATATTATGAAAAGAGCTAAGTCTCTAAAAAAATGATGGATTCATTTCGAAGCACATAGCATGAAAAGATTTGTGTGTCAGAGTAATCTTTCAAAAATAATAAATGAACTAAGTTGAAGACTTTTAAGGGAAGAAAATAAAAGAATAAATAAGAAATTAATTGAAATTTATTTTTAAAATTAGTACTAAAAATAATTACGTCAGGTTTCGGACAAGTTTAATAGAAATTTAATTTTCAAATTGTCATCGTTTTGCCCACATTTCACATTAAATTCTGTAATATTAACTTTGCTTACCCGTGGAACGTCCGGTTGTCAATCAATTTTTAACCCACTTCCCAAAGCCCGATTTTATTAAAATTTTGCACATATGTGCATTTCCGGAGACAACACTTTCTATTCAAATTTGGGGCCCCTCGGCCTCAGAGCCAAGGGCTGCCCACATAAAAATTTTATAAATTAACCCGATTTTCTTAAAATTTTATATAGGTGGTATCTCCGATGGACAACACTTTTTGTAAAAATTTTGGAGTCCAAGGACCACGGGGTCGTGGGGCCCCATAAATTTTTCAAAAAAATTAACCCGACTTTCTTCAAATTTTAAGCATATGTGTATCTCCAATTGACAAAACTTTTTGTACAATTTTTGGAGTGAATGGGCCTGAGGACCTGGGGCAGGACCATATAATTTTTTTTAAAAATTAGCTCGAATCACTTTAAATTTTAAACATACATATGTGTATCTCCGATAGACCGAACTTTTCGAAAAAAATTTTTGTGCGAACGGGCGCTGAGGACCGAGGGGTGTCCATATAATTTTTTAAAAATCAGCCCGATTTACTTTAAATTTTAAGCATAGGTGTATCTCCGATGGACAAAACATTTTGAACATTTTTTGGAGCGAATGGGCCCTGGGGCCCGGGGAGTGCCCATATAATTTTTATAAAAATAAACCCGATTTTCTTCAAATTTGTGTATCATATGTAGCATATGTGTATCTTCGATGAACAAAACTTTTTTAACATTTTTGGAATTTTCCTAATTGCCTCAGGGCAGTAGATGGAAGGCATGCCCATTTATTTGCTCCAAAAGGAAGTGGAAGTCTTTACTATAATTAAAAAAAAACATTTTCTACTAACCTAATGGCAGTTGTCGACGCACAATACAAATTCCTAATGGTAGACATTGGTGCATATGGAAGTAATGCAGACTCTTCAGTATTCTCCAATTCTTATTTTGGTAATAATTGGCTTCATAACTCAACCATCCTTACTATCACCGAAGATGCACCACTTCCCCGAACAACGTCGAGAGTACCCTACGTGATTATTGGGGATGAAGGGTTTGCATTAAATACAACAATTTTAAAACCTTTTCTATTACTTTATAATAAGCTTTTCAAGAGCAAGGAGAGTCGTAGAGAATGCTTTCGGAATTTTGGCTCGAACTGGGAGGATCCTATATTTTTTAATAATATAGGCTCGAAGGGTGCCCATATAAGTTTTTTAAAAATTAACCCGATTTTGTTCAAATTTTAAACACATGTATGACAACACTTACCATTGAAAGTTGGAAGTGATCGGGCCCCATACAAACTTTTTGTACACATAAGTATCTCCGTTGACAACAGTTTTTGAAAACATTTTGGCTCTAATATTAATTTTTTCCAAATTAACCCGGTTCAAACTTTGTAAACTTTGCATATGTATATCTTATTAGAGTTGTTTTTTTATTAAGGAAAAAAACTCTCAAGGGATTTGCAAAGAAGAGATGTCTATGCACATGTGCTTGAATTACTGTAGATCATACAAATTGTGCGGCTAAAGGAGGAATCTCTGAATTGGTTAGGCCCGCCGAAATTACCTGTGAGCTCGAGTTGTGGCACCTGAATTGCGGTTAGGTTGGAGGATGGACGGGGCATCTGAATATTTCTTTTGAACTTCTTCTTCTTTCTTTATTTCCTTTACTCCGTGGGCAGCAAAGGGCTTCTAAAAACTCCCGCCAATGAAATCTAAAAAAACCATATACAGAGAAGAGCGATACTCAACTGACTGTTCAATGATTATACGCAGGGTGTTAATTTGGTCAGTACAAGAACGGTTTGAACGAAATCCTGCTTGTTAATTTTTCAAAATTGGCTATAACGCATGCCGTAAGTGCCTAGCTATTATAAGGGAGATCATTTTGTTTATGGTGTTTAGCAGGGTAATTCATCTCCAGTTTTCGCAATTGCTCAAATCACCTTTCTTGGGGAGTTTGACTATTAAGCCTTCTTTTAACGACAATGGAATGGATTCAGCGACGTCGGCTTTAAGGAGTTCTGCGTAGATGTTGTCATTGCCTGCTGCTTTACCTGATTGCAGTGAACGAATTGTTGTCCTTATCTCATCCAACGAAGGAGTAGCGACGCTGAGCCTAGCCTATTAGGATGCATATGTTGGTTGATGGGCGTGCCTGGCGAAGTACATTTCAAAACATTCTTAAAATGTTCTGTCCAGCGGGTTAATTGATGTCGCTAAGCTATGCTCCTTTATCGTTCCTAACTGAACGGCCATCTTGGCGATCCAGATCCCTTTACTTCCGCGCTAATGAGCTTCGCTCGGCGCCCGAGGCCGCGTTTAACTCAGCTTTGATGGATCGGCCTTCACGAATGGTGTTACATGAGCTATCTGATATCCATTCTTTTCTAGATTTTTTGGGATAGCTTAAAATGGTTGAGGCTGCTTCCGTATACGCATTTACTGTTTTCTCCCATTTAGAGTCTGGGGCTTGGGGCTGTATCTCAGAGAGTGACTGTTGTATGCAGGATACATATTGCAGTTTTACATCTGAGTCTTTCAGTGCTGCTACAGCTGGCTTTCTCGTTGTTTGACTTCGTGTGGTGGAGCGAACCGCAAGAATAACTACCAAATCGCCAAATCGTCCGCATAACCAATGGCGGACATGACTAGTGACCACAGAAGTGGAGAAAGCACTGCTCCTTGGGGACATCCTTTAACACAGACACAGACACTTCTCCCGAGGAGGAAATAATATATCGACTTTTAAGCATGGCCCCTATCCAATGACTGGTCGAGTCTTCGATACCACTGCTACTGATATCCCTTGCGATAGAGGCGTAGTCAGTGTTATCGAAAGCGCCCTCAATGTCGAGGAAGGCACACAGGGCCAATTTCTTGACACGAAAAGTTCTTTCTATTTTCTTCACAAGATAGTGAAGGGCCCCTTCCGTGCTTTTCCCTTTCCTGTACGCAAACTGACTTGCGTGTAGAGGGGTCGACAATTCTAGCCGGCCTCTAAAAAGAACATCAATAAATCTCTCCATGGTTTTGAGGACGAATGATGTTAGACTTATAAGTCTGTATGATTTAGGCAGCTCACTAGGACTATTGTCTGGTTGGGTGATAATTATCAAATTTACCTGTCTCCAGATAATAGGAATGTACAACCAGTTGTAGCTGGCTCTAAATAAAGCAATCATACCTGGTAGGATGAGATCTATCGCCTTCCGTAGAAGCGCTGGAAAGATCCCATCCCTGCCGGGAGCTTTGAACGGTTTGAAAGAGCCTACTGCCCATTTAAGCGGATAAACTATTTAATAATAATATTCGGCGCAACAGACCATTGCGGTCCAAGGCCTAGCTTCTCGCGACCATTTTTGTTGCGCATGTATATTTTTGGACACAAATGGAAGGGACCTACAATTTAAGGCCGGATCCGAATTGAGAAGCTTTCCGTGACAAGTTATTACTCTCGGAACGTTTGTCACCCATTCGCGAGAGGTGGGACACCGAGAAAAATATTTTTGGTGTTACTGGTATTTGAACAACAAACTTCCTTTTCAGTAGCTACGCGCATTTCCACTGAGCCACGGCGCTATTTACCCTACTATTAATACAGAAACTTTGGTCAGATGTGTTCGGGTACGTGTATGGTACACTAGTAGACGAACCTGTGAAATGAACCTGGAGTGGTTCTTTTTGTATCCTCACGGATTTTCGCAGCATTTCCTCCATGTTGCACGTTTTGGATCGTCTTAATTAAGTCAGAGTCTAAGTCGAAATAGAATAGTTGTTTGCACTTAGTAGCTAAGCAAACTTAAAGAGTTTCCTCTCTTGATTTGATTCGGACATCTAATCTAACTGTGTTGGGTAGTTGGCATCTCCTGCAATCGAAACACAATAAGTTCTCGTTGGTATTTGTTCTTATGCAGTTGTTATGTTTAAATTGACCACCGATGCATTTAAACCATTTCCAGATTCCGTAATTTTTTATCAAGAGGACTTCTTCTCAAGAGGGTATTGCTCATACATACAATTGTCCTGTTGTTCATTTTTAATGACTTCATCATTAGGGTGTGAATTTTAACTTAACCTGCTAGGAGGATTTTCTATTTGATTACTCGAGACGCATGCCAACTTACACACACATGCATTAATCCAGTTCAGCGTAATCTTGTCCTGTCATCACCCGGCTACACCAACCACCGCCACAATTACTACTACTTGTCTCGGCGCATGATAATTACATTTTCAATAATTCGAATGCAATTCGCAGTGAAAAGCGCATCGGAGCACGCGGAGCATCATCATTGCAAACACAAACGCTCATACTCACATATCAGACATGAGTATCATGACGGAGGCGTTGAGCTGTTCAATGAGTGGTGCCACACACTCGGCATCGAACCGCCTCACGCCTCTCAGATAATAATTATTATCCTGATGATGCGATTTTCGATTTCAATGGAAAAGGTGGATATGGAATTCGCCATATATAGTAAATGAACGAGTTTGTGTGTGCGTGTAAGGTAGCATTTCAATGGAGCGGAGTGTGATGAAAAGTTGGTTTCACATACAATCTTCAGATTTCAACTCTGAATCTGACAACATGGTCAGGAAGGGGTTGCGATGGTTAACTTCTGATCGGTCTACGCATCAGCGATGAGCTATGCTACTGCTCGTCATGATTGACGATTGCGAAAAGGTTGGGTGTAATCTTTTGGACCTCCTGCAGGTTCTCAATTCTGATGCAGTTATGTTGATGTTATTTCTGTTATTGTTGGCCGTTTATTTGTCAGTCTGCATTGCACTCCTACGTACATGACACGATGAGAGGATGGTGGTAAACCGGCCACACAAATTGGTCACACTTACCGACAACCGGCGTCATAAGCAGTTATATCCTGTAGCTTGCGACTGTTTCCTCTGTGTTATAAATCCTGTGTGTGTGTGCGTGTGCGAGATACCACGAAAACGCGGCTGAAGCATCTGCTTAGGATCGCGTAATAATTTTGTTTTGGATGGTTAGTTCCGTTGATATCATTAGAGTCTAGAGGTATCGCATATTATAACCGCAAACCCATCACCAGGTAGAGATAGGTTTCTCTGTTTTCTGTGTAGCCAAGAGTTGTTGGCGTTAGAATACCGTAGATTAGTCGTACAATGAGAGGGATTGCTGGTGTAAAGGGTTTTTACATTCTGTGTCAAAAGTGGACATTTTCTATTTGTCAGTTGAAGATTTGCATATCTAATGCTTCGAAAATATCTCCTAAATATCCTTCAAGCATGGTTCGTTCGGTCTGTAGAAATTGCAATTTTCCACATAAAAGGTCATGTAAACTTATTGCTAGTGTCCTGTAGGCAACTTATACTGCTTTCGATCCACGGTGGACTGTTGTAGGACTGTTCTCCTTAATAATGTTAAATTATAAATAAAAACACGGTAACATATTAACTCAATTAAATTTTTTGTTTTATTGTATTGAGTTTGATTCGACTGTTTCGTTGTACAATTATTGCAAGGAGACACAAAAACGAGACTTTGATACTTTGACTTTGACGATGTCTCCGGAATCGTCGGTCCTCACACACGGGGACAACAATTCTCAGTAAGACTTTTCTCTCGAACGCGGGTAAGAGGGCAGAATGTTTTTTGCTAAGCACCCATGTCGCGGATCCATATGTAAGCACTGGTATGATCATTGTCTTATATACACCAGCAGCTTGGATTTTATGGTTAAATTCCTGGATTTGAAGAGTATTGACAGACTTAAGAAGGCTTTGTTGGTTGCGAGCGGCTGTGCACGCATTTCTGGTTCTATGCTGTTATCGGCTGCTACAGTTGAATCAAGATAGTTACAGGATTGCACTACTTCAAATTCGCGCTCCACTATTTAAATTGAGGGACCAATGTTGGATCTTCTACTCACAGACGTGACCACCATGTACTTTGTTTTGCTCTCAATTATGTGCAGCCCCAGATTTCGTGCCGCCCGCTCGATCTTGATGCAAGGGTCCAGTACAGCTCTTTGGCTTCTACCAACGATGTCAATATCGTTTGCGTAAGCCAGTATCTGAATGGACTTATAGAGGATTATTCCTCTTGCCATTACATCAGAGTCTCTGATCTCTTTTTCCAACGCCGGGTTGAAGAGACTGAGGCGAGTCCATCCCCTTTTCGGAGCCCGTTATAGATGTTGAATGGGCTTGATAGTGATCCGGATATTTTTACTTGGCCTTGGTCAACCTACATAGTCGCGTCAGTTTATTTGGGATCCCGAAATCTCTCTTGGCTTTATAAAGTTCTACTCTGGCTATGCTATCACACGCGGCTTTAAAGTCTATAAAATTATGGTGTAGCGAGTTTTGAAACTTTACCATATAGGGCTATCCTGTCTTGAATGATATAGGAGAACATCTTATAAGCAGTGCTCAATAAAGTTATAACAAGATAATTGCTGCATGTTGTGATATCTCCTTCCTTATGTATGAGGTTCTTGCTCCCATACTTGAACTTTTAGTTCATGAATTGCTTGGTGTATTGCGGGACCTCCTGTTTTAATCAGCTCTGCGGGGACACCATCTTACCCCTGGGCCTTATTATTTTTGAGCCGATTTATCGCTCTGCTTATTTCATCTATGCTTGGTGGCGGCAGCGTAGTGTGTTCTTCGGTCATTGGTCATTGGCCTCCAGATCCTCAGTTAGCTGGCCATTTAGCAACTCTTGATAGTGATCTTTCCATCGCTCTAAGATGACTTGAGATTGGCGATCAGATTACCCTCCTTGTCTTTGCAGTATGTGCAACGCGGGGTGTCATACCGCGGACCCTTTAGTAGAACTTCAGCGCCTGATGCGGTACTTGCTCTATGTACTGTTCTAGTTCACGGAGGAGATTCTTTTTGTAGGCTGCTTTCTTTCGTCGGTACACTGTTTTTTCATATCTTCTAAACTCTTTATATTCATCTTCGCGTGCCCGCGTTCTATGAGATTGTTGCATTGCTCGGTACGCAACATTCTAACGTTCAGTCGCTAGCTTACATTCGTCATGCCATGTTGACTCGAATCTGATTCGCGGATGCAGTGGCTCCATCAGGAGATACCGAGATGGCTTTTTTTACGCACAAACCTTGTACTCGCAACGACCAAATTATTGCTTGCTGCCATCTCTAGGACTCGTTGTCCATTGTCATTAGCGTTCTCGTGTAAGCTATGGGTGCCAATGTACTGCCTGAATACTGGCTCCCTACCTATTTTAGCATTCATATCACCCAGAAGGATTTTTACATCATACAGAGGGCAGGCATGGAGTTCCCGTTCGATTGGTTCAAAGAATTCTTCCTTTTCATCATCTGTGGATTCTCTACTTGCGTGAGGCCTATGTTTTTAAGGGTGGGTTTCATTCTTTTGCTGACTACAAACCCCACCCCGAGCACAACAAGTCTTGCATGGCAGCTGTAATGTCATATTCTAATTTTTTAAGACACCATTCCGCGTCCACCGCATCTCCTGAATTGCTATTATGTCTGCATTATATTTGGACAGGGTATCGGCTAGCTGCTGTGCAGCTCGAGCTCTATACAGTGAGCGTACGTTCAATGAGAAAATTCTTAATTCGCTTAGCCGTTTTCGTTGCCGTGGTCATCGTCGTTACTCAGTGTTGTGTCTCGCAATAAAGTTTTTTATGGGAAGGTTATTGGCCTCGCGTTATCCTTACTTTTAAGGGACTAGGTCGATCATTAAGCTTTTCCTGTATTGGAGGAAAACTACCGGCGGGCACCACGTGGAGGTTTGATCGCACTTCCACCAGTCAGAGATAGTTACGGCCAACTGCAATTCTAAAGCATTCTGTGTAATTCGCCCTATTCTGCGAATGGCTGACCGCCTGCTTTTGGGTATGTAATGGACAACATTTTAGTTGATGTTAGTGGTTCTGATGCTTATTTCATGTATGCTTCATTTATGAGATATCATGCTGAAAAAATATTACATCAATTGAACACCTGGAACATTCCATGTTAAGAATTACACTCTGCTGTTCCTCTAAACAATGCATTGTCGTAAGAACCTTCATATGAAATTTGGTGTCTTTTGGCAAATGGCATTGCAGCTGAATTATGCCATTAGAGGTCACGTAACTTGCTGCTTGAACATCAAATACTATTTGTAAATATTATCGGTTCCATTATGCTCTGTTAAGTAATTCTACATAGAAGATAAACGGAACGCAATATTTAGATCAGGAAAATATAGCTACAGATAAACAAGAGCAAGTGCATTTAAGTGTAATTTGTCACATAATGGAAAACATCCATACTATTCCAGGTGAATTTATCTTATCACTCTTTCAAAATTCGTTCTCTCTTAGGTTTGTTACACGTGGAGGATACCTGCTACTGCTAATGTTATCTCTACTACTACTAAGAATACTAAGAATCCATAATTTCGATAGATTTTTTTTTAATAGAAACTTTCCCCTGGACAATGATCAACACTTTCACTGTATATGATGCACATGTGGTATGACTATCTCCACGTTTCCCCACCCATAGAGGTACCCAAATTGAGATCAGTCATTGGCCGTCGCCATCATTGCTCAGGTTTATTCATTAACCAAATATATCTCATCGCGTTGAGTGGAAACGGAAGTGGATGTGGAAGAGCGAACACATTCGTCGTCATCAGCATCGCATTCACCATCACCATCACCATCACTATCATCACCACCATCATCATCGTGATTGTCGTTGTCGTTGTCCTCATCAGGATGAAAGTCAATGCGAATGCGCGTTTCAATGTGAATGGAGTACGCTGCGCTGTTGTTGCCTCGTTGATGCCTTTGAACGGTCTTGCATCGCTTGATAACCCTATTAAAAAGGTGTTACACCATGAATCCATCAATTAAATTAACATCCTGGTTTGTTGTTTGCATGGAATGCGCGTATCACGCACATTAGGCGAGGCAAGTGTTTTGCCGGATTTTGAAGGTTTGAAATGAAACAGCATACGCGAATGGCAATAATGGAGAGGTGTGACGCGACTGACTGTCGGCCTGATGAAACTTGTTACGATTTTTAGATGATGGCAAAACAAACGGGGCTTATCTATTTTATGCATTTTCGTTTGCTTTTGAAAGGTTTTTTTACGCTGTAGTTGCATGATAATGACACAGAGTACTTCTAGCAATGCATTTTCTAATTTCCATTTATGGTGCCTACATTTTCGGATTCTTTTGCATTACATGACGCATTGCGCCATGCTGGTTATATAGTCGAGCTGCTAATTGGTTTGCATTGAATAGAAAAATACCCATGTAAAGGGGGTAATTAATCTAATCTTCAAAAGAAAGTTGTGATAGCAAAATAATAGAAGCCTGGTAATTAGTAGAAAATTATGGGTTATATCTATATCTATGCTTATAAAGTAGGTTGATTACGTTTTTGCTTTATGAGTTGGTTTTGGGGGACAAGGAATATTACAAAACAAATACTTTATGCTGATTATGATATAAAATAAGCCAAACATCAAGAACAATTTCATAATGTGGAAAATAAAGAACATTGCAAATATTACTAGTTAAGTTAGTTAAGGGATCAATTCTCCAGGCAAGATGATATGACAGCTTTTTTAATGATTTCATTTCATGAAATTCGACAATTCGCGTTCTTCAAAATTCTGCCAGCCAAAGTATTAGAATTATCCAGAGATGAAAATTGATGACAAAAAACTAGATACCATTCCCAACCAAATGACAATACCAAAATTAGGCTATCAACGAAGCACTTAAGTCAATCAAATATATGAAGAAAATTAAATTGCAAGGTCGTAGGACAGATTTTAGCCTTAAAACAGCCATTTTTAAGGCAAGACAGTTACTTACAAAACATTGAATCAAATCAAATCAAAAAATAGTGAGAGAAAATTTTTTTCAGAATAATCCATTGAGACCACGAAGACCAAAACGAGGAATTAAGTAGTGGAGGTCCTAGCATTTTTGGTCTTTGGCTTAGTGACTGTGACTGCGTTACCAGCATCATTGAAGAAGATGTATTGGCAAATGAACAACTCTAACATGAAACCTGCACCAAACAGTCAATTTGAGTGGGTGAAATGGCATTTCGTGTATACCATCGCTGACTTTCTTCGTAATGAGCTAGAAATGGGCATCATCACTGAGAATGACTTTGTGATGAAAATTGGGATTTTTAGTCACACTTGGTATTAAATAACTTACGCTGTGGCATCAAACACAACACCTTCAAGTGTGGAAAATCCGTCAATCTCCGAAGCAGCGAGATATACAGGTATAAAGATGAAAATGATTTTTAAGACCTTAAAAAAGAATTTGACCAGAGGTCGGCTTACAAGAAAAAATCCTTAAATACAAGACTTTTACCGCTAAACCCTTTTTTAATTTCTGTTCAGTGGACAGTCTGTTACAAGTTTTAAACGCATTGCAGGCATTGCTATTGTTCTGATGGATTAAGGAAGCTTAACGACATGATGAAACTGAATAAAAATTACGAAATGTAGTAGTACGGAAGTTTGGTATAGATACTATAATCGAAAATTTTCCACGTAAACTATAATTTGAGATTAAACGATGATTGTGATTTCCAGACTGCATAAAGAAAGTCTTCAAAGCAAAGCAGTGTAAATTTTGGATTGGAGGAATTTTTGGTCGCAGAACAGAGTTAGAAAACTCTGCTACTAAGGACGTATATTCGGCAGCCATCAGAGTTAAGAAACTCTGCTACTAAGGACGTACTATTAGTTATAAAGAGGGTAATGAGAGAGCGAACGAATTGGCTAAGGTGGGCGTCGCTATGGACACTGGCTCTATGCAGAAGGTTAAATGTCCAATGAGCTCAGTCAAGGAGCAAACTCTCTCTTTTTTTATACTAAGTCACAGCTCAGGTGGAGTAGTCTGTCGAACTGCGCCATATCAAGATTAATATGTCCATCCTACAGCAAAAAGAAATCCACCGTGCTGTTATCCAGAACCCGGAAGGATATTGCCAGATTTGTGGCTATCAGCACTGGCCACTGGCTACTGGGCAGTCATGCTGCTAAGTTGGGCATACCGCACAACAACTTCTGCAGAAGTTGCAAAGATGAAAATGAGAAAGAAACTCTCCTACACTTCCTCTGCAGCTGTCCAGCTCTAGCAGGGTCAAGACACCGCATTTTAGGTACAGGGTACAGTTTACAGGGTCATCGACTTGATCCCATACCTGAACGCTACAGGCTGAATTTAAACCCTGTCCTTATCCATGCTAGATTCCTCGAGTTTTGTGGCATCAAAATGGCGCACACTAGCGCTAATTGAGGACCTCGCAAGCACAGCGTGATCCACCACTCTACCTACCTAACTAAGGACGTACTATAGTTCATTAGGTGGTACGCCTCTTAGAATAATAGTTACACCCTTCTGATAAAATAAATCATTTCAGGCCATAGTGTTGACCATATGGGCAAGGGTCTTTCTTTAAAAAATGGTAATACAAACAAATTAAAAGAAAAAAAACAACCAAAGGAATTAAAAAATTCCAACATTTCCGTTCAATATTAATAGAAAGAATCGAAAAAGTTTAATATGTTGGTCAATTTGTATGGGAGGGAGGTACGAGATATTTTTGTTATAGAGGCCTCAAAAAAGCGTCAAATTGTCGACGGTAACAAGCACACTGCCCAACTGATAAGGATTAAAAGCAAAAAATAAAAAATGATAGTTTGTAGTCACTTTGTCTGGCACTACTATTGTCTTCGCATGTTCTTTAAAATATTTAGCTGCTGAATTTTTTAAATCGGTCTTTCTGTTCGTGAGTTATGCTGAGAACATCAGACATCTATATCGTTGGAAATATTTTTTTTGCTGTTTAAGGATTAAGGGAAATTTAAAAAATATGTTTTTATATTGTATGTACCTTTTTTGCGACCTAAATTAAAAATTTCGAATTTTTAAACTCAACTATTTATGTTAAAAGCTACACTCTATTTTTCTTAATTTCCCCGAACTCCTCTAACAAAAGTCATTCCTGATGTGTGCTAAAGGAACTGATTACATTGTTGCCAACAAACAACAAGAACTTCATGTAAACCAAAACAAACAATCGCGCCTCTCTCACCACCGTTTCCAAACTTTAATTAAATTACCTTAAATCAACTGAACTTAAGTATTCGTTCGTTCGCGTTCTGAATAAGGAGATCCTTAACATAACCTTCATGTTCATGTTCTATCGTTATTTTCTGTTCGAAGACAAACTAAACCAATATAAAGGAAACGCCGACACAATCTGTCTGCCTGCCTTAGACTCATTAAAACAAACACAATACACATATCTAACTCGACTATCCGTATTTCCTTGAAATAGATTTTCCACAGGAATCTATTGGAATTGAAGGACGCTGTTAGTCGACGACGAACACGATGCAATGCCACCCACCATAATGTGTCTTGTAATTTTATCGCTAATGAAATTCAAACCATATTCGCGGTAAAACTGCATAGTAGACACCAATGCTGCTCTAAACAAAACAACACCTTCGGCACATATGCGTCCTGCCGTGGTAATAATATTTACATACTTGGCCGATGGGGCTGGGGGATCATCGATACACTTGGCACCACAACTTGGTCGCGCGAAACAGACAAACACAAAATATGTTCGTCGTTCGCAGTGCTATGTTTCGAATAATCTTCGAAATTGGTGTTCTGTTCGTTCATTTCTTTACACACATAGTATACTAGTCTTTGGAAGAGTGCCCCTCAATGTGTATCCTTGGTGAAAACATCTGTAGAGAGCCGCGAAAGGTAGAATTTATCGGTTCAATTTCTTTGCCACACGTCTCAAGCGGTGGATATAAACTGATTCCTTGTATGCAAATCTTTTGGTTTGGCTTGCAATTTAGCGGTGGTCGTTCGAGACAGATGGTTACACATAAGCCAGAGTTTGATATAATCGGAATGAGAAGAGCGAAATATGATTTTCTCAACTTATCATTATATTATCCTTATCCTATTATATTTAATGTCATATCATTAGCATTGTCGTTAGTATATCATATGCCAGGTATCGCCCTTATGAAACGCTTGCTTTGTAGGGGATTTATGAAAGATTATGATTGGTTAATTAAAATAAAAATTCACGTCGCGTAGCTCGCAGATTTTTATGATATCATTTTGTGGTGATTGAATTTGTCAAAATAACTAATATTTAAAGGTTAGTGTTAAATAGGATAGCACCAAACCGTAAAGCCAAAAAGTAATGGGAACTAAACTTCTCATTACAATAAAATGTTTGGCTTTATAAAGAGTAGGGTCTGGTCCCGGGCACCTGGTTTCGTTATTAAGAAAATAAAATTAGTATTTATAGGTCTTGCAAGGCACCTAAAATAAAGTGTAGACATTTTTTTGGTACTTTCCCAAAATATATCTTTAAAAAGGAAAATCACTTTAATAATATAAATCTGGCAACAACCTTGAAGCTAAGTATACAATTTTTAATCTAGCAGCATATATCAGCAATCGCAATAATGCTGGTGTACCCTAAGGCTCTGTTTTATCTCCCACACTCTTCCTTGTATTTATTAATGATTTCATGTCTGCTGCTTTTAATCCATTTCATTCTTTCGCTGACCACAGCACTTTCAGTTTCTCATATAAGTCCTCGTCATCTTCACAAGTGGAACTTAAACAACATCTTATGTAAAGAAAATTAAATCATGAACGGAAACTTTGTTGGAATAACCACTTATTTGTCGTCGTCAAAAATGCTGTGAAATTCTAAAGATTCCTTACACGTTGCAGAAATATTTTACTTTCTTACATCTGGATACTATTTACAAGGTGTTCATTCGGCATGAAAGAATATAGAACCGATCATTAAAACTTATTGGTGACGTAAACACTGCGAAGTCAATTGATTCGCTTGAACGCCGCATGAATGCTTGTCGCTGTTTTATCGCTACTACCACTAGCGGTGCTCAAGAGAAATAGCCGATTATCTACAGTCTCTTCATAAATTCATCCGCATTCTTCGTAGCTCTAAACACGCTCATCAATTCACGCTCAATCACAGTTTTGGACGTACTGTGAAGAGATTCTTTCTTCAGTCGCGTACAATACTTTTGTTCACTTAAGCTGATTTTCACATTTGAGCTTAGGGGGCACCTAATTTTGGGAAACTTTGGTAAACATTTCGCGCCTTAAGCTTAAGTTCTCTGTTTCTTTAGTGTAATCAGATTTAACAACCAACTACGCCGTTAACAGGTCCATTGCAATTCAAATGTTATTTACCTAGAATGCATGCGTACTGCCTTCATACTAAAGGTTTCAGTTTAAAACTCCACAAAAGTTAGTAGCTTTCTAGTTGCTTCATTGTTTACATTGAGGCTTCAATGGGACTAGTTGTGGGGAGATATTTTCCTATAGGAATGTGCCGTCATTCGAATATTTGATTGTCTAGACCCTGGAGTTATTCCCAAAGAGTTATTTAGTTGTTACAGTAGATCTATTCACGCCACAAATTTAGAGTCACAAAGATTCGTTGGTACTTTTTGCCGTACTTTACTTCCGTGGTTTTTTCGTGACCACAAAGTATGGTCTTAAGCTTAGAACCTTTAAAAGTCAATTTATTAAAAACAAAAATATGAAAGGCTTTTTTTTGTTTGCTACAAGTTTTAACGTTCGTTTATTTTAAATAATTTTATATATTGTGTGTCTGTCGGTTTCTATGTCATTCTGTCACGCTTTTTTCATTCTAATCCTCTTAGACTACGCGTTGTTATAGAAGGAATTTTCTAGGACAAAATCCGCCATTCCAATAACATTCGCCGAGACAAATAAGCTTATATAGTTCGTGAAGGATCCTACACGATTTCCTGATATTGCAAATCATTCCGCCAACACTCTGGACTTGTTTCTTACCTCTCGTCCTTAGAAATACCGTTAATGTATCATCACCTCTAGGCTCATCCGACCATTGTATTGTATCAGCTGAAGAAAAAACTAAAAAAGAATTTAATGGCATTACAAGAAAGCCAATTAGGTCGGCCTTAATACATTCTTTAGGAAATTTAACTGGTCGCTATTCTTCCTAATTTTTACATTGGTATGAAAGACTTTAATCCATTTACAATTAAGTCTGTGATGGATGTTATGATTTGAGTTGTAAAAAGGCTTCTAGAGCCAGGGAAGTAAGCTTTTGGTTTATAAAGCAAACCCCACAGAGGAAAAACAGCAAGCGTGCCAGAAATGACAGCAATGTAAAAATTCAGTGAGTCAAATTCGCCTATGATCAAAGATTGAGGCAAAAAATACTACAATATCCCAAAATTAGTAAAAATGGTTGGTCACTCGTGAAAAGATTTAAAAATACTGCCTAGTCGTTAATTTCAACAATCATTCATAATGACCGTCCAGCTGTAAGCTCCAGTGACAAGGCCAATCCACTTGCTGCACATTTTGCAGCTAGCTCTACGCTTTCAGACAGTGCTTTGCTTCCAACTGTACTTTCGAGTGGCAAACGGCTTATGTGACTTATTTACATTCGTACTCGTGAAGTTGGTAGAGTTTTAAGTGACCTCAGCATGCACAAATCCGCTGGACCAGATGGTATTCCCCCATTACTTCTGAAGAGGTGTTCTTAATCACTGACATTACCATTGCGAAAGCTTTTCTAGTTGGAAAACAGCTTATACCAAAAATAGGCGTAATAGCACTAACGTCCTTTCTTTCTAAGGTCATGGAAACGCTGATTAACCGTCAGCTTATAAAAAATCTGGAATCGAAAGAACTACTCAATGACCGCCAATATGGTTTCCATGGATAACGTTCCACTGGTGATCTGACATCTGACCATCTCACCGAAAAGTGGAATCAGTCCTTTCACAAGTTTGATGAAAGCAAAGTTGTAGCACCTGATATTTCAAAGGCATTTGATAGAGCTTGGCAGCAAGCTCTTCTATCTAAAATGTGTGCTTTTGGAATCAATGTAATCCTTCTTCAATAGATTAGGAGCTATATTTCAAACCGTTCAATCCAAGTTGTGTTAGATGGCTTTAAGTTTGATATTTACTGCATAAACGCGGGTGTTCCTCAGGGCTGTGTTCTGTCTCCGACACTATTTCCTATTTTCATTAAAGATCTTCTGCCTGTAACTTCTAATCCAATACATTCCTTCACTGACGACAGTATTCTTAGCTTCTCTTATATGTTCCTAGGTTCGCGCCCTTTCTCTTTGGATATGGAACTAGAACAACAGCGTATGTTAAGCTCGTCAAATGCTGCCCTTGACAGCATAGCAAAGTGGAGAGCGCACCAAAGAGTCGAATTATCGCTTCCAAAACCAAATTCTATCTACCGTCGCGTTGAAGCGAAATAGTAACCTCCAGCCATTATCCATGAATGGCACTTGCATCGAGGAAACTGAAAAACTAGCAGTTCTTGGTATGTGTATCAACGAGAAGCTTTGTTGGAATGACCATATATTCCACCTGGCAAAAAATGCTGAGAAGTGACTTGGCTTACTAACACGATGCAAGAAATATTTCACTTCATCTGATCTGGCAAGAAATTTATTCGTCCAAAACCTGAGTAAAACTGTCATGACTGGTCAGGTGCACCTAAGACCACCTTGCATCATAGCGAAATCTATAGATTCGCTTGAACCTCGCAGGAACGTTTCCTGCTTGTCACTGTTCTATCGCTTCTTCCATCAGCGGTGCTAAAGAGAAATAGCCAGTTGCATGCCACCGCTCCTTGTATTTAACTGCAATACCCGTGGCGCTCTAAATGCTCATCAGTTTACCCTCAAGCCCAACTTCGGAAGTACTGTTAAGCTAAGAGAGCCTTTATTTAGTCGTACAACATGAATTTGGAATACTTTACCAAGCTCTGTATTCCCGTATCAATATGATCCACAGGCATTCAAAATGCATGCACATCGACATCTCCTCTTTCCATTCTTGATACCTTAGTCGTGTGAATTTTTTGTAGTTATTTTTATTCCTGATCTTAGGCAACTATATTGAAATAAACTGTTGTTATTGCGGGTTCACTAAAAATTTAGGTAACTACTTCGGTTCGGCACCCAAACCTTTCAACTGAACGAGGATTTTCATTACACAGCAAAATTATAAAAATTATATTCGAAACCAAAATGGACACAGGGGGTAAATCCTATGTTATGTCTAAGCTCTCTGACATATCAGCCCATTATCTATTATTCTATGTTTTTCAGCAATTTATATCACCACTTCTTTACAAAGTATACACATCTTTTTGTTAACGAGACCCCATTACTTAACAAGATCTGGTGAATTTATTGCTATGGTTTGCAACAACATGAAATAAGTAATACGAGGAAACAAAGTTTTCCCCGTCCGAGCAAATCTAGCAGAGCATCATCAGTGGATAACTTGCACTATTACCAGCAAACGGAAGTATCAGTGAATTAAAGTCAAAGTGGGATGACTTTTCTTGATAATTATTCTTGAACCGCTACGCATGCACACACAGAGGGAAACACATACAAACACACGTACATACGAGTTTAAACTTCTTGCACTAAACAACAGTGGTCGGATCGCACACAGAAAGTGTATTCAAAATTTGGGTTCGCATCCGGCGGTTATTGTCTGCTTGGACACCACATTGAGATGGAGCATTTAGGGGATTTTCTTATGTTTTATTTCCTCGTACACTAAACATTATGTCTGTGTGGTTTCCATTTTGTAATGTATCTTGCAGATTCAAATGGATTTCAAACTTAGAGAATGAATAAATACGCGGATAGCCAAGAAGTAAGAAAACCTAAAACATTTATAAAAGTGCGCCGCGCCTATGTTATGTATTAAAATTTTTAGAAAACAGAAAAAAATCACTCGTTTCTGCTTTCAGCTCAATAATTGATTTAAAGTTACCATCAAGCATGCAGTTTGTACCAAAACTTCATGAATATCAAGTTGAAGTTGGCCCAGCTACACATGTATGCAGGATAAATTAATGAGCCTCAAATACCAGATTGGACATTGAAATAGCCTAATCCGAATATGATAAATACTTCACGTGCAGAACAGTACTTGGAAATAACTGGACAAAATATGCATTTCATTGGTTGTTGGTTTGTTGTTTGTTTGTTGGGCATTAATTGTTTTTTCTGGCTAATTACATTTAACGAAATTAGGAAATTGTAGAAAAGTAGTTAATGGTGAATTATTGGTATTCAAGTCCACATAAAATGGACTAACAAATTTTTTAATATATGAGAGAAAGCTAATACTTATATATCACTGTACTTATAGCAATGCATCTGAATAGCATAAAATCCAACAACCGACTTAGATTCGAGTACAATGAGGATTTTGTCCATGCTGCCAAAATTGTAAAGAGTTGGGAAAATAAATCAAAATTTGGCTGCAAATTGAGGATCACCGAATATAAGCTGTCAAATTGGCAACCCCTAAGGCATTAAATGTTTTCAACTTGGAGCAAAAATCAACTGAAAAAATCAGTATCAAAAATTCCTTACAACTTACAACTGAGTATTCGACGTATCATCAACATCAGGACATGAACACTAAATTCACAACTATAGTGTGAAATCCTGCAATGTTTGCGATGCCTTTGTGCTATGCTTAAAACTCCGCCTTGCTACGATGGTAGCATGCCGGTCCCAAGCCCGGGTAAATGAGGAGGGTTTGAGGCCACGGACTAGTCCTATCCTCAGTAAAAGGTATCTAAAGTGGAACAGCTTACGCCAAAGGATGCATGGCTGAGAGGGAGTTTAGTCGCAAGTAAGCGGACTCCTAATACCTGGCGACATTCGGTTTAAACCCGTATTCCAATGGCAAACCCTTTTTCCCGTATACTAGTGGGTATCAAAATTGGTAGTTTAAAAAATATTTATGAGATTATGCATCTCAAATTGCATCAACCCACATCTTAGAATGATACAGTAGAGAAGGGCTATCCATAACTCCTTGCAAAAGCGTTTTAGTGCCTTTCACGAAAAGAAGACTGTTCGATATGGAACCTAGCATCATCAAAGGCCCCACGTTAGATAATTCCAGTGAGGTCAAATATCTCGGCGTCATCCTTGATAAACGGCTGAACTTGAATTCTCAAATCAAGTCTGCCATCGAACGTGGGACTATGGGGTTGTGGGCAAGTAGACGCCCCTATGGCAGTACTTGGGGTCTTAATCCAAAAATGATACATTGGATGTCTACAATTATGGTGAGACCAATTATAAGGTTTATTATCACCAATTATATCGTTTGGTGGCCGAAAGTTCCTTAAACGGACAACGGCAACTAAGATTCAGAAGCAACAAAGAATTACCTGTACCTACGCTTGTATTAGAAGCTTTTGTAGGGCTTTCACCACTGCCAAGCTTCATTAGGAAGACGGCGGCTAGATGTCTTAATAAGCTGCAACTAGAATACGGGTACAAACCCGGTGACTATGTAGCACAGCTGAAAGTTCTTGATTCAATTTGTGAAAGACACGTGTTTAGCATTATCCCCGACACCATGGTCAGGATGTACTGTTTTGGCAGGTTACTTGAGAAAACAATATTGGTCCGTGCAATCTTATCTAAAGGTATTCCAGCAATGGACACTAGCAGTTTGTTCTCGTACACAGTCGGTTCGAAGATGGAATCTGGATTCGGAGCTGGTGTTTTCGGACCCAACACCAAGGTCTCAATACCAATGGGTATGAGTCCCACGGTTTTTCAGGCGGAACTCCATGCCATTGTAGTCAGCGCTTAGATTAACCTTTGTAAGGGTATTATTGGCGCTACGATTTATATCTTTTTAGATAGTCAGGCAGCAATGAAAGCGTTATCGTCCAACATAATGGACCCTAAATCAGTTAAATGCTGCTACGATGCACTGCAATCACTGCAAAGGCATAAACGTCGAAGCTCGGTTGAGTCCCTGGTCACCAGGGTATTGCAGGCAACGAATACGCAGATGAGCTAGCCAGGGCTGGATCGGAATCAGCGTTCTTATGACCGTACCCTTACTGTGGTGTCAACTGGTCTGCCACCACAGCAATGATTAATAAGTGGGAAGTAAACTTCGTCGGGCCCTTTTCCTATAAGGAAAACCTTGATCTATACAAGAATAGCTTTAGAAAGCTGTTGAGCTTTTTCACAGGTCACTTTGGCTTGCGATATCTTCTTAGCAGAATTAATCTAGGCTCTGAGACTGAATGTAGGCTCTGCTCGGAGGATGATGAATTATCCGTGCACATTCTCTGTGATTGTACGGCATTGATCTGGTTAAGGAGACGTATTTTTCACAAGGCAATATGTTCGTCCCCGGATATTCGAAGTTCTGTTACTAAGGACATACTATCTATTAGGGAGGTAGTAAATCTCTTAGATTAGTTACACCAAAGAGTATAAAGATATCTCTTTGGTTACACTCTATTATACAATAAATCTGCCACTTGGGCTAGGGTTGTCTTTTAAAAAAAATATATGTGCTCGTTAATAGTTACTAGCTGCTGTGATCATCACTGGAGGCGATAACAATTTCCTCAAAAATTTAGAATTATCTTCTTAAATGTAAAACAGGTTTCGATTGCAAAGTGATCATTCACATTAAAGTTAAAACGTTTGTTTTACCAAAGAACATTATCAGATTATTTGGTTGTGAGGACAAAAATTGTTAGGGTCGTTTTTGTTACTTCACATTTTTTAAGTATTTAGAGAGTACTCTACTTTTTTTTTAATATTTTTTAACACAGGGCAATACATAAAAAGAGCAGCTACGCCATTTTTCCATATGAAACGAGTAAACGAGACCTGGAACCAATTGGGGATGGGATGTGTGTTTTAATGAATTATGAAACCACTTTTTCAATAAAAGGCACGGTTTTAAAAAAGATGTCAACCGATTGGGATGATAAAAAGACAAGCACCTCAGCAATCCCAGTCTCATTTCGTACAACTTCTACGACTATACAATTCAATAATTGGAAACTGATGGTTTAAGAGATAGACCCTAGACCACTATGCTTATTGGATTAATGCTACCGCCTTCACCAAGTGACAACTAGTCGCATAAGAGTAAGACCCTCAGCACAACGCTTGTACCTACTGGCTAAACGCCACCGCCGGCCGTGGCAAATTGCAAAACAGTCTTATAATTTCGCCTATGTATTCGACACAGTATTGCTCCCAACTGTTTGTAAACTAGTGCTCGACCCATACCCTACGTTCCCGAATTTAACACAAATGCGATTGTTATCCACTCTCAAGCTAGTGGTTTAAGACTTTTACCTTTACCTTTACCTTCACGCTTGCTCACTCAGAATAGACACACCGCTACGACAGACGCAACTGCTCGGAGAAAATGATTGAAATAATAATAAATAAATGTACTTAATTTTTATAAGCCCTAAATTTTTTATTGTAATAATCTCAAGTACAAAAAACCCTTGTCGGTGCAAGGACAACACATGCTGGAAAAACCTCCTTAGATGGTCAAGTTTAAGCAACAGTAAGGCAAAAAAAAAACATCCCAAAAAAATTGAAATTTTTCTTGTAAATTCTCTAATCGGAGATACACATGTGTTCACATTGAATAAAATTGGGTTAAGTTTTAGAAAAAATATATGGGAGTCCTTAGGTTCTGGGCCCCAATCATTTCCAAATTTTCACAATTAGTGTTGTCCATCGGAGGTACACATGTGTATAAAATTTAAAGAAAATCGGGTACATTTTTAAAAAAATTTGTATGGGAACCCCCCGACACCGGGCCCGATCACTTTCAAATTTTTACCAACAATTTTTGAAATCTTTAAAATATTGTAAAATGTTTGAATGGGAGATCCCCGACTCCGAGGTCCGAGGGGCCCCAAATTTTAATTAAAAAAATGGGGTCATCGGAGATACACGTGTGTGCAAAGTTTTAATAAAATCGGGACTTAGGAAGTGGCTGTGCCAGCCAGCCACGGGCACGCGAAGTATAGAGAATTTAAAAAGTCAATTACACTAAGTTTTACCTATATTCTGATCAGTAGGTAATGGGTAATGTTATTGGAGGGAAGTTAAGCGCCACAACCTTCTTCACCAACCATTAACAGTTTCTGTTTAAAGTCTTTGTTTAAATGAAAAGCAGCTTGAATGTTCATCCAGTTATTTTTATTTATTTAATTGAACAATTTTTCCTCTGCCTTTTTTAATGCGCTAAGAGAAGAAGCTAGAACATTTCTGATAATTAAAATTTTAGTCTCTATGACCGTGTTTCTTTATACCGCCGAAATCGAAAGTCTGAGAAATCCGTGTTCCGAGATTTCCGATAAATCCGATAATTTTTTTCCCTGCCTATCATCAGACCTATCAGATCAAAAAAATTATCTGCTGTTGTTTTAGTAATAAAACGTTTTTTTACGTTATTTCCAACATAATACTTATATAATTCTACTAAAACGGCCTTTATGTATATACTGATGTCCCTCACAATGCTCTATTCTGCGTCCGATACTCTTTGTCCCTCTTACTTCGATAATTTGTTAAAGTTTCTTACAAAGATTCTCCTTTTATTTTCAATGTATGTCTATATCGGAAGAGATAACCCATACAGAATGTAAACTTCTAAGAATTATTTTTCCGAATTTGTATTTTGTATTTTGCATTTTATTTTTTCCTTTACACAATAGATTTACACATACATCAGTAGTGATAAATTTATGTTATTCTTTAAAACTTACAATCGTAAATTAAGTTAAAAAAAAGTAGTTGTATCGGGTGTTTCAACAGGCACGCTTCAACTTTTCTCCGATAGGGACGGCGAACGACGCCATATTTTTTATTGTTCTTTTATTATTTGGAAACTTCATTAGTATGCATTTCATCATGGAATGCTACATATGTGAACAGCGATTGCAAATCGTGCAAATTTTTTATCAAAATAATCGTTCTGTTGCCGCTACTTTAGAGCATTACGGCCATTTTACGGTCCATTTAACAAGCCAGCCCGTTCGACAATCGACCGTATAGTGGCAAAATTTGAGTCTACGTTTTCGCTACATAATGTTCCGGTGCCCTCGAGAGCAAGAAGTGCTCGAGGTGTTGAAAACATCGCAGCCGCCAGGGCTTCAGTTCAAGAAGACGCGAATGTGTCGCTCACACGACGTTCGCAACAATTGGGCCTTTCTGTGACATTATTGTGGCGAATTTTACGTAAAGATCTTGGCCTACATCCGTATAAGATCAAGCTGACACAACAACTAAAGCCGTTTGACCATTTGAAGCGACGCCGATTCGTGAATTGGGCTCAAGAGCAAATCGAAAATGATGCAGATTTTCACCGAAAAATCATCTTCAGCGATGAGGCTCACTTTTGGCTAGAAGGATTTGTCAACAAGCCTAATATGCGTTACAGGGCAGAAAGCAACCCACACGTGATTCATGAGGCACCGTTGCATCACGAAAAAGTCACTGTTTGGTGCGAATTACATGCCGGCGGCGTCATTGGACCATATTTTTTCATCGACGATAACGATCGCCACGTTACTGTTAATGGAAATCGGTACCGCGATATGATAAACGATTTTTTTTGGCCGCAATTGAATGGAATGGACTTGGACGACATGTGGTTTCAGCAGGACGGGGCCACATGCCACACAGCACACGATACAATCGCGTTATTGAAGACTAAGTTCGATGAGCGTGTTATTTCGCGAAATGGGCCCGTCCAGTGGCCGCCGCGCTCGTGTGATTTGACACCTCTAGATTATTTTCTTTGGGGTTATGTGAAGTCATTGGTCTATGCCAATAAGCCGGCGACGTTGCAAGAGCTCAGAGCCAATATTGAACGTGAAATTGCGGGAATTTCGGCCGATTTATGCGAAAGAGTGGTCGAAAATTGGGTTCAAAGATTGGACTTCGTAAAACGTGCACGCGGTGGTCACGCAAAAGAAATCGAGTTTCATACTTAAATGTATCATATGTATATGTTCAATTTTGTTTCAGTTTGTGTTTTATTCAAAAAAAAAGTTGAAGTTTCAGCGAAAGTTACGTCCTCTAGATACAACTCCTTCAATTGCGTATTGTAATTGTCAAATTCGAACAACTAAGTTATAATACAAAATATAAGTTTCTTGTATAGACCTACGGTGGGCTCCTTTTACCACCATTTCCGCATCCAAGCCAACTTCCAGACGTTTGTGCCATTGAGTTCCACTTCAAGAAATACATTTTAAATGCACATGGCATCGTTTTATTTTGCTCTTTTGTTTGGCTATTTATTGTCAATTGCAAAACTTCGAAGAAGGAGAATCCTTTTTGTTCGATTTACATTCTAAGAACATTAAATACAGGATACAATTGTCATGTTGAAAACGTGTAGTGGGCCTAAAATCAAAGCATTTGTTTTTGGTTTCTTCAGTATAAAGTTCTATTAGCATTCATAAGTTTTTCCACCACCCATTGTGCTTCCTTTCTTAATGAAGTTCGAAGAAAAGGAGTCACATTGAGAAGGAGCTGATGGTGTCCAAGGAACTTAATGTAAAGTTTCTACAACTACTGATCTTAGTCCGTCCATTAACTTCGTCATCCTTTTCTTATTCTTCCTCTTCTTCTTCTTCTCTGGCGTCATGTTAATTCGGTTGTCGAGTATTTAACAAGTATTGTGTAGTTGCCATTGAATCACAAAAGTTATATTGAGTGTGCGTCTATTTCTGGACTTGATGGTTCGATGGATTTATTACTTTTGTGTTTAACTTTATACAACAAACTATTGAAAATTGGTAGGCGTAAGTCCAAGGTGGTTCATTGTTGTTGTTGTTCCTGGGGACATAAAACTTTGCGACAGTGGAATCTGGGAGAATACTCTGAGAAGTTTAAATTAAATGGAATTAATAGTATACAACTATCTTTATTGGAGTTAGGGTAGTTAGGGTATCTAATAAGTCTGAGTTCCAATCGTTACCTAAGTTTAATGAAAATTAAGTGGAATACAGTTATAAGTATAAAGGTCACTTTTAAAATTGATTTTGAATTTTGAAAATTTAATAGATATTGGAAGTGATGGTTCCAGTCTTAAAGCTTACATTTTTTTGAAATTTCATTACACAATTTTCTTATATTTTGCAAGACTCTGTATCTTACTCATTTCATTCATTGCATTTTGCATTTAAAACTCATTTTACAAAACTACAAAAATTTAGGATTTGTTGTGCGTAAAATTTGTAACTCCAAAGGGCGTTTAAAGAGGATACATGCATTAATTATGGGAAACTCTCAAATCGACGAAAGAGACATAACTGTTCAAGTATTCAACTGCTGGCATATGCCGATAACATTGATATATAATTGACAATGCTTAGCGGACTGCCAGTGGTTCAACATTGTGGCAGAAGCGACATAAATGGGATTGGCGGTTAATGAGGTGCCAAAGGATTTATTGTCAACAAAAGAGAACACCCTATACCGAAGTACTGCCCAGAACGTCACAATAAACAGCTATTACTTTCAGGTAATTAGGGATTTTCACAGGATCCGTTGTTCCATTCGAATACGAGACTATCTCATAACCAAACGAAGAATAACTATTGCTAATCGCTGTTTCCTTGCGAAATTGAGTAATAAAGTACCTTTACGGACTGAGAAAATCTTCTATAAGACCAGAATCATCTCAGCTATGCGCTATGATGCTAATGCATGGACTCATGTTTCGGAGAAACGAACTTTTCAGAAGAATGTTGAGAGTGAAGTATTTTACGACTTGTACGAAAATATCGACAAAGTAAAGAAACTAAGTACTGGACGTTTGATTTGGCTATGACATGTAGAGCGGATGAAAATTAACGCTTCGTTCCGCAAAAGAGTGCAACAAAGTTTTTTTTATAGCGCACTTTAGAACTGCAGTATGATGAAGAATGCAAACAAATTACATTTCTGATTAATGTGAATTTTCGTCCAAATTCAAACCATTTACCACGAAAACACTGGGACAGCATAACCGTACTTTTAATTTAGGATTCGTAATTTGCAAATGAAAAGAGCTTATTATTGAAAATTCCATCGGGATGAAAAATTTCTAAGTTTACAACACGTAAGAGTAAGAAAGTAGCCTGGGAGAAAAATTTCGTTAATGAACTCAAACAATACAGAGAATGAGGACAACTCCAAGGTCCAAGGAGGTTACACCAAAGAGGAATGAGCTAATGCACACTGTGCTACCCATAAAATGATGGTAATCTGATCGCCGATCTCAAATGCACCTTTGACCGATTCAAAGATCTCTTTAATGAGTTGCTTAATAATCAGCTTACTGAGGTTTTGCAGGCCCTATACACTCTACGCTGCAGCCACAAATGATATACAAATTTAGTAGTCCGATAAATCGGTTCAAAAATAATCGGGATCAAAATAGCATCGCAGAAGATCTGCTAAGATCTGGGGGACCTGCACTACATCAAGCAATCCATGAAATAATACTGAAATCGAGAAATAAAAGATGCCAGCAGACTGGAGAAGAGGCATCAATTATCGTGGTATAACGTTGTTGAGTACTGCGTATAACATTGACTCTCTACCTTTCAAGACAAGAAGAGCCTAATACGCAAAATTCAATAATAGCCCATACCAGTGTGGCATCATCACAGGCAAATCAAGAATTGATAATATTTTCCCTTAAGACAGGTAATGGATAAATTTCTAGAGGTTTAATACTCACTACAGCGTCTGTTTATAGACTTTAAACCCGTATAGCCGATAGCATAGCCAGAGTAGAACTTTATAAAGGGATGAGAAGGGACGCAAAGATATTGGCTTCCTTAATAGAAACCCAAGAGCTACAGAAGAAGATTTAGTCCAGAAAAAGAAGGCGGCACGTAATTTGGGGCTCCACATAAATGAGAATTATAAATACAAAGTAAAACAAAGTACATGGCGTCTGAGAGCATAATATATGTTAGATAGCATAACATACATAGAAATTAAAGTAGTTTAGTTCTTTAATTATCTTGTCAGTTGTAGCAGCCGATAACAGCATGGAAGCAGAAATACGTGCACAGTTGCTTCAACAAAGCTTACTTTTTTCTGTTAAGACTCTTCTAATCCAGGTATTAACCCATTACATCAAAGCTGATGGTGAATAACAATCTCCCTACTTAAATATGTATCCGAGACTTTGGTGCAAATATTGCGCTGACTACTTGACCGCGTTCGAGAGGAAAGTTTTATAGATAATTTCTGGCCGGACGATTCTATAATTTTGAGATCTACAAATGTAACCACAAAAATTAGATAGGTATTCACCAAAGGTCTGCACACCTAGATCTAATTTCCGAAGAGTATCCTGCTCGGAAAGTCCTTTGTGGTAAGATTTATGGTATCGGACAGCGAGAGGGGAAAGATATCGTATACCATGAAGCTCAGAGTTCAGGGATGCCAAACTGGATGACATCGGACCGAAATGGGGGCTAGTGGGGCGATTTTTTGCGGGAAGCCAGAACCGGACCTCGGTTGAAGAGCCAAAAATAATGATGATGATTATCTGGTTTGCCGTAAGATGACAGGATTCACTTATAAAAGAACCCGACTCATGCTTCTTCCAATTATTTTAATAATTTCAGCTATTCAACGTTTTATTCACTCATTGTACTTTCAGAACTGAAACAGGAGACAGAAACTCTTCTGTGCGTGTGTAACCCTTTTTGTCCATTTAAACCCTTCTTTCAGCGCTGTGTCGTCAGATTGGTTGCGCCATTATAATAATTTTCCCAATAAACTGTCAGTTTTGCAAATCCCTCGCGAACATAACCATACCAGTTCTTATCCCAGCCATTTTCCATTTTGGGCATCGTCGATGGTTTGTGGTAAATTTATGTCGTTTCTTTAGGTTTGGGCATATCATCCTACGACTGCAAGACAGCAAAGTATTGAAGTCATCCCATTATATCGGTTAATGGTGTTGATTTGGTTGATGGCATTGCAAATTGTAACATTGTTGATTCCTCAAACACGTCGCGCATTATTCAACATGGCATCTGCTTTTGCTGCTAATTCAGCATAACGCATAATGGCATACACCGAAACAGAAAGGATATTATTTTTTACGATTATTATTATCAGACATTAAAGGATATTTTACTTATGAAGTGACGCGGTGGCAATGTACGAGTATAACAGTTCTGATGGCTGCCTAGATGATTACGACATAAAGGGGTAAGATTAAGAAAAAAGGATTTTTGTCTTGTAATGAAAATTGTTTGGAGTACAGGAGGAGGTTTATTTCTTACATCAGATCTTGCCGTGCTTCTTAAAAAGTAGTAAAGCATCAGGCCTCATTCCGAACGTTTATCAAAGTGAAAACTTTTCCAATTGTCCTTTCATCCACTAATGGCCAATTTCACTTTCTTACACTAAAGCGAATAGTAGCATCCTTTCAGAAGTTAACAATATTCAGGATTCTGATATGAACGTGTGACAATATGGTACAAGTTTTATGTTTTTTTCGCTCTCCAGTGAATTAGTCATTTCTTCTTCTCACATTTTGAGTAAAAACGGAAGTAAAGTCTTACGTTTATATTCAACTTTGAATGACTGTTTCCCATGATGGAATCCTAACGAAAACTTTACTATATTTTGGGCCTAAAAACAGATTTAAGTAGAAAAGTTGTGTCCAAATTGATGAAATACGGTTATCCGTAAAAATAATGTTCCATATGAATAGTGATATTCTCTGAAGACTGTGATGCTTAAAGAATAATAAAGAGAAGCCCTTCGAGACTACATGTGAGATATATTATAAGCTATCTAAGAAGTGATAAAACCTATAGATATGTAGGACCAATGAACACTTCACGTCTTAGTGTGAACGCCAGCCACAATGACATTTTCAATGTATAAAATTCGACCAGGTTGAATACCATACACTCTAAAATATGAGCAAAAAACGTCAGCGACAATGAATCAACATGCTGAAGAAAAAGGAATTCTTTTTGTGCCCTCCATGCAAACGGATGTTTTTTATAATTGTTAAATTGAATAAAATTAAGTTTTTTTGTATTTATTAAATTTGGTGCATCTTTTATTTCGAAAATACCTTCGCCTTTTGATATAGGACTAATGAACCTAAATCTGGTGACCCCTAAAAAGTATACGCGTGGAAAAAGGTGTGAAAGTAAAGAAAAATACTACATATATACGCAAGTATAAAATCATCAGAGGTAGCTATATTATCGGCATCGCATAATTAGCGTGGCCGAACCAAAAAATATATGGTACAGTCAAGCAGTGCGGTTATAAAAACGGCATATAAGGATATATACGCAGTGCAGCAATCTTTTTAAAAGGTACGACTAAAATAATCAAATTCACAAGTAAAATATTTTACGTACGCAAGCGGAATCACAAGGCGCAGTTTATTTTATTAAAATAAAAGTTTTTTTGAAAGTTGCGTTTGGGTTTGTTATAATGACGAATGATACGGACAAAGGTGAAATATCGCACGCTGGCGAATTAAAAGTGACGGCAGCCATTAAAATTCCACCATTTTGGACAGACCGCCCAGAATTATGGTTTGCGCAAATTGAGGCACAGTTTGCATTATATCGCATCACAAATGATACAGCTAAATTTAATCATGTTATCGCTAATTTGGAGACAAAAATTTTACAGTATATATCGGATGCAGTTACTGATCCACCTGTGGCAGATAAATATATTTCCCTAAAAAGGAAAATTATCGACTGTTTCGCAGAAAGTGGTCAAACAAAAATTAAAAAATTGTTATCTGAACTCCAACTGGGAGATAAAAAACCATCTCAGTTGCTGGCAATGCAAAAAGAGTTGGCAGGTACTACTGTAAATCAAGAATTTTTAAAAACCTTATGGTTGCGACAGCTGCCAGTGCCTGTTCAATCAATTTTAACTGTCAGTTCTGGTGATGTAGACGACCTGGCTAAGTTAGCTGACAAAATAATGGAGGTTAATCAAAACACTTCAAATGTTGCTACGACTTCAATTGAACCACGTAGTAGCGCATCAATTCAAACTCTGGAAGCAAAAATTAACGAACTGACCGCCAAAATTAATCAACTTCAACGTCGTAATAGAAGCCGATCAAGGTCAAGAACGTCTCAAGCACGAAGCAACACACCAGCAAAAAAACAGTACGATAACTGCTGGTATCATTATAGGTTTGGTGAAAAGGCCAGTAAATGTGTTCAACCATGCAAATTTTCAAAAAACAATTAGACCAATCGCCTACTGGGGGAAGTGTGATTGGTCAAAGGTCAATTAATCGCATAATCGTCAGTGATCTTGCTAGCTCTCTTAAATTTTTAGTCGACACAGGAGCTGACGTGTCAACAATACCCCCCGCCCCAAATGAAAGAAAAAATTCATCTTTATCATCAATTTCACTTTTCGCCGCCAATGGATCTTCTATAAAGACTTTTGGTGAAAAACGGCTCACTTTAAATTTGGGCTTGCGTCGACCATTCCAATGGAATTTTATCATAGCGGATATCAAAACACCCCTCATTGGTGCAGATTTTCTCAGACATTTCGATTTATTAGTGGATGCAAAACGCGAAAAACTAATAGACAAGATGACCAATATTGCAACTAATGTCACAAAAGCAGAATTCAGTAATATTACTCGAGCAACAACATACAACGTTCACAATAAATTCGAGTCAATATTACAAGAATTTGTTGACATTACTGTTTTTCCAGATTCTCCGAAACCAACAAATTCCCCAGTAACTCATCAAATAGTAACAAAAGGTTCACCTGTGTTTGCAAGACCAAGACGATTATCGCCAGAATTGCTGAAAATAGCAAGGCAAGAATTTCAATTTATGATGGAACATGGTATATGCCGACCTTCCACGAGCAGTTGGGCCAGTCCATTGCATATGGTAAAAAAGTCCGATGGAACATATAGGCCATGTGGGGACTATCGAGCTCTAAATAACATAACCGTACCCGATAGATATCCCGTCCCATTTATTCAGGATTTTACCCACATCCTCCACGGTAAGAAAATATTTTCAACAATCGATATGCATAGGGCATATAATCAAATACCTGTGGAACCTGAAGACATACCGAAAACTGCCATAACCACACCATTCGGTCTTTTTGAATTTACTGTCATGACATTTGGTATGCGTAATGCAGCACAAACAATGCAGCGTAGATTACATGAAGCATTACGAGGTTTGGATTTTGTCTTTGGTTACATTGATGACGTTTGTATAGCATCGGAGTCAGAAGAAGAACATCGACAACATCTTCGTCAAGTATTTCAACGGCTGCGTGAATTTCAACTAACCATTAAAGTCAGCAAATGCAATTTGGGTAAGTCTGCTGTAAATTTTCTTGGGCATTGTATAACAGAAAAAGGCATAGAACCGTTACCGGAAAAATTAGAAGTTATTTCGAAGTATGAACTTCCCAAAACCGCACGAGAATTAAAAAGTTTCCTGGCTACAATCAATTTCTATCGCCGATTCATCGCAAGTGCTGTAAAAAATCAACAAATTTTGCAGAAACTTATAATGGGAAATAAGAAGAACGACAAAACTCCTATTATATGGACCCCTGATACCATTCAATGTTTTACAGCGTGCAAAAATGATTTGGTAAATGCTGTAGCACTTGCACATCCAGCGGCAGATGCCGATTTAATATTGCAAGTGGATGCCTCAGATAATGCAGTAGGTGCAGTATTAAACCAAATAGTAAATGATGGTGTACAACAGCCATTAGGGTTTTATTCAAAAAAATTATCGAGTGCTCAACAAAAATATAGTACATATGATCGAGAATTATTGGCTATGTATCAAGGTGTTAAACATTTTCGTCACATGTTGGAAGGTCGCAACTTCATAATATTAACCGACCACAAACCCTTAATATTTGGTTTCCAACAAAAATTAGAAAAAGCAACACCACGACAAGCGCGGCACCTGGATTATATAGGCCAATTTACCACCAATATCAAGCACGTATCTGGTGTAGACAATACCGTTGCAGATTGGTTATCCCGTATTAACAGTGTGAATACCATAATAAATTTTGAGAAAATGGCTGAAGAACAGAAAATGGATCCAGAATTGCAACAATTTCTTCAAAATGGCACAGGTAATTCGTTACAATTAAAATTATTCACCGTTCCGAATTGTTCTGTACAGATCTATTGTGATTCATCGAAAAACATTATTCGACCATTCGTTCCAAAGGCGATGCGCAACCTGGTGTTAAGTAAAATTCACGGTATTTCTCATCCAGGAGCGAGAGCGACAACAAAATTACTAACTGCACGATTTGTCTGGCCATTAATGAAAAAAGATGGGGCATATTTCGTAAAGCATTGCATCCCTTGCCAGAGGTCCAAAGTTTCACGGCACAACAAAACACCGGTCGAAAGGTTTATACCACCAAACGAAAGGTTTGCACACATAAACGTGGATATTATCGGTCCGCTTCCGCCATCATGTGGAATGCGATACTGCTTAACTTGTATCGATAGATTTTCCCGTTGGCCTGAGGCGTATCCGATACCAGAAATAACAGCGGTGACAGTGGCTCAAACATTGTTATCAGGATGGGTCTCCCGTTTCGGTACACCAATCAAAATTACAACAGACCAAGGGCGACAATTTGAGTCACAACTTTTTGCGGAACTCAACAAGCTACTTGGTACAACACACTTGCGAACAACACCGTATCACCCGCAGGCCAACGGTTTAATTGAGCGATGGCATCGTACACTAAAAGCTGCAATCAAATGTAAAAATTCAGCAGATTGGGTGTTGACATTGCCAACAATATTACTTGGATTACGAGCTACATTTAAACCAGACATAGCAGCAACTCCAGCCGAAATGGTATTTGGTACTACATTGCGCCTGCCTGGTGAATTTTTCAACGAATCTAAATCGTCAATAAATGAATCAGATTTCCTGAGAAATTTACGTCGCGCAATCCGTGGAATTAAACCTACAACAACAGCACATCATAATAAAGAAAACATATTCATACAAAAATCATTAAAAGACACATCGCATGTTTTCGTTCGTCATGATGCAGTAAAATCGCCACTGGATTGTCCTTATGATGGTCCGTATGAGGTAATTAAAAGATACGATAAATATTTTACTGTTAGAATTCACAGACGATCCGTAAAAATTTCACTGGACCGGTTGAAAGCAGCCCACATTGCAATCGATCCAGAATGCGAATCAATTTCCTGCCCGGTCATGCCGAAAAATCCATCAACAAAACCAATTTCAACGAGGTCTGGTCGTACCGTGAAATTCCCACAAAGATTTCACTGAAAAATCCTGAATCTAAGATTTCACTGAAAGGGGAGTAGTGTAGGACCAATGAACACTTCACGTCTTAGTGTGAACGCCAGCCACAATGACATTTTCAATGTATAAAATTCGACCAGGTTGAATACCATACACTCTAAAATATGAGCAAAAAACGTCAGCGACAATGAATCAACATGCTGAAGAAAAAGGAATTCTTTTTGTGCCCTCCATGCAAACGGATGTTTTTTATAATTGTTAAATTGAATAAAATTAAGTTTTTTTGTATTTATTAAATTTGGTGCATCTTTTATTTCGAAAATACCTTCGCCTTTTGATATAGGACTAATGAACCTAAAGATACTGCGTTATAAAAAAAATGAGTAACATAAGGACGGACGTTAGGTGTATTAGAAAATTTCCGGATATCTGACAGCTTAGAAGAAAGACTGAAAATAAAACGCGTATATAAAATAATAAAGTATTGACAGTCAGTCAAGTCTGTATAGCTGTATTTTTTTATTTTTTTAATGGTCATGTAGATTATTTGGTAAATATATTTACTATGGAAAGATGTTCAATAATAAAGTTCTTCAGTAAAAATTCTCTGATTCACTGGTATGGAGCGAATATGGCAGGCCTTTAAAACCCAAACCATTAATTACTCTAAGTTTTGATGCATGTCATGTAGCCGCGTTCAAAATTGTTGACCTCTTTGCGGTCGAATTTATGGGATACGGCACCGGAGTATACAAAGCCTATGCTGGAAGAGAGGTGTAAACAAAATCGCCTAAAGACTGGAACATGCCAGATGAATGGTGGAACCAGTGGATAGATACTTTAAGAGAGGCCAAGACCAGATTCCGGTTGTAGAGTGAAAATATAAAACCTTTCCCGTCGTAATTGTAAAGCTCATTATCAGAGTTGAGCCGGAAATATATAAATTTTTAAATTCTCTATATTAACTTCGCGTGCCCGTGGCTGGCGGGCTGGCTGGCTGGTCAGATCTTGTGATCAATTTTTAACCCACTTCCCAAAGCCCGATTTTATTGAAATTTTGCACACATGTATATTTCCGGTGCCAATAATTTTTATTAAAATATAAAAACCATACTGCCGGTCGCTAAGGATTTCACGTGATTCAAGCTATTGCATAAGCTTACGATAGATCAGTGTTTCCATGACCTTAGATAGTATGGATGTTAGCGCAATTGGTCGGTACGAGGAATTGGCTGGATAAAGGCTGTTTTCCAATTCCTTGGGACGACTTCAGAAGAATAAAAGAAATGGAAAAGCCTGCGCAGCGGCATGATAATATTGAAGAACACCTTTTCAAAACTATAGCTGGAATACCATTAGGACCAGCAGATTTATGAATGTTGAGATCATTTAATACTCTAGCAAATCTTTACTTCCTTTGGGACAATGAAGTATTTTTTGTCTCAGTTTCTGGTCAAAGTCGAAGTTGACCCGGCTAAGGTAGGCATTGCAATAATTTCTGACTCGCCTAAATTTGGTTCGGTTTTCCATAGTGGGTTTTTTTTCTTGATATAACCGAAAGCATACTTCCCGGTTCCTAGTAGTCTTATGGGATGATTACGGTTAGGGGGTAGTAAGATGGTGCATTTATTGATCTACCATAGTTAGTCTTACTGGTGAAAGAGCGATCGAATCTCAACGTGATAGCCGCCATTAATATTTTTCAAAAAAACAAAGTGGAATGACAAAAGTAAGGTTGGCACTAGGCTTAGAACCTCGCCCGTAAAAATCACATTATTATAGAACCCCAAATGACCCTCGGAAACATCGATCCACGACGACGACAACAGCAATGAATAAACGAATTTAAGAATTTTCTCATAGAACGTACGCTTACTGTATTGAGATTGGGCATTACAGAAGCTAACTAGTACCCTGTACATACATAAAGCTGACAAAATTGTAGTCTAAGAGCGTGGTGGAGTGAGAATGGTGTCTTTGAAAAATCAGTATACGACAAATATTTCATCTGTCATGAAGACATCATTTGCCCGAGGTGGATTTTTAGTCAGAAAAAGAATGAAAACTTATCGCTTTAAAGCAATAAATAAACGACTAGGGTGCCTAGTGGGTAGTGCCACGTGCTGGCCAAATTTAAAAACACAAACCTCATAAGCATTTACGTACATAAATAGGACTCCCCAGACGGTAAAAAAGAAGAATTCTTTGAATCAGTTGAACAGGAAATCTACACATGCACCCACTATGGTGTGAAACTCATTCTGGGGGATATGGAATTAAAATCCACCTATTTACCCTCTTGATGGAGCCATTCGTAACCAGATAGACATGTTGGTATACTGCCGAAACAACAAAGTTCTGATAACGATATGAACGTAACGAGATGCCAACTTAGACTACCACTATCTTGTTTGTATGGTGTATGTTCAAGAATGGATTGCATCACAAATAAAGATGCATCCGTGGATTAGATTCGAGTCAGCACGGCTGCAGTAGTCAAAAAGATCGGTGCGACTGCCATGCCATGCATCATAAAAATTGCCAGAATATACAACCATCACTCCATTTTTAGCTACGGTTTGTTTGGAGTTTCCTCGTTAATACCTGTCATTCATAATAGGTAGGTAGAAGGTAGGTAGGTAGAGTGGTGGTCCACGCTGTACTTGCGAGGTCCTCAATTAGCGCTAGTGTGCGCCATTTTGATGCCACAAAACTAGAGGGATCTAGCATGGATAAGGACAGGGTTTAAATCCAGCCTGTAGCGTTCAGGTATGCGATCAAGACGATGACCCCGTAAACTGAGAGCTCTTTCAGGTCGTAGAAAAATGGTGTACCTAAAATGCGGTGTCTTGACCCTGCTAGAGCCGGACAGATGCAGAGGAAGTGTAGGAGAGTTTCTTTCTCATTTTCATCTTTGCAACTTCTGCAGAAGTTGTTGTGCGGTATACCCAACTTAGCAGCATGACTGCCCATAGGCCAGTGGCCAGTGCTGATAGCCACAACTCTGGTAATATCCTTCCGTGTTCTGGATAACAGCTCGGTGGTTCTCTTTTTGCTGTAGGATGGCCATATCGACCTTGATATGGCGCAGTTCGACAGACTACTCCACCTGAGCTTTGACTTGTATTAAAAAAGGAGAGCGTTTGTTCCTTGACTGAGCTCATTGGACAGCTAACATTCTCCATAGAGCCAGTATCCATAGCGACGCCCATCTTAGCCAATGCGTCCGCCCTCTCATTACCCTCTATATTACTTTGCCCCGGCACCCATACTATGGTGATGTCCAGGAGTTGACTGATCGAGGCCAATTCTTCTTGGCACTGTTGAACTAGTTTCGAGTTTATTGTGGTCGCGTAAATCGCGCTCGCAGATTGGCTATCAGCACAAAAACCCTTCCGATTTGTGCGTTTATGCGCCTTAATGCTCTACAGGCCTCCCTAATTGCTAGAATCTCTGCCTGAAAGATGCTAGTAGAACAGATTTGACAGATTTAGATCATCCGAAAAGATACCTGCACCGACTCCGTCCTTCATCTTGGATCCGTCAGTGAATATTGTTGCGTCATATTGTCTCGCTGCTGTCCCATCCTTTTTCAAGTTTTCTCTGGTAGGAAACTCAACGCTGAACGAGGAGTTGAAGCTAAATTTAGTGATGCAGTAATCAGTAGATGATGGTATCATTCCTTCAGGTACTGTCTGCAGTATATGGCAGTGTCCGTATGGTCTAGTAGCAAACCACCCAGACTCTCTGAGTCGTACTGCACTACACGTCGCAACATACTTGATAAATATGTCGGGAGGTAATAGGTGCAAGAGCCTCGGTCGGGCAAGACCGTAGAGCTCCTGTAATGCCTACTACTGCTGATCGCTGTGTGCTCAGTTTGGTGGCTTTATACTTCTTCTTCATCGCCGGCCACCAAACCAGCGATACATAGGTGAGAATTGGCCATACAACAGCTGTGTACAGCCAAAGAGCCATCTTTGGATGAAGATCCCATTTCCTTCCGATGGTTTTGCTGCTAGCATATAGGGCCACGCTTGCTTTCTTAGCCCTTTTCTCTATGTTAGCCTTCCAGCTAAGCTTCCTATCCAATATCACTCCGAGTTATTTGGCGCTGTGGTGAGACTGAGACTTTTTCCATTGAGTTTTGGAAGGATAAAGGCCGGTATCTTGGATTTAGTGATGAACAAAACCATTTCGGTCTTCCCAGGGTTGACTACAAGGCCACAGCTTGTTGCCCAAGAGCTGACTCAACCCAGGGCCCTTTCCATGACTTCACTGATCACGGAAAGGTATTGGCCTGATACGAGTATCACCACGTCATCTGCATACGCAACTACCTTCGTCCTATCCTCTTCAAGTTTTAGTAGCATTTCATTAATTACCATCAGCCACAGTAAGGCAGAGATGACTCCTCCCTGGGGGGTGCCTCTGTCGACTCGTTTGGTAATGTTACAGCTGCCAAGATTGGCATGTATAATCCTGCTGCCGAGCATGGATATGATCCAGTGCCTTGGTAGTTTCAATTGATTGACAGAAGTCGGTATAGCAGATATTGAAGATCGTCCTAGTCATACTCCTAAGTTTACTAAGGTCTTGTCGACTGAGTCATCCGAGTCATTCATCATAAAAAACTTCACTTCAACAACGTTGGCAAATTATCCAAATTTTTTATCAAAATGCACGTTCAGTTGCAAAAATTTACGTGAGCTTACTGCAATTACGGCCGTCATAACTCGTCTAAGTAAACAAACAATTTAACGTCTGGTGATAAAATTTCAGTCAATCCATAATGCTCCCGTGCCAACAAGACAAAGAAGCAAGTGGTGCCGCGAGAATAAGTGAGGTCCCAAATTTGTCGATTTGGTGAGTTGGACATTTCTTTGACAAATTTGCATATTTTTGTTTTTTTTATATTTTATTAAGACGCCAATGATGTTTCTCTTACTTGCACTGGAATGCATACCCTATATATTTCGTAGTTATTTTTTGCAATTTTTGCAAAAAATCAAAAGAAAGTGACATCTAATTTCTGTAAGCCAGAAACGAAGGCAACTCTACATTGATTTCTATCAACGACTGGTCAGTATAAAGGGTACGGCGTGTTTTGGTGTTTTTGAACTAGCGGTTATTTCGCCGCTCATAGCTCTAGTATCATCTCTCAAGTGACAGAAATTAAGATTCATATTCCCAGTGAACGAATTTAGTCGAAAACTTATTTCCAATTTCCAAAGTAGTGAGTCAGTTGCCGAAACGAAATAAAATGAATTTTTTGGGGCACAGAAAACCCACACGTGACAATTAAGAAGCCAATACACCAAAAATGACTGAAAGTTTTGTGTGGAATATGGTCCAAAGGGATCATAGGGCAATTTTTCTTCGAAAATAAGCAATGAGCCGCACTAACAGTCAATTAACATGTCATGTTAACTGACTTTTTATTCTCTACGATTCGAGAGGAAGACTTGGCCGATATTTGGTTTGGATGCCGCTACTTCCCACACAGCCGATAATATAATCGAAGTTTTGTGCCCTATCTTCGAAATTGGACTAAAAGTTGCCGCACCATATAGTTTCGAAAGTGTCTTACCTTAAACGAAGAAGAAGAATATTAAAGTTGCTAATGGATTTTAGTTTAAATTTTTAATTTGCAAGTACTCTTGTTACGTACTCGAGTACAATTTCCTTAATTATTTGGGTGCATATTATAATTTAACATTGTTTTTAATTTCTAAAGAAGTCATGTTCTGTGTACATAGTGTGTGAGTCTGATACACATGTGTTTGAAATTTGAAGAAAATCGGGTGCCTTTTTTAAAATATTTGTATGGGAGCCCCCCAAAGGTCCGAGGGGCCCCAAATTAATAGAAAGGGTTGTCATCGGAGTTACACGTGTGTGCGAAGTTTCAATGAAATCGGGCTTTAAGAAGTTGGTTAAAACTTTATCGCAAGATTCCACGACTAACAAACCAACAAACACACGGGCACGCGAAGTTAATATAGAGAATTTAAAAATAAAAACACAGTAGTAAGAAAATCATGAATTTAATACCACTTTGCTTTAGTGGCATAAATAAATTGCAATATAATAATTATTATCATAATGATAACTTCATTTTTTTTCACTGTTGAGAACGGAATTCCTTTTCTTACCCAGATAGAATATGCTATGGCGGTAGTTACTTTATTAACCTTAAAATTTATAAACAAGAATAGAGAGGTATGTGTTGGGGTTGGTTAATAGACTCTTACCTTTCATCGATATGTACATAATTCATAATGTAAGGATAAGGAAAAAGTTATTTCATATCCATAGGAGGAAAAATGTGGGCAATGATAATAACACACATCACCTGGCGGCATCGCATTGTACAGTATACTCAATAAGGAAGGATTTATTATGTTTACTCTTACACGTTTCTTCTTGAACAGGATAATCTCTTAAGTAAATGGCAAATAAATCAGTTTACTCTGCGGCCTCTTCATTCCCAGTTTTATGGTCTTTTCAACGTTTCGATGCACTAGAACTACCGTGTAACATCGGTGATGGCATGGGTTTTGGAGAAAAATTGAAGGAAATTTTTTATATGAGAATTCATTTTCATTTATAAGCTTATGGTGCGTAGTAGCAGGGTTACGGTGAAAAAAGTTCATAATAAAACAAATGGAACTTAATGTTATTTCAATTCGAAGGCAAATTTCCATATTCAAAAGCAATAATTGGTCATACTCGTACACGAAATCATCCGCATATGTCACACACGCCGTCGAAGAAAAACGTTAAACTTACGACAGAAATGACAAAAACAGAAACCATCCAAAGAGGTTTTTGAACAACGGCATTGTGTTGAGATGCGTGCTGTTTCCACCAATTTTTTATATACTCTGTCGTAATTTAAAACGTTTTTATTAGCTCGCTTTCGTGTATGTCTGTCTATGCGGGTGGAATTTTGTAATTGATTTTAAAAATAAGGTATCAGTAGTACTCAAAATAGTACCAGTCTAGTTTTTACTAATAAAGCACAACTTGGATAGTATGCTCAGCTGGAAATCAAATAATCTAGAAAAGCCATCACAGCTTTATATGCTTGTAGAAGCACGACTGGTAAAATATGGGGTTAAGTCCAGAGCTAGTACACTACCTCTATACTGCAATAGTAAGACCTATACTTAAGTACGTGGTAAACATCTGGCGGCCGGCTCTTGTAAAATCCGCATATATAATAATAATGAAGAGAGTACAAAGAATAGTCCGTGTGCACATAAGTGGGGTGCTGATGACAACACCTACACGAGATTATGCTGCACGTTACTCCAGTAGATCTGTACGGTAGGCAGATTGCGTTGGCTGTTCTACCTACTACCAGTGGAAATGTCTTAGACAGGGCACTAAACGTTTAACATATCGCTCATGAAGAATTGGCGAATTTGGACTTCATATGTTTCAACAAGTCTTTCCAGGCTATCTATCCATCTAGAGTATAATGGAGAAATGGCTATGTATCGAAGATATTAAGTTCTTCACTGACGGTTCAATCTTGATAGTAGACTAAGGGCTGTGGTCTTTAGTGACAAGTCAAACGTAAGCAGTTCCGTTAGTCTCCCAGACTCTTGCAACATTTACGAAGATAAGGTGATAGCCATTGAGAAGGCACTGACCTTGCTGAAACGGAATATAATTCAACAACAGATATTGTAATCTATGTAGGCAGTCAAGCAGCAATCAAATCGCTGGAATCAGTCGCACTGACCTCAATGGTGGCGTTGAACTGTCACGTATCTCAAGGAGATGAGCAGGTATTTCGACATCTGCATGGTGCACTAGATGCCGAACAATCAGGTTTCCGCACTGGATCCTTCTCTGTAGACCACATAAACACCCTGCGGATCATTATTGAACAGTGCGTTGAATTTCGGTCACCACTGCACCTGCTGTTTATCGATTTTGAGAAGGCGTTTGACAGTGTCAACAGGCAGTTTATCTGGCTCGCCTTGCGCAGGAGAGGTATACCCGATAAACTAATAGCTATTATTAAAGCAACCTATGATGGCTCTAAATGTCATGTGCTGCATAGAGAAAAGCTGTCAGAGGAAATCGAGATCCTAAGTGGGGTCCGACAAGGTTGCATTCTATCGCCGATACTTTTTTTGTTGGTGATTAGCGATGTACTTGGCGCAGCTTTATCTACTGGAAACGGAGGAATTTGTTGGACTCTTACATCTCAACTCAAACATCTGGACTACGCTGACGACGTTTGTTTACTCTCAAAAAGAATTATGGAGCTGCACCAAATGACAACAAATGTGGAGAGGGAGGCAAATGTTGCGGGTTTGAAGGTTAATACTGCCAAAACTAAAATTATCAACCTCGACACTAACTCAGTAACTCAAGTAAACATTGCTGGACACTCGGTAGAGAGAGTAGAGAGTTTCCAATATCTTGGGAGTATTGTCTCGACCGAAGGTGGAACCGAACAGGACATTGTCAACCTAATCGGCAAAGCAAAATCGGTGTTTGGAATGATGTCCATGATATGGCGAAGCAATGCGATCAGCTTAAACACGAATCTGCGACTGTTCCGTTCAAATGTTGAATCTGTGCTGTTGTATGGGCAGCACTTGGAAGGTGACCGCTACTATCACAAAAAGCTTACAAACGTTCGTAAATATGTTCCTACGGAACATCTTAAGTGTTTTCTGGCCTAACCGTATCGCTAACGAACATCTTTACCAGAGAACGGGTCAGGAACCAATAGGCACAACCATCCAACGACGAAAGTGCCGGTGGATTGGTCATACACTCCGAAAAGGCGAAAGTTCTATAGCAAACTACGCAATGCAATGGAACCTGTTATCTCAGGATGGTACGGGTCGTCCAAGAAATACATGGCGCAGAACAGTTGAGGAGGAGTGACGGCAATTGGGGAATAGTTGGAGAGAGCTGAAGCTCATTGACAGGACCGGACGCGATGGCGCGTAGGCCTAGTAGAGGCCCTAGGATAAGAGGATAAAGGACATGAAGAAGAAGAATGCTCCCGGGTGACCCAATCATCGTTGGAAACTGCAAGGCAGACGAGCTGACTGCAAATGGCAAAAATATTCAACTGCTACCGGGAAGGGAAGGTGTGGAAAGGTTAAGTTAATGCTTATGCTTATGCCACCACATGTATTATAGCAAACAAGTATGGCCAAAGCTGGACTTGGGACTCGGATCTGAGAATGATCGTTGGGATACCTACAGCGCACTGTATTTTCGGAGTACATGCGAGAAGGATGGGTCTTGAATTCAATGACTTCTGCATAAGCTAAAAAGATGTCGAAAAGGATCCGAGGGGAAGCTCACTTCCTGTACACACGCCCGGCCCTCACAGGCATAAGACAAAAACGTTTGGGCTACTACATAATGAACAATCTATCGGATATCGAAAACTGTTTATTTAAAGCTTAAATTGGGCTCTGTGAAATGAAAAGTTAGTGATTATGTGGTACCGTAATGGACCGTCACTGGTAGTATGAGAATGTCCCCCCATTCGCTTTAAATTTAAATTGTTAAAATCACAAATTGTTTCTATTTGACAATTGTCTCATTTCTGTTATAAGTGGTTTCGTGAAAATGTAACAGATATTTATTTAAACAACTAACTTCAACTTAAATTTAATGTTTCGTTCAAAAATTTATGAAATTTTTACTTTCTTTAAACAGCTATATCTAATGCTTAGGGCACGAACAAAGTGCAGCACAAATAAAGAGCAACAAAAAGTTTTCCATTCAACAAAATGTATTCCCGTCACACTATACATTTTCTTGCAAAAGTATTCTATTTTGCTAGAATACAGTTAACTGGCATTGCAGATTTGAAAGAAGAAGAACTGTTTCTGTCTGTCCGTCTGACTGTCTGTCTGTCTATCTCTCTATTTGCCAGTCCATTTATTCGTGCATCTATCTGTCTTCCAAGTAACTTATTCTTTCTTTAGATTTTTGAAACTTTGATCTCTTATCCAACCGACGATTTCTATCATTGCATTAGATAAGTTCACACACTCACATTGCTAACTCTTTCCCTCTATCTTGATCTGTTATGAGACGTTATAAGGAACCACATATAAGACTCATAATTCTAGCCGTGCGAGTAACAAAAGTTTACTCGGTAACATCACTGGCAGTTTCTCACAAGAAGTTCTTGCCATTTTCCTTTCTTTTTGCAATTGTTTGGATTTATATTGTGAACTGTCAGGATTTTATGCACTATCTTCTTGAAGGTCCTGAATTAGTTACTCTGCACGCAGTATGATATGGCTTAAGGTATACACAACTGGAAGAAATGTGTCCTAACCTGCGAACATTGCTCCCGGTAGAATGCAGTAGGATTTCAAATTCGGATTTTAAAATAATCGCATTATGCTGCAGTCATTTTGGTACACCTGCCAGTCAGTCACTTTAAATGTTTGTATGTCTGATTCACTGACAGCCTGGATGATGGATGACAGAATGTAAAACATGTTGGGGTATTTTGGACAAAAATCAAAACATAATATGTTAGATCATTTTCACCTGTTATGTATGTTCACTATTTAGCGGGGTTCTTAAGCTTTTTATTTACATTCCGGGTGATATATTTTGAGTCTTTTGAAAGACGGAATCTTAGGTAACATTTTTGAGTGACTATATTTACCCCGAGTATATTTGTCCCGAGTATATAGGAAATCTTTTACAAATATTTAGAATATCTACATAGGAGTACTCTTCATCAGATTATTTGAACACTCAAGTTAACACGATCTTTAGCTAATTGCACCCAATTACTTAACTTAGTTGAAATAACTTAAGAGATCGTTAAGTCTCTTTCCGTCCCGAATATCTTTCAAATAATTTTCCGCTCGCAATGGCCGGCTTTGGTTATTTACAGAAACCCTAATTTAGACAGCAATTCAACTTGTATATCAACATTCTGTAACCGTCAATGGGAGCTATTGTTACATTGGGACAAATTTACTTGACCTCGCCAATTTTGTCTGACAATACCACAAGAAGAAGGGCTTAGTCATGGGATCATCTAAATAATTTTACTCAGCTTGTTATACCGTTAAACGGGTAAACGGGGTCAAAACAAGTAAATTAGATATAATTTTACTTTCAAGATGGACCCTATTTTTAATTCTGAACGATTTAGGTAAACTTCTAATTAACAACAGCTTATAAAGTGCGTTATTCCGCTAAAAATATTACCCCGCATCTGATATAAGTTTCACACTCTTCCAAGGCACACAGAGTGAACAGAATTTTCATTTTCAATTGTCCTTTTTTATGATATATATTATGGGTTTTATAATCATAAATGATCTTTCTCATCACTTAATTATTAAAATCGAATAAACCTGAAAACACGAACTGGAATGGGAGATGTTCGAAGAATACGAAAAAGCAATCGAGAGTCGTTGTATCAATTCGCCAGCCGCAAATTCTTCTTCTTGGAGCAAAACAACTCATTTTCTGCTTATTTTACTGAGGTGTGAAAAGCAGTTGTCCGTGCCTTTTAAGCTCTTGAAAATTTTTCAATATTTCCATATCCTATTCATGGGTTCATTAAGGTGCGACATAGTTTGCCTCGTAATGCTACGTGGTAAACTTGTCTGACATCGCCAAACATTGGATATCTAGTTTTTAATAAGTGTGGGTATTTGTTCTTTGTTCCGGTAATTCCATGGTTGTGCAGACGAACAGCAAATTCTGAGAGAAGAAACAAAACCCATTAAGTGTAATCCACACAAACCGCAGCTAAGGTTCAGGTTTTCTTCTCGTTTGTTCGACAATTGAATAAGCTCGCCTATGAATATATATATATATATATATTCAATATTCATATTTTATTTGTAAGTTATAAATCCTGGAAAGAGATGCGATTAAGTCTTCATATTACACTCTGTAGAACTAAATTCTTCTAAGAAATTTATGTAAGGCGATAAGTTCGATTCGTGTACAGAGAAATCCTAAATAAATAGGGTGATTTAACCGAATTGAGGAAAGATGGAAAAATATTTTCGACTCTAGGTACTGCAACGAGCAGGCACATAGTTTTGCGTTTTGTGTTTAAATTTCAGAGGAAAATATTAGAAGGATATACAGGAAAGGAAATACCTGAAGTTTCGCCAACTATGAAGGATAAAGGAAGGTACAAATTTTAAAGTCACCCATCGCCTCCACCGTCCTGAATTTAAGCCGATGTCATCCCTACTTGACCTGTCCACCGGCGCCTACCGAGCTTAATTCTCTTTACGATGCCCACATCGAGGTAACGCTCGTGTATCAAATCGTTGTTGAGTCTCCGAAAAAGTCCTTCCTCAGATAGTAAATATAATCGGTAACACTCACACCAGCAGCTTGGATGTGTGAGGCTATGAAGGCTTTTTTCTAAACACCTCGCATCCATATGTAAATACTGGTATGACCATTCTCTTATACACCAGCAGCTTGGAAGTTATGGTTAAATTACTTGATTTGAAGAGAAGTATTGCTAGAATAAACAAAGTGTATCTAATTGTTGTAGAGTCTCCGTAAAAGTCCTTCCTCAGATAGTAAATATAATCCGTAACACCTACGTCTCGAGTGAGGCTGAGATTTCAGAAGGATTTTTCTAACCACCTCATCTCTTTATCTCCCTATTTAATAACTGTTATGAACATTGCCTTATAGACCAGCAGCTTGGATGTGTTATGGGTAAATTACTGGATTTGAAGAGTATTACCAGAATAAATTAGGCTTTGTTGGCTTTAAGTTTTAAGCATATTTCTGGTTCCATGCTGCTATAGGCAACTGCAATTTACCCGAGGTAGATAAAGGAGTGCACTTCTTTTCACTCCGATATCTTTTTAAGGGACCTATGTTGGATCTTTTGCTCGCAGACGTGTTTAAATCTAATTTACGCCCCAGATGTCATGCCACCCGTTCAATTTGTATGAAAGCTTCTTGTACTGCTGCACTCGATATTTCTAGGGCATTTGACAGAGTTTGGCATCAAGCTCTTTGTCCAAAATGCATCGGTAGAGTGGGGTCGATGAAAAACTGCTTTTATTGTTAGAAGCTATCTTTTAAACCGCTCAATTCAAGTTAAGTTGGACGGTTTCATGTCTAAAGAACATCAATTAAACGATAGTGTTCCCCAGGAATCTGTTTTGTGCCCGACACTCTTTGTCATTTTTATTAATGATCTCTTGTCCGTGACTTCTAGTCCAATTCACTCTTTCGCTGACGGCAGTACTCTCACCTTCTCATATAAGTTTGATGAACGTCCCTCCACTTATCATGTGTAACTCAAACAATGTTAAGCCGTTCAATTCTGACCTGGCAGAATAATAAAATGGGTTGAAAACAATAGAGTAGAATTAAACGCTTTCAAAACCCAGTGCTGTCTCGTGTCGTTTAAGCGAATCCTAAATCCCAATCCATTTTCCATGAATGGCACTTGCATCGAAGAAACTAAAAATGCTGCGAAATGTTTAGGTTTTCTAACCCGGAGCAAGAAATATTTCACTCCCTCTGACCTAGCTGCTATCTACAAGCCTTTATTCTCCCTTAATTAAGTACAATTTCATATCTGGTCTTGTGCGCCTGAAACTACCTTGCATTAGCTAGATAGAATGCAAAACCGTGCTATAGAAGTTATCGGCGACGTAAATATAGCGAAATCAATAGATTTGCTTGAGCACCGCAGGAACGTTTCCTGGTTGTCAGTGTTTTATCGCTTCTTCCACCAGTGGTGCTCAAGAGAAATAGCGTGTTGTATACCACCTATCCTTGAATTCAACCACAATACTCGTGCCGTTCTAAATGAACAGTACAATACCTATGTGGAATGCTCTGCCAAGCTCTGTCTTTCCACATCTTTTTGATCTACAGTCATTGAAAACACAAGCTCATAGACAACTCCTCTTTTCTCCAACTTTACCTTAACGCCAACGCTGTACCAAGCTTATAGCCGTGCATTATAAGGGTGCGAACCCCTTTAAGCTTTCATATCTTCTGAGCTCTGGCTATTCTATCATAGGCAGCTATAAAGTCTATAGATAGAGATCGTGTAGAGAGCTTTGGAACTATAGTCATATTCTCATCGACTGCCTAAGGGTAAATTCTGTTAAATTTCCTGGGATGACGATACACTGGTATGGGCCAATGATAACTTAAGCATATGGGGCTATTCTGTCTTGAAGAATAGAAGAAAAAAATCATATATACCTTTCTGAACGACGTTATAACACTGCATGATGTTGTACGAGCATTTTCTGTGTTTTTATTTGGCTCCCAGTTTTCTGGCACCGTATTCCCCTCCCATACCAGCACTCTAAGTTCGTCACTTGCTTGGGGTAATGCGGCGACTGTGATACCGTCTCGAGCCGTTTATATTTTGAAGTCGATTTATCGCTCTGTAAACTTTGCTTATGCTTGGTTACGGCTGCATATTGTGGTCGGCGGTCATTGGAATCACTGGCCTTAGTTATAGGCGTACTAACTTATAGGGTCTTCCTTTCTTCTCTTTTGTGTTAATAATGACTGTGCTTTTAACTTTGATTTTATTACTAATGAAGAAGACATCGATTGTAACTCAACATTGTTACAGACCTATAAGACTTAAAGTAGGACAATTTAGGCTGGTCTGTTAGTCATAGTCAACCCATTGTAGTTGCTAATTTGTAAGGAAATAACAACAACTTTTTTAGAACATTATGTTATCAAAACTAAGTCCTTCTGTAATCAGATGGTGGCACTAGTGGTTATTTCGTTGGTCTTCTGAGCAGGAGATTCGAAGTTCGAATCCCAGAAAAACATTGAAAATATTTATCACGGTTCCACCTCTCACAAATATCTGACAAACTTGTCACAGAAACTTCTCAATTCGCCCTTTGGATATGTTTTCAATTTGTAGGCCCTTCAAACGAATCGTCGCAAAAAGGTTGGCGTTAAAAATGTTGCACCTTTTCTTTTGAGGACTCACATTTAAACACTGTGCAGTATTGCCAAAGCAGCATATGGTATGGCTTTGGTATTGCTTTGCAAACATATTTCTGGCCTAGATCAACATTTAAGTACTTTTTTACAACTGGTGAAAAAACATCCACTTCCTACATGTCCTGCTTTCATGTCAAGAACACTTCTCTCTGAATAACGTATTTACTACATTCGTTATACCCTGTATGTTTATTGAAGTTTTTATTATCGGTTATTACTAAGGCAATGTGGATTTACCTTATGAAACTCACTTAGAGACAAAAAGAGACACAAAAGGAGCCAAACGTTGTCATCGTAAGTGCCTGATTTTTCAAAGGTGTTCAGTGAGGATGCTGCGGGAAAAACCAATCCCTAGGACTGGGAATATATCAGGCAAGAAAATCCTTAATTTACGTCTTGTGCAACGAAACTGCGTTGGTGGGTATTTTTTCATATGTTGGTGTGTGTCGTGTGGTCTGTGGCTTTTTCAATATTTATGAGTCAAGCTTTTACACCTTTTTAGGTCCTTATAGTGTTGGCGTACAACTCGCCTTCCCTACCATCGGTTTACTATACTTGTGGTTGAGTAGGTATTGTAGAATACAGGATTTATGTGGTCCTGCCTGATGTTTTATGCCAGAAATATACCAAATTAAACAATGCACAAGATTAAGTGCAGATTTGGGACTTGAGTTTCTCCTGCACCGTAATTTGGTATTTATCATTACTAGTAGTTGGCTTGGTGGGAAATGTGGGTGGGAGCAAGTGTTTTGTAAGAAAACTTTTGTTTATTTCCACCACATAAGAAAGAAGAAGCTATTTACGCCGCCGACATATGCAAGATGTTCTCCTTCGGCGAAGCGAAGATTAATTGCAATTGGTGTTTGGCAGCCGCAGAACAAGGTGTTCTTTTTGTAATAATGAGGTTTTTTATTTGTGTGTGTGAGTGGAAGAGAAGTATTATAGGAATCATGAAGAAGGATACTTTCACATAGGTATATCGGGAAAACTTTGTCTGGTGAATGTTCGAGGGACTTTGATGTATACGAAGAGATAAGTTTAAGTTTTGTTGTATTGTCTCCATGGAGGTTAAGTGATTTCTGTTGTTACCTTGGAATTGATTGGTTTACTATACTGTTATTTAATATAAATAATTCATTATAGGTGCGGTTGTTGTTCTAATTTAAATTAGTTTCTCTAACTTCTCGTTATGATTTTGCGTTTTGCAAGCAAGTCTTTGAAGGTTGCCTTTTGCTATTCTCACTAAAATTTTTGGGAACAATTTTGTGTTCATTTAAAATTATAAGAAATTAGTAAGCATTCTTATCCTTTGGTTCCGCAAAAGAAGCAATAGACATACTTAACCCTAGAAGGGTAATCATATTTTTTAGTACATTAAAGGTAATCATTCGTCGATTCGACGAAGTAATATTGAACTCTAATTTTTCGGAAAAGTTTTTGACAAATTCTTATAAATTTAAATAACTTATGTTTATTAGTCCCTTTTTTAAATAAAAATCCGAAATAGTTTTTTTTTTTTTTTATATGTTATTCTCTATTTTTTCAAATGTTCTTCGATTTGAGATCAATCAGGTTTTTTTTTTTAAAAAAAAAGAAAAAATAAAGAAGAAATAAAAAAGTTGAAACTTAAAAATTAGTTCATTATATATAAAAAATAAAAAAAAAATAGAAAAAAAATTAATTTGAGCATTTTATGCAAAATTTAAATGAATGCTTTCCGCATATGCTCTCGTTGTATCTACCACATGTTGACTTCGTCATGCGTCGTTTTATGTACGGACAAAATTTGCAAATTTTTCTGTTTTTTATTTTTATTGAACTTACGTTGTCCTCTGTTATCGGTTCTTTACTCCCGGTGCTATTATATTCAATGTAAGCCATAATCTTGGCATGTAATATTGGTGCTTCTTCATCCAAGCGCTACAAGTCGCGAATGCAGCCTCCGTTTGACTGTCTTCAAGATTCAAGATGCCGTAAAACATATACATGGGCCATCTATTCAATTTACGGGAACATGACATGTTTCGGGACATTTCTGAACAAAAATTTCCCACAAATATCTTACTGTTTCTAATTTGTCAGTAATAATATTTGGTCTCATAGATTTATCATCAAACCGCAAACACCTGATAAAAAATTTGTATCGAGCTTCACTCATTGTGGAAATGTATCTGTTTCCAGGGTAGGAGCAATCAAAAAGTTCCTCAGTTTTCAGATGATTATCTTTTAGTGCGTCTGTCAAAACTAAAATTCCTATCAGAGCTATTATTGCAGAACATTTCGTCAACGTTAAAGTGGCATTTTCGACTTTAAAGTCTGACTTATGGTCTCAGTTTGAATAAAATCGGGTTTTAGGAAGTGGGTTAAAAATTGTTCACAATATTCTACTAGCCAGCCAGCCAGCCAGCCACGGACACACGAAGTTAATATAGAGAATTTAAAAATTTTTTGTACGTTAAAAAATCTAATCGAACACAAAAAGTTACATATAAGGTAATGTTCGTCATTTCGACGAACACTTGGACCATTTTTTGATAAAAACAACACTTTCCCAAGCAATTAAGCCATCGAACGCTCGCATACTACAAGAACCTAGAGATGACTAACGTGACAAGAAGATAAAACGCCATCAGAGAGAAGAGTAAAGAGATAATTGAAAAAATAAAATTGATGTTCGTCGAATCGACGAAGATTACCCTTCTAGGGTTAAGGGATTTTTTTCTACGTCATTATCTGCGGCCTGTGGCCGTATGAAAATCTAATCACTTTTCGATTTGCCTAGCACGAAGCCACAGTGCTATTAGTAAAGCCTTAAATTCCTGAGTAGGTTACTTAATTATTTGTATTAAACATAACCAGCTGGTTATATACATATATAATATCGGCGCGACAGACCATACGGTCCAAAGCCTGACTTCTCGCAACCATTGTGTTGAGCATGCATATTTTTGAACGCAAATGGAGGGACCTACAATTTAATGCCGGATCCGAACGGCGAATTGAGAAGCTTTCAGTGACAAGTTATAACTCTCGGATGTGTGTCAAACTTTCGCGAGAGGTGGGACACCGTGAAAAATACTTTGGTGTTACTGGGATTCAAACCATGAACCGCCTGCTCAGCAGTCCATGCTCCTATCCACTGAGCCACGGCGTTATAAGGGTAAATAATTGTGTGCAGTGTCAATCGATAAGCTTTCTACTAAGCTAGTGGATAATTTTAGATCGCCTAACAGCCCAACTCATGTTTTGTAAAACTTAGTTATTAGCACCACTAAGTCAAGTAATCTTTTCCTTTAACTTAATATTTCAAGCCTGTAGCTTAAGCATTTTCGATTTTATTGAAAGCAATTAACTTTAGTTAACCTATTTTTCCATCTTGAATTTGCTTCTAAACTATTGTGAACAAACATCCTATATCAAGATATTTTTTTCCTAACGCTCTTTATTAAAAACTTAAGTGGATAGGGATGGAAAATACATTTAACTAGAGTTAGATCGCTTTTCCCCAAGAGAGTTCCGTTTTCAAGCTACCTACAATGTCAATTCAAGTTGCTATTCCCGCTGAAAAAGTTAATTCTTTATTGCTTTCTTCATAATTCTATCTCAAGCATTTCAATAAGATCGCTTTGACTCGAGAACTGAAGCCGAACAACCATCAGCTGAGATATAACTTTATATTTATTGGGCCATAAACATGTGCGAAAACAATCCCGATTTACGCGCGTTGAAGTCCATTTCTATCTCAATGGCTAGTTAAGAAAATTGTCGCATTTGGCAAGTCTGCAACCCGAAGCTATTCACGAAATGCCAATTCATGCAGGTTTCGTCATTGGCCCATACGTGATTTTAAATGATGCTGGTAGCGCAGTCACAGTCAATAAATACTGTAACTACGCTACTGGACTACGACGACTGACTATTTTTATGACAAATTGAAAGATATTGACTCGAAGCAATAAGACAATAAGACGAAGCTAGTCAAACAATCGAAATATTAAAGCCGAAGTTCGGTGATCACGTTATCTTCAGAAATTGACTAGGCAATTGGTGGCATCTATAGTATAAGTTGACGCCTCTGGATTTTTTTTCTTTGGTCACAGGTCAAGCGTACGGCTAAGTGCTAATAAGCCAGAGACTTAATACGACCTCATAACCAACATCCAATGAAAAATTGCCGGTACATCGTCCTATTTATACGAAAAAGTAAATTAAAAAAAATTTAATTGGTTTTTACTTTTAAATAAATATTGAGAACTATTTTTGTAATAAGACAATTGACATAAAATTTAAAAATACAAGCTAGGGGCTCTTTATTTATATAACAAGCTGAGGCAACATTCGTATGCTTATAATTCTTTTTAATAACTGTTATGGCCATATAGCAGAAACAAGTTCAATATACACACATCGATCATCTGTAATCAGCTGGTGACACTAGTGGTTAGTTCGTTGGACCTCTAAGTAGGAGGTTCAAAGTACGAATCCCATAAAAACATTAAGAATATTTCGCACGGTTCCACCTCTCACAAATATCTGACAAAATTCCGTGAATTATAACTGTCACAGAAACTTCTCAATTCGCCTTTTGGATATGTTTTCAAGTTTGTGTGCAAAAATATAACACGCACAACACGAATCATCGCAAAAAGCATGGTCTTTGAATGTAAACCGCGGACTCATTTTGGGCCGGTATGCATATCGCTTCAGTTTTTTTTACAGTTTCTTCCATCCTACATTTGCAGCGTTGATTAGCTTTTCAAGTTTTTACATCGAGTCGTTAACCTTGTGCTTCTAGCGTCTAAAAATATCACACAAATTTCTGGAAAGTGATTTACAAAACACATGCATGACTAGTTAATGAGTTAATTTGTGCCTCATAACACAAATATGGCCTGCGTTATCCACAGCGGGAAAATCAGGGAACCAGTGCCATGGTTGTAATGTCGGTAGACCAGAAAACGGCAGAAAAATAAAAATAAACCCCAATAGTCAGCTTCTGTTTCAGTCTAATTCCGCTATGGCCAAAGAAGAAAGAAATTCAAGAAGAAGGGGACATCGAAAAAGACCTCCCAAAGAACTCCGACATAGAGAGGCCTCCTCCTCAAACAACGAATAAAATCAGATGCATCCAAGCAAATATGCACCATGCTAAAGCAATATCGGCTGAAATATACAAAAGATTTGCCGGAGGCATCTCCAACATTTGACTCCTTCAGGAGCCCTGGATAATAAAAGGCATAATTATGGGCGGCCTTAGAAATAAAAACTGTAAGTTAATACATCACAAAGAAGCAGACCAACCTACGGCTGCCATTATTGTACACAACACCATTAATAAATGCCTATTCCAGAATGCACTTGCAGGAATACAGCCACTATTCTAGCAAAGTTCATTATTTCCTCAGCATAATTCCAAGGGGAAGATCAAGAAGATAGGATGATTCGGAAATTAGAGGATTATTCCAGAAAAACAAACAAGATTCTCATTGTGATGCAAATGCCCACAATACAGAATAGGGAAGCAATGATACAAACAAAAGTGGTGAGTCTTTACTAGAATTCTTAATAGCTAGCCAACTATAATAATATTCGACGCGACAGACCATTGCGGTCCATGCCTAGGAGAGAAGCTTTCCTTGACAAGTTATTGCTCTCGGAATGTTTGTCACCCATTCGCGAGAGGTGGGACACCAATTAACAATAGCAAATAAAGAGGATATCACCCTTTCGTAAACGCCATAAGAAAAGAGGTCTCAAGCCTGACTTTAATAACAAACTGAGCAATGGACGTGACTAAAAATTGGAGAGTCTCAGAGGAAGACTCCTTTTCAGATCACAAACATATTCTATTTTAGATAGCCTCCAAATAAAAGATACAACAATTCTATAGGTCGCCTAAGTCAACAAACTGGGAAAGGCACAAAGAATGCGTAAACATAGAATTAAATGACAAGGCACTATGGATGACTAATACAGTAGAGCTTGACTGAAGAGTACATGGATTACCAGCACCAGTGCTGTCAGCGTATCGTGAAAGCTGTTCAACAAAAACAAAGGAAACAATAAAAAAAAGTATCTTGGTGGAACAGCCAACTAGAAAAGCGACTAGAACTGAGTTTAACAAATACAAAAAAACAAAGCTACAGAAACTATCTATGAGATTAATATGGTTACATGCAAGAAACGCATTAGCCCAAGGTCCTTTTCAGACACGGATTCGGTTTTGAAACGGTAATCAACGCCCACCCACAATATATTTGTTTGCAGATGTATCAGTATAACTGGATGTAAGGGCCCAGCGTTCTTACTGATGTGAGCGAGACCTTTCTAAATCTCTGCCGTTCTATGGGTCACGGCACCCGGTTAAATCAAACGCAACTCCACGCCGACTATTGTCTTTCCGCGTGGGCATAACCACAGCCACCACGAAACTCCCCGAAGGGCCGCTCCAACAGCCGGGGACGGACCCGTGCTACCCGAAATCTCCGGTGGGATTTCGTAGCAACCCCGTGAAACCTAGCTGTCAGAAACTAGCCTAGCAACCAGCAGCAATCAATCACATAGCCACTACTCCAGTTGAGTTTCTCTAAAACGGAAGAGCTACAAACAAGCACTTACAAGCTATAACAAAGAACTATGAAGATCTAAGAGAAAAACTTTGTTCTCCTTTTATGAAAGCCTAAAAGATGTGTCAGAGACCGCCAGGATCCAAAAGGCTCTATCTAAAGGAAGCACAGACAACATAGGAATCCTAAAAAAAACCCAATGAACAAATTACCTCTACATTCAAAGAAACACTAGAGCTCTTTTTAATGACTCACTTTCCTGGATGCAAAATAGAAAGCATAGCAAAAGAGGCAAATGAGTCTTCATAAACATGAGTAACAAATAATATAGAAAAAGAAATAATAACCTATGAAAGGGTAAAGTGGGCAATAAAAACATTCAAATCCTACAAGGCAACAGGACCAGATGACATCCTTCCAGCACTTCTAAGTAAAGGCACGGCTAAACTTAAACGATCGGCCCTCTTTAGCGAGTAATGAAAGTTTTTTTCATACGACCAAAGCAATTTTTCTGATAAACTGCTCACGCGCAATGCAAAACTGCTTTGGGAATGTGTGTTCGCTGAGACTGCAGTAAATAACAAAATTATTTTCTATATTAACACACTTGTGTAGATAATGCCTATTTTCGAGTGTAGCTTATAGCGTAGGAAACAGTCACTTTCGTCTATGGTCGTGTGCAAATGTTGTATTCATACCAAAAGTGGGAAACAAATCAACTGACAAGCAAAATCATATCGACAAATCAGCCCAACTTCATTACTATTAAAAACAATGGAAAAACTGATAGATTTCTACCTAACAGTAAAAGGATGTCCTCAAGGACGGGTACTCTCTTCCATACTGTGGCTTATAGTAGTCGATGAATTGCTGGTGAAACTCAACAACACAGGACTAAAAGCAATAGGATACGCCAACGGCATCACGGTAATCATTCAATGCAAGCATAAAAAAGCCATTGGGAAAATAATGCAAAATGCCCTAAAAAATAATTTGGCTATGGTGTGAAAAAGAGGGATTATCCATCAACCCTAATAAAACCACAATAATACCATTCACCAAAAGGAGGAAAATAAATATTCCAACCCTATAAATTAAAGAACAGAAGTGAATCTAAAATAGGAAACAAAATTCCTAGGAATAATCCTAGATAAAAAACTGACATGGGAAAAACACCATAAAAGCTACAAAAGCATTATGGACCCTAAGAAAATGACTTCGTTAATCTTGGGGACTAAACCCAAAAATGACTACTTGGACCTATACGCAAATGATGAAACTCAGTTTTTTTACGGGTCGATAATATGGTGGGAAAAAACGAAACAACGCTCAGAAATAAAAAAGCTAAACACAATACAAAGACTAGCATGTGTAAGTATTACAGGGGCAATAAGAAGAACACATACAGTGGGCTTAGGAGCTCTATTAAATCTAACCCCGTTACACATAGCCATTAGTCGGATAAGATATATTCCTTTACAAACTATACAACTTCAAACAAGGAGACCACAAAGGGCATCTGAGAATACTTGAAAAGTTAAAAACCGTAAGGGAACTAACTCGAACCAGTAAACAAACGAATATAAAAATAAGTTTCAAACACGACTATGAAACCATCTTTCCCACAAGGGATGAGTGGAATTCAAACCAAAAATGGTTTAGGGATGATTCTCAAATCTATCACAGATGAGTCAAAAATAAGTGAAGGATTAGGAGCAGGAATAGTGGGACCAAGAAGCCACAAATGTTTTCCACTATGTAAACTAACAAAGTCAAAAATAAATGTAATGTCTGTTAAAAGCGCTAAATAGGTATCTATTTCGATCAAAGACAGTCATCGAATGCCACAATGCCCTTAATAATCTGGCAAAAAATAACAATGCCAAACTTATTTGGCTACCAGGACACCAAGGGCATACTGGTAATGAGATGGCAAAGAAACGAGCTGAAACTCCATTCGTAGGACCGAGCGCTCTGTACGGATTCAACAATGCAGATATAAATAATGTTATAACAAACTGGGCAATATAATGCACAAATAACTATTAGGAAAATATAGAGGGTCTAAAACACTCAACGAAATTCCTGAAACTTAACCACAAAAAGGCAAAAGTTAATAAAACTAATAAAACCAGAGCTAAGAATCTAATGTGGAGCATTAACAGGATACTATTCTTGTAAGTATCTTTTACCCAAAATAAGAATCACCAATGATGACAACTGCAGAGGAGACAATAGAAAACCTCCAGATTGCCCAGCCCTAATAAAAGTAAGGAGTAAACACAATGGGCAAAATAGCTATAAGGATAGAAGATTACCATGAAATTCCAGTCAAAGGAATTATACAGTTAATCAAATGACTAAAATATTTTTCGGTACAATTCACTGTCGAGTTCAAGGAAGACGTCAAGGAAGACGTCAACTAGGCCGAATTTTTTCAATACAGTTTCCAAAAAATTTGAAGGCTCACGTATGTCATTATTTGTAATATTTTCTTGGTCAAAGTTTTTTGTAGTTTTCCTTGACAATGAGCCATTGATTAAAGTATTTGGCCTCGCGTCGTTTTAGATTCGAGTTCGTTTTCTGTATTGCCTTTTTTCAATGAATCAGGGAGAATTCTTGGAAAAATTAAATGTAAGCGGCTACAAACGTGAGGAATGTGATGTATTGTTAATCACATTTCTTCCATTTTCTTATTTTAATAAAGGGCTCAGCCCACCTTATTGCCGTGGCGCAAGTCGTTTAGTGAGTTCTTCCTTGGCAATAAGTTTAATTATAAAAAAGGCTCAAAGGATAGGGGCACAAGCACAATAGACCCATGTAGGCCGTGGTATAAGTGGCTTGTTAACGCCCCCAATTCTCACCGGATCATATCGTATCCACATCGTGCAATATCTCAATATTTAAGCGCTGTTTAATATCGTCCGATGCTTTTAGATTTGACTGCAATCTATTTAGGCTATATAAATAGTATAAATTACTTTTACTTTGGTGAATTTAGTAGTTTCGCTCAGATATAACAAACTGGATGACATCGGCTCGAGATTTTTTGCGAGAGACCAGGGCTGGAACACGGTTTTGAAGCTGAATGTGACAATGATTAAGAGCGCATTATTCACACCTTACAGTAGGCATCTCTTAGAAATTCTGGATGATGATGATTGTCAGGGAATTATCAAGGTTTGGTAAGACTTTACATATTATGTTAAATGCACATGCACATGAGTTCCAGAGTCGTAAGAATAAATTTATATGTAGTCGTCTTAAATCCAATACCTTCTATGTGATATTTTTGTGAAAAATTAAACATTTGACTTTAATACAATATCACAGAAAATGTTGATATCTACATGCTGATTATATATGCGTACTATGCAATTATACAGGGTGGCTGAGACAAAGTGTTACCAAATGAAAACGCTGTAATTTTTTTAATTTTGATTATTTTTTATTGAAATTTCGTTGAATATGTTGAAAACATATTACATTTTATGAAAAACATGTTACTGCTCGATATGACCTCCTTTGGCTCTGATTATTTGATTCAGTCTTCCATAGAAAGCATTGCATGCTGACCGAACGTGGGCTTGCGGAATTTTATTCCATTCTCGAACAAGAGCTGACTTCAATGCAGCAACACTTTTGTATTTTTTAGTGGACACCTTACTCTCCAAAATGGACCATATGGAGAAATCCATGGGATTCAAGTCTGGTGAATATGGTGGCCATTCTTTCGACGAAATCAGCCGCGGAACGCAATTTTGTAAAAATTGCTGTGTCGCTCGAGCTTTGTGTGACGGTGCCGAGTCCTGTTGGAATGTCCAACGGTTCGTACCAAAGTGTTTACGTGCCCAAGGTAGCAAAGCATCGTTTAGGATCTTTTGGCGGTACACCTCTTGGTTTACCTTGACTCCATGTTCGATGAAGACCAGAGGAGTGCGTCCATCTGAAGTCACTGCAGCCCAAACCATAACATAAGCTGGTGATTGCTTGCGCATGGCAACTCTTGTGTCCAAATTATCGTTGGACTTGTGCTTGTAACCAAACACGATCATTTTGTTTATTCACATACTGTTCTTCTTTCTTTATGTCCTGTATCCCCTTATGGGTCCTAGGGCCTCTACATACTGTTGAATGGTGAAAATTTTCTCATCAGAAAAGACAATTTTTGGAATCTCATCACGTTCGGCCAAGGCCTTCAATGCTCGTGTTCTTTCAAGCCTAACTTTTTTTTGTGCCTCCGTAAGATCTTGAACTTTTTGTATGTTTTTCATAAAATGTAATATGTTTTCAACATATTCCACAAAATTTCAATAAAAAATAATCAAAATTAAAAAAATTACAGCGTTTTCATTTGGTAACACTTGGTCTCAGCCACCCTTTATAATAATAATCACCAACTAGTTTTTTTCCTGTTTGTTCAGCTAAACATCTAAATCAAAGCCAGGCGTCCACAACAACATACCCACTGTTCTATTATTCTAACAAGTTTGCCAATTAGATAGCAAAAAAGCATTATTGCTGTTGTAAGATTTACTTTAGTAATTTGTGTAACAAAAAATTATCTACCAAAATACAAATTTGGTGTAATAATTTGAGTGGAAGATAAATACACTGCGACATCCTTCCAGAGGTTATTCCAAATAAAAGCTATACCCGTCTCTTCTGCAATCCTCAGGGAATTAATTTTCTTTTGTTTACTTTCGAATTTTTTTTTTCTTACTCCAAATGGTTTTTTGGGGCTGTTGTAAAACCCATTCGTCTGGAAGCGAATGCATAGTGTGGCAAACGACAAAAATCTTTTTGTTTATTTGAGAAGCCATCGTCGAAGAAATCCAGAATTATCTATGCGATGGATCGACGACGCCTCCACCTCCGCTGTAGCTGCAGACATTTCCACCAATCGTTAATCGTCCTACCTATGTATGCCCAATGACTTTGACTTTAAATTTTACAATCGTTGCAACCGCGTCTATTGTTTTCCATGCATAGATCCTCTTCAGGATATCCTTTATTCTTGTGCACTGTTCTCTCTGATTCTGAGTGTGGGTTGATTTTTGTGTTTTGAGTCGAAGACAAAAACGGTACTGTAATGAAGTAGGACTGCTGTCAGGCGTACTCGTACATCGAGGAAGTTCGTAACAAAATTTAAAATTCAAATTGATCTTTGGTGCGCAGCACAGGAAGTGGGCGGGAATAATGTTTGCTTTTCGCTGTTGCCACCGTAAAAATCGTCTTTTGTTATCCTTGTTTGTGTATAATATATGTATGCAAGTATTTGTGTTTTTGTTTATCACAGTCGTAAACTCCTTACTTTCTGGCTTGTGTAATTAATTGGCGGAAAATTCAATTAACTCAATAAATTATCTGATCAAATATTTAGCTCATGGCTGGAAGGAATTTTTTCTTATTTTAGGTTGACAGCTCAGTAATTTTTTAACGATAATTATTCCGCAAATAGTGAACGTGAAATGAAATGAAATGAAATGAAATGAAATGAAATGAAATGAAATGAAATGAAATGAAATGAAATGAAATGAAATGAAATGAAATGAAATGAAATGAAATGAAATGAAATGAAATGAAATGAAATGAAATGAAATGAAATGAAATGAAATGAAATGAAATGAAATGAAATGAAATGAAATGTAGGGAAGTGAAGTGAAGGGAAGTGAAGGGAAGTGAAATAAAAAGAAATGAATTTTTTTAATTTAATTTAATTTTTCGTAGCGAAAGCTGGAAACTGTCAAAGATACTTAGTTGCTAGTATCGGCACATCGGGCACACGTCCACGTTGGACCTCTATCTGGTGTCAGCCTATAGAGCGTAATCAAGGAAGCTAGCACAAAAAACTGGCCTCATTATTGGATGCGACGTTAATGCTCATCATTCATTATGGGGATGTTCTGACATCAACTTAGTTACTTTTTAAATTCTCTATATTAACTTCACTTGCCCGTGGCACGTCCGGATGTCAGTCAGTCGGTGGGTCGGTTGGTCGTGGAATCTTGCGATCAATTTTTAACCCACTTCCCAAAGTCCGATTTTATTGAAATTTTGCACACATGTGTATTTCTGGAGACAACATTTTCTAATAAAATTCTAATAAAAATTTCGGGTGCCCATATAAAATTTTTAAAAATTAACCCTATTTTCATTAAATATAATACACATGTGTATCTCCGATGTACAACATTCTTTGTAAAATTTTTGGAGCCAGGCGCCCGAGGAGTGCATATGTAATTTTTTAAAAATTAGATCGATTTTCTTCAAATTTTAAAGACATGTGTACCTCCGATGGAGAAAACTTTTTGTAAGTAAAATTTGCGGAGTCATGGGGCCCTGAGGCGGCCCGAGGGGTGCCCATGTAAATTTTTAAATTCTCTATATTAACTTCGCTTGCCCGTGGCACGTCCGGATGTTAGTCGGTCGGTTTGCCGTGGAATCTTCCGATAAATTTTTAGCCCACTTCCAAAAGCCCGGTTGCATTGAAATTTTGCACACATGTGTATTTCCGGAGCCGACACATTCTTTAAATATTTGGGGCCATTTGACCGAGGGTTGCCCACATAAAATGTTTAAAAATTAGATCGATTTTCTTCAAATTTTAAAGACATGTGTATCTCCGATGGACAACACTTTTTGTAAAAAGGTTGGATACCCCGGGCCCGGGTCATGGGGCCCCAACAATTTAAAGAATGTGTCGGCTCCGGAAATACACATGTGTGCAAAATTTCAATGCAACCTGGCTTTGGGAAGTGGGCCCCAACAATTTTTTTATAAAAATTAGTCTTATTTTTTTTAAATTTTATATACGTGTGTATCTCCGATGGACAACACTTTTTGCAAAAATTTTAGTGGCCCCGGGATCGTGGGGCTCCGTAAAAATTTTTCAAAAAAATTAACCCGATTTTCTTGAAATTTTATTTACATGTGTATCTCCGATGGCCAAATTTTTTGTAATGTTTTTGGAATTAAAAATTAGCTAGATTTTCTTCAAATTTAAAACACATGTGTATCACTGATGGACAAACTTTTTGTAAATTTATTGGAGTGATCGGGCCCTGAGACCCGTGTGGTATCAAATGGTACCAAAAGAAGATAGGAAGTCTTAGACATAAATCTTGTGTCCGATTTTATTCATCAAAATATTCTCGACTGAAAGGTTTCTACTGAGCATTCATTTTAAGATCACTGTTACATTCAGTTTAGCTTAGATGATGAATCTCCTGGCAAACCAGTTTTCAATATCTATCAGAAAAGCGATTGGTCCAAATACAGAACAACACTTAAACGACATGTTAACTGTTCACTCCTAAAATTCCCCTTCAAAACTATTGAGCTAGATTGTAAAGTCAATCACCTCACCCTGGCTTGCAACAACGCACTGTCTTCCTCCTGTCCTCTTACTGGTCCTAGAGGCAAGAAAAGACTATATTGGTGATCATCTGAATTTGGACAGTTTATGTAGAAACTGCTACAAAAAAACTCAAGCTCAAGAAAAGTATATCAAAAAGAACTATAAAAAGCCAAGCGTTCTCCTGGTCTTCTGTGTAATAATAGAAGAGTACTTTCAACTATTCCCATAATGCCAAACTATTTGAAGAGCAGATGGCATAATACCAGCCGAGCTCCAAAAGACCTCAGATATTACCCTAACTGTATTAGAGGTAATTCTAAAGAGTTGTCTAGAATTGGCCCACATTCCCGATTTATGGAGAAAGTGAAAGTGGTTTTCATACCCAAAGCGGGCAAATTCTCCCACGTCAGTCCAGAAGATCTCAGACCTATCATTCTGTCATCATTCTTATTGCAAAGATAGAGCTATTTTAGTGTATTTTTTCATTATTAACTTCACCATAAGGAGTATACAATGGTAGCATTCCTAAACATTGGGGGCGCTTTTAAAAACGTCAACTCAGACACTCACAGACGACTCACTTAGTGAACTAATTAATATCCTGCTAACAAGTCGGATCATTAATTAAAAACTGGGTGTGGCATCTGCCAAAAGAGCTATCTGCAGAGGAACACCGGACGTGGAGTTCTATCCCCCTTCTATGGAATTTAGTGGTGATATACCTGAAAAGGGATGGCTGCTGAGTGATCGCCTATGTGGATGACGTTGCTATTGCGTTAAAAACACCTTAATACCTAGAAAGTACTCTTACAGAATGTTCTTAACAAGCTGACCAGATGGACAGATCGTTGTGGTCTGGGAGTAAGCCCCCACAAAACAGAACTTGTTCTCTTCAATTAAAAATTTAAAATTCTACACGTTTACCCACCCTTTATAAAGGGCATATGCTTATCCTTCTCTGATAAAGCTAAATTTCTGGGTCTTATTCTGGACAGAAAGCTAAGCTGGAAAGGTAATATACAAGAAAGAGTTCGTAAAGCGAGAGAGGCACTCTTTTCCTGTAAAAAAGTTATCGGTAACAAATGGGGTCTTCAACCCCATATCATTCATTGGCTTTATTTTTCGGTAGTAAGACCTACACTTCTGTACGGAGTGACGGTCTGGTCGACTGCCTGCGACAAAGTATTAAATCGCGACAAACTAAGCAAAGTTCAGCGATTGGCTTGTCTATGTATGGCCCGAACCTCTTCGCCCCACCCCCTCCGCTACAGTAGACATACTGTTTAACCTAACACCACTCTACATCTACAGCAGGCAAGTTGCTGCTAGTGCTGCTATTCGCCTTAATGCAACCTCACAGTGAATAAGAAATGAATTGGGACACTCCTCTGTTCTGAATTTATTCAGGACTCCACATGAAGGTATAGACTATAGCATTCTGCAACTACATTTCAACAACAAATTCCAGGTCATTATCCCCTCCAGTTCACTCTTGGAAGATGGTGCTATCTCGAAAGAAGAATCAATCAGTTTTTATACTGACGGGTCAAAAACTGATAATAGGGTAGGCGAAGGTGTTTTCTCAAAAAGGCTAAATGTTGGTCTCTCTTCCTGTCTTCCTAATTCCTGCAGTGTTTTTCAAGCAGAATTCCTGTTATATCTACTAAGGATTTTCGCGACTTCTCGAATAGTCAAGCAGCTTTGAAATCCATAGAATCAGTCTCTACGGACTCTATTGTAGCTCTAGACTGCCGATCATCTTTCAGGGAGATGACATTCACCTATACTTGGTCGGCACCAAGGGCATAGGGACATTCTTGGGACTGCAGGGCTGATAAACTCGCCGAAAATAGTGCTCGTACTACGCTGCTCTTCTACCTAAATATGGTTCATGTTAAAGCAGAATGCTACTGATAAAACAAACCTTAGTTTGCCAATTGGTATAACTTGTGTAGCGGCAAAACAGACCTAGCCAAAGCTGGAACCGAAACGCTCTAAGTGTTTCATCTCTCTAAACAGATTGGACATAAGCACTATGATAGGTATAATTACTGGACACTGTCTTATAGGCAAGCACGCAGCAAGGTTTGGTGTATTTTTCAATGACTTCTGCAGAAGCTGCATGGTCGAGGAGGAGGAGGAAACCATTCTTCTTGAGCAGAGAAGCTCATACACAGTTCTTTTTCTAAAGCGTTAGCTCCATTTGGGAGCCTTCTTTTACTTGACACAAGCACTGACATTTAAAGTCTTCTACGCTTCATTCGAAGCTCCAACTGGTTCAACGAGTAGGGCAAGAAATCTGCTCGATTCATGTGGCATCACAATGGACCATCTATTTGTCTAAGTGGATCGGGTAGCCTCCCCTACAAATTTTAATGAACGGAACTTTTAAGTACATACTCCCTTATCCTTGGAAAATTCAAGTTGGTATATTGCTTGATAGTCCACAAACTCGCAAACACGGATTAATCACACCTTGAATATTTCCCGATAATTCAATCTTCAGGCGTGAACACACAAAATGGCACTCAGTGAGTGTTTGGCATCGTGTCAAAAAAGTAAAATTTCCCGACGTCAGCATCAAATGATTCATTTCCGATTGAACCGATGGTACACCATCGAGTTGTCACTACAGATACATACATGACCATCATGTCTCATCTCCATATCAATAACCAAAGCAATCAGATTCGTGATGTTTTATTATCAGCACCGGACGCGAATGGCATGTGTCATTGGCATTCACGGTATGCCATTGTCATTGTGCGCAATCACATCATCGTCCGAATGTGGATGACCATCAGGAAGCGCAGTGTTCGTCCACATGACACATTGAAAATAAAACAACATTGTGCCTTCTGTTGCTTCTGCAGTGCCGTGTTCAAAGCAAAAGTAGCAAACCATGATGTTCAGTGGTGTTAGTGGTGCGGCCATCAAATGGCTTCCTGAAACATCGAATATTCAAAGAATTTTCCGTTTTTTCGCCAATCTATTTCACAAACCCATAGATTCCGTTACAAAATCAACACAATCTTATTCTCTTTTTGGGGTGGGTTAATGTTGACTCAGCTGCCTTCTAGAAAAGAGAATAGAAAAATGCTTTAATTTTTCCGGGAATTTTCCACCATTGCATTTGAATTTTGATATATCCAGCCTGCCTTTGGGAATAGAATGATACAGTTTTCAGGTTTATGGGCACTGACAATCGTCCAAGTAAGGGCAGGTGAGGTTTACCAAAAATTCAACGTATGCCGTTGTGACACGATATCCAGTTTGTATACAGCTTACAAACATGCAAATCGAATTGAAATCAAAAGAGCAGAGCATTTTTTTCCATAGCCTACAGCAGGATCAGTGCATGACATGAAATGGAAATTCATTGCAGTCGGTAGTCGGCATCGTCGTCAGCTATTGATGAAGTGGTCCTTTTTTTGTCGTTTGCATAAATGGGCGGGCGGATCAATGATTGTAAATCTGCCAAACGAATAATTCGACAAAAATAAAAGGAGCTACCAACGTCCCAACCGAAGGGATACATTTCGCACAGAATAGTAAAAAAGCTGCACCGTCCTATCTGCATTGGAATCAGCAACCATCACGACAAATTGATTTAGTAGAGTTGCTCTGCCAACAATTAATTGAGTTGACGACAAGTGCAATTGATTTATGCGGCGATGCGTTGGCCTTGTCGACTTGAGATAAGAGTACTTGCTGCAGGGATATACGAGGGGATACGTATGCATCAGAGTGCTGATTACAGTGCCATTAGAATTAAATGGCTTTTGAAGCGATATTCTTTTTGAATTTTCTGCGTGCATTATGCAAAAATAATGAAATATGATTTGGTCCTTTGGGTCGTGTTTTGCCTTGAAAGTTTTATTGTTATTGAAGTTAACAAAACTTGTACAATAAATTTCAAAACGTTGTTTTGTTTCAAAATATTTATTTACGCCTTAGCACTGTCCAATGTCTAAAGACGTTCGGTGAAGCTCATTCAATTACCTTTCTAAAGACAATTTTTCTTTTGATTTTCTTTTTAGTTTTCACATTATTTTTATAAGAAACTCTTCAGCCTTTTTTTTTTGTGATTGTTGAAGAGGATAGAATTACTTTAGAACTTTGCCATGTGTTGAAAATTTTATTTCAAAAAAAGGTTAAAACTTTTAGTTACTTTAAATATCCAGATACATCCCGCCCATTCTCCAACCCATCCGTAATACCCGTGCCTCAACTCGAGCTCACGGGTCCATCACCAGCCTATCCATTACCCTTAGCAAAATATTCGCTGAAGGTAACATAACCCTTGGCCTCATCCAAGAACCTTGTGTTATAAGCGGACAAATCAAAGGTCTACGGAATAAGGCAAGTAAGTTAATCTTTAAATGCGTGGAGCCAGTGCCAAGGGCGGCCTTTTTGATCTGCACGAATATTAACTTTCTTCCTATTCCAAAATTCATGACTAAAGCCTGGTGGAACTTTTAGTGGAGATACCGACCGAGAGGAAATCAAAAAACATCGTGTGTGCCTTGGCATACTTCCCAGGCGATGACGACAACATTCCGCCCATTGAAGTCCAGAAACTCTTACTATACTGCAAGGACAACAACCGGCAATACAGCATTGGTTGTGAGGTAAATGCGCATCACGTTGTCTGGTGCAGTAGTGACATCAATAGAAGAGGTGAGTGACTTTTAGAATATCTCATTAGTAGTAATGTAGAAATTCTAAATAAAGGCTCGAAACCCACATTCATACACGTGATTCGCGAAGAGGTACTTGACCTTACACTCGCCAGTCAATTTATATCTAGTATCGTCGAAAACTGGCATGTGTCCGATGAAGCCTCTTTGTCTGACCATCAACAGGCAGATCGGCACATGCTTCTTCAAGATACAATCTTTATAAGGGACTTGTTCTCTCCAAGATAGATATGCTTCCTTACCTTACGAGCCCATAGGGGACTTAGATGAGGCAGCTTAACAGTTAAATTATGTTTATGTTCCCTGGTGTAATGACCGGCTGGCCAACCTTAGGAAGAAAGTTAGAAAGCTTTTCAACACTGCTAAAGGCACGAATAGCTGGGACGAATATAGGTTCGCCCTTACGGAGTATAACTCTGAATTGAGATGATCAAAACGAGCTACTCGTACATGGAGGAAATGCTGCGAAAACATTGCCGATATGCCAGTAGCGGTACGAATCCAGACAAAAAAAAACGTCAGACAAATTGTGTACGCTTACTTAAAAAGACAGACACAATTATGTTTCACACACATACCCTAATGCTCCAAACCATAGGGCCCACATTGACAGCGGGCTAAATAGTTTACCCCGAAAAATATTTAGTCCAGATATGGTTAAATGCTTCGTAGGCTACTTCAAACCATTCCAAGGCCCCGGCGGTGATGGCATTTTTCCAGCGCTCCTATAGAGAGCAATCGATCTCATCCTGCCGGGTTTGATTATTTTATTAAGAACCAGCTACAATTGCGGTTACATTCCGTATACCTGGAGAAAGGTAAACGTAATTTTTATCCCTAAATCATGCAATAGGCCTAATGAGCTACCTAATTCCTATAGACATATAAGTCTAAAGTCATTAATTCTCAAAAGTGTGGAAAAACTTATTGACGTTCATATCACAGCCTGGCTAGATACGTCTGGAATTATGAGCATAAGAGTGGGCATGGAAACATATTCCAAAAGGTTTCGGAACAAATTCCAACGCTTCTGATGCCTGTGGACAGTGCTGTACCATTTCTTATGTTCAAAAGAGGATATAAAGTTCAATACCCTAGCAGGGAAAGTTGGAAAAATTCAACTGAGATCCTTAGGGAATTCGAACCCATATTCTATGTACACTGACGGTTCTCCTACCGTTGAAGGTACTGGTGCAGGATGGTTCTTAGATTAGAATTCTAAGAAGTAATTTGCACTTGGAAAATGGCCAACTGTTTTTCAAACAGAAATATTTGCTATTTTACAAGTTGACAACTGGGCTGTTTCTAAAAGGATACAAGGACGAAACTTTGCAATATGTAATGACAGCCAAGCTGCTCTACTAGCAATGGAATTCGAAGATTGTCCTAGAATGTAAGAGAAGACTGAATTCTACTTCAAGTTGGAATTCAGTCACTCTTATCTTGGTTCCGGGACATACAGGAATAAAAGGAAATGAATTTGCTGATGCACTTTCAAGAAGTGGTTCTTCTGATACTCTTGCTGGTACGGAACCAATGTTAGGCTTGAGTCAGGCGAGCTTAAATATTGGTATTCGAAGATTGATGGAAGCCGAACAGGATCATCGTTGACACTCCATAAATACTTGTAGAAGCAATTTGTGGATAGGCCGAACAAAAACACCGCTAAGTTCATTTTGGGAATATCCAGAAGGAACTGTCGATTTACTTACAGGACATAGCCCGACTGGAAGTCATATGTTCAAGTTGGGACTTATATTGGATCCAAATGTAAGTCTTGCCTGGAGGAAGAAGAAACAACTAGACATTTCCTCGGTAGCTGTCCTGCTTACTTCAGGCTACGGATGAACTTTTTTGGAAGGGATATAATAACGATCGAAGAAATTCAGTCGTTGAAACTAGAACAAGTCCTTCGCTACCTTAAAGTAACGAAGAGATTTTAATAGTGAACTTACTGGGAACAGGGTACAATGGACCGATGGTCTGAGTACTCTGGTGTGGTTTTTCTCAGATTATCACACCAATTCATTTCACAATATCATTTTTTGGTGGAAAATTACCGGACACCACGTGGAGGTTTGCTCCACCAGTCGGAATAGAAACGGCACGTTTATATAAATGCTACATGTTTTTCCAACATTTTTGCTGATGACTGATCATACCTCTGCTAAAAGGATAGTGCCAAAAAAAGGAATAACAAACGATAACTACGGATGACATTTTCTTGTGATTGGGGGTAATTAAAACCCGAACCCAGTTGAAAATGATAACTAAGAAAAAATTACCTTTATATCCCTATTACACTCAGCGTAAACCTTAAACATTTTTAATTTTATCTAACTTTCAAACTGAAAAGTGGAAGAGAGATTGTTATATCTCTTTGAAATTTTTCGGGGAACATAAAGAATCTGCTTTTCCATCGCAAATATTTCGAAATTTAATTCATTAATTTGGCGCAGTTTCTTTCGTTCGTTTGCGGATCTTATCCAACGTCGCATATCGTTCGTGCAATAATCATTTTTCATTTGTTAAAAAGCTGCAAATGAATACGAAAATGGAATCCATCCTTCCTTTTATACGTCACCCGGGTATTGGTATGTACATATTTGCTTAGAAAAGCGGTTCGTTCTAATCAAATACCTACTCATATGCAACATTTCAAAAAGTTTCAAAATTGGATTTTCTCCTTTGAAATTTTGAAATGAAACGACGACGAAAACGAGGAACCTCCTGACGAATCAAATCAACAAAAAATAGAAGAAAATTATTAGCATTCAGACAGACTGAGCTGCTTGAATTTCCTCATCCTCCTTGTCCTTTGATTTTGCATTGCAGTGTGAGACTTGTGAGGAGACGAAAACCATCAATGCAATGCAAATGAGTAAAAGAACGAACAAAAAAATGACTTCATCTGAGATATCGGCGAATATTCGCCAGCTCTTTAATTCGAAAATATTATCCTTCCATCCATTGCTCATGCCATTCTAGATGAGGATACGAAATTAATTGCGGCATTCGTATTTCTCAGATAGATGAACTTTTCGTGCAAAGGATGTTATGTATATATGTACGGGTCATAGATTGTTTGAGTAGCACCGAATGCAATACTGTTGCCGCCGCTTCCACAGCATTAATTTTGTATGCCTATTAACACCAAAAGAGTTCAACAGGGATATTCAGCTGTGGGCGCAACTGCATATCCAAACGCACAGCACAGCGCACATATGGATGAGATACCATCATCATTGACGCAGTAGCAAATGAACGGCTGGGCTTATGAAAGATTCTCGAAGCAACACCGCATCTATACACATACGCTACAACACTCCTAGCTACTAAATGCTTTTTTTGGCCTACTTTTGGAGTTTTCTTGCACTCCGAAGCACGATGTCTGTTGAGCACAGCTCCTCAACGCACACACACCGCTTGCCATGCGATTTGAGTGAATATTAAGAAAGTTACATTATTGGTTTTGAAATCAAATACCGTTTGGGAACTTTTCGCTTAGGTTGCGGAGGAGCAGGATGTGATGCACCTACTTATCCTAGATGTTCTTTTTTTTATTTTGAAAGCTATACGAATACGAATGAAAATGAGCAAAATTTGTTGCCGAAGGATACTGTTGAATAGAATTTTTAATTAGGATCGAAACCTTACAGATATTCATCATTTACCAAAAGATGTTAGCGAGAATTCTTCAACTTTGATGTTGATGTTGCCTGCCAAGTCAAGCCAATATTAAAATACTTCTTTTAATTTTTAACCTGTCTTTAAGTCCCTAGCTTAGTGATAGCTAATGCAAAAGGAGTAAACGAACCTAAAAGGATTTAAATAACACAATGCCTAGCAATCTAGCACTTAAAGAGGCTTATAGAACATGGCAGAAAAATACAACTATTAGAAAATGATAGCTAGAAGCTGTTTAGTGACTTACCGCGATAGTAGTTGGGAACAGTGCAGAAAACGAGCAGAAAGTTCGCTTTAATTTTTTGTTGTTTTTGTAATTTTTTCAACAAGAATACTTTAAAAAAAAATGCGCTCGCGTAAAGGGACTCTAAACTTTATAACGCTCGGCTTTATGCTTGACACAGCTTTGTAGTTAATGAAAAGGAGGAGATGTCTCTAAGCTTGTTCCTTAAATGCCTGTGTATCATAGTAATGTAGAAAGGTAGAGCTTGGCGGAGCATTCAACATACGTTGCACGGCTGAAGAATGAATCTCTGAACTTAACTGTACGTCCGAAGACGGGCTTGAGGGCAAACTGAAGAGCATTTAGAATTATGTACATATCGATGAAACGTAAGAGTCTATTGAGCAACTCCAACACATAACTCTCTATTCTTGTTTATCAGTTTTAAGGATAATAAAGTAACTACCTCTATATTATATTCTATCTGGATAAGAAATGGAATTCCGTTCTCAATAATGAAAAAGAATGAAGTTATCTTTATGATAATAATTATTATATTGCAATTTATGGATGCCACTCAGGCACTTACATGCATGATTTTTTTGTTCAAACTATCTGATACAATACCATAGAAATGACAACATGTATGCATCCAAATATTTTATAAATTGTACTCGAGTACATAATAAGAGTACCAGTATTTGTAAATTTAAACTATCAATTAGCAACTTAAATATTCGTCTTCTTTAGAATCTATATGTTGCGGCAACTTTTAGTTCGTTTTCGAAGATAGGGCACAAAACGTCGACTGTATCGTTGGCTGTGTGGGAAGTGGCGTTGTCCTGTTGAAACTAGTTAAATGTCGACCGTCTTCCTCTTTAATCGTAAAGAATAAAAAGTCAGGTACCATGCCATGGCACGGTAACGATCGCCATTGACTGTCAGTGCGGCTCATTGCTCATTCATTTTCGAAGAAAAACTGCCCTCTATGATGCCTTCGGACCATATTTCACACCAAACAGTCAGTCATTTTGGGTGTATTGGCTTCTCTTTCTATGCCCCAAATACGGCAATTTTGCATATTCACCAAAGATGTAAATGAGCTTCTTCGGAAAAGATTATTTTTTTATAAAAATGCTAATCTTCTTCCAGTCAATAATTGGCCCAGTCAGCGAAGCAAAAACGCAATGGATGCTCAATTGCCTTCAATTCTTGAAACAATTGGACTTTGTAGGCCTTCGTACCGAGGTCTTTATGTAAAATTCTTCGCAAAGTCCTATCGCTGATGTTCAAGTCTTGTTATCGATGAAGAGTTGAGGTGCTCGGATGTTGACGCTCACTTTCAGCTACAGCAACAATATTTTCCATCGAACGAGCAAACGGCAATAGGATCGTGTATGTTTTCTATTAACATGCCATTCGAACGAATTACAAATTTCTTCACACTGTTCTGAGTTGGCGCTTCATTTCTACGGAATTTTGTAAACAATTTTCGGCAAGTTTCGGCAACTTTTACTACTTTGGAAGTAAGTTTTCAATATTTCCCAACGTTGATCAAGCGTATATCGACTCATTTCGTTGGAATATAATACTAAATTTCTGTCACTTGACAGATGATTTTAGAGCTATGAGCGGCGAAATAATCAAAAACACCAAAAGAAGCCGCACACTTTACACTGACCACTGTCGTTGTTACAAATTAATGTAGGGTTGTCTTCGTTTCTGGCTTACAGACATTAGATGTCACTTTCTTTTGATTTTTTTTGCATAATTTTCATTGGCTTTTTTGCTTATGTTCTTTATGATAAAAGTATTTATAATTACAAAATATAAAGCGCATGTATCCCAGTGCAAATAAGAGAAACATCATCATCATCGTCTTAATAAAATATAAAATAAACAAAAATATGCAAACTTGTCATAGAAATGCCTAATTCATGAAATAGACACATTTGGCACCTCACTTACTCTCGCGGCACCACTTGCTCCTTTGTCTATAGATGTTCATTGCCACGCCAATGCAATATGCAAAAAATGAAATATGGGAAACTATCAGTAAAGTCGTCTTGGAAATCTTAATTTATTTATATAAAACTTAATCAAAATATATGTAAATGTATCGGTCATTTGCATAAAAATGTTTAAAATAATAAGTCTTTGTACTTAAGTCATAGTCTATCACTCCACTTTTTCTTTTTGGAAAATATTGCCGGCGGTTATAACGTTGTGGTTCGATCGCACTTCTACCAGTCAGAATAGATCTGGTACATCAATAAATACAAAAATAATATACATAATCATCATAACCGTAATCATCCTATAAGGCTACTAGGAACCGGGAAGTATGCTTTCGGTTACATAAAGAAAGCGCTAAATTCGTTCGAACTGAATGTCGACGAGTCAGAAATGATTGCAATGCCAACCTTAGATGAGTCAAATTCGACTTTGACCAGAAAATGAGACAAAAATACTTTAGAAGGATTCATGTTTTTTTTTCATCTTCAAAAATAAAAAGGTTCGAGAGCTCTTCTATTTGACCATCGAGCTTTTAAATTTCACAACGGTGTTCAAGCTTTATCAAATTAATGAACAAATTTTTAGCAATTCTAGCAATTTTCATACATATTCTGATATCAATAAGCTAGATGGAAACTTACCATCCCTTATCATCCTTACTGCTATGTCAGATCCCAACTAACGATTTTTAGTTAAGGAACTTTTCTACTCAAAACATTTACCGCCCAGATGAAGAAACCATAGACAAAAGCACACATATGTACTTCTTGACCTCTTCAGGGAACCGCATTATGTCCTTCTGATTGGATTAAAGATTGGATTCTTTTCATCTGGCAGATAAAGGTTCAGATATTTACGAGAAGAAAATGTTACAAAAATTAAACACTGTTCTGAGTGTTATGCACCTCACTCCAAAGGAAGTCATGAGGAACTCATTTCCGAATGATCCACACTATAAAGAAAGGACAAAATAAGTTTAAACAAGGATTAAATTGAATTGATTTCGATTTCGTTTGTTGTGGGCGTCTTCGGTTTTGCGGTGTGAAAACAAAGAGCCGCAGGACTTTAACGTGCAACGATGAAATGAGAATGCGAATGTAAAATGGGGATTCGTTCGTGCGTTGTACTCTCGCTAAACTTTTGTTGTTACATTCGATTTGGTTTTTCGTAGCATTTACAACAACAGATGCTCGTTCTCGAAGAAATTCAGTCAGGAGACCCAGTGGAGTCACGGCGGTGACGGCATTGGGGTGGGAGACATGGTTCTTAGTAATTACTATAAGGTCTTCTGAAGAAGTAAAATAAAATGAAATTTGTAAGATGTTGTGGTGAGACCAAATGCGCCACACCAAAGTAATAATAATAATTTGGCAAAAGAGCCCATCGATGAAAGCGATGACGACAATGGCGACAGAGATACACATCACTCCCCTGGGGGATGTTAAAATTTCGATGGGTTTTCGCGGCGGTTCTACAAATAGCAAAAGCGCGAAGGGGTTGAAAATTAACACCTAATATTTGAAAATGGCTTCTATAAAGATTCGACAGCAGCCACGAAGTGTACTTGTTCTTGCAGACTTTTCACGTATTAACATGCCCATCGCTTCTAGCAAAGATTTGAACAACGACCAAAAACAACGTTATTCATTTTCTTTTGATTAATTTAAGGACTTTTTTCTTGAAAATATTGATATTAAAGTTTGTTTTATGGTAGTCAATAAGATAGCAAGAGGAGAAGAAGTAACTAGAACGAACTAATTTAGGAAATGTGACAGGAACCACAAATTTATTCTGATGTTTTTGTCGATAAAATAAAAAATTTGTAATTGTAAAATTGTAAAATCTAAAAGAATAGTGAAGACGCATACTTTGCCCCGTAATTACGATACGATACGAGATCACAAGGTGCAGATAATAGGATGGTATAAAGGTGTTGATTAAGGCTTATGGGATTTTCTTCTTCATCCTTTAAGACAGGATTGACCCATACGCTATATTTTTGTCATTAGTCGACTAATGGAAATACTTGTAGAGATCCATAACGCACTACAACATGTTTTGTAAATTTTAAAGTCACCTATGTTAGCATAATGATAACCAGAGTAGAACTTCATAGAGAAAGTTGATTTGTCCGGGCTTTTTGTCATCCACACACATGAATCCCGCCAAATCCTCCCAAAAAAACAGTATGGCAATACGAGAAAGCCAATTGGGACGGCCTTAACAACTTCTTTGGTTAACTGGTGGCTATTGCTTCGTGATAGCAACAACGGATGCCGCCGCTGAGCCAATCACAAACATCATTCTTATTGGTATGAGAAAGTTTATCCCTTTCAGGAATAAGTCTATCAAACCAAAGGAAGATAGATGGTATGACTCGAGCTGTAAATAGGTTTCTAGGTTTAGAGAGGTATGCCTTCGCTTTTACAAAGCAAACCCTACTGAGGAAAACCGAACAAATTTTTAACGAGCCAAAAATGATTCGCAATGCCTATCTTCAGCGAGTCAAATTCGCCTACGACCAAAATTTGAGGCGAAACATTTTGAGGTAGTAAACATTTTTGGTCATTCGTGAAAAGAATAAAAAATACAGCCTCGTCGTCGTTTCCAACGTTCATTTATAATGACATTCCAGTTGTCAGCTCTATAGACAAGGTCAATCTATTTGCTGCGCATTTCGCAGCTAGCTCTACACTTCCAGATTGTACATTGCTGCCTCATGAGAGTATTGAACACTCTACGGAACAGATATTCATTGGTACTCGTGCAGTTGCTAGAGTTTTAAACAATCTTAACACTCACAAATCCGCTGGGCCAGATGGTATTTCCTCATTAGTTCTGAAGAGATGTTCTTCCAAACTGGCATTACCATTGCGTAAGCTTTTCCATCTATCCTATTCTTCTGGACTCTTCCCGAGAAGTTTGAAAACAGCTTTTGTCCAGCCCATACCCAAAAAAGGCGAGCCGTCGTCTCATTCTTCGAACCGACCCATAGCACTTACATCCATTCTTTCCAAGGTGATGGAATTGCTAATCAATTTTCAGCTCAAGAAATATCTTGAAACCAACGGAATCCTCAGTGACCGGCAGTATAGATTTCGTGAGCAACGTTCTACTGGTGATTTGATGGTATATCTCACCGAAAAGTGGAACCGGCCTTTGCATCAATTTGGAGAAAACAAAGCTGTTGCACTCGATATTTCTAAGGCATTTAACAAAGATTGGCATCAAGCTCTTTTGTCCAAAGTGCGTGCTTATGGAGGCAATGATAATCTGCTTCACTGGATTAGAAGCTATATTTTGGACCGCTCAATTCAAGTTATATTGGATGGTTTCAAGTCTAAAGTTCATTACATACTTAAGTGCTGGCGTTCCCCAGGGCTCTGTTTGGTCCCCGACACTCATCCTCATTTTTATTAATGATCTCTTATCTGTGACTTCTTATCCAATTGACTCTTTCGCTGACGACAGCACTCTCAGCTTCTCATATAAGTTTGAGAAATGTCCCTCCACTTCTCATGTGGAACACAAGCAACTTCGTATGTTAAGCGCGTTGAATTCTGACCTAAACAGCATAATAAAATGGGGAGAAATCAATCGAGTAGAATTTAACGCTTCCAAACTCTAATGCTGTCTCCTGTCGTCTAAGCGTATCCTAAATCCAATGCCATTATCCATGAATGGCACTTGCATCGAGGAAACTGAAAATCTCGCAATTCTTGGTATGTGCGTTAACGACAAACTTCGTTGGAATGACCACATATTTACCATCGCCAAAAATGCTGCGAAATGTTTAGGTTTTCCAGCCCGGTGCAAGAAATATTTCACTCCCTCTGATCTGGCTAGTATATACAAGGCTTTTATTCGCCCTAAACTTGAGTTCAATTGCCATATCTGGTCTGGTGTTCCTAAAACTACTTTGCATCAGCTAGATAGAATTCAAAACCGCGCGATAAAACTTATCGGTGACGCAAATATAGCGAAATCAATAGCTTCGCTTGAACACCGTAGGAACGTTTCCTGCTTGTCACTGTTTTATCGCTTCTTCTACCAGCGGTGCTCAAGAGAAATAGCCAGCTGCATGCCACCTCTCCTTCAATTCAACCGCAGTACTCATGGCGCTCTAAATGCTCATCAGTTTACCCTCAAACCCGCCTTCAGACGTACAGTTAAATTCAGGGATTCGTTCTTCAGCCGTACAACAACGCCAACGCTGTGCCAAGCATATAGCCGAGCCCCGAGCATTATAAGGGTGCGAACCCCTTGAAGCGTGCGCGAATTATAAAAAAAAATGCTGTCACTACCACGGGAGGGGTGTTTTTTTGCCTACACCTAAACAAAGCGCCACCTCGATCGTATTCTTACTATGTGGTTTACCGAGATTTTGTTAAGACGCACATTCTTATATTCTGTGAAAGTTTCAGCTCAATCGGCTGTCTAGTTTTTTAGTTTAAGTGTCGTATTTCATATATATAGATTATAGTACGTACAAAGCAAAGCACTCATGGCACACACAGTCATAATACTCCCACTATAGGCGTAAGGTTCGTACAAAACATTACACAGAAAGCAGCGCAGCACGCAGCACACAGTCAATATGATGCGCGACTGATTCTTCTTTTGTTTTAATTTAAAAATTATGTTTTGTTTTATTATCTTTTTTCTTAGTAATAGGGTTTATCGTTAAATTTCTTTTATTTCTATGAAAGTAATTCCAAAGAACAAACTTTATCGGAAGTCGAAAATGAAATCCACCCTTTTAAATTCTTCGTATTAACTTAGCGTCCGCGTGTGTTTTTTTGTGGCTTGTTGCCAAATCTTGTGATCAAATTTTAGCCCACTTCCTAAAGCCTGATTTGATTGAAATTTTTAATTTTTTTTTTATTAAAATTACCTGATAAGCAAGGTCATACGCTGAACTGGTTGGAATACACGGCTAACACTAAAAGTGGAAATTTCCGTTACAAGGCACTTGGCACGCTTGGTACACTTTTCGCATTCGTAACTTTAATTCGGAAAAGTGCACCGGAGTCAATCGTATTGGTTTGTACCAAAGACCGTGCCAACGAGGAGAGATATTTTGACAGGTTTTTGGCAATAAATAAATTCAAGTGGATTAATAAATCATCTGCAAATGATACGTGTACATTGCTTAGGCATGTCCTCGTAGTTTTTGGAGCCGCCAACAGGAAAACAATAAAATATGATCCTGAATTGCCATTACCATTGTTCATAAGTCCTTGACGATAACCGAAATGGAAGCAGTTACCAAAGTAAAAGGATAGATAGAGGACTTTGTCTTCTTTCCTTCCCAACCCCACACACAAAAGGACTTTCTTATGTTAAGTGAAAAATAAAGATGTTATTGATAGCCAAAAACAGTAAAAAGCCATTTATCAAAATTACCGTTCATTGCATGGATTCTTGGCAACAATTCTACGTTGAGGAGGACTAACGAATTCCTCGACAGATATATCGAAACTATCCTACGAAACTGCTTCAGCAAAATTTACCTGATGGCGAGGCACTTCTTTGTAAAGAAGAATGGATTGACAAAAAAATTTTTTTTTATATTTTTCCTTTTTTTCATTTTAGTTCTTGTGTTTAAGGAGAAGCTCATAAATTGTAAATTATTATTAAACTACAATACAACCGATGTGACTGCGCTTATCCTGCTGTTAGTTACTCATATATCCTGCACAAAAGTACAATAAATTCTTTTCTCTAAATCGCATGTTGCGTCATTATCCACGAGAGCCAACACAGACAAACCAACTTATATCCAACTTCCTGAGATAGATCTACCTTTCGACTGTGTATCTGTCTATCCATATCGCATGTATTTCATCCGTTTAAATTATGTGAACAATGAACAAAGATTCACAAGAAACGGAAGTATTGAAGAGCAAATTCCGTATTTGAAATGGATTTGTAATTGAAGGGCGTGTGGTAGGCTCTGTAGCTTATTTCCTTGCAGGTGACGTCACATTGAGGCAATTGAATATGTCTAATAAGCTATCGCTCGGAAGATTACAATAACAATGCAATGCGTGACGGAGTAGAATGGTTGGTTATCGGTAGGAAGAGGAATTCACTGATTCATTCAATTGCTCGTGAGGAGCTTCCTTACTTACCAGATATAAATTGCGGATGTACAAAGGCAATTCGATTTTGTATTCGAAATAAATAGCAAATGATAATGGATAATTGAAATAAATCTTATTTTGTGTCTTTGCATCCCTTTAGCAGTACGCAGTACCCAAGGAAGAAGAGATGATGCAGATGATATGATGATGAGAGTTAAGTATGATGAGCCATTAGCGTTGGCCAGGGCGCGAAATAACCGTAGGGCCGTGTGAAGAACGCTATTGAAGTTTTGCTGTAAAGATATTTTCTTAACTTTCGCAATGTTTATGGGTACGCCTGTATCCATTAACTTGAATTTAACTCTCCTTTATTTTTTAGTACTAATGTTATGGTAGGATGGTTTATGTTGGCATTTATACACAAAATAATGGTTTTACTTTATAAATTGTTTGTGAAAAACCAAGTAATAAAAATTTAAAATTTTCATGTAAATTCTCTAATTTGAGACCCTCCATACATCAAGAGCACAAGCTTGACTTTCTCCGAAAAGGCCAAATATCTTGGTCTTATTCTGGAAAGGAAGCTGAGCTGGAAACCCAACAAATAAGAAAGAGTCCATAAAGCCACAGTGGCACTCTTCTCAAGCAAAAAAACCATAGGAAGTAAATGGGGTCTTCAACCACAAATCACTCATTGGCTGTACACAGCAGTAGTCAGACCAATTCTGCTATACGATGTGGCTGTTTGGTAGACTGCATTAGATAAAACGATCAATCGCGACCAACTAAGCAGAGTCTTTGTGTGAGCGGAGCGCTTCGTACAACTCCCTCTGCTGCACTGGACATTCATGCTCAACCTTGTTCCACTCGACATCTCGACTGGCTGCAAGCGCGGCTACTTGCCTCAAAGCAATATCTCAGTGGACCGTGAATGATTTCGGCCACTCTTCTATCCTGAATTCAGTCAGGACTCCACTTGTCAACTTAGACTACACCATTCCGCAGCTCCACTTCAACAAAAACTTCGAGGTTACCATCCCCTCCAGGTCTTCTTGGAAAGAAGGTATCTACTTGGAAGATGAAGGAATTCACTTCTACACAGACGGGTCGAAAACTGATGAAGGGGTTGGCGGAGGTGTTAAGGATATCCACATTTTCTCTGAAAGCCAGGCTGCGCTAAAGTCCATGGAAACAGTTTCCACAAATGAGGATGAGGAGGAAACCACTCTCCATCTACTTTGTATGTGCCCAGCCCTCTCGAATAGGCGAAAGCTCCATCTGGGAGCGTTCTTTTTCAACGATCTAACCCACGTTGACATTAATAGTCTCTTGCGCTTTATACGAAGCTCCAAGTGGTTCAACGAGTAGACGTGGAATTTTCCAGATCCTCGTGGTACAGTCTGCCCATGAGCAAAAATTATGCGAAATGATGAATCTTCATTTCTGATGAGGCCCATTTTAATCAGAATTTACGCATATTGGGGTGAAAAAAATCCTCATGTGATTCACGAGACACTATACATGCCAAAAAAGTGACTGTTTGTTGCCCATTATGGTCAGGCGGCGTCATAAAGCCAAACTTTTTTTTGTAAATGATAGCGAACTGTAACAGTCAATATTAAGCGCTATAGGCGCATGATAACGGATATTTTTTGCGATTAAATCAAAATATTGATGTGGAAGTGATGTGGTTCCAAAAAGGTGGCGGAACTTGACACATACCGCGTGCAACGTTGAATGTTTTGAGTGAAAGGATCCAACGTCGCAGTACTTTACATTTTGGAGATGTCAACTTACTAGTCGCCAAGATCATACGACTCAACGCCGTTGGACTTTTGTTTTTCTGGGTTTACGCACAGATTTATGCCTACGGCGACACACCAATATCCTCCAAGTTCTAGCCGAGATAACGCTCGAAACTTGCGAAAAATAATCGAAAATAACCTCAAAAGGATCGGCACCAGCAAAAAGTACAAAGGCGGCCATTATTATTATTATTATTCTTCATACCCTGTCCAAATATAAGGCTGACATAACAGCAATACAGGAGATGTGGTAAACGAGGTAAGCGTCTCAGCAAAATTTTAGAAAAAGCTGTGCTAACTAAACATTGCTCAGGATTTCCTGAATGAACTGAATGAAGACGGCGCAGATCGAGATGATGAGATGATAATCGTAATGACTTTTTTATCATTTATCTGTTTTATTCATTTTTCTTATTTCTTCATATAGCAAAGCTTACAGGATTATTGCATACGTTTGTTAGATCTAATAATTGTGCGAACAAAAGCAGCACTGGACTACAGTATACCTTATATCCAATCCTTTTGAAACCAAGCACCAAAAATCTTTACCATAAGTTCTCTAGTCCCCGGAAAGGGGTCAAAATACATAGCAAGCAATTTTCCTGTCCACCTTAAATAATGCATATGTAAGATCAACTCTTCGTCCACCTGAATCGTTATGTGCTTGGATAAATATTCAAAGGACAACAAACAGAATTGCTAATATGTTATGCAATTGCAGAGAGGATATAACTTCTGTTTGAGTTATTGCTTCGATTAAACACCCTGGAACCTGGCTGATAGATCTTTGTAAGCAAAGGAGAGAATCGATGTGTAATTTGCAGATAGCAAGTTCCAAGCAAGTGATTCAATGCAATGTTTGTTGTCTAAACAGGAATCACATTTGAGTATTCAACGCAGATATGTCCTTCCTCAAAATTCTTGTAAAATACAAAGAACTGTACTGAACTAATTGTGCGACTTCAACAATGCAAGATTGATATACGTCGAAATAGAATCGGGCAAGCTTCTTAAGTTAGTGTGATTGTCCGATTCAGACAACGATTGAGGAAGTACTTTGTTCAAATGCAGTTGACCTAAGAGTTGACCTAAGAGAGTACTGCGACGTTCTTCGAATGAATTGAAGTTGTCAAAATGTAATCTAAAAAGATCTAAAAGATTGGAAAGCACAACACATGCATAATTTAAGAGAAGCTGTACATGAAAAGCACTGAGAATATCTACTTTTGAATAATTTAGGTCGGTTGTCTTTGTATCAAAAATTGTTATCAAATTGTAATTGTAAGCTGTTGGTATGATACGATAAATTAAGGGCGGTTTTTTAATCAGAACAGCATCCTGAATTCTAAAAACATAACTGATTCATCCGGAGAACATCACTTGTTCTCATATCGCTTCAAGGTATTTATATTGTTACGAAATTTAGGCTTTTGAGTTCTTAAAGTGTTTTGCTAATTATTTATAAATTACAACTTTATTAAATAAACAGTAAAAATAACAAAAGTTCACAAATTACACTGGTGATTACTTTTCTAAGTACACAAAAACACTTATTGCACCAATACTTGTTTTTCACTACAATTCCTTTAGCTATTAGTAGCTTTTCAACTGTTCTGCTTGAATTTCAAGTAAGAACTGAACTGATGTGGCAATGCCATACTATTTATAATAATTGAAAAGTTTCCAGAAACTTCAAATCTTGTAGACAAAGATCTGGAGAAAAGACCAGAAAATTGTGGCAACTTCCCTTATTTACAACTATCCATACTCACATGTAATGAGCCATCTTCTAAAAGTAGCCTACATATGCCAATTTGGGATTCGAATTCCATCATCTGTGCTACTAACTACTTTTCGAGCAACGTTACGATTCACTTCGCATTGGAACCTATTGTATTATAAGTATGTATTCATAAAATCAGTCTCGGAAATTCTAACCCACGACGACTACGGCAACAAAAGTGGCTAAACGATTTAAGAATTTTGTACGCATACTCTATATAGTACCCGAGATGCACAGCACCAAGCCGATACATTGCCCAAATATAAAGCTGGCATAATGCTCCTAGCAATCTACGGGAGATTCTCCGAGTGCGGATTACATCACCAAACAGACCGCATCCGTAATTCAGAATCGAAACAACACGGCTGACATTCGTAACGAAGATACCAGAAACAAATATAGTCAAGTGATAGGACTCGCTTTAAATAAAGGCAGAGAAACTCCTGGGACTGAGATGCTGGACGTAAAATAGAAATGGACTCGTCTTAAAAATACGGTCATTAGTAGTCATTAGCTGTAGTCGTAAAGATCGAGACAACTGGTTCGATGACTAATGTAAGCTGCGTACTGTACCGAGCAATGCAACAATCTCATAAAAGGCAGGCACGCGAAGAAGGAAATAATGAGCTCAAAACAAGCAGATGCACTTTGGGAGAAGATTTTCGGCCGTGAACTAGAGCAGAATAAAGAGCGAGGACCACACGAGGCATCAAAGTTTCACCAAAGAGTCCGCGGTATGGCACAATATACACCTCGTGTCACTAGGAGTGTAATCTGACCGCCGGTCACAAAACCCTTTTGGAGCAATTGGATGATTACTTTAATGAGTTGCTAAACGGTCAGATAACAGACGTTGCCTAATGACTATCGGCCATACTATGCTGCGGCCACCATACATAGATAAAGTTAGTATAGCGATAAATCGGCTCTATAAAGATCAGATGGTATCCGAACGGAGCTGATAAAATTAGGAGGTCCCGCACTACACCAATCAATTCATGAACTAGTAGTGCAAGTATGAGAGGAAGAAGTTATGCCAGAATACTAGAGAAGACTTATGGAGAATACCTGTCTAGGAGGTCTGGCTTGTACCGTGCTGTAGATTTCCATTTATCCTTCCTCTGCGCGGTGAGTCAAGCTTGGCTTTACTCACTATATAATCCGACATTTGCATGAACCCAGACCACCTCGTACAAAGTTTCGTAGATTGAGGAATTTTTGCAATTTTTTAAGCTATTTCTTTATGATATCATGACTAAGTATTTTGTAGAATCTTAGATTAGTAGATTAGCAGTCGCAAATAGTACGATGGCGGATTTCCATCTATTTGAAAGCCAAGCAGTGTTGCACTCCTGCATAACAGTGGGTTGAAAAGATTTGCTACAAGCTATTAGTTGAATAAAAAGAAAAACATTTCAAATTAAATAAGCATATGGACTTATTCTGCCGGAGGTCAATTAAACTTGCCAACTATTACAATTTGAATTTGCATGCAATTATTCAATGGGCAATCAACTGAAATATATTAAAGTCCTCAAAAGAAGGTAGAAAATACTCAATTTAGCTCATCACCGTATTGATATGTTTTTACCTGAAGCCATGTTGTATTAATAGACGCAATATAATAGCCCCAATACATTCAATTCATTCCTTCTGCATGCCTTTGTAATTCCATTTCGAAATAATTTCAATTAGAAATCAATAGCGTGTGAAGAATTCTTCGGGCGCAGTATATCTATGATTTAATCCTTTCACTCACTTAGCATTTTTAAATTGAGTATTGGTCTGTGAAGTGCTCTAATCTTCATACTCATGCTGCACAATGCACATATTTGATATGCATCCTTTCGATATGCATCGCATCAAATCAAACATTTCATCCTATATCCCCAACAGAATATGAAGTGATGGAGCGATTCTATTGAGTATTCGAAATATGTAAACGATGATCCATTGATGGATGCATTAAGTGAAGGGCATCCCAAATGATGTACCACGCAGATACAAGTGCAATCGGGACTCAACATCCCCAAAGTTGAGAACACAATGCACAGAGCCTGTTGAAGCAGCTTTCGATTAATTTAATTGGTCTTTTAATGACTTTGGTGGTAACGTTCAATAACCAGTTTAATTGGCAAACAATATTGGTGGCCACATAATGGGATTACTCCGCAGGAAGGGTCTTGTTGCTTTCAATTAAATGTTAAAGTTGAATAAAGAGTCTTTACTGACAGGTAATTAAAGTTGTACCATTCATTTGATGTTATTTGCGCCTGAACAAACGTAAGATTCTCAACGTGAAGGAAAAATTGGACGTTGGACTGTAAGTAGAGTGGGGGCAACTTCCATTTGAAACGTTTCTAATAATCTTTGACGCATCCTTAATTGTATGCTTCTGTTGGCTTTTGCATGAGGACGGCAACAAATTTAAAAAGGTCAGATTGACTCATTGATTAAAATTCAAAGTGTAATAAGATTTTAAACGCGCTTTTGATAGTGTAGGCCGAAACATGATGTGGCAGATTTTGTCTAGTTATGGTGTTCCGGAAAAAATCATCAACATCATTAAGGAGCTGTACCGCGACTCAGCATGCCGGGTCATTCATAACGGTCATCTTGGCTCACCTTTCAATATCTACTCGGGAGTCAAGCAAGGCTGCACACTCTCACCACTGCTTTTCACAATTGTTATCGACTGGGTGATGAAAATAGTAACCCGTACTCCATCGGGTTTGCCATGGAATGTTTTTCACCGCCTGGAAGACCTAGACTATGCCGATGATATCATTCTGTCTCCTATCACAATCGCTAGGTGACATGGAGCGAAAATTAAACTCACTAGAACTCCACGCTAACAAAGTGGGCTAGTGGAACATGTGATCTCTCGATTGACGGACATCAGATAGAAGAAGTCGATAAGTTTTGTTATTTGGGCAGATGGATGTCAAAAAATGTTGGTGCTGACTCGGCTGTATGATTTTGTGTGAACAAGGCGCGACACTCCTATAGTAAGCTAAATAATATCTGGAACTCCTCGCAAATCTCCCGGAATCTAAAGCTAATGATCTTCAGATCTAACGTTCTCTCAGTACTCTTGTATGGCTGCGAAACGTGGAAAGTCACAGAGACAATTGCGACGCGCCTCCAAGTTTTCGTCCACAAGTGATTAAGGAGGATACTGAGAATAAGATGGCCGGATATTATCACCAATCAAAACTTGCGGAGAGTAACACAGCAGGAAGCAATCGCGCTCACCATCAGACGACGAAAATGGAGCTGGATTGGCCACACTTTGAGAAAGCCAGCGGACGATATTTCGAAACTAGCGTCCGACTGGAATCCACAAGGAAGCCGTCGAGTTGGCCGTCCTAGCAAGACATGGAAATGGACAATAGAAGAGGAAGCAAGATCCCAGGGGACCGAGCGGCGTCTCTTGAAACCTCAGTCGTTAATTCGGTTTCGTTGGCGAGCGTTTGTAGAAGCCCTATGCTCCCCCGCGGAGTAAAGGATAGAAAGAAGAATAATGTGTGGACTACTAAAGTGTTAGTAGCTTTTGTTTTTGTACATAGCTAAGACTTAAGAGTGTAATTGAATTTTAAGATAAAAAATAAAAATTAACACACAACACGCAAACAAACAATTTTTTCAATTGTCTCTTATTGGAACCTTTGGCTTAGGATAAGTTAGGTACAATAGTACCGGTGACGGTACTCCCGGACTGGTTGTGGGGCCTGCTTCTTTGCCTTGATTTCGGACCTTCTGTGATCAGCATACCCTTCGGTACTGGTGATCGAAGAGGTTGTTTTCGCAACCCGTTTAGCAGTGGTTTTACCGGAACCGCTAGGACTGGCATGCACAGTGGCACTGCAAGTAGATCTAGCGACTTTATCTTAGTCAGAGTTATGACGGTCGTTGAAACCTTACCGGTGCTCTTAAGGAATAGCTTTACCTGGCCAAAACTTTAGTTTACAATACCTTTGCAGGTTTTTAGCCCTATCATGGAGGCGTTACGTGTTGAAGGAGCGCACCTTCCTTCTTCCTCTGTACTTTCTTCCATGACTTGGCTTGCAAGTCGGCGTTTTGTGCGTATAAAGTAGCAAGAATATTTTCAGAGGATAGCTCTGTGGAAAGAATCCGCAAGCAATATGTGGTTTAGGGAAGGATCCCTCTTCCACCAGCGTCAAGCTCATTCCACTCTAAGCGCCTTATTGACAGCCGGTGCCGGTGGCGTTTGGTCCTCGGACCTGACGCACTTGACTTTCCGCTGAATGGAAGTGGCGGCTTTGATGAAAACAAGAGCCTTTTTTCCTTCTTTGCTCATGCGTAGAGCATGTTTAAGACGCCTTATTTCCTGCGAGTTCACCTTAATGAATCCCGTCCTGTTGTTGATGGATCTGCAGTCTATTTAATGCCTTTTCAATGGAAGAGCATCGAGATTTCTCCGTGATGACACTACATGCATCAACATCGCGATATTTAGAAGTGGCCCTTATGGAATCTCTGAAAGATTCGTATGCTCAACAGCAGACCGCAAAGTTAAGGCCAGACTGAAGTTGGCCGTCGAGAGCTCACCAGCTTCTCGAGATAGCAGGATCCAATGTTGATGCGGTTTGAGCTGCATAGGTCTCATAAATTTTAATTTTGTTCTCTAGCAATTATGACCCACGAGAAACCGGGAAAAGCAGTCTCCCTTGTCAGAGCCCGGTATGCCAATGGAGGGCTTATTAAAACGAAGTTAACCAGGTATTTGGAGTCCGCATACTATCAAATAAGCTCTCTCTTAGCCATACATCCATCGGTATACGTCGGGAAAAAACTATTAAAACTATATGAGTATAGGACAAATCCGTTGCCTCAGACGCTCCTCCTTTACCCAGGCTTTGGACCGGCATGTTACCAACGTAACGGGTCGATATGTATTTACATAGATGTTTGTGCTTTCTGTGAATGAAAGGAACAGAGCACGTAAACAAAATTAACTCACTAGAGCGCCTCATGTTAAGCTTGTCTTGCTGTGATTTATATCCGGTTGCTCGGCCATCTCTAATTTGCCGGTATGTCCGCCACTTTCCGAGGCGCTAAATTAGGCGTGGTCATACTTTCCCTTTTCGAGATCAGCTGAAGAGTTGTACCGGGCCTTGCAAGTTCTTCAATTGTAACATTTCCAATGATGCCAGAGCATATGGATGTTGAAATGCTCACTCAATCGCCAAAATTGAACTAACAGCCCGTTCGCTGATTTTCCATAGTACGTCCACTCGATCTGAAACGATCAATATCCATGCATAGCGAGTGTAGTTCCTTAATCCTACTTGTTGGTATCACTCTATCCCAGCGAATCTGACCGATATTTCTTGACAAATTCTTGGGAAGGCAGGATGTCCTCGACACCAAATCCAAATCTGAAGATAATCACTGGACTGACTATCACCATCTAATGCTGGTTTAACCTCCTCTGTTTTGTTCAGGCTTTCTTTAGTTGGTTGGCCTCTTGCTCCCTTGTCGACCTTATATTTCTTGTCTTCTTTCTTTCTTTCTTTCTTTCCTTTACTCCGCGGGGGAGCATAGTACTTCTACAAACGCCCGCCAACGAAGATTCAGAGTAGTCGAACTGAAGCCCTCGAGACTTGAGATAGTGATTCCTTATTAAAAATACTAATATTTTTAGATTTGCCCTTAGCTTCCTTCTGTTTAATTATATTCCAATTGTTGGCGTAAGAATGGGATTTCTGGCACGATCTATCGAAAAGATTTCGTCTTGGCTTGCCGGCTTTATTGGAAGCGAAACGCGTGCTCATGGCCTGTTAATAATTTTATCCCTTATGACCGCCACGAGCTTTGTGCCTGGCTACACCTCACTTGCATTTTGGTATTATCCAGCATATCAGCAGAAGAATCAAGTCCCGAATTTTTTTTGATTACCTTCAAAAATTCAATTTACTAGCACCTCTTTTGGACGTCGCTAAACAACCTGGGAATGTACACCTTGCTGTACCTCATACTGAGACCTCTTCTTTTTCGGCCCTAAATCTTTTTCATAGTTTTTTCGCCGTCAATAGTTTTAGTTATAGCTGACTAACGGGGGTTTCGGCCCACCTAGATTCCAAAAGTAGATTTCAATGTCGTCGCATCGGCGGAGGAATATCTCGGAAATATAGCTGTGATTTGTGTTAGTATTAATAATCTCTGACCTTGGTACCTTGGGATCGTCTTATTAATTATCTTTGAAATTTGGTGAACACCAAAATAAAAGAAAATGCAGAGATCAATGTAAACTGGTTAGGCTGTTTACAAATAAGCAATCTTGTTTCTATTTATATTTATTTTCTATTTCCAGCACAGTTGTACCTGTTTTGTAGTTTTGTCAGTGGGTTGTTTTATTGTTGTGGATTGTTGTGGCTTCTTGAGTTGCTATCTTCTCTACCGGTTCCACAGCAGTATAATTAATAAAAGGTATCATTTGGGTTTCCATGTGAGCCCAACTGTATCTCCATAGGGTAGTTAATTACTGTTACTGCACATGGTTTCCGCTAGCTAATTTATTGTTTTCCATAACAAGCATTAAAAATAAACAATAAAACGCTCAGCATTATCTTAGGTCCAAAAGACGCGTGTAAAAAAATTCCCTGACCAAAACAGGATGCGCTCAGTAATGTCGTTTGCATGACATGAATACCAGAAAATTTGTTCGAATGATAAGCCCCTGAAAAGAGGAAATTAAAAAATAAATTGCCTTCATTGAATTTCATATGTGCACGAACGTTCTGACCAGAATTATTATCCCCCGTTTCCATGGGTAATACAACTTTTTTTTTTAAAAAATTATGTTTCTATGATAGAAAAAAGGAAACCTTATCTCATGTATTCTGCAACAAAAAACAGAAAATGATTTGTTAGTCACGAGAGATTTTTCCAGCGCGGATGTTTCTTCCGCTGATGCATACTAATTTTGTAAATTTTTCTGATGGTTTCTCTAGTGAGAGCCAACTGCTGACTTTCAAAAGGGATGCTGGAGTATTGAAAGGATGGAAAGATTCAGCAAATTACAAATATTACATAATTTTCTGTATAAACGTCTTTTTTTGTTCTTTTGATGCGCGCTGAATAAAATGTCTTTCTTTTTGTATTACTGAGTGGTATTTATTATTCCCTCGTACAGAGGAAATGGCAATGAATTACATGAAAGTCACATACATTGTCATTAAAATAAAACTTTCAAGAAAAATAATAATTGGCCTAACAGGTCGTTGTAGTCCATGTTTGAGCTGAGCTACAGAATCTCAAACAGCTACTAAGTCGGGTATTCTAGTGCACTCATGACTAGAATACCCGGCATGGTAACTCATTACGCTAACACCAATGACTATTACCCTCCGTCCTTATACAAATACGCAGTCTGTATATCAGTACCTCTAAGTTTTCCAACCATTGTGTAGTATCAGCTAATTGCTGGCTGTCGAACCACGCAGTTAAAGAGAAATCTCGTAAAAGAAAAGTACGACTACACGTCAAAACCGACTGAGATGTCCTCAATTGGGGGTTACTTTCTGATCACATAGTGATAATAGTTGTGTTGATAGCATTTCTGATACGATTACTGACATCATTCACGAAGGTATATGACACAATTTATTTAAAAAAGGCCTAGCTTCTCGCCACCATTTGTGTTATGCGTGTTTATTTTTACGCACAAATGGAAGGGACCTACAATTTTATGCCGTATCCGAACGGTGAATTGAGAAGCTTTCCGTGACAAGTTATTAGTCTCGGATGTTTGTCAGACATTCGCGAGAGGTGGGTGTTTTTCTGGTATTCGAATTACGAAGCCCCTGCAACACTAAATTGCTCTAAGATTGCAATTCCAACCTTCGGCGAGTCAAATTTGACTATGAGCATTTACTGAGACAAAATCTACTTCAATATCCCAAAGAGAGTAAGAAATTCTAGTTTTTGATGAAAATAATTAAAAGTGCTTCATTGTCGTCAATTCCAACGTGCATTTACAATGACATCACAACCATCAGCTTCCTAAAGACAAAGTCAATCTGCTTGCTTCACATTTCGCACGCTACCATATTGCCCGCCCATGTACTTTCAAGAATCGAGTTCTCTTGGGACCGATCTGCTTTCGTACTCGTACAGTAGCTAGGGTTATAAATATTCCCTTTTATTATGGAGTTTTCCCAGAGAACTGTTGCACAGACTGTACATAAAGAACGTGAACCGTCATCTCTTTCCTCGTACTCACCAATGCGACCTACTTTCAAATGTCATGGAAACGCTCGTTAATCGTCACCAAATACGCGAAATCATTATCATACGGTTTTAGAAGGCGTATTTCCGCTGGTGATCTCTTGACTTATCTCACCGAAAAGTGGATCATTATTTTTATTTATCTGGCGAAAATAAGCTGTTGCACTCGATCTTTCTAAGGCATTTGCCAGGCGGTGTCATTGGATTTTTTGTGGATAATGAGTTCCTATAGAATCGAAAAACCCCTACTTTATACCTTTTTGACCATCCAATACAGGTCGTATTTGACGGTTTTAAATCTGATGTTCTTCGGATACGCGATGGTGTTCAACAAGGTTCTGTTTTGTCGCCGACACTCTTTCTTATTTTGAATAATGATCTCTTGTCCGCTGATTCTTATCTAATTTATTCTTTCCCTGAGGAGAGCACTCTCAGGTTTTCATATGAGTTTACACTTTATCATAAGTGGATCTTGAACAACAACGTACGTATAGCAGGTTAGACTAAACCTTGGCATTAATATGGTAATTACATAATGAAGTAGGGCTTTCAAATTATACTTCCGTCATCTGTGTCCGGTCCTGGCCTCCTGCAAAAAATCTCTCAACGGTCCCGATTTCGAGCTGATGTCATCTAGTCTAAAATCCATAAATTCTGGGCGTCCTGTTCTATGCCATCCTTCCAGCGTAGGCTTGGCCGGCCTGGCTGTCGTGTTCCATAAATCCTACCGGAAAGGACTTTTCAAGCATGATCCTCTTCGCTCATGCGAGCTAGGTGTCCTGCCCACCAGAGCCTACTGAGCTTAATTCTATTCACGATGTCGACACCACGGTAACCCTAGTATATCTCATCATTATAGAGTCTCCGGAATCGTCCTTCCTTACATACGGGGCCAATAATTCTCCTTAAGACCTTTCTCTCGATCACTTTCTCCAACGCCAGGTTGAAGAGGACGCATGCCAGTCCAACACCTTGTCGGAGCCCATTGTAGATGTTGAATAGTGATCTGCATATCTTTATTTGGCTTATAACAATGGTCATGGTCAACCTACATAGTCGTGTCAGTATACTCTGGCTGTGCTATCATAGGCCGCTTTAAAGTCTATAAAAATATGGTGTAGTAAGTTTAGAAACTTATTTATTCAGCTCCTGCCTGTTGTTGATTTGCCTGGGATGAAGCCACACTGGTATGGATCAATGATGACTTTAGCATATGGCTATCCTGTCTTGTAGGATAGAGGAGAAAATCTTATTCGCTGTACTGAACATCGTTCTACCACGGTAATTGCTGCATGTTGTTATATCTCCTTTATTATGTATCGGGCACAGAATGCCACCTCACCGGTCTTCTAGCATCGCTTCTTCTTCCCATACTTGCACTGTTAGTTTATGAATTGCTTGGTGTATTGCGGACCCTCCTGACTCCGATCAACTGGGATACCATGTGATCCCGTGGCCTTATTATTTTTGTGCCGATTTATCGCTCTGCTTACTTCATCTATGCTTGGTGGCGGCATTATTGTGTGGTCTTCGGTCATTGGTGGAGCCTCCAATTCATCAGTTAGCTGGCCATTTAGTAACTCATCATAGTAGCCATAGCTCTAAGATGCCTTTGAGATCAGCGATCAGATTACTCTCTTTGTGTTTGCGGTATATACATCTTCTCGTGCACGCGTGCCACGTTCAGTCCCTAGCTTACATTAGTCATCGAATTGCATTTAGGGTGAGTCGTATCGCTTGACCGTAGTTGTTTCTGGTCTCTTCATTGCAAAGGGCATCCGTGTTGACTCGAATCTGATTCGCGGATGCAGTCTTTCGTGATGATGCAATCCGCGCTCGGATCACCATACCAACAAGATAGTGGTCCGAGTCGACGTTGGCACTTCGGTACGTTCGGTCTATCAACACGTGGTATATCTGGTTACGAGTGGCTCCATCATGAGTTACCCAAGTGGCTTTCTGAATATTTTTACGCGCAAACCTTGTTTTTGCAAGGTCCAAATTATTGCGTTCTGCCATCTCTATGACTCGTTGACGATTATTATTAGTGTTATCGTGTAAGGTATGAGTGCCATGCCATGTAATGCCTGAATACTTGCTCTCTACCTATTTTGGTATTCATATCCCCCAGAATGATTTTTACGTCATACTGAGGGAAGGCATTAAGTTCACGTTCCACTGATTCAAATATTTTTTTTTTCATCATCTGCGGAATCCGCTGTATGTGCGTGAACGTTTATGAGGCTTTTGAAGGTTTACCAATTTCCGTATCTCCTTAGTCAGAAAAAGCAAAAAAAAAATCTCTGTCTGTCTGTTTCCACTCTACAGCCCCAGACGGCTGAATCGATTGGGAAGTCCAAATTTATTTTGGTGGAGATCGGCCAACTGGAAGTTGCACTTTACATAGACAGTTTTTCGAGTTTTTGCAAATATCCAAATAAGCACTTATGCAAAATCTGCTAAGTGCAAAAGACATTTAAAAAAATTAAAGATAAATTATACACATTTACTGAAGATTCCGGCCACACCTCAAGTTTTAATTCATTAGGCTCGTAGAAAATCGGAACTTTGAGATTCATTAAAACTTTAGTTATTGTGGCTCTCTAAATAAGGGTTTACCCATACCAACCGTTAGATCTCTGATTTCATGTAATGGAAAAATAAATAAGGTTACTCGAACTTTGGGCAACGAAAGTGTCAAAAGACCAAATAAGAAATATACGTGTAAATGGCACCTCATGTTATACGGCGATGTAATGAAGAACGGCGATGAGCACATACTAATTAGTGATCTCAACAAAGAGGTCCCAAAAAAGGGACTGGTCTTTAAGCAGTCAATATAGGTATCCAGGCTTGTACGGATAGATGCACTTGGTAACTCAGGAATACCCGACAAAAATTGGAAGCCAACATTCATCTAATATATAATAAAAAACAACCCATAAAAAGAAAGGATGGAAAGATTCAGCAAATTACATATTTTACATAATTGTCTGTATAAACGTCTTTTTTTGTTCTTTTGATGCGCGCTGCATAAAATGTCTTTCTTAGTGGTATTTATTATTCCCTCGTACAGAGGAAATGGCAAAATAAATATAAAACAAAAATTGGAAGCCAACATTCATCTAATATATAATAAAAAACAACCCATAAAATTTTTCATGTAAATTCTCTAATAGATTTGAAGAAAATCGGGCTAATTTTTAAAAAATTTACATGGCCACCACACGGGTCTCAGGGCCCTATCACTCCAACAAATTTACAAAAAGTTTTGTCCATCAGTGATGCAAATGTGTTTATAATTTGAAGAAAATTGGGTTAATTTTTTAAAAAAATTTATATGGCGCCCCAAGACCCCGGCCACCAAAATTTTTACAAAAAGTTTTGCCTATCGGAGATACACATGTGTATAAAATTTGAAGAAAATCGAGTAAAATTTTGTAAAATATTTGTATGGGAGCCCCCCGACCCCGTGGCCCGACGGGCCTCAAATTTATAGAAAGTGTTGTATCCGGAAATACACATGTGTGCAAAATTTCAATAAAATCGGGCCTTGGGAAGTAGGTTAAAAATTGATCGCAAGATTCAACGACAGACGACCGACGACCGACGAGCAAGTGAAGTTAATATAGAGAATTTAAAAATCTCGTGTCACGGTGTTTGGGTCTCAACTGATCCGAAACGGCTCGACCGATTGTTATGAAATTTTTTATGTATATTTGGTAGGTATAAGAATAGGTTTTAAAGTGAAAAAAAATACCTCTAGGTGAAAAAAAAAACAAGTTTGAGAACGACTGTACCCATTTGGCTAACTTTATAAATTCGCCATAGTCCGAATAAGGTTTATGCGAAAAAAATAGAAAAGATGCCCGGAAAATTGTAAAATTCGGAAAAAACTCAAAGTGCTGTTTTCCATAGGATTTTTGTATGAACTCGCGACCATAACTCACGATTCGAACAATGGATTAGCGTAGTTCTTTTTTTGTTTTGTTCATTACAATTAAAAAGGAAAGTAAAAAAATTCGGATAAATAAGCCCCAAAAGACCTTCAAAATTCCCAAAAACCCTCAAAGTACTTCCAAAAACGCCACAAAAGATCCTCAACAGACTCCTTTAACGACACTCAAAATACCCTCAAAAGACCTTAAAAATACCGTCAAAAGACTCCCAAAAGACCCCCCAGAGGACCCTCAAAAGACCACACCGAATTTCATACAAATCGGTAGAGAAATTACTTAGTTCCCAAAATTAAAAAATTTAACACAATGATGTGACTAATACTGTGACGCGATATCGCAAAACAAATAGCTTTTCACAGGTTCACAAAACGATCACAAACAAATTTATTGAAAGTGGGACAGGACAACGTCTGTCGGGTCAGTTAGTATATTTATAAAAAAAAAGTTAAGTTATCGTTATCGTTATCGAAATTAATTTGGTCACGGCGTGCATTGACGAGTGGTTTCATTTGAACCCAAATTGGTTCCGCGGAATTATATCATTGGTTTCACACGCAGCAGTTTCTTTGATGCAAGATCCATTAACGGATAAATGTCGGGGGTTTAAATTTCGCTTTGACGAAAGAAGACAGCATTGAGTCTTGGAAGCGTTAAATTGTGTAGCCCCCATTTTGTTATGCTGTCAAGGTGAAAATTTCACGTGCTAAGCATACGTTGTTGTTCGAGTTTCACTTGCAATGAAGAGTAGCGCGCAGAAAGCATGAAATCATATGAAAAGATAAGAGTGCTGTCGTCAGCGAAAGAATGAATGTTAGGAGACCATAACTGAAATAAGAAACAGTGTCAGAGACAAAACAGAGCCTTGAGGAACACCGTCGTTTATGGGGTGTACATTGGATTTAAAGCCGTCCAATACGACCTTAATTGAATGGTCAGAAGGGTAGTTACTAGTCCACTTAAGTAGGGCGATAGACATTCATTTTTGTCAAAAGAGCTTGATGCCATGCTCTGTCGAATGCCTTTTAAGTATCGAGTGATACAACTTTGATTTCACCAAATTTGTGAATATACTGATTCCACATTTTAGTAAGATAAGTCATCAGATCACCCTACTGCCGTTCGCTAAGGATTTCACGTGATTTAAGGTATTGCAAAACTTTACGATTGATAATTGATTGAGCTTAGATAGCAGGGATGTTATTGGAATGGGTCGGTACGAGGAAAGTGATGACGGTTCGCTTTTTTTAGGAACATGCTGGAAGGCTGGCCATGGTGTGGCTATAGTATTCCGGGACTTTGCGCACGCGTATAGGGATTCGCACCATTATAATGATCGGCTATATGCTTGGTACCGCGCTGGCGTTAAGCAAAAAGAGGAGAAGAGAGGAGATATCTATGAGCTTTAGTTTTGAGTGCCTGTGGATCACAGTGATGTAGAAAGACAGAGCTTGGCAAAATATTCCACATACGTTTTGTACGGGTGAAGAACGAATTTCTGAACTTAACTTTACGTCCGAAGATAGGCTTGACGGTAAACTGAGGAGTATTTAGTGCACCATGAGTTTTGAGGTTGAAATCCAGGAGTGGTGGCATGCAACTGGATATTTCTATTGACCAGCTCTGGACAAAGCAGGAAACGTTCCTGAGGTGCTCAAGCAAATCTATTGATCTCGCACTGTTTTCGTCACCGATAAGTTTTATCGCATGGTTTTGTATTCTATCTAGCTGATGACAGGTAGTTTTAGGTGCACCAGACCAAATATGACAATTATACTCAAGTTTAAGGCGAATAAAAGCCTTGTAGATATTAAATATTTGAAGAATGTTTAGGGAACAAAGGAACAACTTATTGAAGAGATTAAAACGTTTTGGAGGGAATAACATTAAATTAATTAAAATCATTGTTCATTTTTCTGCCCAGAAGAATTTCTTAAATATATTAAAATAAAGGAGCAAGTACATATTATTAAAAAAGTCTCTTGGAATGGCTGTCTCTATTCATTTGTCACAAAGTGTATAATTTCAATATCTACTAAAAAATCGGCGGTCAGCCATAAGCAGAATGTGTGAACAGCATGTACAATTCATGCTTGTACCGTATCTATTATGACAGGTGCGCACCTAGCTCTCTGTAGTGTTCTATTCCTCTATCTATTCTATCGTATCTTTTTCATCATCGACAACTGACTAATATGTAATTTTTCGATTATATATGTGACATGATAGAGGTTCTCATTACATTTAGTATTTATAATTTATTTTATCTATCAATATGTATTTATTTTTTAATCTTATATTATAGGTTCTTATTGTTTTAAGGAAAAATTGATGAAAAACTTTAACTTCAGTATATTCTTGTATATTACTTAATTCTACTAAATTTACTTAAAACTAGTTTAGAAAGCAAAAGAAAAAGAAAAATACAAAACAAAAATAAAACTACAACTAAAACTACAATTCTCTAAAGGCAGCTGCCCGTGTGCCAGGCTGTCACAGAGGCAACCCTGCGAGACCGAACGTACAGAGCGCATACGACGCTACCATCTCCGCTTGTTTTTAAGGTGGAATTCCGCAGTTGACCACTAGTATCTGATTGCATTGTTCTCATTACGATCTCGTTCTGGTATACGCCACTGCAGTATCTCCAGTTAGCATTCCGATTACCCAAAGCCATTGAAATATGTCGGATGCGTTTATCAGTTGCCCTTCTAGCAAAATAGTAGATCATTGGGCACGTTGCACGAGTCCAGTGCATCCAGATACAATAAATGCCTCAGGTTGTTTTAATCCATTCGAAGTACTGAGGATTAGGAAATAAAGTCATTTGGCACAGAGGCTGACCGAGCAAAATGGTTTCTAGTTAGATCTAAAATGACATTATCGATTATTGACACTTTTTTTTAAGCATTCAGAGGTTTCTTTTTCGAATCTGTAATCGGATTGTTCGTTCTTATTAATGTTTATATACGCCCTTATGCATTTTCTCTCGAGTATCTACGCAGAATTTTTTCATATATGAGAGATTCATGTTCCACCATATTGGACACGCATACGTAAGAATTGGTCTTACGAACTCCTGCTAACAAAGAACCTTCATCTCCCATCTCAGATGGCGTGGATAAAAAAAAACTTCAGAGCCATAAATGCGACTCTTCCTTTTTTCACAGCGGTATTTAACTAGATATCGCACAGGAATTTGAAAGCCATTTGGATTTTGGATTTTTAGATTGATCGAGTACTCAGGCCCGAGGGGTCCTCATGTAATATTTTATGGACAGAACTTTTCGTAAAATTTTTGGAGTGATCGGGCCCTGAGGCCCAAGGGGTAGCTATTTAAATTTTTTAAAAATTAACTCGATTTTCTTCAAATTTTAAATCTTGAGGCCAGAGTGGGGCCCATGTAAATTTTTTTAAAAATAAGCTTGATTTTCTTCTAATAACCACTTCAAGTACTTTCCCAATGTTAGGCATGAGACTAATAGGGCTATAATTAGTCGGATCAGAAGGATCTTTCTTTTTCTTTATTATTGGAAAACCCTTCGATACTTTCAAGCTGTTTGGGAAGTAGTGATTATTAAGCAAGTTATTGAAAATTACGCCGTATTGCCGTATAACTTCGACCGGAAAATGTTTCAACACGATATTAGGAATGCGATCTAGGCCTGTCGAGGGTTTATTTTTGAGTTTTCTGAAAATTACGGTTAGTTCAGTCAGCGTCGTCAGTCTGTTGTCTGTTCTTCAGCTCGTCAGATTTCACAACAGTTTCCGAGTAATTATTCTGATTATAAAACCGTCTTAATTCTTCGGTCACTTACTCGGCAGAATTACTTGAACGAGTGCACCATTTGGTGCACCATTTCAAAGTGCAATCATCCTGTCTTGACCATCAAGTTAATTCCATTTTGTTGGCAAATTAATTCAGTTGCACGTTGGACACACGTAGCGTTTCGTTATGCAGCCAGATACTGCACCTAAAGGAGCAACACAAGGAAACCGCAAACAGCATAAATCAATCGATTGACTAATAGTCGTCGTAGTGTGTGAGAGTTTGTATCTGTGTTTTGTCCTTGTTGCTAATCAACAAGCATGCAAATGCACTGATGCAATTTGCCACACTTGTATGTGCATACATAAGACAAAACGGCAACCCTAAATCAAAGTTGAGTAGTTTTCCGTTTCCGTTTCGATTTGCAACAATGGCTATATGCAACCGTCTCATTCGTTTGTTGAATTAGTCCTTGTAATCCTGTTGTCTTCACAATTCTTCGACCTTAGGCATACAAATCATAACAAATTGTTCTTATATTTTAGGAGACAACTTGACTATAGAGCCACTTCTCGTATAGAGAGCAACAGAAGCAATAAATAGCTCTGTGCTTTGTGATTCGAATGGACGGACCCGATTCCAATGACGACACATCCACACATCAGGATATGGTTGAAGTTCGATTATATTTATGGGGAAAGGACAAAAACGGAATATGCAATATGCAGTGGATTATATGATCTGGCGTTTAGAAGGAGAATCTTCTGTTGTGTGTAGGTAAGCCTACGATGCATGTAGGTTCTGTCAAATTGAAAAGTTCAAGGATATTTTTGCTAGATATGCTGTCAGAGTTGCTTTGGTGATGTTTAGCAATAGATTGATATGCAAATTTTAGGGGATGCATAGGTTGAAGATTAATCTGAAGTGACGTTAACATAAAAAAAAAAGTGAAAACAATTTCATTTGCATATGCAGCCGAAATTTATGTTTGCTGCGTTTACCCCCTAATTTCTTTTTGTGTTTTTCGACTGCAAATTTTGTCATGGTAGTGAAAGAATTGGCAATATAATTTCCTAATTTAATTAAATCTGCCTGCAGATCGCAGGGTATTTCTCAATTGATAGAACCAACGTCATAGTCGTTTGATCAAAATAAAATATCCTATCTTATTTATCCTAATCCACCAATGACCGAAGTCCATACTACGCTGCCGCCACCAAGCATAGACGAATTTAGCAGAGCAATAAATCGTCTCAACAATAATAGGGCCCCGAGATCAGATGCAGATGGGATCCTAGCGGAAATGATCATGATCACCAAGCAATTCATGAAATAATAGTGCAAGTATGGGAGGAAGAAGCGATGCCAGAACACTGGCGATGAGGCCTCCTGTGTCCAGGAGATATCACAACATGCAGTAATTATCGCGGTATAACGTTGTTGAGTACCGCATATAAGATTTTCTCCTCTATCCTTCAATACCGGATAGCCCCATCATACTAAAGTCATCATTGGTCCATACCATTGTTTTTTTTTTTATATTTTGCGAACACGCAAAAAGGGGCTTTGCACCCTTATAATGCTCGGTTATATGCTTGGCAAAGCTCGGTTATATGCTTGGCAGAGCCATAATGTTCCTAATACCTTTCTTGAATGCTGAATTTTTCCGTTGCCCAGTGACATCAGATATCTACGGAATTCCATAAGTTAAGTTAAAAATCATTAAAATGTCTCTTGTGGAAAAAAAACAATATGTAAACTTCTAACCAGCTTCTATATACTGATGTTATACGTAGGAAGGTAAACAAAAAAAATTGTCACACATCCGAAACGAATTAGATGAGTTGTTATTTTTGTAATCTGAATACAAGAACCATGAGTGTCCAATGCATACGCATCCAATATATTATTTCCGCACCAATGCATATCAAGAAGAAGTCGTTTTCGTACGCTTCACCTGCACAGTGCGCATTTCCGATGATAAATCCTAAGAAATGAAAATACCAAATTTTTTTCCTTCTTTTTTTTTTTCTTCTCCTTGTCATTCAGATAAGCTCTTCTTTGTTCAGAACAGGGAAGGATTAATTGGTAAATACCAAGTCCTTGCAAATTACTGTTTATGTTTTTTTTTAGCTTCGTTTGTAATTTGTGGCTACAATGAACAGTGTATCAGAGAACGGGAAACCCCAGTTTCTTGATTCCTATCACTGTCGGACAACTTTGGTGTGCAGTTCCGGAACATGCTTCTGATATATACGATTGCAACATCATCTTCCCTTTAGGCTAGTGGACATTCCTGCTACTACTACTGCGCTAAGAATTTTTTCTTCCTCTTGACAGTGTCAGAATCTTATTTATTGAATTTGCAAAACAACAGACTAAAAGCTCCACAGAATGGATAGAATTTCTTTCTTTGGTTTTATCGAGCATATAGCATATTTATTTACACATCGAGTTGTGGTGCCCAACAAGAACTAAAAAGGAATGGAATTTACTTTTTTGTCTTTGTGGCAAAGGCTGTAAAGTAGGCGATTGCTAGCAAATGTATTCATCTTTGATGAAACACATTGCCATAAAAATCTCTAATTATTTTAAGCCGGCAAAATTTCCTTAGTCCAAGTGTAATAATCGTGAAATGTAATATTAATTTTCTTTGCACTTATAATCCAACTGATTACGTCAGAATCGGAAGGAGGGAACAGTTTAAAAAAAGAAACGCAATCTGCTCACATCGCAAAATGAAGCACTAGTTGATATTTCTTGTTTCGACAGATCTTAGAAATTATTAAGCAGAAAATAATCGCAGTGCTAATGGTTTCGCTGAAATCGAAAAACGCTGTGGAGGAACACAGGGATATAAAGGGTTATCCATTTTGCGGTTTCAAAAGTAAACGTAAATAAAACACATATAAAATATTTTTTGTCATGATATTTCTTTTTTATTATAAAGTTTGAACGTTGACATTATGTGTGAAATACTACATCATTTAAATGACCACCACGCGAATTGTTGCAAGCATCAATTCTTTTGAGGTAATTTTTGAACACTTTTTGACACATATTGGGCGGTATCTCAGCCATAACTTGACGAATATTGGTTTTTAGTCGCTAACTACAAAGAAGGCAGCTCTTTCCTTCTTGTATACCTTAGTTCCCACCCTGTGCTATGCATCATAAGGGTTTTAACCCCTTCAGAATGTGACAGAAAAAAATTCCGTTGATGCAAAGACTTCTGTATAGAAATCCGTGCAAGCATGTATGATTACCTCGGTGTGCTGTGACAAATAACCTACTTAAGAACATTGTGTGCATTTACATCTACCGACTCAAATGACATAGATCATACAGCCAATTCATAATTATAATATTCGGCGCGACAGATCCTTGCGGTCCAAGGCTTAGCTTCTCGCAATCATTTGTGTTGTGCATGTATATATATTTTTGCACACAAATAGAGCTAAAATTGAATGCCGTATACGAACGTCAAATTGAGAGCTTTCCGTGACAAGTTATTACTCTCGGACGTTTGTCAGACCGTCGCGAGAGGGGGGACCGTGAAAAATTATTTTTGGTGGGATTCGAACCACGAACTTTCTGCTCAGAAGCCGTGCACTTATCCACTGAACCACGGCGCCCGATATACAGCCTATTATGCTACAGAATTCACCAGATGTATTAACTTCCTAGATAGTGACGACTTTCAGAAGCTGTCTTAAATTTAGGTATGTTCATCCAGCTGAAGCATATTGCGTGTAGCTCGAGTCCGTAAAACAGGAAGCCACGAATCTGCGAACGATTTCAGGCATCTTAATCTTTCATCGCTCTTGATAAAGGCTCAGGAACGTATTCTACTAACAAATCAAACAACGATTTGAAAATAAATATCAAAAGCACCGAAATTGCCATACATGCATTAATGCAAAAGATTGAGGACTCCACCAGCAAGTACAAACAATGTACGTTAGCCACATTCCTCAAGACTTTTACCAATGTTCGTATTGTGGCCATTCAGAAGGCTCTTACCCAGTCAATTTGAGAACACTACCAAAATAAATGTGCACTATATTTCAGCCTTGTTATTAACGAATGTAGTCCAATATGCAGATGACGTAGTTACTCTTGTATTAGTATAGTCCCTTAAAGTTATTAGAAAAGTCATGAAAAGTGCCCCTGGCTCCTTTACCTCCTTATCAACAAGTTATGACTTTGGAGTCACAACATAGAAATCTGAAATAGTTCCCTTTAGCACTAAATCTAAAATACTAACCTTTATCCTTTTAAAACTTAATGGTCAAAGGCTTACTTGAAGTGCTAAAAACATCGGTGTCATCCTGGATAGGAAGCTCGGCTGGAAGGTCCACATGTTATTCAGGGGTAAGAAAGTAGATATCCATCGCATTGACAGCAGAAAAACCATAAGTAAGAAATGGGGCCTCAAGCCTAATCTATGTTGCGCTATTCTCGTGTTCAGCGATGAGCTAAAAATACAAGTCTAGCAAGCTCAGCTGCCTACAAAGTTCATCAAGAAAGTTTTAATGTCACGTCCGAACGACCGAAAACTTAAACAAAATTTAAAAAAAAACCGATGCACAAAAGGCTCTTCCCCTCTGCATTGTAATCACACACATTTTATTCGATAGATAATTCTTTGGGTGTGGGTCAATTTAGAGGCCAATCTGCTTGACAGTGAACCTCCAAAATAAAAAAATTGCATGAAAGTTGCAAATCTTCAAACCGATGCACAAAAGCCTCTTCTCCTCTGCATTGAAGTCACACATATTTTAATGGATATATAATTCCTTTTGGAAGACTTGGTTTGGGTCAATTTATTGAGACATCTCTGTTAACTGGCCAAGCAGCGTAACAGTGAATCTCCATATAAATTTTTTTTATGAAAGTAGCAAATGTTGAAACCATTTCACAAAAGCTTCCTTCCCTCTGCATTATTGTAATCTGAATTATATTATTTAATAGATAGTTTCTTTGGGAAGACATTGATGTAAGTCTGTTTCGTCTGTCATCTCTGTGAGCTTGTCAATCTTCTTTACAGTGAATCTCTAAATTCCGAATTTTAAGAAAATTTACAAATGTTCACAACAGTACACTAAGCTTCTTACTCTTTTTACGAAAACTCTAAGTTTATTATTTGTTGTTAGATCAATCCTTAAGTAAGACTTGAATATGGGTTGAACTGGTGAGACATCTTTGTGAGCTGGGTTATCTTAATTATAGTCAAACTCTTAATTCAAAATTACAAATGATATTTTTACCAATATATATATACAGGCTGTATACATATTACTTTCTGTTAATTTTATTATTTTTTAAAAAACTTCACATGCGTCCCGTCTGGCATATTTATCAAATACATCGTAACGTGCATACGATCTTTGTGGTTTGTCACTATCTGGTACTATATGGTCACTGGTACCGGTACCACAATATAGTGAAGACAATACCCAGAAGATATGAAACACAATCTTCTACTGACTACTACACCCCAAACTAAGCTTCAGCTTCAACTATGCAATTTGACGTGACGTGCAATTTGGATACTGACGGATCCAAAATAAAGGATAAGCTCGGTGCAGATATCTTCTGAGATAAACTCAATTTTTCAAAGTCATACAGTGTTTCCGACTAGGCTAGAATTTTTTAGATGGAAATTTTAGAGATAAGGACGCCCTTGATGCCATAAGACAAAGTGCCGTACAAATTCAAATAAGTGTAGACATCAAACCTGGAATCAAAGCCATTAATGCGACAACTTGAAATTTGCTTAACAGTGCCAAAAAGAACTGGCATCGATAAGTCTAACACAGCAATCGTATGGGTCCGAGGGTACAGAAACATAGGGTAGTGAGAAAGCGTACGATTTGGCGAAAAAGGGTTTCATAATGGACACTTGTTCTATGGAAAGAGTAACCTGTCCATTGAGTTCAATCAAAGAACTAATTGCTCTTTCCTTACTACAAGGTCAAAACTAAGGTGCCCATATGTGATGACACTCTTACAATGATAGAAGAACCACCTAATTGATTTTAAGGCCTAGAGAAGATATTCCCAGAATTGTGGCTATTTTTACAGGTCACTAGCCAATAAACAGGCATGCTACTAAGCTGGGTATTAAATATGACACTCTCTGCAGGAGATGGGGGCAGGTAAATTAGATGTCCACTAATTTAACAAATTCCGCCTCTAGCAGGCTATTTACTCCGCAAACTAAGCAGACCATTCTTTGTCGACGTGAAAAAGCTTTCAGATTACATGAGTATCGAACTGATATCGTACTTGAACGCATTCAAAAAAACCTAAAATAGATCTTCCGAGGGTAGTGGTAACAAAACAGTACACCACTCTACCTACCTACCTACTTAAAAGGGCATTTGGGTTCAAGACTTTAGAAATCATTTAAATAGAACCAGAACATGCTCTAATTATTTCATAACATTCGACATTTTACGAGAAAAATTGTTTCCAAGTACAGACAACTTAATTTTGCGTGGCGCTGACGAAATCTTCCAGTCTTTTGCCGGATTATCGGCACTAGATATAAGATATAAGATATAAGGTCATTGTCTCATTGGCATCGGTTGGGAAGTAGCATTTGTAGCAGAATAAAAAAGTGGCACCTGCGAAGCCAGTTTTAGTTGAGTTTCATTACCATGCCCTTCTTCCGAAGGTATAATAGTTTCACATCAGAAAATGAATAGTCTATGAATAACACAAAAGTCTTTACATCACTGGAATACTTTGATTGCTTTTTTGATGAATAAAATAAATACATAAAGGTAAGAAAACTAGCAAAAGTGTCCAAGTGACAGGTTGTCAGTAGATAGCTGTAGGATTGACCTCTTCGTAAATGTTGCTAATGCAGTTGTGTTCTGTCATTTATAGATTTAGACCTTTTTTGCAAAATTGAACACATTACAAAGCGGTACCGAGGTATTCACTTGTTTACCATATTTCAGTATGTCGTCACAAAAGAACAAGAATAGGTAAAAAGGAAACAACAACATGACTCGGCACAAAAAAAGTTTTAAACTTTGTGTCCATCCAGCTCCGATATAAGAACCGATTGTTCTTTCAACCAACCAATAAACCCACATTGCAATGGACAGAACCTGTCAAATACCAATACCAACAAATTCCCACACAACGGATGGCTAGAAAAGTTTTTGTGACAATAATATATCTACAACAGAAGCAGAAGTTACGCAAAAGACATTGGATGCCAGACGAACATATAAATTTCAGGGTAACAGTGTCACTTATCGGTCAATTGTTATTCCATAGAAAATTGTCAAAAACATCGCCGGGGGGGCAATAACTTATCCTTGCAAGGATGAATATAATCAACAATAACAATGAATTTGCAAACAAACAACAAGCAACTAAACAAGCGGATCAACATCATTGACTGTTGGTCGGTTGACCAAGAGACCAACTGCTGCGAGCTGTTTTTCTTGTGTTTCTCTAATGTGGGTGTGATGGGATTATGGATTGAAATAGTTAGCGAAATTCATCCTTAGAGAATTATTTTTTTGGAAAGTTGCCTGTAGATTGTTTGGAAAGAACAGTAATTGTCTGTGCTCAAGTTTGGGGCTTTATATCAGTTGATACAATTTTTGACTTGTGTTTGTTTGTGAATGTGATTACCCGATACAAAATGTGTGAAATTTGCAAATTGTTGTTGTATGTATTTTAAAAGCTGATTCTGCTGCTATCAAGTTTGTTGTCATCATTGGCAGACATTAGGAATCAATATTTTTTATTTGCTACCCAGCAATTATACTGTAGATTTGCAAAGATTGACTGGTATTTATCCCCAGTATCACTCTGTTTCTGCTTCTGATCTGTACTAGAGAAACAACTCTATTTTACTTTACCTACTTGTTATGTAGAAAGGCCAGATTTTGGCGTTCTTGCAACAACCAGATCGACCTTAAAGAACTCCTGCTAAATGCTCTCAACAAGCTTGCTGGGAAGATCGCTGTGATTAAGGAGTTAATCCTCACAAAACTGAGCTTGTCCTATTCACCAGAAAATATAAAGTTCCACTTATTAACCCACCTTCTATAAAAGGTATAAGCTTAACATTGTTTGATAAAACCAAGTATTTGGGTCTTATTTTGGACAGAAAGCTAAGTTGGAAACCTACCATAAAAGAAAGAGTCGTTAAGCCACAGTGGCACTCTTCTCATGCAAAAAAGCAATTTGTAGCAGATGGGGTCTTCAACCCCATATAACTCATTGGCTATATACTGCGGTGGTAAGACCTACTCCTCTATACGGTGTTATTGTGACATGCCATATACTTTTTCTCCAAATTCGGGTGCATCCTGTACCCACGCAGTGAAGCCAACGAACGGATATAAAAGTAAAACGACAACAGCAACATCACGCCACTGGACTGGCCAATCACATCGCAGCACGTGACTTAAAGATTTTGCGACGCAAAATGGTATAAAAGGGTGAGCACGCAGGCGATCGCTCTCTTAGTCGCTTCTTAGTTGCCATTGTACTGTCTGGATCACGCCTCGGTAAGTGCTAATTAATCTAAATACAACATTTGCTTTGAATTTCGCTGCCGACGTATTTTCCATATCCGCTGCCGACGTCATTGCTCATACGCTGCAGACGCCTGTTCCATATTCGCTGTTGACGTCACTGCTCATTTGCTGCCGACGTCGTCCACCTGCATCTGTCACAATACTTGCCGTCGTACAACGTAACATCGCCCTGTTTTTGCCCCGCAGGTTGTTACGCTGGTGCATCTCAGCATATCTCTGCCGACGTCGTCCACTGCATTCGTTACTATTCTTGCCGTCGTACAACGTAACTTCGCTGTGTGGTTGCCTCGCAGGTTTTTACGCTGGTACATCTCAGCATATCACTGCCGACGTCGTCCACTGCACCCTCTCAAGCTCACGCTCACGCATAGCTCAGGATTCAATCTTGTCTTAGGCTTACGCTCACGTATCGCCTAGGGCGCACGCTCATCTAAGGCTCAAGCCCACTCATCGCTTAGGATATACGCTCACGCATCGCTCGGGATTGACGCTCGTCTCAGGCTTACGCTCACGCATCGCTCAGGATTGACGCTCGTCTCAGGCTCACGCCAATAGATCGCTCAGGATTTACGCTAGTCTCTGGCTCGCGCTCACGCATCACTCAGGATTCACGCTCCTCTCAGGCTTCCGCACACTTCACACGCAAAGGGTCACACAAAAGGCACACGAAGGCTTTCTTCAAGGCTCGCCCGGTTCACGTCATCAGCGCACACCTCAAGGATCACGTCTTTTCGAATCGCATATTTAAAGAATTAAGGAAAATGAAGAATTTAATTTGAAGAGTCACCAACTAGAAATTTTTCTTGTAACGACCCCTTTTGTCTGAACCCTGGTCATGCTGAGTTTACCCCGGGTGCGAAAACTCCGTTACAGTATGGTGGACTGCTTTAAATAAAAAAGTAAACCTTGGCAAATGAAGCAAAGGCCAACCCCCTTCGCCGCATTTGTCATTCTGTTCGACCTTACACCACTCGACATTTACAGCAAGCAAGTAGATAGTAAAATTACAATTTTTCGTGTAAATTTTCTAATCGGAGATGTGTACATATTTTGAAGAAAGTCGGGTAAATTTTTTACATATATTATATGGGAGCCCCTTATCCATGGGACATCAGGTCACCCTTCAAAATTTTTCCAAAAAGTGTTGTCACCAGTGATAGATATGTGCACAAAATTTGAAGAAAATCAGACTATGGGAAGTGGATTAAAAATTTATCGCAACTTTCCACCACCGACAGAACGAACAAACCACAGAATGACAGAGCCATGCCGACGTAAAGTTATTATAGAGAATTTAAAAATAGTTCACCGGCGAAAAAAAGCAGCATCAGAGAAGAATCTCGGCCGATAACTCGAACAATACAGATTTGCACATATTGCTGTGTCGAATAATGTTATATATTCTTAGCCGAACTCAAACGAATGTTGGAGCAATGGAAAGAACCATTATATGACATTCTAAATGGACGCTAACATAGGCATTTAGGGCTTCACCAATAGCCAACAATCACACTGCGGCCACCAGCATAAACTAAGTTAGGAGAGTGTTACAATATGAGGGCATCTTAGCGGAGCTGATTAAATTTGAAGTACCCGAACTTCACAAAACATTTCATGAACTTATATTGCAAGTATGAGAGAAAGAAGCAATGCCCAAAGACAGGAGAAGATGCATAATGTTCCCCATAAGAAAGGAGATATCACAACGTGCAGCAATATTCGTGGTATGATGTGTAAGATATTTCCCTCTATCAATCAAGACAGTAAAATTCCATACGCTTAAGTCTAATGACTTAATGGACTCATATCACTGACATTACTATCTAGGTCGTTAAGGTCGTGGGCGCCGTGGCTCAGTGGATAAGTGCATGGCTTCTGAGACGTGTCCCACGTCTCGCGAATGGGTGACAAACGTTCCGAGAGCAATAACTTGTCACGGAAAGCTTCTCAATTCGCCGTTCGGAGCCGGACTTAAATTGTAGGTCCCTTCATTTTTATCCAAAAATTTACATGCACGACTACACAAGTAGTCGCGAGAAGCGTGGCCTTGGACCGCAACGGTCTGTCGCGCCGAATATTATTATTATCATTATTATTATCTAAGCTGCTGTAGTACAGTTTTGTTTGGTATGGTTTCGCTAGGTAGTAGATAGTAACATGTTATAGAGAGTGAGGCGAACTCTGCATTTACCCGACTTCCAGCATTAAGTTCTCAAGACAATTATTATAACAGTACTACACTATATATACGAACATAAGGGGCTTAGCAAAAAGCACTCTGACCTTTTAGCCGCGTTCGGGATGGGGATGTATTACGGATTCTCCGTAAGTATTGCGTGTGAGGAAGGAGGATTTCAGAGACAGTTAATTAAGGAGATCCGCGGTATCGACAAGATAATTTAGCTCGATAGACTCCATTAGGAGAGACAACTATCTGGCAAGAACGAAGAAGATCAACTTCGAAAAGGTCTTTACATTATTTATGGGAATAAGGCCAAGCCTACACAGGTTGTATACATATAACATGTGCGCGCCGTGTCTCAGTGAAAATGCATGTGGCTACTGGACAGGAGGTTCGTGGTTCGAATCCCAGTAATACCAAAAGTATTTTTCACGCTGTCCCAACTCTCGCGAATGGGTGACAAATGTTCCGAGAGTAATAACTTGTCACGGAGAGCTTCTCAATTCGCCGTTCGGAGCCGGCCTTAAATTGTAGATCCCTTCCATTTGTGACCAAAAAGGGATTTCAAGCTGGATAACACCGGCTCGTAAATGGGAACTGTGGGGAGATTTTAGCTTCGAACCCCGGTTGTAGAGCTATATATCGATACAATGAAATGGATAATGGTTCACCATTTTTGAGTACAATCTAGAAAAAGGCTGCTATCCAAGTAAATGTAGGTGAAATGGAAAAAATCACGCAATAATTGTTCTGGTGAAGAATACTTCTTTAGAAGTTTCCCTAAGAATTTCATATACTATGCGCCACTTATACTGCAGACGCACGCCGGCTCGTATATCAATTTAATTCTCATCAGAACACTATTTTATTGATTAACAAACTTTTAACAGAGACATAAACCACAATGGCAGCAACTTTTTCGCTGATTCTCAAACTTACATAATGTCAGCAACGCTTTCACTGATTCTTAAATAAAAATTGGGAAATATTTTCGTTGTAGGAAAATTGACATACATTTAAATAATACAAACTAGGAGCTCACATGCGATTCTGCTGCCAGACTAGTTAATATAAATTAACTCACATTAATTGTGAAATTATTATAAATAAAAAACATTTTCATGTTATGTATAAACTTTTACATAAATACTACGAACAAAAAGTTAATATTTCATCAACATGGTGGATAAAAAATTAATTAAAATACAGCAATGGTCCTTGCTTGTATTCAGACTTGCACACATCCCTAACTCATGCGATTAATCAAATTGCTATTAAGGATTCTATAAAAATCCGCATATAACTTAATTTCGCAAATGATACCTCGGTGTATTGCGCGGCAAATGAAAACAATTAATTTCGTTTTTCCGCTGTGCTGCTGTATGCACACTGAAAACAGTGTGAAATGGTGGTAGCGGTAGTGTATAGTGTACAGCTAATATTCCACCTGTATGCAGCATCAAATACTCAGATGATATTAATATTTCATTATTAAAACTCCATTTAGAAGGCAGCAACAACAAAAAATGCGCCCAAGACGGCAATAAAAATTTATGAAGTATTATTACCATAGTGCAGAGGTGCAGACCCTACTTGGCGTTTAGACCGAAATTTTAGCTGAATAAAATTTAAATTTGTTATATATATTGCGCCAAAGTTGTCTTGCTCTTTGCAGAGAGCGTATATTTTGAAAATTGAAAATAAGTTAATATTTTAGAAAGTGTACATTCATTCACATGATGACACCGTGGCTCGTCTAGTGGCTAGTGCGTTGAACTTTTGAACAAAAGGTTCGTGGTTCGAATGCCAAAAACACCAAAAGTATTTTCACGGTCCCACCTCTTACGAATAAATGACAAACGTCCGAGAGTAATAACTTGTAACGGAAAGCTTCTCAACTCGCCCTTCTGATACAGCATTGAATTTTCCCTTCCAATTCTGTGTAAAAATATAACACGCACATGAAAGCTCGTCGACAAATATTATTATTATTATGCTTGAAATTTAAAAAAGACTATTACTAAACTGTTTGTGTGAAATTTTTATACCCAGACAAATAAGTTGAAAAAGTTGTACATATGTTGGAAAGTAATTTTCAAATGTTAAGCGACTAGATATCGTAAAGTTATTGAAGTAAGAATGCCGGGAGAAATTCTGTCGTAAACACATCAAGAAATCTTCAGATTTGGAGATTACGACGTTAACTTAAGCCAGATAATATTTGGAGTAAATTCACAATCCATTCATGTCCCTTGTTCGATTTGTAAAGATTCAAGACTCGACATTTTTCCATTTGCAGGTGTGGGCAAATAATTACTTACGAGTCTGTGGTAGAAGGAACAAAATGCCAATTTATATGATTACTAGCTGCTCCCGGGCCCTTCACTACCCGCACACATGAACCTTGCCTTCCTCTTATCATCGTGGTAGCTGATATTAACATTTTATATTTTTAATAGCCCATAATCAAGAAATACAACAGAAATTACTTCACCATTATTAACCAAACTACAAAAGAGAATTACACAAAAACATCATTCGAATCTTTAATTGTGGTCCCGAGTTCATACAATACAAAAATCCCATGGAATAAGGTACTTTCAGTTTTGCCGAATTTTGCAAATTTTTTCCGTAAAGACCTTGCTCAGACTGTTACGAATATTTACAAAAAAATGAGTCAAATCGGCCCATCCGTTCTCAAGTAACGCGCTTACAAACGAACAGCATATAATTTTTATTTAAATAGATTGTTAATTATCTGGCCTATATTAGTCCTTCTTTACGTTTTCTAGGAAAATTTGTAATTTATGGATATAACAGTCATCTTTAATATAAAAACTTTCAGTACATTTTCGATATTACTTTTCGTAATTTCGGCAATAAAGTACTACTGCTAATCCTTAGTTTGAAAAAAAAACTCGCTGAAAATTCTAATAGGCAAATTGACTACCAAAGTCACAACCTCTTCTAAAATTCCTAAAAAATGTAAGTAGCCGTGATTATGTTTCTATTCTATAAGTCTACTAAATAAAAGTCTGGAATGATGCATTTAATGCGCATCATAGAATAATTCAAAACAAACAGTGTTTTTTCAGAGAATTAAAAATAGTAAGAATCTAAGAAGAAGTACCATACTATGTGGTGGGCATCGCTTACCATACGCACGCCCCAATAGGGTCTACAATCCCGGGACGCCAAAATAAAAATCCCAAAAACCAATCCCGGGATTGAAATGACTTAAGTTCGGCGTTTCCCAGCTGCTCTATCCGACTGACCACCACTCAACTGACCACCCGCTCACTGAACACCACTCAACTGACCACCCGCTCATTGACCACCTTCCCACTGACCTCCCGCCAACACACATTCTCTGATCTATGCATTCATTGCTGTTCTACAACGCCAAGCATACGCATCCTGTGATATATGCATCCAATGTGCTCGTAACGCCCCGATAGGATTTGCAATACCGGGATGCCAAAATAAAAATCCCAAAAACCAATACCGGGATTGAATTTACTCAAGTCCGGCGGATTTATACGTTATAGTACCAGAGATACTGCCGTATCTGCAGCCGTTGCTAATTTTTCTTTTATACAATTTGTTACACTTGTCCCACACGTATATTATCATCATCATCATCATATTTGGCTCTAATACCGGTGTCCGGTCCTGGGCTCCCGCAAAAAATCTCTCCACAGGTCCCGATTTCAAGCCGATGTTATCCAGTTTGGCATCCCTAAACTCTGGGCGTCCTGGTCTACGCCATCATTCCAGCGTAGGCTTGGCCGGCCTCGCTGTTGTGTCAGCTAACTGAGCAATCCTAACTTTCCGAGCAGGATCATCTTCGCTCATGTGAGCTAGGTATGCGGCCAAGAGGTCAGAATGCTTTTTGCTAAGCACCAAAGTCTCGGATCCATATGTAAGTATGACGTATGAGGTATGACGACTGTCTTATATACCAACAGCTTGGATGTTATGGTTAAATTCATGGATTTGAAGACTCTTGGAAGACTATAGTAGGATTTGCTGGGTTTAAGCAGCCGTGTGCGTATTTCTGGTTCTATGCTGTTATCGGCTGTTACAGTTGACCCGAGATAGTTCAAGGATTGCACTACTTAAAATTCGCCCCCTCCACTTTTTGAATGAGGGACTATGACGGACCAATGTTGGATCTTCCACTCGCAGACGTGACCACCATGTACTTTGTTTTGCTCTTATTTATGTGCATTCCCAGATTTCGTACCGCATGCTCGATCTGGATGAAGGCTTCCTGTACAAATCTTCGGTTTCTACCAACGATGTCAATATCGTCTGCGTAAGCCAGTATTTGAATGGACTTATACCTAGAGGATTGTTCCTCTCTGTTACGTCAGATTCTCGGATCACTTTCTCAAACGCCAGGTTGAAGACGACGCAGGCCAGTCCATCCCCTTGTCGGAGCCCGTTATAGATGTTGAATGGGCTTGATAGTAATCCGGATATTTTCACTTGGCTTATAAGATTGGTCATGGTCTTGTCAGTATATTTGGGATGCTAAATTCTCTCATGGCTTTATAAAGTTCTACTCTGACTATCATAGGCGGCTTTAAAGTCTATTAAAAGATGGTGTAGTGAGTTTTGAAACGCTAGGCATTTTTCCATCACTTGCCTAAGGGTGTAAATCTGATGAGTTGTTGATTTTTCTGGGATGAAGCCACACTGGTATGGACCAATGATGACCTCAGGGTATATGGGGCTATCCTGTCTTGAAGTCATGGGTGGAGCCTCCAATTCCTCAGTTAGCTGACCATTAAACAACTCATGAACGTGTTCTCCCCATCGGTCTAAGATGCCTTTGAGATCGTCGATCAGATTACCCTCTTTGTCTTTGCAGTATGTGAAACGCGGTGTATATTGAGTCATAGCACGGACTCTTTGGTAGAATTTCCACGCCTGGTGCGGTCATCGCTCTCTGCACTGTTCTAGTGCACGGACGAGATTCTTCTCCCAGGCTTCTTTCTTTCGCCGGTGAATTGTTTTTCTTTATATTCATGTTCGCGTGCCTGCGTTCTTGGTACGCAACATTCTTACGTTCAGTCGCTAGCTTACATTCGTCATCGAACCAGTCGTTCCGATCTCTAAGACTACTGCCTAAGATGGAGTCAGCAGTACTAATGACAGTATTGTTAAGGCGTGTGAATTTCTCTTCTACGCCCAGCATCTCAGCCACAGGACTTCCCGTTCGACTGATTCAAAGAATTCTACCTTTTCATTATCTAATGAATCCTCTGTAGGTGCGTGAACGTTTATGAGGCTTATTTTTTTAAATCTGCCCTGCACGCGGAGGGTGCATGGCCGTTCATTTACTGCTTTAAAGTCGATAACTGTGGGTTTCATTCTAGAAACCCCACACCGAGCACATGATATCTTGCATGACAGCTGTAATATATGTCATATTCTGATTTTTGTAAGACACCATTCCCCGTCCACCGCATCTCCTGAATTGCTGTTATGTAAGCATTATATTTGGACAGGGTATCGGCTAGCTGCTGTGCAGCTTGAGCTCTATACAGTGAGCGTAGGTTCCATGAGAAAATTCTTAAATCGTTAAGCCATTTTCGTTGCCGTCGTTCATCAGTGTATACGAGGCTGATTTGTGGTTTCGTAATATGGGTTTTTTACGGGCGAAGTTATTGGCTTCACTCCAACCTTACTTTGAAGGGTCTAGCCCGATCATTTCGCTTTTGCTTTACTCGAGGAAAATTAGCAGCGGCGACCACCATGAGGTTTGATCTCACTTCCACCAGTCAGAGATAGTTGTGGCCACATTCATTTCGCGGTACTCTGCTGATGGCTGACCGCACCACACGTATATTACTGAGCCTAAGTATATGCATTGATTTTTATCGCAATACAATTCCATACAATGCTTATTCTCATTTACTAGTTTGTACAAAAAAAAAGTCTATTTACAATATTTTAGCTTTTAGCATATTTCGAAAAGAATTCATAAACTAAACAATCCATAATATAAAAATCTTTAATAAAAATCTTTAATATAATAATATTGCACAACATTTTAAAATCTATGAACGGAACTTTCTTGTAGGAGTCAAAAAAATTGCAATCCTGGGAAAAGCTTTCCAAACGACCCAGCTTATGAGGCATGCAGCAATGAAAATGCTCACGAAAAAATAGATTTGCAAATAAAATGTAAAATGCGCCAACAATTAGAGTACTCATCCAATCCGCAATGGTCCTTACAGAGAAAAAAATCGCAATATTACACTTGTGGTAAGTTCCCAATTTGTCGGACAACGGTTTTAACATCGCAATGACGCTGAAAAAAATGTACGTTCGGCAATATCCAATTGCCCAAACACATCCTCGTTGTCGTCCTTACAGGAACATTTGGTATTAACGTTTAATTGCTTGCTGCTGTTGCGCTCGCTGACTGTTGGCGACAGAGCATATCCTGCGTATTATACATGTAACGAGGATAATGATTATTTTTGAGTGCCACAGATGAAATGAAATGGAATTAATCTGACGGCCACAGGGGTAGTTTCGACTTGAAGGCACTTTTAAAGGCACATTAAATTAAATTTTTTTAATGTACCTAAATGTTCAGAGAGATTTTGACAGAACCATAAACAGTTTATCCAATAAACAGAATAACTAAGTTTAAGTTATTCAGGTTTAAGTCATTTTAACCAAATATTTGTAATTTTCTTTGCGAAAACCCTTAATTTTCATCTCACCTTCAGTTGGTGAACGGACCTGTGTTGCGGAGTAAAAAAAAACGGAAATACCATTCGAAACTCTGGAGGTGGACTAAACCCTTTTAATCCAATTGACTACCATTCCGAACTGTGAACATAACTGATTTACAAAAACAAACAAAAAATAAATAAAAATGCAATAAAACTGACCAGAAGTGGTTCGTTCGCTCGTCTGCGCATTGTGTGCACAACTTGACCAGTCGATGAACCTGAAGTGGACACATCCATTCCGTGAATGAAAAAAAAAATCGTATTGTTTGCAAAATTATTTAATTGTGCGTGGGTACGTGATTTTATAATACACCCATGAAGCGCGAGAAAAACCACTCAATGTGGATTTTTTGGAATTCTCAATAATATCACAGGATGAGTGGCTATTAAACAGATTAGCTGGAATTAATTGGTATACCATATGATCCCCAAGGACAATGATGATGATGGTGTTGCGGAGAAGACTAGATAGAGATTGTACTGAAATTTAAACAAAGCAACAAAATGATTAGAATGGAAGTCCCAGAATAAACTTCCATTCTACTCAGATTGGTTATTTAAGGTAAAATGTTTGTACGAATGAAATTTGTGTGCAGGAACATTCAATACATTTAAACATTTAATTTTTACAAAAAGTGAAAGTTGTTTTCAGGTTACATGCTTAGAGCAAATACTGTAACTTTTTAGAATTATGGTTGCGGGGATGAACCTGCAATAATAGTTTGAGTTTATTGTAGAATAAACAAGGCCAACGATTTTTTGTCCACTCCATAGAATTCAGTGGCATAGTTAAGCGATAAGTTAAGCTAGTGAATGCGTTGTTGATCCACCATATTTTGCTAGCTGGTTTTGACAAAACAAAAATGTTTACTCGTTATATTAGAAATCCATACAATCCTGAAGGTAAGTATTAAGTTTATCATTATTGAGAGCAGGGTAATAATACAATTTGGTGCAATAAATCGCTGTGGTCCAGGATCTACCTTTTCGCGACCACTTGTGTTGTTTTTGTATTATTTTGCACATAAATGGAAGTGACGTTCAATTAAAAGCTATAACCGAAAGGCTATTTAAGAAGCCATCCATTGCAGTTTTCATTCTCGGACGCTGGTTAGGCATTCGTGAGAGATAGTACCGAGAAAAAGTTGAAAAAGGAAGGAATTCAGTACCCGCACTAACATCGGCCTAAGAATACAAAGCTACTCAAAGTATTGGGCGATGACATGAATTGTCTGCATATGAGTTTTCTTTTTCACGCAGAAGTAAGGTGACTTTTTCGCGGTAGTACTTTGAATCAGTTCTTCAAAATTATGCCTGGAGTCAAAACATTCCTGATTGACGAAGGCTTGACCATGCTTTGTGTGACAGGTTGTCTAATGACGGGAGTTTTTGAAATTGGTGATTCTGGCAGATAATTTAAAAATATAAACAATTTAGGGGAGAGGCAACAGCTTGATGCCAGCGATAAGCTTTGGTAAAGAGATGTGGGGCTGCTAAACGACAACAATGACGTCAATGAAATCTATTCCAGAGACTTGATTGCCGCTTGACTATCTACATAATTAACAATATCCGTTGTTGTTATTATATTGTGTTTCATCCAGATCCGAATCAGATTCGAGACCACACGGCTGCCCTCTGCAACGAAAAGGTTAGAAACAACTACGGGCAAGCGATAGGACTCGTCCTAAATCAGGGAGAGTAAGTCCTGGGGCTGAGATGTCAGGCGTAGAAGAGAAATGGACACGCCTTAAAAATACAGTCATTAGTACTGCTGAGGCAGTAGTCGTAGAGATCGGAACGACTGGTTCGATGACGAATGTAAGCTAGCTGCTGAAAATAAGAAGGTTGCGTACCAAGCAATGCAACAATCTCATAGAACGCAGGCACGCGAACATGAATATAAAGAAAAAACAGTTCACCGGCGAAAGAAAGCAGCCTGGGAGAAGAATCTCGGCCGCGAACTAGAACAGGAGAGAAGCAAGGACCGTGACAAGCGTGGACGTTCTACCGAAGAGTCCACGACATGACGCAATATACACCGCGTTGCACATACTGCAAAAAAAGAGGCAATCTGATCGCCAATCTCAAAGGCATCTTAGGGCGATGGGAAGAGCACTTTCATGAGTTGCTAAATGGCCAGATAACTGGGGAATTGGAGGCTCCACCAATGATCGATGATTATACTAAGCTGCCGCCAACAAGCATAGACGAAGATAAATCGGCTTAAAAATAATAAGGCTCCGGGAATAAATGGGATCCCAACGAAGCTGATTCAAATAGGAGACCACACAATACACCAAGCATTTCATGAAATAATAGCACAAGTATGTGTGGAACAGGCGATGCCAGAAGACTGGCGAAAAGGCTTCCTGTGCCCCACACATAAGAAAGGAGATATCAAAGCATGCCGCAATGATCATGGTATAACGTTGTTGATTACCGCGTATAAGATTTTCTCCTCTATACTTCAAGACAAGATAGCCCCATACGCTTAAGTCATCATTGGTCCTTGCCAGTGTGGCTTCATCCCAGGCAAATCAGCAACTGATCAGACCCTTTGGCAGGTAATATAAAATGTCTAGAGTTTCAAAACTCACTACACCACCTTTTTATAGACTTTTAAGTCGCCTGTGATAGCATAGCCAGAGTAGAACTTTGTAAAGCCATGAGAGAATTCGACATCCCAAATAAACTGACACTACTATGTAGGTTGATCATGACCAATGTTGAAAGCCAAATAAAAATATCCGGATCACTATCTAGCCCTTTCAATTTATAATGGGCTCTGACAAGGGTTTGAACTGGCCTACGTTTTCTTCAACCTGGCATTGGAGAAAGTGATCCGAGACTTTGACGTAACGGCGAGAGGAGCAGTCCTCTATAAATTCATTCAGATACTTGCTTGCGCAGACGATTTTGACATCGTTGGTAGAAACCCAAGAGCTGTACATAAAGCTTTCATCAGGATTGAGCAGGCGGCACGAGATCTGGGGCTGCACATAAATGAGAGCAAAACAAAGTACGTCTGCGACTAAAAGATCCAACATTGGTCCCGCAATTAAAATAGTGGAGCGCGAATTTGAAGTAGTGCAATCCTCTATCTCGAGTCAATTGTAGCAGCCGATGATAGCATGGAACCAGAAATATGCGCACGGTTGCTTAAAGCCAACAAAGCCTACAATAGTCTCTCAAGGCTCTTCAAATCCAGGAACTTAACCATGATTTCCAAAATGCTGGTATATAAAACAATGTTCATACCATTATTTATGTATGGATCAGTGACTTGGGTGCTTAGCAAAAAGCATTCTGACCTCTTAGCCGCGTTCGGGAGTTAAGTCCTACGAAGAATTGTTGGACCCGTACATGAAGAAGGACTATTCCGGAGACTCTATTATGATGAGACCTGCAAGCGTTACCGCGGTGTCGATATCGTGAAGAGAATTAAGCTCGGTAGATAGAATTAAGCTCGGTAGAGAGAATTAAGCTCGGTAGGCTCCAGTGGGCAGGACACCTAGCTCGCATGAGCGAAGAGGATCCTGCTGGGAAAGTCCTTTGCGGTAGGATTCATGTAACATGACAACGAGGCCGACTAAGCCTACGCTTGAAAGATAATGTAGAACAGGACGCCCAGATTTAAGGGATGCAAAACTGGATCACATAGGCTCAAAATCGGTACCGGCGGAGAGAGTTTTTGCGGTGGTAGAACCAAATATGATGATGATCCTGGTTCGTGCCTCCTTAATAGCTTTCACCTCGGCCTGATAAACGTTGAATTACTTGGGAGAGGAGCGGAAATGCTTACGCTTGTTTTATTACAGAAGACTTCAGCCTCTACTATACCGCCATGCTTGGATAAGTTCGTGAAGTTCTTCACGTCCTTGATTTCCTATATATAGCTACCTCTACAGTGTTCTCTAGAGAGAGATGTAAATCCTTGTTGAAGCGTAGGAGAGGTAAGTTGTATAGTTCAAATTCGCCAGTTCCTTCTTAAGTGATTTGTTTAGCGTCAAGTGCCCTGTTTAAAGACATATCCACTGATTTATTGCTGACAGTCGCGTAGCCATCTGGCTGCTCTATGTCTGCCGTATACGTTTATATTAAACGATCTCAACACTGACAAATCCACTGGGCCTGATGGTATTTCTCCAATAGTTCTGAAGAGGTGTTTTTCCAAGATGGCATTACCATTGCGTAAGCTTTTACATCTATCCTATTCTTTTGGACTCTTCCCGAGAAGTTAAAAACAGCTTTTTCCAAGCCCATACCCAAAAAAATCGATCCGTCGTCTCATTCTTCGTACCAACCCATATCATTTACATCCATTCTTTCCAAGGTTATGGAAACGCTTATCAATTTTCAGCTCAATAAATATCTTGAAATCAACGAAATCCTTAGTGACCGGCAGTATGGATTTCGTTGGCAACGTTCTACTGGGGATTTGATGGTATATCTCACCGAACAGTGTAACCGGTCTTTGCATCAATTTGGAGAAAGCAAAGCTGTTGCACTCGATATTTCTAAGGCATTTGACAGAGATGGGCATCAAGCTCTTTTGTCCAAAATGCGTGCTTATGGAGTCGATGATAAATTGTTTCACTGGATTAGAAGCTATCTTTTGGACCGCTTTATTAAAGAAGTTGTATTGGACGGTTTCAAGCCCAATACAACTTAAATGCTGGCGTTCCCCAGGGCTGTGTTTTGTCCCCGACACTTTTCTTGATTTTTTTTATATCTCTTCAATGTGACTTCTAATCCAATTCACTTTTTCGCTGACGATAGCACTCTCAGCTTCTAATATAAGTTTGAAGAACTTCCCTCCACTTCTCATGTTGAACTCAAACAACTTCGTATGTTTAGCACGTTTAATTCTGACCTAGACAGCATAACAAAGTGGGGACAAATCAATCGAGTAGAATTTAACGCTTCCAAAACACAATGCTGCTTCATGTCGTCTAAGCGAATCCTAAATCCCATGCCATTATCCATGAATTGAAACTAAAAATCTCGCAATGCTCGGTGTTTGCGTTAACGACAAGCTTTGTTGGAATGACCACATATTTACCGTCGCCAAAAGTGCTGCGAATTGTTAAGGTTTTCACTCCCTCTGACCTGGCTACTACCTACAAGACCTTTATTCGCCCCTAAACTTGAGTACAATTGCCATGTCTGGTCTGGTGCGCCTAAAACTACCTTGAATCAGCTATGTAGAATACAAAACCTTGCGATAAAACTTATCGGCGACGAAAACATTGCGAAATCGATAGATTCGCTTGAACACCACAGGAACGTCTCCTGCTTGTCACTGTTTTATCGCTACTTCCACCAGCGGAGCTCAAGAGAAATAGCCAACTCTCCTTGAATTCAACCGCAATATCCTTGGCGCTCCAAAAATTAGTTTACCCTCAAGCCCATCTTTGGACGTACAGTTAAGTTGTGGGATTCGTTCTTCAGCCGTACAACACAATGTTCTGCCCACCTTCCACTATGTCTTCCCATATCACTATGGTCCACAGGCTTTCAAAACACAAGCTCATAGACATCTCCTCTTTTCTCCTCCTTTTCCTTGATGGCCACTCTGTGCCAAGCATACAGCCGATCATTATAAGGGTGCGAACCCTTTAAGCGTGCGCGAATTATATAAAAAAAAGGCAAGGCACAACATCTAGGCCACGTATAGGTGTTGTCCTCAGCATGCCACTATTCTACAGAAAGGCTGCCCTATGTACCTTCCTCATCATTTAAATATATGTATATTTTTCAAGAGCTGACCAACAAGCGCTTACCACGTACATTAGTATAGGCCTTCTTACAGAAGTATAGAGCCAGTATACCAGCTACTTTTAAACCCCCGTATTTTACCCACGGCGTTTTTGCCAGATTATAAAGCTATGATAGCCTTGTTAGCTCTTTCTAGAATATTCTTATTCTTTATTAGTAAAAACTAGATACGACCCAGATGGGGCAACTAAAAGTTGTAAACTTTGTAAAGAGCTGCGAGTTTATGTGAAGTATTCAGTGTTTGGCCATTTTGTGAGACAGGATTCTGCATTCGTTTCTATAGAATTACCTGAGATAGGTATCGGTACATAATCAGCATAATCCAATTCAATCAAATCCTCCTGAGATAGCTATCGCTACATAATCAGCATAATCCAATTCAATCATATCCTCCCCTGCTTCCAGCTTCACGAATAATGGATTTGATTGCAACGTTCCAGTGTAGTGGCTATTCGCTTTTTATGTTGGATCCTCTCAGCAAGGCGTTAACAATACTAAAAGCTTACAAAATCGAACAGGTGACAGAATTGAAATCGTTGCACTGTCGTGGCGACATTATTCTTTTGGAGAATGGGCTTAAGAACAAGTCAAGTTGCAACATTTTTTTCAGCGATGAGGTAAAACTTTGTTTTAATGGCTATGTCCATAAACCGAATTACTGATTTTTGAGTGAAAACAATCTGTTTGTGGAAGTTTTATGATGGCATTACATCCAGAAAAAATTCAGTGTATGGTGCGCTTTATGCTGGAGGGATCATCGGATCGTACTTCTCCTAAAATTAAGCCACTGAGCCACGAAAATAATTTAGTTGGACGCAGACATAAAGGAGTAGACGTACAATTTCACTGTAAGAACTCCTTGGTTTTAAATTTTTTCCGATTTACGTATATCCACATTCAACACAAATGTAATTTTTTATATTATTTCTTAATTCCAGTAACTCTGTATATATATCTGGTATATTAGCACAATTTTAGCAAAAATTTTACTAATATTATACATGTAATGGATATTCTAACTTCAAAAGAATTATTTTCGTATTGAAGAACAAATATTATGTAGTATGAATACGTCATCCTAAATATTTTTAAGTTTTTCATCAAAAAGAGAACATTCAATTCATAATTCACATTGAAAATTGACGAGTCATTCGTCCAGAAACGAACGCAGGTTTGTCTGAAAATGTCTGCGGTCATTTTTTGCTGAGCAGACGAAATGTCTATTAAAATTGTTCCTGTACGGAAACTGACTTTAAACTCAAATAACAGGGATTATTAATTATGGACAACACATACATTCCGTGGGGAACAAGTTCGACAAAACCATGACGATGAAGGACACTTCTGGAGTGCACAAGAGCAGCAATTCAAATGCAATGGTATATTAAGTAACTCCTTTCTGCACTCAATCACACACTAAATAAATAAAATGCTACAAAGGACATAGACGACAAAAAAAGGAAGACACAAAAAAAATACAATTGAAACCTTTTGGGATTGAAATTTAACGAACACAACCACAACCGGAAACACAAGGTTCATCAGGGAATCAGAGCATAACCAATCGGCAGGAATCCAATATGCAAAACTACTACTAAAATATGTGATTGCAAAATTTGAAATAAACTGGTTTCACCACCACTGGGATGGACCCATCTTTCTCTCCATCGGAGAATAAAACCTTTAATTAAATATATCCAATTTGGAACGTGAATGAATGGTCGTCGGAATGGATGGTCCATATCCATGGCATTTCTATTGAAAACGTCTGCGGTGAAACCTAAGCGAGGAGGGTGGTTTGATTCGTTATATGGACTTGGACATCATTATGTGAGCAAAACTCTGGAGTCTAATTGAAATGGTTGTTTGCGTGTCCTTCATAAATGATATTTGTACACACACTCACACACACAAAACGTGATTTTACCTCTGGTACTACCGCATCCGAATGGCCGACGACGGACACTAAATTTTATTTGAAAATTGAAAATTATAAAAAGCTGGTTTTATAAGGTAGCATTAGGGCGATCCCGTATAATTTTTTTAGCTATTTTTGCACCGGAATGACGTAAGACCAATAATAACCACCATCATTCCTCTTCTTGTTCTAATTTACTTACCATGGAAGATGGAAGGACTACTGCTCGACTGCAAATGACACAAACAAAATGGTAAGAGAAAATCATACGAGAAAAATATTTATTATGAATATCAAAAGGGAATTTCAGTTAATAAGCAATGTACCGAAAAGGACATACTCTATATGGAACTGTCTACTAGGTGGCAATAGCTGCTTTGCATTCATGTGTGTTTCAATTGGATTGTGGCAAGATGAAGTGACAAGAGAGGTAGAGGTCTTTTGATCAGTTGAAATACCATTGTAACAAATATTCATTTAAATAAAATCTATTTACTGCGATGGCTTTAATAAGGCTTTAAAAGTTCTTCTTCAATAATTAGGATAAGCACAATTTTATATCGATCGACAGATTAGGTATTTGGTCATTCTATTGTCACCACAAAACCACCAACCAATCGCAACCAGATAGAGCACGTGTTGATAGATCGCCGCCACAACCCATTGACATCGTCGGAAGAAACCCAGGAGCTATACAAGAATTTTTCATCCAGATCGAGCAGACGGTACGAAATCTGGGGCTGCACATAAATGAGAGCAAAACAAAGTACAATGTGGCCACGTCTGCGAATAGAAGATCCAACATGGGTCCTGTTATTAAAAAAATGGAGCGCGAATTTGAAAAAGTACAATCCTTTAACTATCTTAGGTCAACAGTATTAGCCGATAACAGCATGGAACAAGAAATACGCGCACTGTTACTTAAATCCAACAAAGTCTGTCAAGACTCTTCAAGTCCAAGAACTTAACCATAACATCCAATCTGCTGGTATATTAAACAACAGTCATACCAGTACTTACATATGGATCTAAAACTTCAGTGCTTAGCAAAAGGCATTCTGACCTATTAGCCGCGTTCTAAAGAAAAGTCTTACGTTAGGAATGACGGTTCCGGAAACCCTATTATGATGAAATCTACGAGCGATACCGCGATGTCGACATCGTGAAGAGAGTTAATCTTGGTATGCTCCGGTGGGCAGGACAGCTAGATTGCATGAGCGAAGAGGATCATGCTCGGAAAGTCCTTTGCGGTAGGATTTATGGAACACGACATCGAGGACAGCCAAGCCTACGCTGGAAGGATGGCGTAGACTAGGACGCCCAGTGTTTAGGGAAGCAAAACTGGATGACATAGGCTCAAAATCGGGACAGGTGGATAGACTTATTGTGGAAGGCCAGGACTGAACCCCGGTTGTAGAACCAAATATGATGATGGTGATGATTGTCGTCATAAGGCAGTTAATTGATGACTTTCTTATCTAAGAAATTGAATTCAATTTATTGATCAGAAGAACTTGTTAGAGAAGCTTATATGACTGTCTATGTTGAGGTGCAGAGTAGAGCTCATCATTTAACAATTCATTACTCGCATCTATTACTTGTTGTTCTTTCTGTCAATCAATCAATCGACTATTCATCTTCAAAAGTATTGATGCCATATATTGGCATCCCTAAAATCTGGGCGTCTACGCCATCCATTCAGCATACGTTTGGTCAGCCGCTGTCTTGTCCCAAAAATACTAACACAAAGGTCTTTCCGAGTGGTATAATCTCGTAAAGCCAAGTGCCTTCCGGAGTCTATCGAGCTTAATTCTCTTCACGATGTTGACATCACGGCAACGCTCGTAGATCTCACAACGATGAGATTCTTCTGATTTTTTTTTCCTTACATTCGGTACAAAAACTACCCGTAATGCTAGAGGTCTTAGTGCTTTTGACTTTTCAAGCAAGTGTTGGCTTCATATGTAAGTGGTATGACTATTGTCTTATACACCAGCACCTTGGATGTCATGGGAAAAATCCTGAATTTGAAGCGTCTTTAGAGAATAACGTAGTGTTTGCTCAAAACGACCGTGCACGTATTTATGATTTCATAATGTTATCGGCTGCTACAATTGATCCGATGTAGGTTAAGGATTGCGGTTATTTCAAATTAGCGCTTCACTATCTCAATTAAGGTTTTATGCAACCAACTCGATCAAGATGAAATCTTACTGTAAATCGTCTGTATAACCGACGATTTTTTTCGCCGTTACATCATAGTCTCGGATCGCCTTATCGAATGCTACGTTAAAGAAGACGCAGACAATCCCCTCGTCGGCATCTGTTATATAAGTTAAATGGGCTTGATAGTGATCCGGATATCTTTACATTGCTTGTTAGGGATGCCGTATTCTTCAATGGGGTTTTCTGGCTGTGCTATCATGGATGGATTTAAAGTCTTTAAACAGACTGTGTTTTTAGTTTTGGAACTCTAGATATTTTTCAATTGCCTGCCATCTAATGACGAGGCCTTATTAATTTAGTCAATTTATCGCTCTGCTAATTTCACTTTTGCTTATAAGTGGCAGCATATTGTGTTCGTCTGTCATATGTAGATTCTCAATTTATCAGTAAGCTGGCAATTTAACACCTTATGCAAATGCTATTCCCATCACCGCATGAAGCATATGCGATTGGAGATCAGAATAGTCCTTATATATTTTCAGTAAGTGCAACGTGGTGTTTATTTTGCGGTGTATATTGCAAGGACTCTTTGGTGATGCCATATAGGGAACCCGCTCTCTACACTTTTAAAGTTCATGGATGAGAAGTTTCTTTCGGGTTGCTTTGTTCACCGTTGAACAATTTTTCCATCATCTGAGATCATTATATATTTTTCATAACATGCCCGAGTTTTATGAGATTGTTGCATTACTTGGTACGCAACATTCCGATTTTCAGTTGCTCGCTTAAATTCTTCTTATAACCTGTAGTCCCGATATTTTCGACTACTGCATAAGGTTTGTAAATTTTTCATCAACGCCCAGCATCTGAGCCCCAGAACTTACCCTCCCTTAGTAGAGGGACAGTCCTATCACTTTACCATAATTGATTCTAGTCTCTTCTTTTCGATGGGCAGCTCTGTTGACTGGAATCTGATTCGTGGGTGGAGTCTTTTTTAATCTTTCGGTGGTCGGAGTATTAAATGGATCAAGTCGACGTTGGCACTTCTGTACGTTCAAACCATCATCATATATATATATATATCGTCATGCGCATTATGCGCAGACCTGAATGCTACTAAGATCGAACAGCCGTGCTCTCCCGCAAAAAAACCTAGAAGCAATTGGTCTAATCCACAGCTCTGAGCCACCTATCAATAGAGCTAAGGTCTCTTGCCACTCACTAACTGCTTTAACAGTTATCTTTATAAGTTTCAATATTTATTTTAGTTTACATTAAAAGTTTATACGATGAGCAATGCAATGATGCTCTTGTCTGATCACCCACATGTCCTTAAAATCACAAATTTTGGGCTCCTGTAGAATTCCTGTAGATTTACATATACATATTTTGTAAATAACAGAAAAAACTTAACTATATGTAGTAAAGTGGACAGATTCTCTTCATTTTTCATTTTTTAAACATCCTCATATAGCTGCAGGACACGCGAAAAAGCTTTCTCACCCTTTTAGTTGGCACAATCAGTACGATTTTAAAAACCGAATAAAAAGTTTAATTTAGTTGTTGAGAATATTTTAGGAGAGTTGCATTTTAGTTTTGTCGAGAATACAAACTCCCATATAAGGAAAACTTTTCCTTGGCAGGACATACTCAAACATCTAAAGTTTCATTTGCTGTAAGCTGGACCATCCATCCAAAAGTGCTTGAGCTGTTACTATGCTGAGATATGCGTGAAGTGTTTTGCACTTTTGGTGTTTGTTCCTGCGAGTTAACTCTTTTGCTACTTTCTCTTTATTGTGCATTTTTGTTTTGAGTTTTCTTGGGATTTTCTTGAGGTTTTCCCAGTGTCGAGTTTTTGTTTTGTTTTATTTTTCTTCTAGTTTTTTTTTTAAATTCCCCAAATAAACAAAATTTGCAGAAGAATCGAAATAAGTGGTCGAGGAGGAATAAAACAGCAAGTGGTCGGTCGGGTAATGAGTTCCGTGGTGGGAAAATATTTATGCCCTGGATTAGCAAGCAAGTTTGGGTTGCAATATTAAAAGAAGAAGAGACCACAATGGGTATCTACGTGTAAGCTGGCTTGTTAAGCTACCCGAAAATCCTCTGAAACAGAAAGTTTAGTTGCTGCGCTTTTTGAAGGAGTGTTGAGTTGCTGTTGGTTTCACGTAATCATAGCCGTGGGCTCTTAGCGGTACTCCTATACTGCAGTTAGGTGTGTTCTAATTACTAGAAATTTTCGTATAACATTTCCGTCGTTGTTTCAACAGGAATAGAGATATTTTATTTCTAAGTGGATGGTTTTGAAGCAAGAATAGACAAAAATAATTGCATAAAAGCGAATAAAAAAGAATTGAAAAGAATACAAAACATGCAAACAAAGGGTTTTTAATAAGGTTGCCCATACTTCCAATAAGGTTTCTCGGCTTTGCGTGAAGTTAGGTAAGGTTCTTTCATTTTATCAATGCGTCTATATTTGTCTTTTAGCCGTGAACGTGCGCTAACTCCAATTGTATGTCATTGGAACAAGTGATGGTCTGGCGAAAAAGTTTGAGTAACTTCATAAAATGTTCCTGTGCCAACAAAATTAAGAAACGTAAGTATTCGGGAATATTACGACTGCAGCTTTAAGTTTATTGAAGTTCTAAATTTGTCGATTCTGCCTCGATTACATGAATTGGGCATCTCTGAGACTAGTTTGTAGATCAGCAACCCGAATTCATTTGCGTTTCATTGGCTCATACTTGATTTTGAAGTCAATGGAAATCACTGCCTCACCAGTCAATTGCCCGCCTCCTTCGTGTTATTTGGGGCGTTTTATTTAACTTGACTAGACCACTTTTTGTCTGTGTTTTCGATTACTTTGAGGTCCTTTTTAAACACCTTCCACATGACCTAGAGAGCTGAAATTTTGTGAGTGTCTAAGTCACAAATAGCATTTTTTATATTTTATGTATGAGACGTGTCGCGTTTCGCGTGTGTCACGTGTAATTGTTGGAAAATACGCCATTTTCTCGTTTTTGAGGGTCCTCTTAAACACCTTTCGCACGACTTAGATCCTAGAGGGCTGACATTTTATGAGCAGCTCAGTATCTGGGGCCGATTTTGATATCCCGCATATGACGCGTGTTGCGAGTCGCGTGTGATGCGTGGAAAAAAAATTGTGTATATGTATATGTTAATGAGCCAGAAACTTTAAACGACTCTCAAGTCAACATCGAATACGTAATTTCCTTCATATAAAATTTACGAGTTAAGTTGAGGGTTCTATCTTGTGCAAAAGTTTTCGCAAAGGACAATTGAATTATGTTGAGCTTCAAAATTAAGTTCATCAATTGTACTTTAACTTGGTATACATTTTATATTTTGATACCTCAAACACAAGCTGTTTTGTATTAAAGACCAAATCGACTGTTCTTGATGAAAAACCCATCACAGGGTTTGATTAGGTTCGGTTAAGGTGGTCAGTGAAATCGACACACTTAGACCAGTTATGGTCCATTGTGTAGCCACACGAATCAGGAAAAATTCTCTCTACCTACTCAATGAACCAATTAGAGTTTCGTATAAAGCGTAGGAGACAACCACTATCAATGTTGATAAGATCACTAGCCGTCGTTGTGGAAGAAAGCCCCAATATTGAGTTTACGCTTTTGGGAGAGGGCTGGACAAGTACAGAGAAGATGGCCGATGGTCTCCTCCTCCTCCTCATCTATGCAGCTTCTGTAGAAGTCATTCGAAGAGCCTGCAAGTCTTGCTGCATGCCTGCCTATGAGACAGTGTCCAGTGATAACACATACACCGATGTGCGATCTTTTTTGAGAGATCAAACACTTGGAGCGTTTCGGATCCTGGTTGGCCAGATCTGTTTTGTCTCTATACAAGTTATACCGTTTGACCACCTACAGTTAGTTTTTACATTAGCATCCCGCTTTAACAAGAGTTTGCATGTAGCGATAGTTATGCCTATGGAACCATATTCAGGTAAGAAGTGTTGTGTAGTTCCATGCTTGGCGAGTTCGTCAGCCATACAGTTACCCGGAATGTCTTTGTGCCCCTGCACTCAACACAGGTGGATATTGAACTGCTTCGCCATCTCCACGAGAGATGATCGGCAGTTAACGGGGGTAGAATTGAATTTGTAGAGATTGATTCCAGGGATATCAGTGCAGGTTGTCTATCCTAGAATATACGGTCGTTTCTCTTCAACCAAGACAAGGCTCCACTGATCGCCACAATCTCAGCCTGGAAAATACTACAGTAATTAGGAAGACGAAAAAAGAGGCTAAGATTTAGCATTTTTGAGAAAACAACTCCGCCAAATTCGTTTTTTCTGTTTTTGATCCGTCTGTGCAAAAATATATATATAGTCTGAAGGACTCCAGGTATCCAGATACGCAGTGAGCGACTAGTTTTATTTTTTAAACAGGGCTCCCAGCCAGGCTGATTCTCGGACGGAATGTATAACACCTTAATCCAGCCCAACTGCAGCTCTGCTTGGAATTTAATTTTTATGTTTGTTTAGTGACTTAAAAAACATCACTACCCTAAGGTCGCAATGCGATAGAATTAAAAAAAATTACTTACAGAATGTTCTAAAACAACAAAATCTCAAGGGATTTGTCCAAAGCTCGAACATCATGTCTATCACGATGATGTGTAACAAAAATGCCATAAGAATAGTTTCAATGTAATATGGGTCCTTCCGCCCAACACTTCTTGAGTGTCAAGCAAAAATATTGTTACTATTTAAATAAACAATTTAAACAAATAATAGTTGTCTCATATGTCCATCAGATGTATTTGTGTATGTGTACATATATTACGCCTGTTAAGCATCCCTACTACATCCATTTGAAGCCAATTCAGCAAGAGTTTGCTTTCAGTATTTGTGCTTCCTCTTTCGAGCCGTTGCCGTGCTCAGGCCGCATATACCATCATCGTCATCATCAGTAGAGCGGAGCAAGCAACCGACAACAGCAGCATTACACTCATTATGTATTCTGAGGACATTTTTGGCAACGCACGTTCCAACTAATTAACAAAATAAGAAGAATTTAAGATTGGAACGATGGCTACGATCATACCTCTTTTTACTAAAAGACTTATGATTAGAAAACATACAAATCAAATTGTTGTTAGAGCTAATTTTTTTCATTGAAGCGATTTTACTAAAAACCTATTTTAGTCCACCAATTAGCACGCCCATTTACTTTTTAATTTTTCAAATTTTTCAAATACACAAAAACCGATTACTTCCAAATTGTATAGAAAGTTTTTTTTTGAATAAAATCGGGTTTTATTATTACATTATATTATCTGCAGGAAAACCTATCTATTGGCCAACGGATCGCAGAAAAATGCATGACCTCATTGACTTCGGCATATGTAAGCAATTTAAAAGAAACCAATTAAAAATCGAACTATTATATGACCTGTCTTCGGATCAGTTATCTGCATAATCAATATACTGACTGATTCAAGTCATACCAAATCCTATGAAAGCATTACTAGCAGAAATGCCAACTGGCTATCATTTACATAAGCTCTCCCATTAATAATATACCGTTAAGAAATAGCAGAGATATTGATCATGCAGTGGAAACTTTGTGGTTCAGGCTGCTAAATTCGTAACTCCAATGCCAAATAATCTTAAAAAAGGTAGTCAAATACGAGTGACGTATAGATAAGTTGCGGCTCTCTTGAGGTCAAAAAGGAAACTAAGAAGAGACTGGCACCATTTCTTAAAAAAAATTCAGAATCCACAAAGAAGTTGCAAAGACTTCTTAAGCTCAATAATGAGAAGTCCTACCAAGCCTATGTTAAAAACCTCTCACCTTCTATGAGTTCAGATTACTCGTTGTGGAAAGCTGCTAAGAACTTAAAACGACCAACTAACGCTGAAGCACCTATTCGCTTGGTAAACGGTGACTGGTCTAGAAGTGACGCGGAGAAAGGGAATGTATTCGCAAAACATCTACAAAATGTTCTTATGCAAAACCAGCCCTTATCATCAATCTAGTCATCATCAATTTAGTCAGATTCCTAATTCCCCCGCTTTGGAACCGATTCGTTTTAAGAGCACAACTCTGCCGTAAAAAGTAATTTAAGCCCAAAATGGTTAAGGAGTTGCCGCAAATTGCAGTTAGACATCTATTACATACGTATAATGGTATCACGCACTGGCTATTACCCAAAAATGTGGAAACTTTACCAAATTATAATGGTACGCAAAACTGGTAAGGAACGAATTCTAGTCTTCTCATATAGGCCGATTAGTTTGTTATCAATTCTATCGAAGTTATTCAAAAATTGGCTTATATCAAAAATTCAAACTATTATAGAGAGTACCAATATTATCACGAAAAAGCATGGAACAATTGAAAAAGTTCACAGACACAGACTCTCATTTAAGGAATGTGTTCGAAGAAAAACAATATTGCTCTGCCGTATTCCTAGACGTTGCTCAAGCATTCGACAAAGTCCGGATGTTTTTACACTCTAACTTACATACAATTCTAATAAGCTACTTGGAAAATCGAAAGTTTGTCATTAAATATAATAGTTTTACCTCCGGAACAAATCCCATTAATGCTGGCGTTCCACAAGGTTGCGTCCTGGGACCATTACTCTACTTACTCTACACTTCGGATTTACCTACGTGCAACAAAGTTCTTACTTCAACATTTGCAGATGACACAGCTTTCTTATGCTCGAACAAGGATCCGGCAACTGTCTCAGAAAACATAAGCTATCATTTCAAAAATGTAGTAAAATGGTTATCAACATGAAGATTAATAAAACAACCCATAAAAATAAAATTTTTCATGTAAATTATCTAATAGGAGATGGGTATGTGTTAAAATTTGAAGAAAATCGAGCTAATTTTTAAAAAAATTTATATGGGCACCCATCGGACCTCAATCCAAAAACTTTACAAAAACTGTTGTCTATCGGAGATACACATGTGTAATAAATTTGAAGAAAATCGAGTAAAATTTTGTAAAATATTTGTATGGGAGCCCCCCGACCCCGAGGTTCGAGGGACCTCAAATTTTAATAGAAAGTATTCTCACCGGAAACACACATGTGTGCAAAATTTCAATAAAATCGGGAAGTGGGTTAAAAATTGATCGCAAGATTCCATGACACACAAACCCACCCACAAACAAACGGGCAAGTGAAGTTAATATAGAGAATTTAAAAATAAATAAAACCAAAAGTACCCACATAATATTTACCTTAAATAAGAGCAGCTGCCCATCACCAATAATTAATGATCACCCAAATCATCAACGAATAGACGTCAACTATCCAGGGGTGGAATCGGCTAAGGCGATAGTTGACTGTCACTGTTTTGATTGTCAATTTTGATTATCAAATTTTCTTTGTTCTGCGTAAGGTGATCGCTAAAAGTTGTTGGAGTGCTTGGCAGCACTCACATATTATCATGTCATTTCGACCAGCTGTTGTGTTTTATTGTGATAATGATTGTGTGGTTTGTACCGAAATATTTTATTCCTGCAATAATTGCTATATTGCTTTCAACAAAAAAATAAAAATTACAACAACAAACACATTGGATAGACCAGAAAATGGTTTAGCGTTAACCAAAAAAAATTTGTGGTTAAGAAATATTTAACCAAATTTTTATTTATAATTCCCACCACCAGAGTCGACTTTTAAAAGAGTTATATATGGATAAGTTGGCAAACACATGAAATAAAAAAATTGACCAAAATTTGGTTAGTATTTGCTGTGTGCTTTGATCAGCCGTTAACCACAAAAAATACCTAACTCATTTTGTTGAAAGCAATATAGCAAATGTAAGTAAACCTAACTTAAAATATAAATTGAAAAAAAATTTTGTTTTCTTTAAGGGCTGTATAGTCGAAAAATTTTCAAGAATCTGAAATATATAATTTATATATTGAATATAACTGATTAATGAATATCCATATGTCTTATAGCTACATTGGGTTAGGAAGTTCCAGAATATTAGCTTTATTCCTTAAGTTAATTCTGAGCAATTGAACTTTTTTGTAGTCTTTTTCTTCATTTCTCGTTATGTTCGCCGCATTTGCCTTGAAGTATACATTAATGTTCACTTATTAAATTCTCTATATTAACTTCACTTGCCCGTGGCTGGCTGGCTGGCTGGCTGGCCAAATCTTGTGATCAATTTTTAACCCACTTCCTACAGCCCGATTTTATTGAAATTTTGCACACATGTATATCTCCCAAGACAACACTTTCTATTAAAATTTGAGGCCCCTCGGGCCGCGGGGTCGGGGGGCTCCCATACAAATATTTTACAAAATTTACCCGATTTTCTTTAAATTTTGTACACATGTGTGTCTTCGATGGAAAACACTTTTTGTAAAAATTTGGAGCGATCGGCCCCTTGGGGACCCCAATACACAATTTTTAAATATCGCTATATCGCATCAGATCACGGCAAAGTCTGAGCTCTGTGCTTTGTGAGCAGCGCTTTTCGCTGCAGCTGCGTCATTTGGTGAATGATTTTGCCACAAAACGAGCACGCAGTGTATGTGTGTGTGTGTGTATCCCCGATTAGAGAATTTACAAGAAAAATTTTAATTTTTATGGGTTGTTTTTTTTTTCTTTTAACTTTGATAACTTTTTCACATTTTTTCACTAATCTTTCGATTTATAGTGGAAACGATGCTGACACAACTTATCTTCCTCAAAATATTTGAACAAAATGTATGAAAGTGACACCTAAATAGCTGTCACCCACAAACCATAGCAAAAAAAGTGATAGTCAACCTTACGTGGAGCAAAAGCATTTATTTTGATGATCAACAATCAACTATCGCCTTAGCCGATTCCACCCCAGGCTTCCACATTGATAGAAGATTAACATGGAAAAGGCACATAGAAGCGAAAAAACTGCAACCAAAAATAACACTGCCTAAGTGCATTGGCTACTATAGGCAAATTGTCACAGCTAAGACTGAATTGTAAAGTATTTCTCTATAAGTCAATCGTAAAACCAATTTGCTGCTGTGGTGTTCAACTATAGGGTACCTCTGCCTTTTCGTACGTAGACAAAATACAACGTGTACAATCAACAATCCTAAGAAATATAACTGGAGCAACGTGATTTGTAAGCAACGCCAACATCCACAGAGACCTCAAAGTTCCCACAGTCTAGGGAGAAATTTCTATCACAATGCTTCCACTATTCTATACGTTTAAGAAGACATCCCAATGCTTTAGCAACCAGCTTGCGTAATGGAAGGTTGTGAAAAAAGTTTTTTAATATCTGGGGCGGAAAGTATCGTTGGTAGAAGCCAGGCAAGGCATCGAACGTGGCTTACTGAAGATACCTGGAGGCGGATTGAAGAGCGTGAGCTACTTAAAGCTCGTATTGTAGATACTCCCGCAGCAGCGAGAATCGAGCTAGAGTCCCTGTATCGAAGCAAAATGAGAGAAGTGCAGCCTAGTGTAAGACATGTCAAACCTAATTATATTAACAACCTGGCCTCAGAATCAGAGGAAGCAGCGAGCAGGTGCGATAGCAGAACCGTTTACAGAATCACCAAAGAACTGACAGGTGGTCACCGCTCTAGCCAACATCCGGTGAAAGGCCTAGATGGTGCCGTACTCGTTTCAGATGAGGATCAGCTCAAGCGATGGAAGGAGCATTTCTCTACGGTACTTAGCTGTGTATTCGCCAACGATATGCACCCTGATCAAACGGAGCTACCGGAAGTAACAATTTCCCGAAATCGCACCTCAACTCCCAGTAAAGATGAGATCGCTACCGCGATCAACGCACTAAAAAACAACAAGTCGGTAGGATTAGATGGTATACCCGCAGAGCTTCTGCGTGCCGCTCCAACGACATCAGCAGAACTTTTATATCCTCTTGTAGAGAGAGCTTGGGAGGCAGAAATTTTCGTCGACGAGAGGAAGAAGGGAATGATTGTCAAGCTCCCTAAAAAAGGTAGTCTTATGGAGTGCAAAAACTGGAGAGGCATTTGCGTTCTTCCTGCAGCTTTAAAGGTAATAGCCAAGGTAGTACTTGAGCGAATTAAGGAACATCTAGATGCCGAATAAGCAAGTTTCCACCCTGGATCCTACTGTGTAGACCACATCAACACCCTGCGCACCATTAATGAACAGTGCGTTAGGTGCGGTCACCACTGCACCTGCTGTTCATCAATTTTGAGTTTGAGAGTTTCAACAGAGAGCTTATCTGGCTCGCCTTGCGCAGGAGAGATATACCCGATAAACTAATAGCAACCTACGATGGCTCTAAATGTCATATGCTGCATAGAGGAACGCTGTCAGAGGAATTCGAGATCCTAAGTGGGGTACGACAAGGTTGCATTCTATCGCCGATACTTTCTTTGTTGTTGATTAGCGATGTGCTTCGCGCAGCTTTATCTACTGGAAACAGAGGAATTTGTTGGACTCTTTTATCACAACTCAAGCATTTGGACTACGCTGACGACGTTTGCTTATTCTCACACAGGATTATGGAGCTGCACCAAATGACAACTAATTTGGAAAGGGAGGTGGGTTTGAAGATTAATACTGCCAAAACCAAAGTCATCAACCTCGGCACTAACTCAGTAACTCAAGTTAACAACCGGTAGAAAGAGTAGAGAGTTTCCAATATCTTGGGAATATTGTCTCGACCGAAGGTGGAACCGAACAGGACATTGTCAACCGAATCGGCAAAGCCAAATCAGTGTTTGGAATGATGTCCATTATATGGCGAAGCAATGCGGTCAGCTTAAACACCAAGCTGCGACTGTTCCGTTCAAATGTTGAATCTGTGCGGTTGTATGGGTACAGCACTTGGAAGGTGACCGCCACTATCACAAAAAGATTACAAACGTTCGTAAATAGCTGCCTACAGAACATCTTAAGGGTTTTCTGGCCTAACCGTCATCTTTACCAGAGAACAGGTCAGGAACCAATAGGCACAACCATCCAACGACGGAAGTGGCAGTGGATTGGTCATTCACTCCGAAAAGGCGACAGTTCGATGTCAAACTACGCAATCCAATGGTATCTGTTATCGTAGGAGAGTAGAACAATGGGTCTTTCGAGGAATACATGGCGCAGAACAGTTGAGGAGGAGTCACGGCAATGTGGGAAGAGTTGGAGAGAGCTGAAGCTTATTGCACACGATGTCGCGTAGGCGTAGTAGAGGCCCTTGGACCTACAAGGGGATATGGGACATAAAGAAAGAAAAGAAGAAGAAGAAGAAGAAGTACTTCAAATTTATATATATAAATGTCTTTAAAAAAATATATATTTTTGATCACTGACAAAAGATAATGTAAAATTTAGTTAAGTAAGATTTGAATACTTATTGTTAGTTTCTTAGAAAAAAACTGTATCTAAAAAAATATTATAACAATATACTAAAGAGATATTGAAAAAAAATAAAATAAAATTTACATCCTGACATGAATATATTTTTTGTTTAAATGTTTTAATAAAAATTTGTTATTAAAAGTAAAGTCCAGAAACAAAAATCGACCACGCCTTGTCCTTACTTTTAATCAAAATGAAATCTAAAACCAATATATGGCTCATTTCTGTTAGAAATCCTAAAAAAAAAGAAAATTGCTATACCATCACCATATACCATTATACCATGTCTCATAATATGAATTTTTAGGCCCTCATGATAAGCTAAATATTCACACAGTCACTTACTACCAACTTCTACAAAATTTTTGAGTTTTGTATTTTGAAAAACTCCATCCTCATCATCATCCTTTTTTACCACCATCGCCGACGATGTGCTTTCCAATGAATGAACCCAAAAAATATCTATCCTCTTTGTAGATTTAGTGCTAGTTTTCGTCAAATGCAAAGGACTATCAGTGCCTATCCGCTGAAGCTGGTGTTGTCATTCGCTTGATAAACTAACTTTGCGCACTGGGAATAGCCTGAGCCCTCGCACACCCACACATACACACATTGCACACAAACAAATTTCAATGAATTATAATGTTTTCATAATTTTAGTTCGCCGCTCTACCATGCACGAAAATGCGAAGCTGAGCCCTTGAGCGTATTTCTTTTTGTTCTCTCAGCAACACATGGGAGAATCCATCATCATCCGATCTGGTGGCTGTCTGTTTTCTGGTTTTTTTTTTTCAATTTCCATTTGCGATTTTGGTAATTACAATCTAGCTGGCAATGTGATTTTTGGAAGCATACGAATTTACCCAACGAAATGAAAGTCCTGGTAAAATGTGTCACCTGCATCAGGTGCCATCAGGATACTAGAATACTAGACAGCCAAGTGACAAGTTGTTGGTACCCTCGTATATCGTTGTTTGGACAAAACGTTTGTCGTTTGATCTGCGCTTGAAAAGTTTGACGTCGTAATAGGGGTTTTCATGCGTTTGCTTCCCAGTGTGCAAAAAAAGGTTCGGGCGATTACTGTACAGTGAAAGTTTTAATAAAAAATAAAAATGTTATAAAAGTTATCATAGCAGAGTTAGCGGTACCGTTAAATTCATGAACGTTCTATATGTATTTGAAAAAAATGGTTTATGGTTTCTCGAATTTGCTTATTGCTGGAATGAGTATAACAACCCATAAAAATTAAATTTTTTAATGTTAATTCTCTAATCGGAGATACAACGTTACATTCGAAACAGTCATTCTAATGCTACTGGAATAAGATGGTGTCAGCAGTACTAATGACAGTCTTCTTAAGGCGCGTTCATTTCTCTTCTACGCCCCATTGTTTAAAGTTTGAATAAAATAGGGTCAGTTTTAATTCTTTTTTTATGGAAGCCCCTCTGCTATAGAGCCCAATAACTACTCCTAGGAAGTGGAAAAAGTCCAGGTGGTTTTTGTCCAAAAATTGGATAAAAGTTCATATGGCTATCCAAAGGACCTACGGCCGATAACTCATTCCTCTCAAAACATTAAAAAGCTTACTAGACATACATATCCGAACTTAGGTGAATCCCTGTAGTTAGGTAAGATATCAACATGCGTACTGGAAAGAGAAGTCTGTGAATATAGCTTTACACCCACTAGTAATATGTTTTTTATGATAATGCGAGATTTCTGTGCATTATCTAGAAAGAGTAAATAAGCAATCATTGCTTTTTTTTTATTTCTACCTTATGATGCCCCCATGGAAAAGTCTGCGACCTGAAAGATCTATTGTATCTTAGGGTGTCTTTACTCTAAGAGACGTACCACCTCCCTAAAGAACGATAGTACATCCTTAGTAGCGGAATTTGTCAATTCCGCTGTCTAGCATATTTCCTTGTGAAAGATGCGTCTCCTTATCCAAAGTAATGCTCGGCATTCACAGAGATTGTGCTCGGATGACTTTTCATCTTCCGAGGAGAGCCTAAATTCTGTCTCTTAACCCACACCAATTTTGTTAAGATGATAATGCAAGCCATATTGACCTGTTTGAAAACTCACCAGTTTACCAATGCTATCCATATTAAAATTAAGGATTTCCTTGTAGGAAAAGGACCTAATTAATTATTTGGATTGCCTAAGAGCTGGGACACTTTCCCAGTAGGCCAGACGAAGTTTGTGTTCCCAACAATTTATAAGTGCTGTGGTGGCAGCCCAGTTGAAACCACAGAAGGGCTCAGGTCCTATGAATGCAGATTCGTTGCCTGCAATTCCCTGATGACCAGGAACCCAACCGAGTTTGACTTTGTTGTGTCTGGCAAGAGATTGCAGTGCATCGTAATAGTTTTTGACTGATATTGATTCCATTAAATTTGACGACAGCGCTTTAAGTGCTGACTGGCTATCTGAAAAGATATATTTCTATAGCGACTTTAATTTCTTTATTTAGGTTAATCTCTGCGCAGAAGTCAATGACATGGAGTTCCGCCTGGAAAACCGAGGGACTTTTTCTCGTTGATATCGAGACTTTTGTATTGGTCCCAAGGACACCAGCTCCAACTCCATTTTCCATCTTCGATCCATCTGTGAACCAGACCAGACCTCTATCTTCCAGTACCGGAACACCATTGCGCCAGTTTACTCGGTTCAATATGACTACCACAAATTTCCTTCCGAAACAGTGCGACCATAATGTCGGGGATAGTGCATAACATGTCTCTTTCAGGAATTAAGCCACATGGTCACCCGGTTTGTGACCGTATTTTAGTTGCAGCTTAATAGCGCATCTAGCAGCCGTCTTCCTAATAAAGATTTGCAAGGCTGAAAGCCCTACAACAGCTTCTAACGCATTCGTAGGGCAGATGCGCATAGCACCCGGTATACCTAGACAGGCACTTCTTTGTAGCTTCTGAAGCTTAGTTGCCGTTGTCCGTTCAAGAACTTTCGGCCACCAAACGATGATACGTGATAATAGGTCTGAGCATTATTCTGTACATTCAATGTAGCATTTTAGGATTTAGATCCCAAGTTCTGCCGTAGAGGCGTCTGCTGACCCACAAGCCCCTAGTGGCGCGTTCGATGGCGGCCTTGAGATATGAGATTTCCAGTTGAGCCGTTTATCAAGGATGACACCGGGATATTTAACTTCACTGGAATAATATAACGTGGTGCATTTGAAGATGATAGGTCCCAAATCGACCAGTATTCTTTTCGTGAAAGGTACTAGAACGTTTTTGCAAGGATTGTTGGACAGTCCTTCTCTGCTGCACCATTCTAAAACGTGTAGTAAAGCATTTTGCATTACAGTAGTGATAGTCGTGCAGTGCTTATCACTAATAAAAATCGCCAAATTGTCTCCGTAACCAATGGCGAAGTAGCCAGATCTGTGAAGATCGACTAGAATATTGTCAATGACTAGTGATCATAGAAGGTGAGAAAGCACTCACATCACTTAACTGCGGTCACAGATACAGACACTCCTCCCGAGGAGGAAATAATATTTCGACTTTCAATGATTGCTCGAGTCTTCAATACCCCTGCTTCTGATTGCCCTTGCAATAGAGTCGTGTTCTGTGTTATCGAAAGCGTCCTCAATGTCGAGTATGGCACACAGGGCCACATCCTTGGAACGAAAAGTTCCTTCTATCTTCTTTACAAGATAGTGAAGGGCACCTTCTGTGCTCTTGCCTTTTCTGTAAAAAACTTACTTGAGTGCGGAGGGCGGACAATTCTAACCGGCCTCTAATATGAACATCAATAAGTCTCTCCATGATTTTTATGACAAATGATGTAAGACTTATAGGCCTGTATGAATTAGGCATCTGCATTGCGATTGATCGGTAAACTACTGACTGACTGGTACAGGTTTGAGCCAGTACCGCAACATTCAAGTTCGTGATATAGTTGCTCAACCTCCTAGTGGTGGTTCCCGAGCAACTTTGTGTATACATCTAAATTTGCAAGTTTGTACGGTCTAGCGTTGCTAGAGTAGGTATCGTGTAAAGGTAAAGGCGTGTTCATTTCTGTTCTATTTCCGAAATCTCAACCCTAGGACTTATTCTCCCTGCAGTCCTTTCGCTTGACTGTAGTTGTCTCTGGTCTCTTCGTTGCGAAGGGCAGCCGTGTTGACTCGAATCTAATTCGCGGATGCAGTCTTTCGTGAAGACGCTTTCGCACCATACCAATAAGATAGTGGTCCGAGTCGAGTTTGGCACCTCGGTACGTTTGTACCGTCTCAGGTTTGGGTTGTGGCGGCGGTCTATCAACACGTGTTCTATCTGGTTGCAAGTGGCTCCACCAGAATTTATCCAGGTGGCTTTGTTGATATTTTTACGCGCCAACCGTGTACTCGCAACGACCAAATTATTACTTGCTGCCATGTATATGACACGTTGTCCATTGTCATTGGTGTTCTCCTGTAAGCTATGGGTGCCAATTACTGCCTAAATACTGGCTTCCTACCTATTTTAGCATTTATATCCTCCAGAATGATTTTTACATCATACTGAGGGCAGGCATGGAGTTCCCGTTCGACTGGTTCAAAGAATTCTTCATTTTCATCATTTGGGGAATCCTCTGTAGGTGCGTGAACGTTTATGAGGTTTATGTTTTAAAGTTCCACCAGTCAGAGATAGTTACGGTCACTTGCAATTCTTATGCACTTTGTGTTATTCCCCCCATTCTGCTGATGGTTGACCGCAAAAAAACGACCTGATCTTAGTTTTTTAATTAGCTCTTGTTTTCTCCTCAAAAACTCAACCAAAGTAAAGCTGAATGCATTCTTGTATCCATTCATTTGTAAATAATTAAACAAGTAATCATAGTGAGACGTCTGAGCATCATCTGGACTCGTTTATGCCAAGTTCCACATTAGTAGAAAACACAATCAATCCTGTCAATCCTTCGTCAAAATAGCTGCTCGAAGGATGAAAGAGAATTTCAATATTGGTTTGCATCTCTGTTTCTGTCGGCAATGTTTTAATTACTTGTTAGTCTTTTTACTGCCACCTCCAGTACCACCACCTTACCACATGTGGTTACATAGATATATACTAACCCTTTCCGTTGATAAGTTATGTATGTTATAAACCAAGATAAAAGGAACTCACATGTGATTTAGTTTTCATTTAAAATTAATTATCATTCTCGTATGCGTGTATTATTTTCTTTTCAGTTAATGCTAGATCGTCAACTCTTGTGTTTGTTTTACATTTCTCTTTGGGGGTGGATAGATTTTCTAAACTTATTTCACTACAATGGTAACCCGCATTGTCCTCGCCCACAGGCTCCAGTCTCGTTTCAATTGGTTTCGTTCGTCGGCTAAATCTGCCACGCACTGTTGCGTTCTTCACATTGGATGAGTTTCTTCTAATCAATTTGCGGACAAACGGCGCTAGCAGATTCGGATCTAAATCACTTGGCTTATTCGGTCCCAATACCAACGAGGCTATCAAACCGACGACCATAGTAATTAGGGCTCCAAGCATTGTGTAGAATAGATACGAAACGTGATAGATGTGGAAGGAATCGTCGTTGTGACTATAAGTGGAGAGCGAGAAGGAAATTAAAAGTGAATGCTTCTGTCGATAATCAGGCTACTTACACATTATCGACAGGCGGTATTGGTACACCCGCATCATCTGTAGCCATGGTGCTATTTATCGCTAACATACTCAGAGATTTCTGGGCAAAAAACGTGTAACTGCAACCGCTTGTTGTTAGAGGTTTTGTTGTGAAGGACAATTCTCCTGAAGCAATGGCTGTCTGGGCCTTGGCGCACATCCATGTCATAAATGCAAGACCTGTTGTGCCACCGATAATTGCTCCCTGCAAGGAATGGAAAATAAATTTTACACTGAAAAAAATTAATTTGCTGCCACAGTAAAAAACTTATCACCGTTACTAAGAACCATCGCAAAATTGTGTTTCAATACAACTACAAATATCAGAGAGTACAAATGTGCAAATGTTTCGGAATTGTGTCGGTTTTGAAACCATCTCGTATTATTGTGTCGAGCTTGATGATTGATTATTTTACACAAAACTTTTTTTTAAGTCATGTATTTGAGTTTTTTTAATAGCTCTTCTTTGCAAAGTTTTGTTACGATTGCTCCATAATTAGTTTTGCCAAAGTAAATAATTTTCTTTCCAAGCACAAAAAATTTTCTCTCCGTGTACTTTTGTGAAAAGTTTTTAGAAACATTTTGCCCCTCCTTACCTTTCCCTCCACCCAGGGCACCATAACAGCCATTGTAAAAATGCCCAGTAGCGGTCCATTTGAAACTGCAGCCAAACTTATCGACAACTGAAGGACTGTTCCAAGTCGTTCGACCACAAAGACAAGTGCCACACAAACGAAACCAAAAACGACAACGGCAGCACGCATAATGAACGCTGTTTGACGTTCCGTTAGTGATTTTTTACAAAAGGACTTGACAAAGTCCTCAAGTACAACAGCAGACATCGAATTGAGACCGGTCGACAGGGAACTGAGGGCAGCACTAAAAACTCCAGCCACAAAGAGTCCAGGAAGTCCAGGATAGTCGCCAAGTGTTTCCATTACCAAGAGCGGCAGAAGTTGGTCCTTTCGTGTTGCTAACTGTGAACGACAGAGTAGTGGGGGGATGGATGGAGTTGGGTGGTGAAATGGGAGCAGTTTGGTAGTTAGAATAATTATAATACGTAAATACTAGTAGTTATGGGACAATAAACCACCTTCGTTTGTAGCGGATCACAGTCATGGTATGTCGCATAGATGAGCAGACCACTGTAGCAGCAAAGCATCAGCAGGATGAGCACACCAAAAATGAACATCCACAGAGCACGACGAGCACTTTTGAGTGTCGGCAGCGACAAATACCGTTGAATCATATTTTGACTTACAGCATTCGACTTGAGCCAATGGGGGAAACCACCAATGATGAGGGAGTAAATGGTGTGCCGTTCGGTTAGGTCGAAAGTGTAACTTGGCGTAGGGCAGAGCGGAAGGCATGAAAAGATTAAAATGTTATCTTCATGGGCACATGAAACTACTCACTTTGGTGCCTCAATACGTCCGCTAGACCAAGCCCGTTCGAAAACTCTCCCAGGACCGCCAATATTGATTGTGCCTTTGACAATAATCAAGAGCATTGCACCGAACATGAGGAACGCCTGTATGACATCCGTCCAGACAACAGCCTTAAGCCCTCCCTGTTTTCAAGGAAGAAAAGTTTATTTAATGTGAATTCTAATTGCCAAACGAAGCAAATTGCTACGCCCCTCCTTCTACTTACCACACAGGTGTAGAAAATGCACACCAGACACACCAACGGTGTTATCCAATGGATGTTCACTCCTGTTGCCTGATTGAAGGCCAACGCCGGCACATAAATGACAATCGGCAGCCACATCAACTATACAGACGACGACATACAGACACAGTAGTTCTACTACTTACTAGAATCGATCCAAATAATTCGGATTTTTTGCGAATTCGAAAGGAATTGAATTCTGCAATAGGAATATTTTCTACTTACCGATCCACAGGTGAAGAGGATTGAGCCGAACAGACGCATTCGCTTGTCGAAGCGAGTTTCCAAGTACTGTCAAAAGAAGAAGTTAGAATATAAAAGACTTTATTTTTAATGAAAATTTAATCAATTCGATTCAATTAATGGATTCCTTGGAATAACTATTAGGATAGAAAAAGATGGTAATTTTTATGAAATGCAAAAAAAAATATATTGGCTTTTATTTCCTATCGTTACGTGCTCTCAAAGTTTTTTCTTCATGCAAACAAAGTTGTAACAAAATTATATCTAGTTTAAGATTCGTATCTATTCAAGAAAATATGAGGTTAACTTTGTTTTACGTTAATAAGTTATGGAGCCAAATTGAGCACAGCATTTAAGTCCACGGCTTTTTTTCATTGGAGATAGCAGCGTGGGTATCAAAATTTATAGTTTAAAAACTATTTATGAGAACGATGCATCTCAAACTGCACCAACCTCGGGTCCTGCTGTTGGGCAGCCCGTTGTATCCCAAGAAGCTGCTGTGCTTTCAAAACCACGGCCTGTTGTCGAGCAGCCGAAGTCTCCCCTAAGTTCGGACGGAGTTGCCATACAGGCCCCATCCTTAATTCGCGAGTGTGTGGGATTAAAGGTAGTAGAACCTTCAACCTATGATTCTGACGCATCAACACTTGCTGAGGCGAAATCCGGATGTTATTCTATTCGGAAGGCATTAGATGGACTATAGTTCGAGCAACAACGGGGTGGATTAATCAAAAGGAACTCGCTAGAGAAAATTGGTTTAGGCATGCTGTACGCATTGGCAAGTGTAGAGAGGGTGCTCTCGAACTTGCCAAAACCGCTCCTCATAAAACAATGCAAAACTAAGCGTTCTTGAACTGAGGATCAAACTCCACCCCATTCGGGAGCCAAGAAAGTCAAGCCGGGACCCAAACGTGACATCCTCACGTTCAGTCAAGTGGCTCGTGCTGTCATTTTGTGTGTCGTCCCGACAGAACTGCCTACACAACCCCTCACTAATGAGCAAATGGCTCGTTTACAGGAAGCGATTATTGACACATCGATTGAAATAACTGATATGTCTTCGTCTGTATAGACGGTATTAACGTTGCCCGACAAGGTTTCCTGAACGTCCATACATGAAAACGACAAGGAATTTCACGAACTTGTCAAAGGTTTCTTCGCAATGTATGGAATTGGAGTAGACAAGAAAGTCCTGCGTAGCCGAGATGAGGAGCGTGCCGGGAAATGATGAACTCGACGTTGAACTTCAAGGACGGTCGATATGAAATCGGCCTACCGTGGAAAAGTGACAACGAAATCTTACCAACCATTTAAAAGATGGCGATGAAGCATTTACTAAGAAAAGAACAAAAGCTGACAAGCGATTTTTAGTCCTTGAAGTGGATGAAGGAACACCTTAGTCAGTTAATTGAGAAAGAATACGCAAAGGTAGCAACTCCGAAAGATTTGGAAGGAAAGAGGCCACGAAATTGGATTTTTCCGCCTTTACCATCATCAATAAAAACAACATCCTGCCAAAAAGGAGATGCGTAGCCGACGTCGCAGCCGAAGCAGCAAATGTGTCCCTTAACTGCTGTTTGTTAAAAGGTCCGAACAATGATTGATTGCGTTGCCCGCCGCATTGTGTCGAGCTCGAGAGAATCGTGTGATTGTAAATGCAGACGTCACAGAAATGTTTCAACAGATCCACATCATCACAGATCACAGATCAGCAGTGTCAAAGATTTATATGAAGAGTTGGAGATCAATTGAAGGAGCCAAAAAAAACGTGATGCAATCAATGATGTTCGGTCCAACTTGCTCGCCATCGCAAGCCCAATATTCCGCCTGTCGTATCCTGAAGCCTCAAATGCTCTTCAACGCTTTATGTATCTCGACGATTATTTATACAGCCATGAAACAGTTGAGGAGGCCGTTAGAATGATTCGCGACGCTATCAAGATCTGTCGTAAAATGGGTTTCAAGCTGTGTCAAGTCCAATCAAATGATGAGGATTTGTTGACCCAAATGGCACAAGAGAACGTCAAGCAAGATTTAGTGAATCTCCGACGGTTTGCTGAGGAAAATTATAGACGAAAATTACTGTCCGAAGAAGCGGGAAGCTCTGAGCGCTTAAATGAAAATGTTCGACACATTAGGACTCGCCGGCAAGTACATCATTCATGGAAAGTGGATTCTGCAAGATGTTTGACGTGAAAATGTCGGATGGGATGAACAAATTCCATAGATTCACGCGGATAATTGGTTGCAGTTCCTGAAATCTTTGGACGCAATCTAGAAGGTTAAGATTCCAAGGTGGTACGGTATATCCGATCGAAATCAGCGCAAGATAGAGTTCTTAATATCCGTCAATGCTTCTTAAATGGCTTCCGCCTTCGTGGGATACCTACCTTTGTGTTGGCGAAAAGACTCAAGTCGCACTCGTGATGTCTAAAACCAAAGTTGCACATTTGAAACTACTGTCAATACCAAGATTGTAACTTGAAGCTGCAAAACTTGGCACAAGGGTAGCAAAGACGATCGCTGAGCTACATTTGTTCAAGATTGTTAAACACTATTTCCTAAGCGACTCGAAGTGTACGCTATCGAGAATTCGCTCGCCAAACGCCAAACTTCTTTTGAGGTTCATCGCGTGAGTGAAATTTTTGAGTTGACTGGAGCAGATGAATGGCTTTATATATCATCAGAATTTAATGTCGCTGAGGACGCGATGAAAGTGACGAGCACAACGATGGGGAATCTGATTTGCGTTGGATAAGGGCCATGCTTGAAAGTTGAGTTATCACTTCCTCCACAGGGGGAGTGTCTGTGTCGGTGACCACAGCTAAGGGCTGTCCACAAGGAGGTGTCCTTTCTTCCCTTCTGTTGTCAATCATCATAGACAACCTTCTCGCGGATCTACACTGATTAGGCTACATCGCCATTGGCTATGCCGAATTTAATTAGCGGTAAGGACAGTACGAACATTACAAATATCAGGCAAGGTGTAGAGAAGTGCTTTCATAAATGCTTGCAAAATCGTTCTTGTGCCTTTTACGAAAAGCAGACTGTCCGATATGGGACCAATCATTATCAAAGGCACCATGGTAGATTGTTCCAGTGAGGTTAGATATCTCTGCGTAATCCTTGATAAACGGCTAAACTGGAATTCTTATATCAATTCGCCATTGAACATGCCACTAGGGCCTTGTGGGCCAGCAGGCGCCTCTACGACAGAACGTGGGGTTTAAATCTGAAAATGATACATTGGATGTATACTATGATGGTGAGACCTATTATCACGTACGTGGCCATCGTTTGGTGACCGAAAGTTCTTGAACGGACACCATGAAATAAGCTTCAGAAACTATAATGAATTTCCTGTGAAGGAATAACGGGCGACATGCGCACCTGCTCTACGACTGCATTAGAAACTGTTGAAGGGCTTTCACCCCTGTAGGACATCTGAAAGTTCTTGACCTAATTCCCGAAAAGACATGTATTGCACTATCCCGACACATGGTCAGGGAGTACTGTTATTTGAGGTAACAATATTGGGCCGTACAATTTAGTCTAATGGTGTTTAAGCGCTGGACGCTAAAGGTCTGATCTGGTACACAGACTGATCGAAGATGGAATCTGGAATCGGAGCTGATGCTTTCGGACCCAATACCATAGTCTCGATACCAATAGGTATCAGTCCCACGGTTTTCCAGGCGGAACTTCATGCCATTGAAGTCTTCGCTAGGATTTACCTTAGTAAGGGTATTATCGGCGCTACCATTTATATCTTTTCACATAGTCAGGCAGCACTGAAAGCGTATCGCCCAACATAATGGACTCTAAATCAGTCAAATGCTCCTACGATGCACTGCAATCCCTAGGAAGGCATAACAGGGTGAATCTTGGTTAGGTCCCAGGGTATTGCAGGCAAGTAATATGCAGATGAATTAGCCTGGGCTGGATCGGAATCCGCGTTTTTAGGACCAGAAACTTACTGTAGTGTCAACTGGACTGCACCCAGAGCAATGATTAATAAGTGGGAAAATAAACTTGATCTAGCCCATTTGGATAATACTCCAGGTCTTAGACAATCCAAATGATTAATCAGGCCCTTCTCCTATAAGGAAATCTTTGATCTAGACAAGGATAGCATCAGAAATCTGGTGAGCTTCCGCAGAGGTCACTGTTACTTGCAATATCACCTTATAAGAATTAATCTGGGCTCAGACACTGAATGTAGGTTCTGCTCGGAGGATGATGAATCATCTGTGCAAACTCTCTGTGATTGTCCAGAATTGATTTGGTTAAGGAGACGTATTTTCATAACGCAATGTGTTCGTCAGCGGATAAACGAAGTTCTGCCATTAAGGACATACTATCCTACATTTGGAAGGCAGTAAGTCTCTTAGATTAGCTACACCCCATAATACAATAGATTTCTTTAGTTCGCAGTATCAGCCACTTGGGCTAGGGTTTTTTTATAAAAAAAAATCTTCGCACGTATTACAAAAATTAGGAAAGTTTTGCTGAGACAGGTTGCAAGCTAGGTTCAATTTTTGGTTGGCAAAGTGTACCAAATAAGTCTCCTATTCGGCGTGTATAACATTTTCCATCTACCCAAAATCTTGCGATTTTGCGAGATTTCACGCTTATTTCACATGCTAATTTCTAGATTTCCAATACATGTACGGAACATATTGAGCGAATCTCATTCAAAATCTAGTGAACTTATTGTGAGCCATTCTAGGAAAGTATTCAGCAATGTTCAGTATGTATCAAAAAAAAAAAAAAAAAAAAGCAAATGGCAATTAGCAGTACTGTAGAGCAAATGCTACTAGCTGCACGGGGAACCAAAATTCATGAGCTGCCTGGTAAATGCAAAAGCGGAAATATTTTTGACGACATGGCCAAAGTCATACATGTAAACAGTCTAAATATATATAACACATGAAACTTCAAATGAAGTTGCGCTGATAAAAGTGAAACACTTTGAAGTATCTTCTTCTATATGTCAATATTTTGAGTAGATAAAAACATGTTATCCTACTATTTCTACTTGCGATAGTCCAAATATTGACTTTTTTTCCACGTTTCTTAGTCTTAGAGCTGACCAGGATCTAACGTGAATTTAGGGATTAGAGGAGCTTCCATAAGCATGTACACTTACTAGGGAAGAACAACTAGCAGAAGATTGTTTTCAAACTACACATACTCGATATCCCTTTGAGAATTTTAACGATGCACTTCGTTTTTGACAAAAACCACTACCTCCGATCGAAAACCTATTCAAAGCAAATACCACTTTAAGGGTAAAATATCAAGCATTTATAGCGAATATATTCGTTTAAGATGAATACGTACATTAGTTTGGCATATCGAATAGGTCTTAGAGGGAGAAATTAGTACATCAACAGCAGCAGCTTAGTATATACTTCATCCACCAGTAGTATTTGAGGTAGACAGGCACGAGTTATATTTGAGGCCTCATTAACGAAAAATTTTTCACTGGATTATCAATCCACAGGGATGTATTTACAGTGGTCCTTAGATTTAGACGATATCGATAAATAGTGATAACGAAAAAATTTACTGAATGTTTTATGTTCAGGAGACATTTTTTTGAGTTTCAACGAGTTATTTGGCGTAGCTAACCGAACTATTAAGATTAATTTAATGCAGTATCATAAGGTGCATCCTGTGCTCTTTACTTATTGGTTGTAGGCAAAACCACCCTTTGAGTTCACATGTTATCCTGAATAATTTCTACGTCTTTCTAAATAATCTAAGAGGATCTATGTGATTTTGGGCAAAATAATTGTAAATAAAAATTATTTTAGATATTCGGTAATACCTTTTTTAGTATCTGTCTAAGTTAACAGCTAGTCATCTGCTATTGCCAAAACAGTAAACAATGAATTTAGGAGATCTCATAAATTGATAAAATTATGATCGCTCTGGCGGTGAAACAATTACTTGAATTGCCTTCCATCAATCAATTTTGACTTAATACTTTTTCCATGTACTATAGGTACGATTATTTATTTATCTACGAGAATGTGTGTAACAATTTTTACAATTTTCCTGACTCCGGACTCACCTGATATGTCGAAGTCAATCGCAAGTCATGAAACACCGGTAGATACACATAGTACATCACGAATCCCATGCATATTAGCGCGCCAACAACGTAAATGTATTGTATTCCATAGAGATAGATTTCCGTTGGGGTTCCGAGCAGAGTAATGCCCGATATAAAACTGTAAACAAAAAAGTTTAGTTTGGATTATTAAGGGGCAGTAGAAAAAGCCACACGCTATTATCATTACGGCATGACAATAATTAAACAAAAAATGATAAAACCGAACAATACCGGTAGTTGCACTGAGTGTTCGCCTCCACAGCTGGGGTTCCACTAACACGTTGCTAATATGAAGCTCGCACTTTCCAATTAAGAGATGGAATTCGTTTGAAACTAGTTTCACACAATAGATCGAGGTTATTCTGTGGTATGCTCGGTTTACTCGAATAATTACGATAAAAAGCAAAAACTATAATTATAAAAACAAAAACAAAAACAACTCGTATTTTCTGAACAATAACACACGTTTGACACTTTTAGTAGTGCTTAGCAAAAAAAAAAAAAAACTAAGTACAAGGGAAAAATATGATCTTTCAAGAGCAGCTTTCAAGCGATAATTACTTGCATAATCAATACCTAGTTCAAGTCCAAGGCTTTTGGTTATCCGATGCGGAGGTGTTCATTATGTCGCGTCGCAGGTCATAATCATTGTCTAAGTGCAATAAATGTCAGTTCATTGTGCGATTGGATGATCTATGGGAAAATTGTATTTGATCGTAAATCTTAATGAGATGGCCAATTGAGCGAAAGTATTTGGAATATAAATTCCAGCACAGATGGACACAGTTGTAGTCTTATGTGTCTCTGTATGTATAGCGTGTATGTGCACCGCCGCAAGGTCAGTGCTTAAATTTGGATTAAAAAGCCAATAAGTGCACAATTGTCCAAGTATTAAACCACTGAGATCAAACCCTGACCCTGACGATCAATTAGGATATCTTCTTTGTTTATATTCTAATTTGTGAGTGCCGTGTGGGAGTGAACTTTCAACTCCACCCATCACAACATTTTCTATCTCAATATTTCCAAGCTCACGCTTTGCCTAGAAATTATAAGCATACAAATCTCTTAAGCGTGCGTTTATTATAAAAAATAAGTATTTACATATATTCAGCAAAGATTGATTAATTATTTTATAATATGAATCGTGGTATGATGCAGTTGAATAAACTAAGGATTTATTAAAAGAACAACCACCGATACAAGAATCTCGAAATTATAGATATGGCGAGCAATGATTCTATGTATATATGAAGTTTACTGTTTTATAGTACTCATGTAATCTAGGCCGAGATATCTCATTGCAAACTAAGACTAACAATATAATAGATTTTTCTATCAATACACCCAGTTAGTTAGATAATAAGTGGAAAGACAGCATAATAAAGATTAAGGAAGAAATAAATATTTTGTTCAGAAAGATTCGCTACCTTACTGGGCGAAACTCTTCTCTTCGCAATAAAATACTACATTTCAACCCTAACTTCCCTACCCTAAGTTCTAGGGCTAAGATGCTCATTCAACATTGAGGAGGAAGAACGATTCAGGTGGCTCTACTATTAGGCACGATATAACCAGAACCATTTGTTTTTAAAAGACTCAAAACTTCGCCTAAAGTGTAACGTGCTTAGCGGTCTGCAGAAATTCACACCAAACTTATTCTTTTGGATCGTGGAGAACTTTTTTGTTGCAAAATGACAACTTTAAGGTTTTCTTTGTATTATTATCTATAGAAAAAAGCCTTTTCAATAAGCCTACTTAAGGGTGTAAATAACATAAATAACATTATAACTGAGAAGGTACAGCACAATTTTACATTTCATTAGAAATCCAGCAGAAAGTGTCTTTTCAGTCAATTATCATGTCTTTATGATAAGCCATAATACCTTTATTTAGTTGGTAAAAATACATATTGGGTGAGCCACTTGATGATGTATATGAAGGCACCGTGATAATGTTGACAGTTTAAGTTATGGGTGCATAAAAATTTGAAGAATGTTAAATAAGCAGAATATTAGGAGCGTGGCTTGTTACAACAAAAAAAACTGTAAAATGGCATTCTATCTATAAATTAGGTGACAAATAGTGATGAAGACGTGATTATAGACAGTCATGTTCTTAGGCTCTCGCATCACAACTCCTATCTAATGCGTCCACATCGCGTCACTGAAAACTCGGCCAAATCAAGTGAACGATTTCGGTACGCAATCCGATTTGTATTAGCTTAGGTCGGCGCTTAATAAGAAGGGGACTTGCCTTAGTCGGCGGCGCTTCATGTCGACTTAGGTTGTGGTTGGCCAATCACCACTCAACTGAATTAATTGATTCTTGAAATTAATACAAGCCTCGGATACCAAACGAATTTATCAACAATAACCTAAGGACCACGGAAAAGGACACGTTTTGGAACTTGGAACATTTGCACGATCGTCAAGACAACGAGTCTTGCACAATTAACAAAAGAATTTCGTAAATACCAGCAAGAGAGTCTTGGTCTTAGTGAGGTGAAATGGCTTGGTGTACGGGAAATACTAACATCTACCGGCTAGTTTCTAATTTTTTCCGAATGCGAATGGAGTGGGATTTCTACTCTCCAAAGGCGCGAAAAGATCGTTACAAGACTGGCAAGCAATATCCGATAGAATTATATTTGCAAGAATTAAATCAGCTGTCCGACAGGTGGTGTTTGTTTATTTTGATGGGCGACCCTAACACAAAAGTAGGCATTGGGAACATGTCATGGGAAAGCATGGCCTTTATTCTATGAATGACGATGGCGAAAGGTTTGCTGATCTCTTTTCTGATCGCAACCTTATTATTGGAGGCACAATTTTTCCCACAAAAACATCCACAACAACCAGATTGATCACATCGCTATAAGCCGCAAGTGGCGATCATCTTTGCTGGACGTTAAAACCCGATGAGCAGCCGACGTTTACAGCGACCACCACTTTGTGGTTGGCAGTGTGCGATTGAACCTCGCAGTACTCTCAACTACACGAAGTCATCCAACGAGAAATTGAAAGACCCAGATGTGAAGCTGCAATATGTATGGCAACAGTCAATCACTGAGATACAGCCACAAACCCTAGAATCTAAATGGAAGAAAACAGTAAATGCGTATACGGAACAGCCTCAACCAATTTAGGCTATCCCGACAAAACTAGAAAAGAATGGATGTCAGAAAGCACATAAAACACCATTCGTGAACAACACAACACAACACAACACAACACAACACAACACAACACAACACAACACAACACAACACAACACAACACAACACAACACAACACAACACAACACAACACAACACAACACAACACAACACAACACAACACAACACAACACAAAACAACACAACACAACACAACACAACACAACACAACACAACACAACACAACACAACACAACACAACACAACACAACATAACACAACAAAACACAACAAAACACAACAAAACACAACAAAACACAACACAACACAACACAACACAACACAACACAACACAACACAACACAACACAACACAACACAACACAACACAACACAACACAACACAACACAACACAACACAACACAACACAACACAACACAACACAACACAACACAACACAACACAACACAACACAACACAACACAACACAACATAACACAACACAACACAACACAACACAACACAACACAACACAACACAGCACAACGCAACACAACACAACACAACACAACACAACACAACACAACACAACACAACACAACACAACAAACTGAACAGTCAGTTGAAAATCGCTCTCCTCTGTATACGTTTTTTGTAGATTTTAAATGCGCTTTTGATAGCGTGGGCCTAAACATGATGTGGCAGATTCTGTCTAGCTATGGTGTTCCGGAAAAACTCATTAACATCATTAAGGACCTGTACATGCCCCGTCATTCATAACGGTCATATTGGCTCACCTTATAACATCTACTCGGGAGTCAAGCAAGGTTGCACCCTCTCACCATTGCTTTTCACAATTGTCATCGACTGGGTGATGAAAATAGGTACCCGTACTCCATCGGCTTTGCCATGGAATGTTTTTCGACGCCTTGAAGACCTGGACTATGACGATGATATCTGTCTCCTATCACAATCGCTAGGTGACATGGAGCCAAAATTAAACTCACTAGAATTCCACGCTAACAAATTGGGTTTAAAAATTAACGTCTCAAAAACAAAACTACTTCGCGTTAACGCTAGCGAAACATGTGATCTCTCGATTGACAGACATCAGATAGAGGTTGTCGATAAATTTTATTATTTGAGCAGCTGGATGTCAAAAAATTGTGGTGCTGACTCGGATGTGTGCTCTCGTGTAAACAACGGGCGACACTCCTATATCTATGAATTGTGGTGATATAAGTTTGCTTTTATTTTTTAAGATGACACCCAATTAGAGACATTTTTAATACTAGACTGAAAAACTACTACATGTGTGCGAACCCGAATAGATATCTAGGCATTTTAATGTGTGAACGTATCTTTTGAGACGGCCATTTTTAGTGGGAGATTGTCACAATGATTTAACATCAGATCTCACATTTTTTTATCAATGAGTGCAGTTCGTTCACCAATTCTGGCACATCCTCATCGCTGACAACTTGAAATCCATCGTCGTCTTCATCGTCGTCTTCATCGTCGTCATTTGAATCACATTTATCGTCTTCGAAAACGTCTTCCTTTGGTGTAGATTTTGGTTTCTTGTAGAACACATACAATACTGCCAAATACACCGCATTGGCCAAGCAAAGTTGTTGCTTAAAAGAAAGTAGTTTTACAACTTTTTGCACCACAGAGGCACCATCTGTTGTGATGCATACAATATCTTCATGCAAATTCAGCCCATATATTTCCAGCCTCTCCTCAATCAGTTTAATACAATTTTTTACCGGCAATGATCCTTGTACTCGGGCCAGGCCCAAATTCGAAAAGTCATACATAACGTGAGCGTTTACGTTCAAATACCGACGGTTTTTGGTTGACATCCACTCATATAAAGTAAGATTGAATCGTTTGCTTTGTGACTTTAAGCTTCAAAATTCGATTTTGTACTGTTGCTGAACCAATTTACGTTGTAAACCCGGAACCGGGTATTGGTTTTCTGAAACGGGTACCAGAGAAACGGGAAACCGGTTTTGAATGCCTTAAGCATGGCAGATGAAGCTGGAAATTTGACGTAGACAGAACACCTAGAACTTTAGTTGTTAAAATTGGTTAGAAATCGTTCCTTATTTTTGATAATGTACACACGCTCAGGGGGTTTACTCCCTTAAAATGCTTAGCACAGCGTGGGCGTTCGGAAATTAAGGAGAGGAAAATGTGAGATATCTATGCACATTTGTCTTGAATGACTATATATATATTATACAAATGCGAAAACACAGAGTCGGGCAATCTATTGCACATAATTATTATGCGACTAAAGAAGATATCTCTGAATTGATTGGTACGTCCGAAGACAGGTCTCATGGTAGACCTGGGATTTGCGCTTGGGTTGCACGATGGACGAGATGCATCTGTACATTTCCTTTTAAACACAGCTAATGGAAAAAGCGATAAAACTGTTATAAGAAGGAAACATTCCTACGATGTTCAAGCGATTGGATTGTTTTCGCTATAATTGCGTCACCGATAAGTTTTATCGCGCGGTTCCGAATTCTGGCGAGTATGGATCTTGGGAGCACCAGACAATAGAGTTGTATTCAAGTTTAGGGCGAATGTATGCCTTGTAAATTGTAGCCAGGTCTGTGGAAGTGAAGTACATCTTGCCCCGTTTAAGGAAACCTAAACCTTTTGTAGCATTCTTAGCGATGGCGAAAATGTGGTCATTCCAGCGAAGCTTGTTGTTGACGCACATACCGATGGTAATGAGTGCTATTAATTTTCTGGACGCCATCACTAAACTCCGGTTTAAGGGCGAAAATAAAAACGATTAGATGACGTTTTACTTAAATCTCGCTTATATATTGGTCATATTGGTTATTTCTGCATTGATTGATTATCGAAGACAAAGAGAGAAGAGAAGAGAGTCATTAACAAAATTTTGAGTAAACGTTGAAGTTACTAATCTAAACTATTGAATAAATTGAATAATAACCAAAGTCCTCAATTAGACAGCAGATGTAATGTATACCACACCTATCATCAGATTCAAGAGATTTTTCATGGACCTTTGTCATTTAGATTCCTTTAATTATAATGAGATCTGTGCCTAACCAAATCCGAATCATAAAATTGCGCGTCTAACACTAAATGACAAAAATTACTCTTAGCTCATAGTGAGAACTACTGGCCAACATAAATGCACTATACAAAATAAAAGCACAATACAAAAGAAAAAGCCGCTCCGCTCCATTGGTACAATTACTGGAGTGCACAACATGCGTTTATCGAATTAAATTTCAATTTAAATTTTATTAGAAATCACCGCTTTGTGAAATAATAATAATTCTATTAACTGAGCGCGAATATGGGAGCCTCGATCTAATGTTTCTAGTTTCAAATGCCTTGTTAGCCTTGTCAATTGCAAAGATTAAGGTCAAACTGGGGTCAAACAAAATTTCTGTTCCACTTTTTCACCTTTTGCACTGGTTGCTCGGAATTATCCTTTCAATTCATCATCTCACCTTGATATCAACGACATTGATATGGGAAACATTTTCATATTTCTTCCGCCAACCAGGTAGTTATCCTCGGCATCCTTGTTCGAAGATCCCTTCTTTGACTTTGCTTCGCGACGCATTTTCACAGCAAAAAAGACACCAATAAAAGCACAGCTAAGCAACATAAAAACAAAGACCATATAATCGGGCCAACCGAATTTTTGTAATCGCACTTTGACATCGTCGACGTTAGACATATTGCGTCACTCTAATTAAAAAACAATGAATTTCTTGTACACGGATTAATCCTTTGCAAACTCTTCGCTGAATCACTGTGATCTCGTTATCTACTTGGAGAGATAGTTTCAGTTTGACCGCCGCCGGGTTACTGATTAAGCCAAATGACACACGTAGCTTCTTATGTGGTCAGAGTAATTTCGTCAACAACAAAAGCTATACCCACATACTGCACGTTCTGGCATCGTCACCATTCTCCGTTCGCTGTTCTTCATGCAATTATCAATTATCAAACGCAGTTTGCACTTAGTCCAGACAGTCAGACCGGCGACTCTGATCTTTCACAAAGCTACATAAGTGCATCAATCAGCCCCTAACTAACTAACTAACTATGGAGAACCCCACAAGTAAACGAAGAAGGCGAGAGGTCTGTGTAGACTTCAATGAAATTGGGGATGCCAATCGTGGCTTGTCTGTTGATATACAGGTTATTTGAGGGTAGGAAAACTTATGCGAGATATGTAGTTCTCAATTTAACAATAAAACTTATAGCATTTTGTACTAAAATTGTTTTACTGGGTTTGATCGATAAAACCTCCCTATCGCACCATTACAAAACATGTACCAAGCACTTTGCATGACATTTGATAATATGTCCAAGCCATTTTTGACATAAACTGAAATCGTAAGTCATTCGCATACACAAAAGCCATGTGGAATATCTGGAATAAATTGCTAGACTCTGTGTTTCCGATTCGTATGATTGTATGTATGATTCGTTGACATTTATGACACATGTGCAGACATCATTTTTCTCTCTCTTTAATTCCGTTATCCAACACGCTGTGTTTAGAATTGTAAGGGTGTTAATCCATTGAACGTGTGTACATTATAAAAACAATTTAACCTGGCTTACATAGTTCTCTCTACACCCAACATCTCAGCACCAGGTAGTTGTTACTGGTCTCTTCGTTGCGAAAGCAGCCCTGTTGATCGAATCTGATTCGCGAATGCAGTATTTCGTGATGAGCACGAGCACGGATTGCAGTGCTCGGAGCAACATACCAACAAGATAGTTGGTCTGCGTCGACGTTGGCACCTCGGTACGTCATCTGGTTCTGGTTTTGGCGACGGTCTATCAACACGTGGTCTTGCTGGTTGCGAGTGGCTCCATCAGGAGATACCCAGGTGGCTTTGTGAATATTTTTACGCGAAAACCTTGTACTAGCAACGATCAAATTATTGCTTGCTGCCATCTCTATGACTCCTTATCCATTGTCATTAGTGTTCTCGTTTAAGCTATGGGTGCCAATGTACTGCCTGAATACTGGCTCCCTACCTATTTTAGCATTCATATCACCCAGAATGATTTTTACATCATACGGAGGGCAGGCATGGAGTTCCCGTTCGACGGATTCAAAGAATTCTTCTTTTTCGTCATCTGGGGAATCCTCTGTAGGTGAGTGAACGTTTATGAGGCTTATGTTTTAAAATTTGCCCCGCACGCGAAGGGTGCATAGCCCTTCGTTTATTGCTTTAAAGCCGATAACGGTGGATTTCATTCTTTTGCTGACTAGAAACTCCACCCCGAATTGCATGACAGCTGTAATATATGTCATATTCTGATTTTTTTAAGACAACATTCACCTTTCCACCGCATCTCCAGGAATGCTGTTATGTCAGCCTTATATTTGGACAGGGTATCGGCCAGCTTCTGTGCGGCTCGAGTTTTATACAGTGAGTGTACGTTCCATGAAAAAATTCATAAATCGTTTAGCCGTTTTCATTGCATTGCTCGTCGTCGTTCATCAGCGTATCCGAGGCTGAATTTTGGTTTGCGCCAGCTTTTCCTATTGGAGGAAAATTACCGGCGGCCACCACGTGAAGGTTTGATCGCATTCCACCAGTCAGATATAGTTACGGCTACATACGATTCTAAAGCATTCTGTGTTATTCGCCCTATTTTTCTGATGCCTGACTGTCAGGCTAACATAGGGTTTTGCAAAAACTAAAAAATTTGTATGGCCAAAAATTTTCGATTTTTTGACACACTACAGGCGGCCTATGTTGATGAAATCTCTGCGAAATCCTGGCGAACTAACTTAAAAATCTGCCCCACCAAAGAATAAAAGATAAAAGCGCTATTTGATAAGATCAGTTTACTTTTCGTGCTGAGTACCGTGGAAAGATTTCTACCAGCTGTTAAGCTATCCTTAAATGCATTTCTT